>OZ007597.1:28653566-29853566 GCA_963931845.1 Maratus michaelseni | reverse complement strand
ACGAAATGCGAATGAAAAAATAGGTTAAAATTGAAAAATTCGGAGGGAAAAAATAGCAAAAAATTTGTAAAAATAGAAATATCCGGAGGAATAAATAGTTAAAAATTTGTAAAAATAGAAAAATCCGGGGGGGGGGGGGATTGTTAAAAATTTGTAAAAATGGAAAAATCCGGAGGAAAAAATAGCTAAATATTTTTTTTTAATGGAAACATCCGGAGGAAAAAATAGCTTAAAATTTGTAAAACTGGAAAAATCCGAACTAAAAAATTGCTAAAATTTTGTAAAAATTGAAATATCTGAATGAAAATATTGGTAAAAGTATGTACAAATCGAAAGATGTGGCCGTAAAATTTACTAAAACTTTGATTTTATTTCGTTTTATGAATATTTGCAAAGTCTTCCTTTGAAAACCTATCGCTGTCCAAGTGGCCTCCGTGGCCGAGTGGTTAAGACACCATTCTGCTAATCGCTTGAGAGTGCAGATAGGAGTCAGGTCGGCGGGTTTGACTCCCGCCAGCTCCATTGCACGCACTTTGTGGAGCTTCCGGATGTAACTCTCTGGTGTTTTAAATTTCCTTGTGGCTATCTCGTCCCTGTATATTGACGATGACTTATAAGCGGACACTTGATGTCAAGCATACATACAAGTCAGATGTATGTTCTCGGTAAACAAACAAACATATCGCTGTCCAATTAATTCAGCCCTTATTCCATGTGCCTCTCTTCTTTGGGCCTAGTGATTTGAGCAAAAACCGGCTTCATACTCCAAGACGTTTCTACGGCATGCTGTATCTCAAGCTACTTCCGAACTGTATAAATCCAACATTACGGCATACAAGAAACCAACCAACCCGACCAAACGATTTATTTACCCATACACCAATCAAATTTCCACATCAAACAACGTACGCATGTAGCTGCCTCCGAAGTCTAGGAATCCAACATTACTGCACACAATAAACCAGCCAACCCGACCAAACGACTTAATTTACTCATAAACCAATCAAATTTCTACATCAAAAAACGTAGGCGTGGAAAAAATGTAAGATCCAAACTGGTAGCAAGAAAATCTCATTTATCACCTTGCCGAATCCAACACCGCCAACTTCCAAAGTTTCAATTTGGCGCTCCCCCTTCTCCCCTTCTTTTTGTGACAGGTAACACAAAACTGATAAAGTACAGAAACAGAAATAAATTCTATTTAATAAACATTTTGCGTTTATGTTGGAACTTGAAAAGGTTTAATTTTAATTCGGAAATTGCAAACAACTAACTAGCGTAAGAGAAAATTGCACTTATTTGTTGGAGAGATCATGATATTTTGAGACAGAGAAAAAAAAAAAAATGATGAAAAGAAAAAAAGAAATTCCCCAGAAAATGATCGATGAATAAATAAATTAAACCGTGGTTGGTAGTATAAATTTGGCACCCGTACAATTTCCGCATCCGGGGCGAAGGCCTCCCCCCTCACCTCCCTCTTCGCACGGCCCTGGTAAAACCTCACTATAAACTCAGATTCAGTGCTGTAATAAAGGTATTGCTGCTAGTGTTTCTTAACCAGTCGGATAGGTGTACCATTGATGGTTTAAGTTACAACTATTTAAGCAAAAACTATTAAAACTATTAAAAATGTATTCTCATTTTATCTAATCTTCACTCATATCAATGTCCGAATGATGTGCTGTACAATTATGGCGTTCAAATGCCAAATCTTCAATTTTCTGATCACTTTCTGATAATCCAAAGGATTCAATATGTGATTTACCCACTTCTTTGAATGACTTTTGCTTTTCATGATTGAAACTATGTTTGCATTTATGACAAATAAAAGATGAAGATTACCATACAAATAATAAACTAACTCTAGCTTACTTTGTTATTATTTGTATGATAATCTTCAGCTTTTATTTCATAGCTTCTGATCCCATTGAGATACCACTCTAAAAATTTCAAGATGTTCAGCTTATAATATTACAAAAAAGATACATTTAAAAAAAATTAAACACTATCTAAAAGTTTTTGGATTTTAAAAATGTTATTTTTTTTTAATCAAGCAACTTGCATATCAAATGAAACCTTGTGAAATCGGACGTGACAGCCAGAGAAAGGAGAAAAACCTGCCGTTGCATGACTAAAGTCACATATAACTCAATAAGTATTTTATTTATCAAAAAATAGAAAACTTAATTAGATTCCAAATCACTTAATAGACAGGCCTTCCAATTTTGTGCAGTTACATTTAAAAATGTCATAAAATGTGTCGGAAAGTTTTGCATTTGTTGAGCAGGGAATTTGACAGCTTTAAGAGAGTATAAACTATTCTTACTTTCTTTGGTGACACTGGCTTCTGAAAATTTGACGCCATGGTGGACAATTATTTTCTGTTTTAAAATATCCTAAATTGTCTTGCACTTTTTTGCAGATTTTTCTAACGTTTGTCTTCTCTTTTCAAGCCGTCCCATGTTTTTTAAATACACATGATAAAGTGTGAAGTATATTTATAAATTAAATATAATTTTCATTTGGTCTAATTCAGAATGATATAAGCACAAGCGAATGAAAAACTGAAACTGAACAAAATAGAATTTTCTCTTCTTGAAAACTCAAATGATTGGCTTTATAATTTACCACTTTGTTGCATCTTGTTTTCTTTTCTTTTACTTAAAAGATAAAAAAATAATTAAGCATAGATTCCATATGTCAATGGAAATGCTTCTGTTTTCTGCAAATACTCTCAGTGGAAAAAAAAAAAGTCTATTGTCAATGTGAACATCTAATGCAACTGATGCCTTGCTACCGTTACCAAAAGTAACGTTTGCAAGGCGTAATAAGCGCAGTTACACTTTGATTTGCAAGATGAAAGTAAGAAAGAAAGAATCCGTATTACTTTATAAAATATTGGTGAATGAGCACAAATGTAATGAGAAAAATATTAATTATCAGTTATTGTATCATGATACTTGAGAAATGATTGTGTTCTACAGGAGTAAATAATATATGAAAAATAAAAATATCTATATATATATATTTTTTTTTGTAACCTTGCTTTCATTTTTTTTTAATGAATTTTAATTATTTAAATTGGATTTTAAAATCCTGTGTGCATCTGCGTGGGCGGGGGGGGGGGGGGGGGACAGTCCATTTTTTCACCCAATAATTATTTTCAACTTTTTCTATGTGTTTGCAATCTTCTGCCCATTCTACCAAAGTAACCTCAGTGATAGCGATAGCTGTTTGAAGTAGAGATTTTAGATTGTCGAAACTTGAATCACCAGTAACATTTCGTTCTTTTACTTTTCTTTTCACAGAGGACCACACGAATTCATATTGTGTTTAGATTTAGATCGCAATGATAAGGAGAGAGTCATAGAACTTCATGTCCTTCTTTCTATTTTAAATTATCAATTTTATAAACAATTTTCTTTGGACGATTACTATCTATGAGAGAGAACAGTTCCGATTTCTGCATTTGTTCGTCACAGTATATATTTTTGTTTTTTAGCCAGTCTTTCATAACTTTTTTTTGTAGAATACAGTGAAACCTCCTACAACGGTAACCTCCGAATACCGGTCATGTTTTAGTGTTACCGAATCTCTTTCATAGAAATAATATTGCACTAAACCTCCAAACAACGAATTCTGAACAACGGCTACCTTACAAGATTTTTTTTAACGTTATGTTTCAACTACAACTGAGATTTCAAAGAATGTGAAGGAGGTTTTGCTTATTTATAGTAATAGATCATGATGACTTAATATTTTAAACAGAGCCGGAATAACCATGAAAGGCTATGAGTATGTGAATATAGATAATGATTTGACAGTTTTTTCTACTTTTAATACTATAGAAGAACTGATAGAAAGCAAGGTCAATGAGAATAAAAGTTATGAAGAAAATGAAGCTGAAGATAATATGGAATCATCAAACTTGCAGCATAAAACCATATTCTGATATTCTTTTTAGCTGCAGAGAAATTAAAAAAATTGCACAAAATCAAAAAGATAACAAAATTGTGCAACAAATATGTGGAAATGATTGTGCATTTAGACAGAGATATCCTTTAAAAAAAAAAAAAATTAAAAAAATTACGGATAAGTGATTTCTTTAGGGTAAAATAACCATTCGAAATAGACAGGTTTTGTTACTGTAGTGACTGCCACTAACCAGACTTCTTGGTGAGAGCTATTCTTGTAATCAACAAACAGTGTAGTTACATTTTGTGCTTATAAATTTCAATTTGACGACTGTGATTTTACACTCAGTCGTCTTTTCTGTAGTCTAACTTCTAAGGTTATCCTTTGCTTTAACAAACCAAATTGCTTTTTCCAATCCAACATTTAATCTTTTTCTAATGAAATAATTTAACATATTGATCCATTCTTTTATTATTATTTTTTTTTCATTATTCTATTCTGAGCTGCCACTGGTGATTAGTTTTTTGTTTTGTTTTGTCTGCTGCTATTTTCAATCAAAATTATTATGGTGGATTTCTGTTAATCTTCGAGGTAGATTATTTTAGTTTGGAAATACTGGTTGAGAAAATAACAAAACAAAATTTGTCTGTGTAACCATGTTTATCTAAGCCAAATATTTCATTATTTCATTTCATAGCGATTCTTCCTTTTTAAGTACAGCTGAATGTGATAAGTTTTAATTATTCCAATTTAAATAAAAGATGAACAAGAGATCTTCATTGATTTGTTAAGCAGCACCAGGCTTGTCTGATTACTAATTCAAGTCCTGGAATTCATTTAAAGTGGAAAAATATAGAATACAGTAGAACATGGCACAAAATAAATTATTATTATTTTAATGAATTTGTTTATTATAACTCATCACATTGTCTTTTTACATGTATAAAATATAAGCAAAAATGATTACAAAACTGCACCTAAGCAGAACATTTTGGAAACTAAGAAAAAATGGTTAGGCCTTATTATTTCTTACTAGTGTCTAACCTTGCACTCAGGTTTGAGTGTTGAAAGGTAAAAATTAATTTGTTGAATCTTTTTCTTGAATTTGTTACATATATTTGAATATTCTTTTTTCTTTGCAGGTGATTTGAGGAATTAGCATTGTACTCCTTGAATCTGTAGAAAGAATTGGCTGGCACCTTTGCTGTTATTAATATTAAACTTTTCTATTTTTGTCATTGTTCATCTATGTAAATTTGTATTAAACATCTTCATTTCATAATTTTCTTTCTTTATTGAGTGAAAATTTTTATAAGCTATGATTACTTGATAATTTTGTATTATCTTGTTATTAAGGATGTAACAAACAGTGATTTGGCCCAATACTAATTTTTTTTTTTTAAATATGCAGTTTGATTATATATATTATTTACAGATATAAATGAAATACAAGTTAAAATTGATTTATTATTGTTATTATTTTTAGTTATACATTTTAAAATTTTTGAGTTTGATGTTTTTTGTACTATTTTAAACATTTTGATGTTAATAATAAAAAACTAACTTTTTCTAAATCTAAATTATTAATAGCAAAATTTTATCTATTAATACTTGTAACTCATATTATATGCATACAGCTGCTAAATTTTCTTATTAAATTTAGGAAACTTTATTTCAAAGTGAAAAAAAATTAAGAATTTGTATCTTATCCTTGTGACATGTGAAATTGGCTTTCTATAAGTCATGATGGTAATTTATTTCCATTAAAATGTAAAGAAAAATTTTCATTTCTACTATTCAGCGATACTTCCATCCTTTCTTACATTCAAAATTATTGAGTCCCTCACAATGTTTAGTCTCTGTCCCCTAATTTACAATGAGATACATCCTTAAATAGCCATTTGTTAAGTAAATTTTATTGTGGGAGTTGATTAAATTTGTAAGAATTTTTCTCTAAAACCAGTTTCCAGCCTTAAATTTCTTTGTATTAGGGTTGGTCATTTTGCCATCAAAACGGTATTTTTGACAGAACAGCAGTAAAAATTAGAAAAAATTACTGGTTTAATTATCTCATTGACATGCCTGTGTTAATGTGTTCATTAAGCTCCAGCTTATACTACAATACAAACATTATTTAAATTAATATATATAACTCTACGGATGTAACACAATTTTAACACATAGAGTTATGGTTAATATTCTCAAGGATTGCATTCATATATGTAATTAAGTTTTTTATATAATGTTGGAAGAATCATCTTTTTTTAACATTTAAAATAATATACAGAAAAAAATTACAATTTTGTCTTTTTGCTGAACAGTCAGAGTGTTCATAAAATATACAACAATTTTTTTTATAATATAACCGAGACTTAAATCAGAATATTGATTTGGTATTTCATTGATAATAATTTGATTAATTCAAACAATTGAAAATAATTTTAATTAATGATAACATTTGAAGTACAAGTTAAAAAATCTACTTTGTAAATAAATTTATAACTTTGATGGAGATAAAAATTATGTTAATCATTCCTCAATTTTCTTTATTTAAAGAAATGAAAATAAGATAGGTTACATAAAGATTACTAATACAAGAGGGTGTGTGTAGCCAGGGATCATTCTAGAGAGTTTCAGAGGGGCGGCCTACCCTCATGCCCTTTTTAGATAAAATCCCACCCTCCTTGCCCTGTTTCCAGGTAGAATTTTACCCTCCTTGCCCTTTTTCTAGGTAGATTTCTACCCTCCTTTTATTCCTGGGTAGAATCCTGCCTTGTTTGTATTGTACTTTCAAAAATTCTTTACCTATCTTTTATTTTTAGAATGCTAGTACAGTATGTCAGGGAGAGCACTCCTCTTTATTTCTTTGTGAAATGCCCTGGTATGTCTAATCTTTGACTTTGAGTGATTCATCTTTCCATTTATCATTTTTTTCCATTGAACAAGACATAAAGGGTAACTAAGGGTCATTGATTAATTTCAACTTTTCTAGTGAAATATAGTATTAGATCAGGCATGCTGGCCTTTGACCACATGATAACTAACATAAGTTGTATAAAAAAATTGAGAAGTAGCTTTAGAACTTTCCTTTTGTAGCTTTTTCAAAACCAGTTTTGCTAAAACCGGGAAAAAGTTATCTTTTGAATAAAAGTTTTAGAGAGAGGTTTTTGAATATCGTAGGAAAAGTTATGGAAATTAGAAATGTTATTGGATTTTTAAAATTAAGCAGTACTTTAAGCTGTTGCCATTGCCAGACTTCTCTCCCCACCAGTATATTGGCATATGCACTTATTACAAAAATGCCCTTTTTATGAAATGATGTGCCCTTTTCAACAAAATTGCCCTTATTATGTAATGTGCGCCCTGCCCTTTTTTATGTTCTAGAATGATCCCTGGTGTAGCACAACAGTGTATATCCTGGCATGCTAAGCACGTTCAAAAAGCAGTAGGGGCCCCAACTCCAGAACACTAAATTTATTCAGGTGAAAAATGTCTGATTTCAGGTTTATTAAAGATTATCCTGGGCCTTTGTATCCATATCAGTATCACACACACCCAAAATGTTAATGCATACATATTTTTAAATGATAGTATTCCATTCAGACTACAATTTGGTTGAGTATTCAGTATTTGGCCAATTCCCTATATGTTACCTAATTAAAAGTAAAAAAAAAAAAAAAAACCTGAAACAGTATGGACAGTTGGTTGATTTATGATGGCCGATTATCTGGATATCGGCCTTAAGGGGGAGTGGAGTGCCTTGGGTGTCTAAGGGGATTCTAACCCGTATTTATGGCAAGGTTCGAAGAAAACTCCGAACAGTTAGGTCGATGAGCGTGACAAAGGTTTGAACCCAGCACCTCTGTCTACCAGTTTTGAGAGCAGAACCGCTCAGCCACTGGTGAGACCAGTATGGATAATCTTGAATCTTCAATATTTTGTATTAAATACTATATTTAGGGCTCTTAAAAAAATAATGCTGAACAATGCTTATCTTTCTGACATATTCAAAGTCATTTTTATATGTGCATGAAATTTATAGAATGCTTTAGAACTGAAGTGTTTTTCCTTTTTCTAAAAAATTTACATCTTGAATTGTGTAATCATTGTTCATCAATGAAGACCTTTTCCTAACAGTTGTCTATAAGGCTTAAATCTTTACTTTCATACCATTTGTAAAAAGATCCTTAACCTTTATAGAAAATGCTATTTGATTTTTTAGTATTTGAATCAAAATAGCCATAAATTTTGTGCATTTAAGAATGAAAATGGCTTCATGAATGTCAGAAAATATCCAGTGTGGATTTGAGAAAAGTATTGCAAAAAAATATATATCTTGAATTTATTAGACTGAATATCCATCAATATTCGGCTAACTGAATATTCACCAAAAGGGCCGAATATTCATTACATCCTTACTTGTTACAGTGGGACCAAAGGATGAATTGCTAAGTTATGACATATGAGGTGTGACATACATGAATGTATGATTAAATATATATAACATGATTAACATATATTTAACATTATATGTGATGTATTAAGCTTTGCAAAATCGTTACTGCAGGATCTGCTATAGCAAGGAAATAGATATTTTTCATTAGAGGTGAGTTTCTGCATTTTAGCAGACTTCTCCATCCCCATTAAAAGAAAATAAATAAATAATCTTATGAAATAAAACTCCAATGGAAATGAATAGATAAGCATTGATTTTTAGCACCCCGAAAAAGTAAAAAATTCTCCCAAGATGTTTCAATTGCCTTAAGAAGACTCTCTACTCTTCATTTGACAAAAGTATCACTTTTCCAATTGTTTGTTTATGTATTTGGACATCTCTAGTATATGCTGTAAAAGTTATGTATGGATCCAATAATAATTATAAAGATGAAAAAGGGCTCTTTACTGCATCTACATCCCTTTAAATAATTTAGAGTTAAGCTAGTGACCAAAATTATATGGAAGCTTTTTTGGAAAAATGCTTTTTTGAAGTTTGGTGGCTCATAACACACATTTTTTTCTTAGTAATACCGTAAAAGCCACTGGAAAGGTAATTTAATCAAGAATATCATGCAATACTACAGTTTGTTCAATTATAATTATTTTATCAAAAGTTGTAACTAATTAATCAGAAAAAGGCAGTAAAACCTGGTTAGTTTGAGTTAGTGCTTTTCTTTCTCTTAAATATAGTCAATGCGTATGTGTGTATCAAACATATGGTAGGATTTTTAAAAAGTGATGCATTGTGCACATTACAGTTCTGTGCAGAGTGCGGTATTTTAATCTGAATGCTACAAAATGAAATGTCTGTCGCTCCAAATGTTCATATGCATTGGTTACATTCAGAAGGGAAAATACTTCATATCAATCTAACCAGGTTTTACTGCCCTTTTCTGATTATTTGGCTGTAACTTTTGATAAATAATTATAGTTGAACAAACTGTATTGCATGATATTCTTGATTAAATTATCTTCCCAGCAATTCATTTTTCTCAGTTTGTCTTTTTTTTTAAAATAGCCGTATATTCAAAATGCTAAATACATCAACATATATTTGTCAATTTGACTTATTGAACATTGATATTTTTTTTCAATTTTAGTTACTAATGGTGTATTTTATAAAATTAAGGAAAGTCATTTTTAACCATGTCATGACATTTTATTTATTTTTACTTTAATTAATTTTTCAGAAATCTGGTCCTAATAGTTGAGTACACTTGTAAGAAAAATATGAAAGAATTAATTTAAAAAAAAATATTAAAGTTGTAAGAAAAATTAAGTTAAAATTGCTTTTTAATAATAATAAAAAAAAAAAGTGTCAATTTTAACATTATGTCAAAAAGGTATGTTCCATGTCCCCTTAATCTTGCATAGATATAATGAAGTTTAAATTGGTGACTCTGTCTCACCATATATGGGAAATAAATGGACAAGAAATGCTTTGAGGAGATAAAAAAAATCTAGGGAAATCCTATAATTTTAGAAAAACAAGAATTTAGGAGGTTATAATTTTAAGACAAATTGATCCAAGAGTCATAATTTATTAAAATTAAAGCATTTAAAAAAAATTTGCAGCAAAAAAAAAAAAAAAAGGCAAATTAATTTTTATTAAAATAGCTATAGCAGTACAGACTCCTTAGAAATGAAAGTTTCCAAGGTACTTAAAACTCTTTAAATAATAATAAACTTAAAATATTATGTAAATTTTATGCATTAACAATGATTTAACTGAAGTATACAAGACATGTTTTCTTTTGGTAATTTCTCCCCCCCCCCCTCCTAAAAAAAAACCCCTACAAGGATTTTTTTTTTTTTTTTTTTTAAACCCTGATACAAAGGTTGAAGACTTATCTTACATAATGAACAATACTTACTGCCTTTATAAAGTTATTGCCATTCTAAAAAAGATGAGTATTTGGAATTTAAATGGTCTTTATATAAATATGACCATTGGTCATTACATAAAATCATTAGCTGGCAATTTTGTATTCAAATTTCGAAACCAGTAAACAATACATAATCGAATAAAATCTTTTTGAAATGGTTTTCTCAGAAATCTTTCTCTCTAAATGAGTTAAAAATTACGATGCACATAAAAGATATGTATAAAAAAGATACGATATGCACATAAAAGATAAATAAGGTATTATATTAGCATGGTATGGTAACCCTTTGATAAAATTTCATTTTGTTACATCCTCATTGGATGTCTTATTTTATTTACGATGCACATAAGTGTGCAGCATACATGGACAAATATGATGAATCTTTTAAAATTCTTGGACTCAAGATCTTTTTTTTTCTAGACTCCTTAGAGTTGTTTCTTTAAGCATGAAATTAGTAACCCATTTAATTTCATTGACAAAAAAAAAAAAATCTTAATACAGCACAAGAGATTGCTTTTACACCATTCAAATGTTTATATTGTTTAATGCAGACAAAAAATGACAGACCTTGGAAGTTTGCACTAACAGGATTTTAAAGAATATCAATCTTAAATCTAAACTAAGAGTTTAAGAATAATATATAACATTGTTCTTCCTAGTGTATTTTCACAACTAGGTGATAATAGGAAGAAATATCTGAGTGAGAGTTACCTTTTCACAAATGGTATTATATTAGCATGGTACGGTAACCCTTTGATAATATTTCGCCTTGTTACATCCTCATTGAATATCTTATTTTATTTTTGTGCCTCCTAAAAATAAGTTCTACATGAATTGCACCTTTAAATAATTATGTAATGTCAGTTTGAATAGTGTAATTGAAGGGGTCGGGGCAAGAGATGCCAAGCCACATTTTTGAACTTCTGAGATATTTCAATTTGAAAATGTTTATCAAATACTTAAATCAAGATATATAACCTAAATTTTTTTCACCAATGCCTTAGTAACATTTGAGATATTCTGAGTAGCAATATGGCATTACTATAATGACTAGCTGGCTTCGCCCGCCAGCGGGCCCCTAATTTACATCGGTGCCTCGAAACTGTTGTATTCTCCGGCTCGCATCCCCCTCGAACCGAACGAACCTCCGACCCGGGTCCCCGCTGCCTTCGGCACTGTACACCGGTCGTGCTACGCATGCACCGGATAATCCCATAATTTGCACATCGAATAGTATAAACCTCTAACTGAACTAATCTCCGACCCTGGTCCGCGCTGCCTTCGGCAACGTATATCGGTCGTGCTACGCACGCACCGGATAATCCCTTAAATTGCACATAGAATAGTATAAACCTGTCACTGAACGAACCTCCGGCTCGGGTCCCCGCTGCCTGCGGCACCGTATAGCAGTCGTTCCGACCCTGGTCCCCGCTGCCTTCGGCACCGGATAGTCCCTTAAATTGCACATAGAATAGTATAAACCTGTCACTGAACGAACCTCCGGCTCGGGTCCCCGCTGCCTGCGGCACCGTATAGCAGTTGTTCCGACCCTGGTCCCCACTGCCTTCGGCACCGTATACCGGCCGTGCTACGCACGCACCGGATAATCCCTTAAATTGCACATAGAATAGTATAAACCTCTAACTGAACGAACCTCCGGCTCGGGTCCCCGCTGCCTGCGGCACCGTATAGCAGTCGTGCTGCGCACGCGCTGCAGTATACGTTAGTTCCGCCACCAGGTAGCGCAAATAGAAAAAATAAACCTCGAACTGAACGAATCTCTAGAACCCCACAGTTCAGATAAAAAAACTTGAGGGGGGGGGGGGGGGGGGGAGGACACTGCTTTTCCTTAAACAACTGAATTAGACTGCCGGAAAAAAAAAAATCAAATGTCAAACAACTTATTTAGACTACCGGACTTCTTGTTCAAAGACAGGGACCTGTAGGAAAACTTAAAACTGAAAAAAAAAAAATCTATAACAGGCGAAGCCCGCTTTTCCCTATCATAATATCTGGTTGCCACTCTAAAACAAAAACTTAAGATACTCGTTATGGCAGTTTTTAGACGCGGCTACTTCTTAAAATGGTACCGGCACTGTAATTGAAATCTTTCTTTTGCTTTAATTATGAACCTCTAGAACCCCACAGTTAAGATAAAAAAACTTGAAGGGGGGGGGGGGGGGAGGACACTGCTTTTCCTTAAACAACAGAATTAGACTGCCGGAAAAAAAAAATGATGTCAAACAACTTATTTAGACTACCGGACTTTTTGTTCAAAGACAGGGACCTGTAGGAAAACTTAAAACTGAAAAAAAAAAAAAAAATCGATAACGGGCGAAGCCCGCTTTTCCCTATCATAATATCTGGTTGCCACTCTAAAACAAAAACTTAAGATACTCGTTATGGCAGTTTTTAGACGCGGCCTACTTCTTAAAATCGTAATATCTAGCCGGCACTGTAATAGAAATCTTTCTTTTGCTTTAATTATACAAATAACGATGATTAATTATACAATAAAATAATATATCGGCTCCTAATGAAGATATGAGAATAATTTTTAGATATTCTGAAAGCAGAATCCATTTTGAGTCGCCCTGTCAAAGTTTGAAATTAATGCGCCCCTTAGATTCGGAAATGCCCCCCCCCCCCTCTGAAAAAACGCAGTTGACTATTTTATCTCTTTCAGAAATGACTTATCCACAGACGATTTGTCTCCGTTGAATGTTGAAATAAAAAAGAAGCTGTCTCTTCGGAATAGAAATAAATTCATTTGCCGTGTCATTAATGAGTTTTAATTGATATCTTCAAAAATTACTGGTCGATTTTTACGAATTTTTTTTTGTTGAATTCGCGATTTTTTTATACACGTGTTAGCAAATTTTCGCGAATGTAGAGTCATTATTTCCACTTGTTTCAAAAAGGACTGGGGCGATTCGATCTCGGATCTGTCGACCTGCATTCTTTACGGCAACCTCTTTTTACGTCTGGGGTCGATGT
Organism: Maratus michaelseni; assembly: GCA_963931845.1. Classification (NCBI taxonomy): domain Eukaryota; kingdom Metazoa; phylum Arthropoda; class Arachnida; order Araneae; family Salticidae; genus Maratus; species Maratus michaelseni. The sequence continues at coordinate 29,840,271 of OZ007597.1, read as the reverse complement.
TGGATGTCTGGTCAGTTTTTGGCCGAAATAAAGAAAAGTTACGGTCCGAATTTCAAAAAATTTGACGTTTTGCAACGACAAAAATCGGCCGCGTGTGTACCCCGATTTTTGGATCGATACCTCCGGTACATTTTTTTTTATTCGATGATGTGTTAAAAAGCGACGATTTGGATGTCTGCGATTATCAAAACGGAAGGCGAACTTTTCGCTGTTTTGACTTCTCTTCCAACTTCGGTTTCGGTCGGTAATTAAAACACATTCGCTCATTAATAACTCCCCGGGTCCGGGTCGGAATCCCGACCCGATCGAAACTTAAGCGTCGCGCCTTTTTTGCGAATTTTTCGGTCCGCCGTCGGTGCGTCGATTAGTCCAGGAGCCTTTGTGGGTACAAAGGCGGAGTGCACAGACAGAAACACACACAGACGTTTACCGTCCTTAATATTAGTGATATTACTATTACATTTTTTGTAAATTAGCTATCTTCATTGGGGGCATAAACATCTGGAGCAAAACTGAAGCCTGTCACATATGCTGCCATCAAGTGACATTAGAAACAAATTATATGTTGGATAGTATAATTTACAATATTAAGCAACAGATTACAGTGTTCGATTTTTTCCGCCAAAAATGTGGCTTGGCACTTTCTTGCCCTAACTCCCTCAATTCTATATCGTTAATTTTATTAAGAAAATTGTAATATGTGTAACAAAATTTTTTGGAGATGGAGACAAATAGAAAATATTACTTGTAGATTACTGTTAATAATACCCTCCATATAATCTTTCTTACATTCTGACTTTTTTTTTTTTTGGGGGGGGGGGGAACTTTTGAGAAGCACAATATAATGAAAGGCTGTTGTGCTAGAAAATTTTCAGGTTGTCATACTAAACTGCAAACAAACCAATATAATTTTGTGTGAGAATCATGCCAGTTTGCAATTTTCACCATTTTTAAAGCAATCTTTTTACAAATGCAGGGGTCGATCCAGGAAAAATTTTTGGCCTGCCCCTTCACAAAAATAAATTTGATAAAACGGGCCCCTTCACAAAAATAAATTTGATAAAAATTCTATTCCATAAAAACTTACTATTTATTATTTATTTATTATTTTGTGATGTTTTAAAATGTGTAATTTGTAAACAAACAAGTTCACCAGAGAGGAAAACTTCAGCAAAAGGATTTTAAGAAGTTTTTGTTTATAAATGCTTGGTGCGAATTTGATTAACTGGATTTCAACTTTCGTTACAAAATGTTATTTTTCACAAAAATATAATAAATTTCACAAAAATAACCTTTACTTTTCACAAAATGGGCCCCAAGAATAAAAACCTGCATCGACCCCTGAAATGTGAGAGGTAAATCCAAATTACCGTAATTTCTGGAAGAAACGCTGCACGACGAAAAATTGCACAAAAAAATAAAGATATGGTCGTAAACGCCGCAGGTGAAATTTCAGCATATAGGCTGTAATCGTTAATGACTTGCAGACAGAAACACATTAATAAACTGAATTTAGAAATCATTCCATTCTAAATATACAGCACACGACAACGCTACAGCCATCCTAAGACGACTGTTTACGAGATGATTAGTTAATCACAACAAAACCGAATTAAACAACCGAGGTAATGCGTATATATACCTTGCCAATGAAAACATATTTATAAAAAGATCACGGAAGTGACGCGTGGCTAAAAACATGAATAATCAGGAGATCAGCGAATCAGACATAGACTTGTCTGGCGCCATCTCTCGCAACGAAAGCATACTACGTCAATCGATTATTGTCTTAATTGAACATCGCCGTATACCGTGAATGAAAATAGCTGAAGCGTGGCGTTTGAATGTTTCTAAAATAAATATAATTTATCAGCTATTGTAAAGTAAAAATTAACTGCTTTTAAAAAGTGAACTATTAATATTGAACAGAGAACTAGAGAAATATGGGTAAGTTGAATATATATTAACTATAGTAATTACGTTTTTATAATAAAGATATATTGTTGATATGTACTGTTTATGAGCTTTATACTGAGATTAAATGAATGTAAATAAAGGTGAAATATGAATGAAAGTTAATGAATGCATGTGTTTAAAAGTGTATCGTAGGCAGTAAGACTAAAAGCATTAAATGAAGGCTTGTTTTTCACAACAATTTTCGCCTTAAGTGTACACATTAGAGATCTGCACGGCCTCGGGCCAATCTTCTTTTATTATAATTATTTATTCTTTTTATCTGTCTTTTTCTTTCATTTTAAACTAAATAAATCTAAAAATTTCGCCCCGTGCACATTATTTAAAAATCTGATTAATATGAAAATTTCTCATCTTTGGTGTCTGAATCTTTGGAGAGAAAATTTTTTTTAACTGCACATAAATGCTGCATCGCTTGAAATTTTAACTTTAAAACACGTAAACGCCGCGGCGTTTCTTCTGAAAATTACGGTAAATAATCTAAAAAGGAAAGAAAACAAGGCAAACAAACATCTTAATAACACCATAAAATTAAGAAACTCACTAGGCCTTTTGAAAGAACTTTTTCTTTAGGCACAAAGACAATGTGTTACCACTTTGAATGCTGTAAGACTCCTAGTACATTTCTTAATTTTATGGTGTTAAGAAGTTTGTATTGTATTACACAAGTTTGTTCATTATTTTAAGAACAAATATATTTATGCAAAATATTTTTAATAAAATATTAGGTGAGCTGCCAATGGCTAGTCTCCTGTCCCTCTTCGAGAAAATGATTTCTTAAAAATAAAGTACCGTAATTTCTGGCATGTAAGCCATGGCTAGAATAAGTGTTTTAAACCAGAAATTTTATTTAATAAATTAAGTCAAATAAGTTACATTTTATTAAATAAAATTTCTGGGTGTTAATAAATTAATTTTAGCCACAGCTTAAATACTGAAAATTATGGTAAATAAACGCCAGTCTGTAAAATTTTAGGGATGGAAGAGTGTAAAGAGATTCACAATTAAAAGGGCCTATTAGAGGGCACTAATTGTAACTGTCGGTACAGGAAAATCATCCTTTTGGTAAAGTACAGGGTGATCTTTTTTAAAGTGACAGTGTTTGGAGTGCCCTGTAGCACAATCTAATAGCCAAAATGGCACCAAACTTGGTATTTATACTAATCAAGACATGGGAAAAAGGATTCCGTGAAAAAAAAATTTAGTTCCAAAAATCGCCACTAGGGCATTTTGCAATGTATAAAATGTGAGAAAAGAAAAATACTAACACATATAATCGTACAGTTAAATTATTGTTTATTTACTACATTAACTTCTCCGGTGAGGAATTAGACCACCTTCAATGTGAGCACCGTTCTCAGAAATAACACCGTGCATTCTGTGCACAACGTTCTCCACAGCCTACGTAACATATCACGAGGAATATTCTGCACTGTCTTTGTTATGTTGTCCTTTAGAATAGACAAATTTGATACTCCACCAACATAAACTTAAGATTTCAACACTGTCACTTTGAAAAAGATCACCCTGTATTATTAAAATTGCTATTTTTTTATAAGCTCATTTGAAAGTTTTAGGTATATTATATTGGGATAATTTTTACCATGTCATCTTACACAGAACACTGTCTCACAAAAGAAAAAAAAAATCTTTTACAAGATAAAAATCACGTAATACTATGTTTCTTGAGATTGCTGTTTTGTAAGAAATGAGCTTTAACTATTGCTCAACAGATAATATATTCAAGTGCTTGAATCACAAATAATTTTTTCATGTAACTAGTTTAGAGGCCATTTGAATCATGAATAGGAAATGAACAGAAAAATCAACATTGCTCTTTTTAAACTGAAAGTTTTATAATTATGGTGATCAGTGATAGAAATTGGGAAATGAAAGGAAGGCGTCAAATGATGCCTGCTGTAAATATCTTAGGCGTCAAATAAAAATTTCTAATTGCAATTTCTAAAATTCATATAACTGTATCATTATATGCTACTTTGTAGAAAAGCATGAATATATATATTTTTTATTTAAATTATTGAAGTTCTTAATCTACAATATTATAATAATTGAAGCAACTGTAACACTGATTAAGCATTTTTAATTAATATTACATTTAGAAATTAATAGAAAAATGCATTTAACCATGTTAAACAAAATTTTATCCATTGTTGATAATTACAGATAAATTTAGTAAAAAAAAAAAAAACTATACATATAATTACAGAATATTGTTAACAGGAAATCTAAAGGACCCAGTTTTTTTTTATTTTTGTGTGTGTGTGTTAACCGTTAAAATAATAATACCATCTTATCTGTTGGGACTGCATTATCAATTCATGTTAAGGAAAAATTCACATTAAGCGATTTAATGCTAACAATGGTTGACTGCATATAGATTGCAAAGATGAAACTCAAGCAATACCCACTAATTTTAATAAAGTTAGATAATAAAATCCGGATGTCTAGCCATCCTTCAGCTACATCATTTCACAAGTATTTATAGTTTTATCTGGACAAAAATCTGCAAAAGTAGGTCTATACAGTTTTACCATTGATACATCATTAATAATATCAGTGGATAAATGGTTATATGTGTCATTTTTTATTAAATTAAACTGACTAAATCCCTTTTCACATTCAGAAGTGCTAAATGTCAGGTTCAATATAAAGTTTAAAAGTTTGCATAAATTAATATATTCATTTGGATTCGCACAATCTGCTAAAAATCACTGCCAAACTGTCTCACATTTGAGTTTATGTTTAGTGCGAGACCAAATTTTCAAAAGCAGGTGGCTGGCTAAGTTAAACAAAAAATAACTGTTAAAAAAAGCTAGGCGTCAAATTTGATGACCGGGAATAATTCTGTAGTTGTCAAATGCTATAATGTAGTTGCATTTGACGACTAACAACTGCAATTTCGAACACTGATGGTGATTTTATAACTGCTATCATAAATGCTATATTCAAATTTATAAAATGCTCACCTCTGTTAGATAATGATTATTTTATATATAGATAATTCATTTTACTCTATCTTTCTCTATCAAATTACAACTATGTATATTGAAAAAATACATTTTTTTTTTTTTTTTACTGATATTAAATTAGAAAATTAACAAAAGCAAGTACAGTACCTGTATATAAAAATCATTCCATCATAAACTTATAAAATGCTCATCTGTCTTAGATAATGCATACTATACTTTATATAGGTAAATCAATTTTATAATTTTCCCCCACCACCTCCCCATCAAATTATATATTTTTTTTATATTGAAAAACTACATATCGAGTTTCTACTATATTTCTTACTTTTCTTCACCAATACAGGCTAATCGCGAAATTCCATCTTAATTAACAGTTTTGTTAGGCGATTATTAATTCCTAATATAAATATCTGAATATTATTTTGATCATCAGAAAGTAAGTCTGATGCAGAGCATTTTGAAAAAACAAATATTTTTCTACATGTTAAATATTTTTAAAAATGTGATGAATTTCAAAGTTTTTACTTGGATAAAATTGGTCTTGAAAATAATTTTAAAAAATGCAATACATCTGCATCTAACGTCTACATTCTGATGATGAAAATCGTAATTAAACAAGTTAATAATTTTTATCATTGTTTAATTAACCAATGGATTTTGTTATGGAATATCAGCCAGAAACAAATGCTGAGCTATTATGTTGTTCTAAGTGCAAACGGGTTAATTTTCCATAATCGAGCTGCACACGACAGAGTTACATTTAAAAAAAAAATCATGCTTGAAAAATTTTAAAAAGCATAAAAAGAGAGCAGTAAATCGAGATACAGTTTTTAAACAAATTGCATAATTTTTTTCCTATTCAACAGTGTAAAAATTGAAATTGCGTGATGTTTAGAAGTTCAAAAAATTTTAATAAAAGCGAATTTTATTGTCAGTTATATATGACATAAGCATTACTCATTGACATGTTTTTGATTTATATTAGAAATTTTTGAGTAATCATGTTATTAAATATCGCCACATTTTAACATGGGATTTTGCGATCGACAACATTGACACATGTCCTTAACACTAACAAAAGCAAATTCAGTACTTGGAAATTTTAAAAAATCAAATTTATAAATGCTCATCTACCTTAGATAATGCATATTTTATCTAGATAATCTGTTTTACAATCTTTTCCACCATCAAATTAAAATGTGTTTATATGGAAAAACTACATAATTTTTTGGCCTACATTAAAGTAGAAAATTAACAAGTTTTTCAATATGAAACATATTTATCATATATTGAGAAAGGGAAACCCTGCTGGAATTTTTTATTCGTTTAACAATTCCCGTTGTCACCTTTTTTTAAAATACAAAAGACAATTTATAAAAAAACATTTTAACAAACATTTTATTTTTAAAAAAATACACACTATTTATAAAAATGACTTAGTATATGAATTTTTATGAAACTTGTGCATGCTACCAATCATCTTGAGGCATAACATATGTATCATTATCTCTTTTCAAAATTGTCAACTTGGGGCCAAAATAACTGATAACATAATGTGAACCATCTGAAGGACCAACCACCTGTGAATAAATAAAATTATTTAGATTAGTTAACAATTTATAAACTCATAAAAAATTAAGAAAGTAATAATAGTTTTTATATAAAAAACACATATACAGGGTGTCCGAAAAGGTCTGGAAATGGTCGAATAACTCGAGAAATATACACAGGATTGAAAAACAGAAAAATGCATGTTCAAAATTTTTGAAAAATCTATTTAGAGATATCAAAGTTGCCCCCCCCCCCAACTCTGCCCCCTGGGGTTGGGGGAGGGGGGGGCAACTTTTAAATCTTAAATAATAACCCTCCTTTTTTATTGCAGATTCGGATTCTATAAGAAAAAATATTGAACTTTTGTATTGAACATTGTAGATGGTATTGAAAATTACATTGAAAATCATAGATGGCACGCTGCAATCGAGTAAAATGCAGTGAGAATCGTTTCCATTGAAAAGTTTGGAAATGGTCGAATAACTCGAGAAATATACATCAGATTGAAAAATGCATGTTCAATAGTTTTGAAAAATCTATTTAAGGATATGAAAGTTGCCCCCCTTGGGAAGAACTTTGAAATCTTAAATGATAACCTCACATTTTTACTGTAGATTCGGATTCTACGGGAAAAAATACGTAACTTTTGTATTTAACATTTTCTTCGAAAAATTGTAGATGGCGCTGTAATAGAATAAAATGCAGTGAGAATTGTTTCCATTGAAATGTCTGGAAACTGTCAAATAACTGGAGAAATATACATCAGATTGAAAGACAGAAAAATAAGTGTTCAATATTTTAGAAAAATGTCAATTTTATATCCCTAAATACATTTTTCTAAAATATTGAGCACGTATTTTCAGTTTTTCAATCCGATATTGTAGTGTGGTATTTCAGACACGTTGTGTTGAAGAGGCCGACCACGTGCTAACACGTGGTGACGTGATCACAAGTGAAAGACCGCAAAATATAAATATTAAAATGAACCCAAGGTCTCACGCTCGCTATTATTTTAGCGATGGACTAACACATAATTAAAATAAGTAAAAAGGAACTCTCTCACCCATTTTTAGCAGGAACGATGCGATGTATAAATGACGCGAGAAATACATAACTGCAAACACAGCACACTCATTTTAGGAAAAACTGAGACAAAAAGCCATTTTGATGGTAGAGAAACAAGAGATTATTTATTCATCTATAAAACTCTGCATAGGTGAGGGACTCCGGTGACATCGTGTCCTCCCTGACTGATGAAATTGAATAAGATAAGATCTCCCAAACTACACTGAGCACATCCTGAACATAACTGATTTTAACATCAGCGCGAAGTGCCGAGCCGGTTACCCTTGGCGGTAAAACCCGCGATCGTCCAATAGCGATGCGCAGAAACGGAGCAAGCTCCGAAAACACGCCAACTGTTGGCGCGCGCCAAAGAGCGATGAACCTACCGCAACGCGTTCCTTGGCGAAGCATGTGGAGCGCTTTTGCCGGATCGAAGGAACGGGAGAAGCGGTGAGCCGATGACGAATTCCCCACGAAACTGCCGCGATATGCATCGAATGAAATGTGAAATATCGGCGTTTGACGAAAGTTAAAATGAGAAAGAAACAGCGTTGGCAGACAACGGATACGTTAAATTAAAGATAATTAAAAAACGCTGATACGGGGATAATTAAATACTGAAAGAAACATATTAAAATTAATGAATTTAGAGATTTAATGGGAAATTGAACACGTGCAATCGTACACATCGCGATTGCGCTAAAAATGTTGCGATTACATCGTGACATATTCCCCCGCAAATGAAAAATTTGTAAAATTTAGACTGGGAATGAAAAATTTGACTGGGAAGCGACCATTTTACATGGGCGAGAAAAATTTGGAAAAAGGAAAAATTTTGAATGTGAAGGAAAAATTTTGCAAAATTTAAAAAGAGGAATTCGAAGTAAATTTAGCAACAAATACGAATTTTGACTATAAATGAAATTCCGAAATTGCTGAACATGGGAGTAAAACGAGTCACCAGAGAATACACGGGATTAACAAAGACGACTATACAATAAGTCGTATAAATGACACAGTAAATTTCTGTTGTAAATGAAATAAATACAGTAATATATATATATAAACAGTACATTATTACATAATTTCAGTGATGCATATTAAAAATTACCTTCTGTGAGACAAACACAATTTCATAATTAATTTGACATATTAAGATTAACAATTATACTTCACCATTGGTAAAAAAAAATTCTTTTAACAATTTAACAATCTAAAATATTTCAAAAGCATGACACAATTAGTTAAATGTAAATTCGTTGTGAGTAACACTAATTTTTTTTTTTTTTTTTTAATAGTAAATAGATTAACACATTAATTGATAAAAATGTCACAAGAAAAATACATTATGTGCACTAGTAAATAATTTTTGAATGTGAAGAGACCAACTGCCATTGTTTTGACAGTGATGAAAAAAAATTTAAACTTTCCAATTATCAAAAGTTGAAAACCAAGAGTTAAGTGCAAAACACTTTGGATTGCAATACTTAAATGAATGAGTGAAAGGAAGTAGAACATAATGCTAATGATTAGCAAATGAAACAACGATCCAACTATAAGAATTAAAAATGGAACACACATGTACAGAAGTACAAACTTATAAAATTATCCTAACAAATTTAATTGAATAGTTACTGAAATGAATTATTAAAAGTACAACTTGTAACCTGTAAGTAAACACAGTATTCATACATACTTTATAAAGCCTAAGCACACAGTGAATTGAAAACAACTCCATATCATGAACATTGAATGGAAAAGTACGAATGCATGAGACACCATTGTATAACATTACACGATTAAAAAATGTGCAAAAAAAAAATTATTTGACTCAAAATTATGAGACAAAACCATTGAATAAATATTAATACCTTGAAAAGGATGTTATGAAAATGAGGAAAAAAATATGTAAAATTGCAATAAGAGCAGGTTGAAGTAAAAATTAAATGCATCAAGTAGAAAATTATTGGTAAAATGCTGTAAGAGAACACATTGTTTATACACCATAACCTAAAATTTACCATCATTTTTTTTTTTTTTTTTGTAGTTATGCAAACCTATATACACATACTTAGGTATATGAACATATCCTTTTGGGATAGTTGTTGTAAATGAAAAATGTAAGGCCTTACGAAAAACATAAATGCATAATTAGCTTTTCAATATTTCAAAAATTTGACTATGTGTACACATTGATTGCTTTGAAATTGATACTTAGCAAAGGTATGATTGTTCATTAGGTACCATGGAACAAACATATAAGTGCAAAGAAAATGTCAAGCGCTTGAACTAAACACATAAATATACACAAAAGTTGAAAAAACAATTAATAAAGGGCTAGCAAAAATTATAAAAGGGGGAGTTGCAACTCATGAGTGATTTAAATAAGGGCTAGGGAAATACACAAAATACAATTATAAGAACAGTAAGAAAATACAAAAAAAAATCTGTCAAAAAGACAGGTGCCAATCGAAGATATAAAAAATATAGTTGAATAAGTAAAGATTTGCACGAAATATACAAACTGTATATCTCAACCTGTTTGTTATATAAAAAAAATTTTGCATGAGAAAATTATATAAGTTAAAAAAATGACCAATGAATTACACAAAAATAGATACAAATAATTTAAATAATTGGTAAAAATTGTTAATTTAAAATAAAAAAATACCTTGAGATAAATAAACTTTACAGATGATTATGCTGGAGCCACATCAACAGGGAAAAGGAAAATTGTGATAGTATGCAAATAAATATTGCATGTTTATTTACGATAATTACAAATTAAGATGCTGCAAAAGGAGTTCTTTAAGAGAACAGTTCAGGAATGTTATTTATGTTAGGACTTAATCTTGCAGAGTTCAAGGCAAAGGTGAGTACTTGTAGATGAAAACAGTTCACGAAAAAGACAGAGAAATTGCAGTTAAGATGAAACACTAACTGGAGCACACGTTACTGGTTCAGGTACGAACTTTTAAAATTGTGAATAAATTAAGGAAAAGCAGGGATGAGCAGCGGTACATGCCAGAGGAGAGTTTACAAAATGTCATGAAGGATTCATAGCAGTACCACTCCATTGGGTACTATGCACTCTCTCTAGCACGTACACATATTTCACAAACGGGAAAAACTTGAACACACTATGTAGAGAAAAAAAAAACTGTTGAATGTGGAGCAGACACAAAAGGATTGGGTTTAACTATTTTATAAGGCTTGAGCTTAACCTAAGCCTAACTTTTGAAACAAATAATTTAAAAGACTCACATGTTGGCGAAAATGCCGGATGGTCAACATTAAAGTTACGCTTGTAGAACTGATTATTTGCTATACAGTTTTTGCATTTCGGAGGTTTTGTGCAGCGGTCTGGTTCATGTGCTTCAGCACACCAGGGACATGCACGTGACTTTTTGCAAGAACTTGCAACGTGGTTGAAAGATTGGCAATTATAGCACCGGATAATACGGATAAACCGTTTCACAAAAACACATTGTTCACCAATTTTCAAAGTCTTGCAGTTCACAAGTAGTGTGGCGATGTTTGCAGGCACTTGAAAGATGTAATTGTAGTTGTTTGATTTTCTTGCTTTATTTTTCTTTATGAAATTACATGAAGGGGTAAAGCCAGCAGTATCCGATATTGCTTGGATGATATCAGGGATACTATATTTCTCGTCAATGGCATAAATGATGATTTTAGATGGCTTGGAGGATTTGTTAAACGAAGAATTAGAATTACTAGAAGAATTTAATGTAGAATTGTGAGCCTGAAGAGACTTTACTGCAGGGGATTTTAAAGTGGAATTTAATATGGAGGTGTCATGTTCACACCTATGAACACAGGGATCCAGCACTATAGGAGCACAAGCTGGGGTGTTGCACGTCTGTGTTGATGCATCAGTAGAAGACGGCACATTTTGCTGCAGGTCCTCAACCTGGGTAGTAACATGAGAGACTTCAATCTTCTTGTTCATTTGTATTCGCTGTAATAATTTTGTATTAAGATTTTTAAGATTGTCTCTTTCATGCACTAGGCGGGCAAAATCTGTTTGCACCTCTTTGAACAGAGATGTTAAGGGCTCGATTCTAAAATTGAATACACTTAAAAGCTGCTTTTCGATTTCTGGCAATGCCGGGTTACTTACACTGCTGTGTTTCTTGATTTCATATGATACATCTCCTTCCACCATGTTGGATAGGTTCATTAAAATGGCTTCAAAACAAGTGAAACCTGGCACTTTTTGCCACGTCGGATTAATCATGCCATTTTGCACATTCATGTTGGTGATTGAAAAATTGAATTTTGATTAAAAAAATATATAAAAAAACTAAGAAATTTAAAGGAAAAAAAAAGATTGGCACGAGTTATGCCCTGTCAGTGCATCAGAACAAGAATAGGAGAGATTTGCATGAAAAAATAATTTGGCAATGATAAACACATTAAAGGACTTGATTAACTTTACAGCCAGAAAAAATGATGAAAAAAAAAATTTTTTTTTTTTTGAAAAATTTACATTCTAAAAGACTTTTTTTTTTTTTTTTTTTTTTTTTTTTTTGATGAATTTAAATTTTAACTGATTAATTACTACATTCTATAGCATAAAAAAAATAACTTTAACGATTGTACAAAATTTTTAGGGTGAGTGTTTAAGTTTTTTAGATTTTAAATTTTAAACAAATTGAATTTATATGGGAAAAAAAAATAGTCCACGCTAAAATTACGACCTGGATCTGAGGCACCATATGTAGTATAATATTTCAGACACGTTGTGTTGAAGAGGCCGACCACGTGCTAACACGTGGTGACGTGATCACAAGTGAAAGACCGCAAAATATAAATATTAAAATGAACCCAAGGTCTCACGCTCGCTATTATTTTAGCGATGGACTAACACATAATTAAAATAAGTAAAAAGGAACTCTCTCACCCATTTTTAGCAGGAACGATGCGATGTATAAATGACGCGAGAAATACATAACTGCAAACACAGCACACTCATTTTAGGAAAAACTGAGACAAAAAGCCATTTTGATGGTAGAGAAACAAGAGATTATTTATTCATCTATAAAACTCTGCATAGGTGAGGGACTCCGGTGACATCGTGTCCTCCCTGACTGATGAAATTGAATAAGATAAGATCTCCCAAACTACACTGAGCACATCCTGAACATAACTGATTTTAACATCAGCGCGAAGTGCCGAGCCGGTTACCCTTGGCGGTAAAACCCGCGATCGTCCAATAGCGATGCGCAGAAACGGAGCAAGCTCCGAAAACACGCCAACTGTTGGCGCGCGCCAAAGAGCGATGAACCTACCGCAACGCGTTCCTTGGCGAAGCATGTGGAGCGCTTTTGCCGGATCGAAGGAACGGGAGAAGCGGTGAGCCGATGACGAATTCCCCACGAAACTGCCGCGATATGCATCGAATGAAATGTGAAATATCGGCGTTTGACGAAAGTTAAAATGAGAAAGAAACAGCGTTGGCAGACAACGGATACGTTAAATTAAAGATAATTAAAAAACGCTGATACGGGGATAATTAAATACTGAAAGAAACATATTAAAATTAATGAATTTAGAGATTTAATGGGAAATTGAACACGTGCAATCGTACACATCGCGATTGCGCTAAAAATGTTGCGATTACATCGTGACAGATATATATTTCTTGAGTTATTTGACCGTTTCCAGACCTTTTAATGGAAACGATTTTCACTGCATTTTACTCGATTACAGCACCTATTAGTTGTAATTTTCCTTATCAATTTAGACAGGGGAATTTACTGCATGTGATGCACTGTGCTATTGTATTACATTAGCTTTATGTGAAATTTTTCCTAGAGACGACTATATTAAACATGAATCTTAAAACAGACTGTTTTGAATCAAAATAAATTTACAAACTTGTACTTTAAAGCAGTATATTGTTTTATTTATATTCTACACACGCACACACAAAAAAAAAAAAAGTTAAAAAAAAATACTCGTCATAAAATATAAAATTGTATAAAACTTATGTTAACAGGATGTCCCTTTTCCTTGGGGGTCCTTAGGGATCCCTGCCCCTTTCCTTGCTAGACTAATGGCCATACCTGCTACCCCTCTTCTCTTCCCTTAGTTATGATAATAAAAGTGAACTAATATGAGGAACTTCTATGATATTTCATAGCATAGTCAAATTAAACATTAGAAAAATAATCCAATTTAAGTGTACATAAACAAATAAACAAATCATAAAATAACACCTACCAAATAAATGAATATCTTAAAAATATCCCATCCAAATTAATGCTTAAATATATTTTTAGAACTATAAACGGTTTACAAAAATTTTTTAGTTCAGCTTAGAAATTTCTTATTTATTTCCATTAATTTTTTATGTTCCTCTTCCAGAGAAATACTTTTACTAATTTTGTTTTAAGGGTTTAAAATTTTTTAAAAAGGTTACTAACTACTATTGTCTTTTCTAAAAAAAAAAAAAACAAAAAAAAAATCTTCCTTACATAAAAAAACGTTTAACATGCCTTATTATTAGAAATGGCACAGCTGCAAAATTGCATTTTAAAATCCATATTATTCAATGTAGATATTTTAAATGTAAAGCTGAACTTTTAAGGCTAATTTTGATTGATCTAAGCATGAACAATGATCATATTTTGGGGGGCTTTTCTGTCACTAAACGGAATAGGAAATGAATTGTGAACTGGTTCCATTTCAGAGGAGTATTAAGCGAAGACGAGATATCAGAGTGGTCTAAGGGGCCAGAAAGAGGAATTCTGGTTCTCTAATGGAAGCTTTGGTGCGAACTCAGCTTCTGACATAAGATGCCTCTCTGATATTGTCAGTTTTCTGCCAGTTTAATAATGTAAATTATATTGTAGGTAATGTAAATTATATTTATTTATTTTAATTATACATATATATATATTTTTCCAGGAGCAAAAGTTTTTTCTTGGGAAACATTATTATTAAGTAAAATTCACCATCCCCAATATATTTTTTTAATTATGATTTTGTATTTTAAATTAAAAGCTTAGGCATGTAATTATTGATTAAATAAATTGTAATGATCTACAATTTTTGGGACATTTTTTTAAATTACAATTGATCAATAAGGCATATATATATATTTAAAGGTAAATAATTATTTTATGTAAAAAAAAAAAAAAAATGAATGAATAAAAAATATTAATGTAAAAAACTGAGGTGCCATCTATTGGTATTGTAATGCAGTTAAATGTTTATGTTCGGAAAAGTTCATAAAATAAAATAAAAAAATCTTCATTTGTAATTTTTTTTTTAAAATCTGAAAACTGAATTTTCTGTTGTCTGTATCTGCATAAAGAGAGTTAATATGCATCTAGTTCTCAACCTGGTTATAAAAAGAGAGGTTTTTATTTCTTTTAACTATTGATAACTGATGGATTCAACTGATTGAACTTAATTTCTTTATGGACTGTAAGCTGGATTTGATAAACACAAAAAATTCGTCGTTCTGCTTGGTAAAAGGTATTTAATCTGTACTAAAATTGAATGAATCACATTGCTTTGCCCGACACATTTCAGGCGAATAATTCACAACAACACGTCGAGTTTTACATGCTCAACTGAGAACAAAAAAGGAAAAGAAAAATTTATTATCCCTACGCAGAGGGAAAAATAGTGTACCGGTTTATATCTTCCCTGCGCAGAGGGAAAAGGGTTAGAAACATTTATTTTTCTTTCGTTTTAAAATGAAATGGAATTTTAAGAACTAAACATTCTCCCGGCCTTGAAAGCCGAAAGGGTTTCAACAGTTATTCTAAAGGTAATTTACACAATTTAGTAATCGGCCTTTGTAATTCACTGCTTTCAGTTTTCACAGTTACTACGCGAACCTTTTGATCAGGTCCAGGATGAGTTTTAACTACTCTAGCTAATTTTCACTGTAAAGGGGAAAGGCCCTCATTCTTTATTATTACCAAATTGCCTATTTTTATATTAGGCTCTTCCTTTAGCCATTTCCCTCTCTGTTGTAAATTAGAGAGGTACTCATTGCTCCATCGCTTCCACAAGTGCTGAAGCATTCATTGTACTAATTGCCATCTGGCCAATTTTGACTCAGGTACCTCTGAAATATCACCTTCAGGTATTGAAGTAAGAGGAGCCCCAATTAAAAAATGGCCAGGCGTTAAGGCCGTTAAATCATTAGGATCAGAACTTAAAGGACAAAGGGGTCTAGAATTTAAACATTCTTCGATTTGAGATAAAAGAGTTGAAAGTTCTTCGAAGGTTAAAACTGAATTACCAATGGTTCTTTTTAAATGAAATTTCATAGATTTAACACCGGCCTCCCAAAGTCCTCCAAAGTGAGGAGCTGAGGGAGGATTGAAATGCTAAATAATTTCTTCAGAACTTAAGTATTTTGCCACTTCTTCATTATGCTGAGAAGAAGTTACAAGTTTGTACATTTCTTTCAACTCCTTGCTCGCACCAACGAAATTTTTTGCACAATCACTTACAATTTTTCTTGGCTTACCTCGTCTGGCTACAAATCTTTTGAGACAAGCCAAGAAGGCTTGAGTTGATAACTCAGAAACTAATTCGATGTGTATTGCACGAGTAGAAAAACATATAAATAATGAAATGTAACACTTAAATGATTTAGCACCTCTACCTTTTCTAAGTTTACATAGTATAGGTCCAGCATAGTCAACTCCTGTAAAAAGGAAAGCACGTGAAGGTTTCACTCTAGTAGAGGGTAAATCAGCCATGATCTGTTTAGACATGGAAGCAGAAGCACGAGCACAAGTAACACAGCTTCTGACGATTTTTCTTACTACACTTCTTCCACTTAAAATCCAATATCTCTGTCTTAAAACACACAATAATAATTGGGGGGCAGCATGAAAGTGGGACAAGTGAAAATATCGGATAATTAAAGCAGTTACTGGATGACTTTTGGGTAATAAGATTGGGTGCATTTGATCTTGAGTCAGATTTGAATGACGAAGACGTCCTCCCACCCTGAGTATTCCTTCCTTATCAAGGAATGAAGATAGGTTCAAAAGTTTACTGTTGCGAGGTAAACACTTATTTGAAGTTAAACACTGAATTTCTGCACTAAAAGATGATATTTGAACTTGTTTAATTATGAACCTTGAAGCACACTGAATTTCTGAATTTATAAGATTACCGAAGTTTCTTTGAGAAACAGGTAAACGAGAATTCGCAAGAAATCTCAAACACCAAGCAATTACACATTTTAATTTGGTAAATGACGATATCTGTGAAAAAATAGGCATTTCTTCATTTAACTGAGCAGTAGCACAAAAATAATTTTTTCTTTGCTTTCGTAAAGCTTCATCACACAAACCACTAAATGAGTGTGATTCTGGATTGGTGAAAGATGAATCACTTTCTGACGGAGATGATGCATCAGTTATGTTAAACTCCGATATTCCATTTAAAGGCTGACTTAACCAGTCAGGTCCATGAAGCCACAAGTCATTAGTCACAAGTTGAGAAGGTAGTAACCCCCTTGTACCAAGATCAGCTGGATTGGAAGTTCCAGGAACATGATACCATTTCACTGAGGGAATAGTTGTTTGTATCTTAGAAACTCTATTGGCGACAAATGGTTGCCAGCGATAAGGTTCGGTTGACAGCCACGCTAGTGTTATGGTGGAATCTGTCCAAGCCATAGTGCTTTGGATTGGTAAGTGGATGTCCCTTAAAACCACTTCTAAAACATTAGCCAGTAATAATGCTGAACACAATTCTAAGCGCGGTAAAGATTGGGTCTTTAAGGGAGCAACTCTTGTCTTGGAGGTAAGTAAGGAGACACAAATGTCAGAATTTGACAAAATACAACGCACATAAACTGCAGCACAATATGCCTTTTCAGAGGCATCGCAGAATGCGTGCAACTCTATCTGAACACATGAGGGATTTAGCACACATCTTGGTATCTTCATTTGTTTAATAAGGTGCAGCTCTTTTCTAAATGAGATCCACATTTTATTGAGATCTTTAGGAATTGGTTCATCCCACGCAAGCCTATGCTTCCACAATTCTTGAAGTAATATTTTCAGAAATACTACACATGGCGAAATTAAGCCCAAGGGATCAAACATACGAGAAACTTCAGATAATATTTCTCTTTTGCTATTATCTACCTTCTCTTCCATCGGCAGTACCGAGAAACTAAAACTGTCTGTTTTTGGATTCCAGTTGATACCGAGGACCTTCACTTCACTTTCAGAATCAATGGGTATCATCTGCTGCTCTTCAGACGATTCTTCAACAATTGTAGAAACATTAGACTTCCACTTTCTCAGATTAAATCCCCCATGGTTCATCATTTTCTTTAGTTGATTAACAAGCTCAACTGCTTGTTCCTCTGATGCAGCGCCAGATAAAAGATCATCTACGTAAAAGTCATTCAAAGCAGCATGAGAGGCTAAAGGATAATTATCCTTTTCGTCTAATGCTAGTTGTTGCATTGCTCTAGTAGAAAGAAATGGGGCGCAAGCTGTCCCATAAGTGACGGTCAGCAGTCGAAATTCAAGTACTGTGTTTTCAGGAGTATTTCGCCAAAGAATTCGTTGCCAATTGATATCATCACGATGTACCTTAACTTGACGAAACATTTTTTCTACATCGGCACATACGGCCACTAAAAAAGTTCTAAAACGAAGTAGAATAGGGTATAAATCTTGTTGTACGCGTGGACCTATCATCAGTAAATCGTTAAGTGAAAATCCGGTGGATGACTTAGATGAAGCATCGAACACTACACGTAGTTTTGTAGTGCTACTAGATTCTCTTAAGACAGCATGATGCGGGAGGTAATATGCCTCTTTTATAGCATACTCTGATTGAGGAACAAGTTCCATATGTCCTAGCTCCTGATATTCTTCCATAAATTGTCTGTACTGTTCATATTTCACAGGGTTAGAAGTTAATGAACGTTCCAAAGATTTTAATCTAAGTAAGGCTGACGGTCTAGAATCACCTAATTGTGATGGCGAAGAATGGAAAGGCAATTTCACAATATACCTTCCAGTTTCATCTCTGGAATGATTTGATACGAAATGCTCCTCACATGCCTTTTCGGTAGTTGTTTGCAAATCGGCGGTCGGAACGGAGTCCAGTTCCCAGAACTTATTTATTAGTTGCTCGTTTACTAAATTAATATTGTTCACATGAATTGTAGGCGATTCTTCAGGTGCAGGAACATTACCTGCAATGATCCAACCGAGGTCTGAACGAATAGCAAAAGGTTTTCCTTCACCCGATGATAGCATTTGACCCTTTAACATAGGTAACGCAATATTAACACCAAGCAGAATGTCAATTGTAGAACCTTTATAAAATGTTGGGTCCGCTAACCTTAAATCACCAAAGGGTTCAGACCAGGCAGAATCCAAACTAACATGAGGAAGTTGACCAATAATTTTTTGTACTGCATAAACAGATGTAGAAAAATAAGAATTGGATGGGAAATGGGGAGAAAAACTAATTTGTGAAACACCATTGGTATAGGTATCCGAAGCACCTAAACAAGAAATTAACACATTTGCTCTCTTTTTTGGTAGACCAAGCCTTCTAAGACAATCATTTGTGATTAAACAGGCTTGACTGCCTGGATCAAGAAGAGCTCGACACAATTGAACTCCTCCTTTAGAATCATTCACCTTTATGATTGCTGTACAGAGTAGCACTTGGGCATCTGAGCCAAAATTAGAACAACATGAAGTAATACTAGAGTTTTTCACAACTTCACTAACTGAATTAGAATCACTATTGGAACCGATAGAAGCAGCAGGTTGAAACACCTTAGCTGTTGCAGATAAACTACTAGCATTTGATGAATTTGTCACTGATTGATCACGATCAAATCTTGGCTCAAAATTATTCTCAAAATGTAATAAAGTATGATGAGATTGTTTACATTTTTGACACCTAGCCGTACTTTTACAATTTGATTTACGATGAAATGGAGTTAAACAATTAAAACAAACATTATTAGACCTCACAAAATTCACTCGTTTATTTACGGATAACTTTAAGAACGAATCACATTTATTTAATGAATGAGAACCCTTACAAAAAATACACTGAGTTTGAAATCCTGAAGCTAACAATGTCACACTTTTAGAAACATTCTTTTTTACTGCCTGATTACCTGAAACAATTGATCTGGCATGATTAGAAAGAAATTCCAGCAGATCGTTTAATTTTGGAAGTTCATCGCCCTTTAACGATCTCTCCCACCAACTTCTAGTAATTGGATCCAACTTAAATTGCACGATAAACATAAGCATGGTGTCTGCTGCGTCCTCGATTTTTAAATCTAAAGTTTCTAACAATCTAACGTACTCTTTAGTCGAATCAACTAAATTTAAAATGTGAGCATGCGATTCGTTATTTAATTGAGGCATGTTTAAGAGTTTCTTCATCAAGGAACACAAAATTTCGCGTTTATGAAAATACCTTTGTGTCAAAAGGTCCCAAGCTATTTTGAAATTTTCATCAGTGATCGAAAGTGATTGCACTATTTTTTGTGCATCATTCCTTAAAACTCCCTTAAGATATTGTAGCTTCTGAGCCCCTGATAGTTTTTGATTATCTATAACAGCAGCTTTAAACAAATCGGAAAATGTCAACCATTCATCTACAATTCCCGAAAAAATTGGAAGTGATAACGTAGGTAATTTAATCTCATTAGAATTAGAATTAGAATTGACATTGTTTATCTCATTCCTTTTATCACTACTCTTTAAATTGATTCTATCATTAGTAGCCAACATTTCATCTAAAGTTTCAAAAAGTTCTTCCCTTTCATTACTAAATTTCTCAATCTCATCATCCTTACATAACCCAAAAATATTACTGAAAATAGTTTTTAATTCCTCTCCTATATCACTAAATCTGTTTCGAATTACGTTTAATTTAGCTGAATCTAAACTATCCAATTCTTCCGTAGTTTTATTCTTTAATCGGGTAAGAGCCGATTTTGCAACCTTTTTTTGATTTAAAAATGCTTTGATATCCATAATGAATTACAATAAACAAAATACAGAAATACAATCTCAAACACAGAAATGAAAAATCAAAAATATTCCTTAAAACTGAACTAATGAATGAATAACAAACACAATATGAAACGAATAATACGAATTCGGATAAACAACAACATGAAATAAAGAATAAAACGAGTCAAAACCACTCACTTATTGTTTGAAATATCCAAGAGAAGAAAAAATTAATTCCTCATTATCACATGAAGTGACATTGCGCAATAATAGAACACTTACAAGCAGAAAAACGAAAGTGAAGTACCTTATAAATTCACACCTCACGCTCAAGACGGACCATATGATGGATTCAACTGATTGAACTTAATTTCTTTATGGACTGTAAGCTGGATTTGATAAACACAAAAAATTCGTCGTTCTGCTTGGTAAAAGGTATTTAATCTGTACTAAAATTGAATGAATCACATTGCTTTGCCCGACACATTTCAGGCGAATAATTCACAACAACACGTCGAGTTTTACATGCTCAACTGAGAACAAAAAAGGAAAAGAAAAATTTATTATCCCTACGCAGAGGGAAAAATAGTGTACCGGTTTGTATCTTCCCTGCGCAGAGGGAAAAGGGTTAGAAACATTTATTTTTCTTTCGCTTTAAGGAATTTTAAGAACTAAACAATAACAAATATTCTGTAAATATTATTCATTATTATTTTTTAATTTTTTAAAAATTCCTAACATTTTAATCATGTTATAAACATTTTTTTCTGTCAAACCCTTAAATTGTTTACCATTAAGTTTTGTGAGGCACTATCTAGTATATTTATTAATATACTCTTACAAAGATATATATATATATATATATATATATATTTTATATATCAGGGTTAGAAATTAGTGGTCATAAGTTGTCAAATGCAACTAAATTATTGCATTTTACAACCACAAAATTATGCCTAGTCGTCAAATTTGATGCCTGTACCCTGCCCTTAACACATAAAAATAGTAGCAATGTTATTGCTAACATGGTTGCGAAAATAAATGAGAAAATATGATATAACATAAAATTGCAACCATAAAATGTAGTTTGGCACATAGAAAAAAATAAATTATAGGCGTCATTTGACACTTTACTTAGAGTTCCCAATTTCTATTCCATATATTATATATATATATATATATAATGATAACAAAAAATAATATACAGATTCCAAAGTAGTTTTTCTTACTTGCAATGCAATTAAAATTATATCCACTAACTGTCCAAGAAACATGAAGCCTAAAGTACACAATTTGGCAAGACCTGAAATAAACAAAATAATTTTTTAAATAATAGATAAATATTTAGACATAACACATTTTCTTTAATATTTTAAATTAATAAATATACAAGATATATATCATGTAAATTCTGTTATATTTAACATACATCATACTTCTGAACATACTTAATGATGAATTTTCAAAAGCAAGAGGAATTTTCTAAGTTCAAAAGCAGAGCAAAAATTTGTAGAGGGAATTTTATATTATCATATATTCCAGCATATAATGTGCACTTTTGAAACAAGAAAATTGTTCATATTTTACAGTATAAAAATGAAAACTCAAAAAATTAAGCATAAGAATGAAGATTTCTATATCAATCGACAAGAAAAGAAGATTATTTGAATGAATGAGAGTGCAATTCTAAACACTTTATGGTTATTCAAGCAGACAGTAGCATATGTCCTCACTTCACATTTGCTTGTTTTCTTTATGCTTGTACTAGTTATACTTTTTAATGCTCTTTATTGTATTTTCATGCTACATATCTCATGACGGTTTCATTACAAGAAAGGGTGTGCATGTAATATTTTGAATGTACTTAAAAATAGAAAAATACAGTCTAAAATTGTAAGTGCACATTATACACTGGAATTCTATAATAACAATATAATGAAAATAAATTCTTAATACAGGGGTTTCAACAACAATTTGGCTTAAAAATAGTTGAAATGATAAGCATTATTTTAAAAGTGACATTTTAGTTATCATTAAGGAAAAAAGGTGATTAAAAAAAAAAAATACTGGTACTTAAAAATCTAAAGCTATGTAACTCTGATGAACAGTTTGAAAATAACTAATAAAGTGAAAGCTAGGTTTTTAATACAACATCTGAATTATCCTTCACATGCATGGACAAGTCATAAGTCATAAGGTTGAACTGAAAAAAAAACCCCACAGCAAACTGCATATTTTATTTTTATTTCTGTAACACACACAAATCTCACATAAAATTCAATAATGCTTGTGATAGATATCAGATGCATATAGATAATAGATAGCAGAGCCATTTCCTTTTCCCATATTAATAGGAAAATTTGCATTTTATCCTTTCTATTCTGAATGAGAGATTTTCTTAAATATTTTCTACGTTTTGACCTTAATTTTTTTTTTTTACTTTGTGGTAAAGTGGTCAAAGTTTAAATTACCACAAAAAACTATATAGTGCATTTTTATAGCATATATTTTTAATGCTTGTAATTATATGAGAATTATTTTGTAATAAATGTAAGATTTTTCTAAATTCAACATTTTGTTTGCAATAATCTATTGTAAGTGAAAAAAATTATTTTTCAGTCATTAAAAAATAATTTGTACATGAGAGGGTCAAAGTATAGACATTACCTACCAATAGTTACAATAAAACTAACTGTAAATTAGATTAGAATTCCAGAAGTTACTCGCCAAATGTTTATATATGTATTTATATAAATATAAACATTTTATTTATATCTGTATTATTATTGTTTATTAAATACAATTTACTTCTATTTGTATATAAAAAAAGATAAATGGCTCTTTTATATTAAATAAATTGTATAAATATTGAAAAAAATTGCTTGTGCATATGAAACCGTGAATAGGTTGCCAGAAAATATGTTGCCAAATTTCCTTCTCTCGCCAAGGCCATTTTCTTTATCTCGCCAAGGCTAGGAGATGGGTTGTAGTAAAGTGGTCTAGTATGTAAATACTAGACCTACACTGGAAAAGCACCCAAAAAAGTGCACTGCAGGTTAGAGTACATAAAACTTCATTTATTAATTTAGAAAACATGCAAAATAAAATCTTGAATTAATTATTTATATCATCTCTCTGTTCTAAAAAAAAGTAACTAATGCCGTTACTGCTGTAAATGAATTTTTTGGGTCTGGGTGTCTTTATAAACTAATACTAGCTGGTCCGCCCGGCATTGCCCGGTCCCATGATAATAAATTAAAAAAAAAACCCATCAAGTTTTTATTATTTTATATCTTTAACCCAACTTTGTATGAAATTATATTTTAAAATGAAAAATTCAGGAAAAAATATTGATGTTTTGTGGTCATTTTCTCCTTTTTTCACGTAGGGTCATTTCATAGTTTTAAAATAAAAAGTTATTTTTGTCTTTTGAGATCTTTATTGGTTATAAATAAAACAGTTTTACAGCCAGTGTAAAAATTTCGTGTAAAATATTGTTATCTAGTAGTAAAAGAAATGTTTTCTTTTCGCTTTTTTGTTTACACGTCGGCTCCTTTAACATAGCAATATAAAAAAAAAATAGTTCTCATCTTCTAAACTCTCAGAAATTTCAATTGGTTATAAATATAACTGTATCCAAGCTCTCTTTAAAATTTTGCGAACAAATATGCATATTTAGTGATGAAAACATGAATTCTCTAAAAAAAAAGGCGGCTTTCAACGCAATGGTCATATTACACCATTCGTTTTCAATCAACCCTTTTCAATACACCTAGGCTAAACAGGTGAGGGCTAAACACATTTCCCGTTTCTGAGGGGAGAAACCTTTAAAAAAAAAAGGTTAAAGCATGCGCAATGAGACTATTTTCGTGTGGAAAAAAAGAATGTGAATTTGACGGAATGTGCTTTTTGCTTTAAATATATAGATTAAGAAAACTATTGCATATAAAATTATGAAAATTGGCAGTTTTATAGAGAAATGTTCGATAAACATGTTGAAGCAGATAGTTTATAAATCAAAGAAATATTTTAAGAACAAAATACAGTGAACTCTCGTTAAGACGGATAGTCAAGGGCAAGCTTTTTTGTCCGTATTAACGAGAGTCCATTATAACAGGAGTTCACAAATTTGACGTCTTACATTACAGTAAAACATACTTATTATGTACATATATATTGTAATATGACTAAAAATTTGATTTCTCAGACCATTTTATGCTACTTTACTAAAAATGCACAAGAACAACTTTAAAATGAAAAAAAGATATATATTTGAAACTCGAGTTTACATTGAAGCATGTTTACATTGTTACTTGAAGGTGCAAAATGTTAGTACATGAAAGAAAACGGTCGAGAGTACTTAAAAGCAATCAAAAATAAGAAGTAATCTTCATTTGTTTTTTCTTGGTAAACGACCTTCTTTCGATATTATTCTCAAGTTTAGCCAAATGTTGAAATGTGTCTCAGAAACATTTTCCATTGATTGATAAAATTTCCTAATTGTCACCAGCATATCACGGACATCTTGCACCCGAATAGCTTTCACTTTTGGAGGAGAGATTTCTTCGTCGGCTGCTCCGTGACGTCAGAGGCGAGGTTTCTACTCCTTTCATCTTAAAAATAGAATAGAAAAAATTTGGGGATTTCGTTGTCCTGATAAATATTTTTCCATCTTAACGAATGAAATCTTAAACTGTACGTATTAGACGATGTCTGTTACATGCACTTCCTATAGACCTTAACCGGGAATTTTGTTTTTGTAGGTAATAACGAGAAATCCATCTTAAACGGGGCTGTCTTAACGGAAGTTCACTGTAGTTCAATTAAAAAAGGTTTATTAGAACAAAAACTATGCATAGTAACTTAACTATATTTTGGAAAGACTTAGTTGACAAACTTATGATGTGCAGTATGCATTTTTTTTTTTTTTTTTTTTCTTTTTTACAATTTTTTATTCAAATTTTCTTTATTTCAATAGATATTTATTTCAGATTTTGAAAAGGCCATTTTTTATATTGTTGCCAATTTGTAAAATAGTGCACTTAACATTCCCTTTCAATTTAAAAATGTATTTACACATGACTATTAAAAACAGAAATAAAACTTTAAATAATAATTAAATGATAAACATGTTAAAAAAAGTAAATAGGAAAAATTATGTCATAAAAAATGTACTAGCATGTGAATATTAAAAAGAGAAATAAAACTTTAATAATAATAAAATTATTATACGTTAAAAGCAATAAATGGAAAAATTATGCCACATTTAAAATGCTCAAATAATATTTCCAAACAGTTTCAATTAAAAAATATTTTTTCACGAGAGATACATTTATTTAAAAAAAATCTTTTTACCTACTGTTGCAAATTTTAAAACAATGCAAATAATATTTTCTTTCAATTAAAAACTGTAATTTTACGTTAATATTAAAAATAGGAAGAAAACTTTGGTGAAAATTACGTCATATTAGAAGAGATATATTTAAAATGCCTTATTTAAAACAATTTTCTTATAGCATCATTATAAAATTCCATGAGATCGACATTGTTTACTTAGCCATTTTATACAAGCTGATTTTCAAATGTTTAATTGATCTTATTTAACCAATCATGAAAACTGTCATTAGCTGTCTTGACAGCACTTAATTCAGCCTTAAAATTCTCCAGTCAAAGGGAAATGAATGGAAACCTGATTACAAGAGATCACCACTGGTTGTTTAATTATAATTTAATATTCCATAATTGTTTTAAAACAGATCAAATTAATGTGATTTAAGAGTCTGCGGTGTCTGAATGGTGATTGTCAAGCATAGCTCATAGGGGGCAGAATGCCCTAGTATTTAAAAAATATATACAGTGGTGGCCAAAAGTTTGGACATTTTTTGAAAGTTCCATGTTTTTCAATTTTGTGTGCTTGTAGAATATATTAATTTTTACTTAAATACAAATGTTTATATATCAAATTGAAGGTAATTTAATAATAAAAACAGTATTACAATATCTGTATTACAAAAAAAGTTATGCTCATTTTAGTAGAACAAACAAACACAAATCGTTTTGAATAAGGACGTGTTTTGTAATAAAAGCGTACTAGCCAATCACAAACACTGTTCTGAGGACCAATCAAATGTCTGTAGCTATAGTTTAGGTTATTTGGATGGTAAAAGAGTTATTGTTGTGTAAATATTTTGTGGAATGATGCATACTAGTACAATTAAATAGAGTATTGCTGTTTTTGAATATTTAAAGTCCCTTTTTTTAAATTAAACTAATTTTAAACAATGTCATCAACAAGAATAACTAATTGGACATCTACAAAAAGAAACCAAATTGTCATATTGAGAGAAAATGGCCTCTCTTATGCTGAAATTGCAAGACAAGTTGGCAGTTCAGTGACTTGTTCTGGTGTACGAAAGTCCTGTTTATGTTATGAAAAAACGAAATCAGGGAAAATAAGGCCAAATCAAGCCGAAAAAAAATGCACAAGGGCTACTGCCGATAGAAAAATTAAACGGCTATGCCTTCAAGATAGAAAAATTTCATCAGATGCCATTAGATGTGAAATGAATGCAGCGGGTATTGCAGTAAGTTCAAGAACAATAAGAAGAAGGTTATCAGGATTTGGACTACAAGCTAGAATTCCAAGGAAAAAACCATATTTAAATCAAAAGCAACGCGCCCACTTAACTTGTCTAGTTAAGTGGGCAAAATAACACATTAAATGGTCAGAAAATCAATGGAAACAAGTAATCTGGAGCGATGAGAGTAAAATATCGCTCTTTGGTAGTGATGGTAGAAAATACATGAGACGTAGAGTAGGAGAAGCACTTCATCCTGATTGCATTGAAGCAACTACAAAAAAAACCAACAAATGTCATGATTTGGGCATGTATGTCTGCAGATGGTGTGGGCCGAATTCAAGTGATTGATCAATTCAAGTGATCCTGAAAGCCAAAAAATACATCGAAACTGTCCTGAAACCAAAATTGGTACCTTCCATCAGGGATCTCTTTCCCAACAACGCATCATTTATTTTTCAGCAAGATTCAGCTCTATGCTACACAGCAAAAGTATGCAAAGCATGGTTTCAAAATAAAGGCATAGATATATTACCATGGCCAAGAAACAGCCCTGATCTCAATCCAATTGAAAATTTGTGGCGACATTTGAAAATTCTTGTACGAAAAAAACGTCCATTAAAAGACAACTTATTGAAGCTATAATTGATTCTTGGCACCATGTGATTATGAAAGATGAACTCCAAACACTCGTTCACTCGATGAAAAGATGCTGTGAAGCTGTCTTAAAAAATCTAAGATAGATCTTACTATTAGTTGCATAACCTTTTTTGTAATACAGATATTGTAATACTGTTTTTATTATTAAATTACCTTAAATTTGATATATAAATGTTTGAATTTAAGTGAAAATTAATATATTCTAGAACCACACAAATTTGAAAATCATGAAACTTTCAAAAAATGTCCACACTTTTGGCCACCACTGTATATACCTAGCTCATCTTTGGTATCAAGATTAGTTGATTAATCTGTCAACTGAATATTTTTACACAACATATTTCATGTAATATATAAAACCTAGTACAATATGCAATACACATTTTTAAATCATAGTAAAATTTACAATGGGAAATTTTCACACATTAAAAAGCTGAAAAAGAACCACATGTAGGATAAGAGTTTCTTGTTAAAAGAAAACAGATTTTATTTGTTGACCAGAAATTAAGGAAAAAAACATGAAAAAGTTACAATTTCCTGCAGTAGAATTGCAACTAGGCATAGTTTAGTGAAGGATTTTAGGAGAGGGAATATGTATGAAATCAATGTTTGGGAAAGAAGATGTGAACATAAAATAATGAGCACTAGGATATTAAAACAAGAATAAAAAATCATGCACCAGGCATAGATTATGAAACAGTTTCCAACACTAACAGAATGTTGTTAAGAACTTTCATTTGTTCATACAATGACATGAAATACAATTTAAAAAACACATAACACAGTAAAAATCTATTTTCATCAATTGCTGTTCATATCCAATAATTTATGGTATTTGTTTCATACAGCCCTGTATATGATCTATAGAATTTATACACACTAAGTAATACACTAAAATTTAGTTAAGTTTAAAAATGCATACCACAGCTGAAAACTTACTTTCAGCAATTATCACTCAAAATCAGTTCTGTAACTGGGTATATTTTTTTAGATGTAAATGAACGATAAATGCTATGCGCTCCATAAACTATAAAAAACATGTTGTAGTGCACCTCAACAATGCATATCAATTTCATTATGTTTGAAGTTGGAAGTATTGTAAGAACATTAAAATGAAAAATTTAAATTTTTCTCTATAGACCATAATGTAATAAAATTCTTGTGTGCACCTGTAAACGAACCATAAATGCTACACACTTCATTTTCAATAGTGAACAGGCTATAATAAATCATAATAACTAGGGATGCAATGAATATTCGGTTGATATTCGGCCTATTCGACTTAAAAGTCGAATATTCGTTTTGGCCGAATACAGTCAAACCTCGTTAACACGAACACGCTTAACACGAATTACTTTTAGCACGAACTGTTTCCGACTGCCCCGTCCAGTTGTATGTAATGTATTTAAATTCGGATAACACGAACTACTTTTAACGCGAACAAAAAAAGTTTCCCCTTGAGTGTTCGCGTTAACGAGGTTCGACTGTAGTTCAGCCGAATACTAAAACAAAATTATTAATATCAATTGATATATTTTAAATAACATACCTATAGTTATGTGTCATATTTATGTGTTACACATTAAAGAAATTTAAAATACAATTTTATTTCAAATATTAAATATAAATTTAATAAATCATTTCAATTTTCTTAACGTGCAATACATGAAAAATAATCGCATTTAAAAATTTCAAGTAAATTTATTAATTTAAATTTTACATATATTATAAAAATGATTCAATTTCTGGCATATAGTTATAAAAGTAGAGTAGCATAAAAACATATATACAATATCATTTATTTAAAATAATTTCATGTTGTGATGCAAAATTAACAACATTTCTGCACTTTCAGGCAAAAGCCAATTGCGCTTTTTTTCATATATAATGCCTGCCTCTGAGAACAAACGTTCACTATACACACTGCTTGTAGGAGCTGATAAATATTTCCTTGCCAATTGTGATAACTTGAGAAATTCAACAGAATTTGCTTTCCATCAGTTTTGTTGTACATTCATTTCTATCTAAGAGTGATTTATCAAACTGGAGTATATTGTAATAATCATTCTAAGCTCTTTCTTATAAAATATTTTACTATTTAAAGGCCAGATATTTTTGTTTAGTTTTAATAAAATGTTTAAAACTAATTTAAATTTTCTTTTTAATTATCTTTAAGGCTGAGTATGTTTAATAAGAACTGTATGAAGATATCGATATATAATATTTTGGTTAAAATCACAATTTATTAATTAATATTCGGCTATAACTTTGCCGAATATTTGGTTATTCTGCCAAACCACTATTCGTTGCATTACTAATAATAACATATATCAATTAAATGGAAATCTGAGTGTATTTATGAGAGTTAAAGCATAGACAGATGGCAGACAAACAAACTGAAATTATAAACACTTTTCAACCATATGTTAAAAAATTAATCACTCATAATCAGTCCTGTAACTGAATATATATATTTTTTAAACACTCTGTAAATGACTGATAAATGCTATGCACTCCATAAACTATAAAAAACATGTTGTAGTGCACCTCAGAGATGCTTGAAGTATTTAAGACCATTAAAATGCAAAATTAAAATTTTTCTCCAGACACCATAAATGTAACAAAATTCTTTTGTATGTTCCTGCAAACGAAGTATAAAGGCTACACATTTCATTTTCAATAGAGAACATGCTATAGTAAACCATAATGATACATATCAATTAAATTGAAATATGAGTGTATTTATGAGAGTTAAAGCACGGACAGATGGAGGAGAGACAAACTGGAGCTATGAGGGAAAGTCGTTAAGTAATACTACGTTCAGATCGGATAGTTAAGATATCTTAGACCGCCGAACTCACTGAGGGAGTTCCAGAAACTCACTTAGTGAGTTCGAGCTTTCTATTGCTAGATGCAGCCAGCACCACTCACTCTGATTGGCTCTGGAGGCCGATTGGCTGTTGAGGTTGCCTTTAACATATGCGCATGCGCACATTCTATGTTTGTTCAGATATCGGTCACAGTGATGAGCAGTGAGTTATCTTAGATGAGTTTTGCGGTGTGGACAGGTATTCAATTCCGGGAGGGTACCACCTCAAAAATGGCGGTCTAAGATATCTTAAATGTCCGATGTGAACAGGGTATAAGTCACAAAAGATAATTAAATAACTTACAATGATATTCACTTCAAAACTATTATTTTTATTTCTCAACATATTCTCCACCAATATTTATGCACTTATATCACTGCTTTATCAGTGCCCCAACACCAGCTGCATAACATTCTTTGAGTTGCTGTCTCAGCCACATTAGGACTTCAAGTTGAACCTTTCCATCATCTGTGAACATCATCTTGCAACTTCTTCAACATCCACCATTCAGCTTTGACTTAGCCCCAAGGGATTTTCCTCTGTTTAGTCCACTAAAAAACCATCTTGGAAGCAAGATGATGTTCACAGATGATGAAAAGGTTCAACTTGACGTCCTAATGTGGCTGAGACAGCAACCCAAAGAATGTTATGCAGTTGGTGTTGGGGCACTGATAAAACAGTGATATAACTGCATAAACATTGGTGGAGAATATATTGAGAAATAAAAATAGTTTTGAAGTGAATATCATTGTAAGTTACTATTTAATTATCTTTTGTGACTTACTTAATGACTTTCCCTCGTATAAACACTTTACAATCATGTTGAAAAGTGTTAAAAGTTAATAATCATTGCACAATTTTTTTTTAAAATTGGGAATTGGTATAAGTAAGTGCATACATAAGGAAAAAAGGTTTTCCCTTCCTAGACTGCAAAATATCATGTTAATATATGAGGGAATTTAAACACAGGATTACTTATTAGATAATCAAATTACTATCAAAATTTGGTTATCAGAAAGGTGAAGTCAAAAATCAATTTATTGCATTAAAAAAAATTAAGTCCCAAAATTTTTAGAATTTTTAAAAATACAGTAAGTTTTAAAACTTGAGCAAAAATTTTAAATTCTAAAAATACTTAAAATTTGAACAAACAATGTAAATTATTGGCATCATGTAATTTTCTGGTGGTAAAAATTGAGCAGGGAAAAAAAAAATATATATATTATTCATATGATTTATTTATCAATCAGTTTGATTGTGTTAAAATAAAAAAGTGTAATTACGTATCCATCATTTATTGCAGTTCCTTTACCTGCAGTTTTTTCTTTCGAGCTGTTTCAAATAACAGATCAGATGTCATTACCAAGCAGTTGGCTGAGATATTATACAGATAGCTCAATTGAAGAGCATTGGCAATTTAAACCAAAGATTCTGGGTTCAAGTCCTGGCCTCAACAGTTTCACTCAAAAGGAAAAAAATTACTCTTCATATCGTCGCTACCATGTTAAACTATCGAATGTGAAAAAATGCATTTTTCATTACTTTTAAAAATGGGCCGATTGTTACCACTAAACTTTAATAGTATTCTTTCACCAGGATTGCCAGTTTGACATCCTTTTTCATTCAGACATTCCGAATTCATACCAGAAATTCCAAAGAGAAATTTTTGCTTTATTTAATGCCAGACATTTTGTGATTACTTAAAGTAAAAATTTTTCTAACAAAATTTCCTGTATGAATTCAGCATTGTTGAATAAATAAGAAGGTCAAACGGGCAACCCTGTTCTTTGCAGAAATTTTATTAGTATTTTTACTAGGAGAAGAAGTCTAATAAAATTTAGTGGTGACAATCGGTCCATTTTTAAAAGTAATGAAAAATGCCTTTTTTTACATTCGATAGTTTGACATGGTAGCGACGATATGATTTATTTATCAATCAGTTTGTGTTAAGATAATAAAAAATTCAATGTTTATAAACGTATTAAGTAATAAGTTAAAAGTATTTAAATTTCCCCCACAGATTAAAATGGACTTTTGTAATCGTGAGGATCTCTGAAATGTCTTCTTAAAGAAGCTTAGTGTACAACATTTTTAAAAATCAACAAAATTAGTTTTCCATGTACATAATAATTTCAATTATAATAAAGCAATCACAGTTACAAAATACAATTCTTATAAAAATTCAGGGTTGCTACACTACCTGGAAAAGTCAGGGAATTTAGAAATCAACCAAATAAATCAGGAAAAAGTCTGGAAATTTGATTAAATTTTATGTAATCTCCAAGTAAGCGTGAACTTCAGGCCACCAAGATTTTTTATTATTCATTTAAATTATCTTCCTACAGAAATATCCACTCCCCCACCCCCTCTTCCTACTACTACAGCAAACACCTTAACATTTTTAAAACTCAAAAACATAATATTTTTTTTTTTTTCTGGCAGTATTTCCTTTTTTGAAATAACAATAAATAATTAACCATATCAAGCCTTCATCTCCCCACTGAAATGTTTGCTTCATTTCCCTTTGTGTCCTGTTCAAAGTAAAGTCTATCTGGACTTTAATGTTTTTATTCTACAGTTTCAAGAGGCTTAGTACAGAAAGAAATATTGTATAGCAAGTTTTTACAGTTTGGAGAAAACTTTATTTGGAAGTTTGTAATGCTCATAAAGATATTAAAGAGAGTAATTCCTATTGTAGCCCTGGGAACAAGTTTTTGGTTGAGATTCAGAAAACGAGTTTTGATTCAATGCCATTTATATTTTTAAAAAATTAGTATTTTCGAGCGATACTATTTATTTTATCCCAGTATGCACTATGCTGCTAGATTGAAATTTTATTCACCTGGAAAACTCAGGGTTGGTTGGTTGGTTGTGGGCACTAGATCATCTTTTGCACAAGAGGATTAAACAGACTGGGACCTCCATTTAAAGTGGAATCCGACCCACTACAAACATCCAAGCCTGATTCAGGATTTGAACCCAGCACCTTTTGTCTAGTAGCCAGTAACCACTATACAAGTCAGGGAATTTTATTTTCCTGTGTTAGTAGCAACCCTGAAAAATAGTTTATGTTCTATTTAATATCAATCAATTAACTATTTTTATCTATATAAACTTTTCTCACCAATAGCTGGATAACCTAAATAAAATCTGTCAATTCCAAACATTCCTAAGAAAAGAGACAGTAGTAATGCTGTTTCAAATGAATATCCTTGCCTAAAAAGAAAAAAAAAAAAGATACTTTAATATGAGAAAAAGCTAAAACAGAAATACAGAAAAAAACAAAACAAGTACAGAAAAAATTATGTTACATAACTTGAATTAACTATAAATTAACAAATTAAGAATACCAAGATTACTTCTTGAACAAGTGTTCTATTAAGCTTCTCACTCACCTGAACTTTATAAAAGGCTTTTAACTTCAATGATAAAAAACAGCATTTTAAAAACAGTTTTAATAGTTTATAAAGCAGCCAATACAATAGAAAAACCTTTTCAGTTGCTCATTTAACTGCTGTACATCATATGTTGAGAAACACTGCCTTAAACAATTATTCTGATGCTTTATTTAATAACTTTACTGAAAAACTACTTGGATGAACATGCTAAAATTTTGTATAGTCATACTAGAAGACCCTAGGAATTGATTTCTATTAAAAAATTTATGGGTATTTATACTTCATCATGGTTCATACACTTGAGAATAAATAAAATTCAATCACTTTTCAGGGATTTTCAAGTACTCATTTAGTATATATTCTCAAAGACTGTATAGATACACACAACATTACATGCATTAAAATTGCTCTAGAAGAAGTATAACACATAAGAGAAAGAATCGCCACATTGCCTATCTTATTTTAAAGAATTCTGATCAGATATTTAAAATAAATTTGTAATAGATATAGTCAAGAATTTTTAAAGACTAAAATATTGTAACGTAGTAAGGTACATCTATATCAGGAAAGAAATTTCATATATCAGGAAAAGTTAAAACAGCAGATTTACCTGTTTTCTTTGGGAGTAAGAAAAAAAAAAAAGTGACATTACTACAAGAGCAGAAGTAGACAAAAGAAGTTTCTTTTTATGATATTGTATTTTTACTAGCATTTAAAGATTTGGCTGTAAAGAACTCTATTTCAAAATTAAAATAAAGTTAAAAGTAAGCTTCCCAGTTTTAAACAATGCGCTCACTTACTATTTATCATAAATTTTTTAATCTATAAACAGCTTAAGGTAATATTAAAAAGAAATTGAAAGTTGAATAATATCCTTTCAACAGCAGGTCATGCTGATTTTCACAGGTGGCACCCAGTCAGCCATAATAAATGTTTTACATTAATACTGATTATTATTTAAATATGCAAACAAATTATTTAACATTAAAATGAAAAACTGATGTTATTTTTAGAGATATATACTTTTTCAAATAATTAACATTACTTTTATATTTTATAATTAATTACAACACTAAACATATCATTAATTACCAATATTACCATTTAACTCACTTAATCAAACATTATTTGATTGAAAAACTAAAAGAACATACAAACCAGCATATAAGTTATACAGAAAAATTATTATCTAACAATTAAATAGAAAGAAATAATACATGTTTTTCTGTGTAGCCACACATTGCTGAATAAAGGCATTCATAACAGATTATCAATAAAGTTTACTTCTTTTGTTCAAGAGTTTTAAACTATCATTATCATACGTTTCAATCTAAAGAAAGTGCTAAACAATTGAAAAGCTCACATCGTTTAACAATTAATCAGCAATAGTCAGGGATGAGGATTTTTCGGAAAATCTTACCAGCCAGCAAGATACAACATTCAACTGAAAATTGTTATGACCAAATTTACACGACTCAAAAATTAATTCATTTTCTTACTGACATTTTCATAATTTTTTTTAAAATATAAAATTTAAAAATATATACAACAGAAGGAAAGTTTAGCTTGAAATAGAACTTGATACCTTGTTTACATTGTGGCAATTGGGAGAGTTGCAAAATATGGCTAACAAATAAAAATATAAAGTTTTTGGCATATTTTTTATAGTGTGCAGTTTTTAAGATTGTCTAAAAATTCACTCCCCTTGTCAGAAAATCCAGTTGCCAGTGGCGAGCAGAATGATGTAATTTCTGGAGGCTATAAAGTTTCATCTCATTTTTAGGAACTACGTCTATTAGCTAATAGATCTTATCCACCATACCAGACAGTTAATATTAAATTTTTAACATTCATTAAAATAAATATTTATGTTTAATAATAAATATGTAATAGCAGTTTATTACAATATATAGACGTATGAGTGCAGAAATGCAAGCATGGCCATTGAGTTCATTTTTCTACCAGATTTTGGTTAAGCAGGCTGCATACCAAGGTGACAAGTGACTAAATGTGCAAGTCATTAGACAAATTCTGAAGTTCAAACCTGTTTTCTTCTTTGTTTCAACCGGTTTCTTCTTCGGAGATGTGCGCTGTGTTGCCTTGGCACACAGCCTGACTTACAGCAATTTTAGGCAGGCTGCACACTGAGGCAACACAAGCAACATGAAGCATGTCTTAGGTGAAGAAACACATTGAAACAAAGAAGAAGCCTGTTTTTTCTCTTAAGTTGTGCATCATGTTGCTTGAGTCACCTCAGTGTGCAGCATGCCTTAGCGAGTACCAACGGGTTAGATGGTACTTTACTTACGTAAACTGGCATTCTATATCTTTTTCAAAAGTTGTTTCATTTTTCCCAGTTCCATCTTTACAAATAATACCTTCTCCAACAAAACAAAGAACTGAAAAAACAGAAAAATTATTAAATTACATATAATAATTAAAAACATGCATTTAAAATTGGTAAAATTGGTACACAGGCAATAATTTTAAATAAAACTTTAATAACAGAGCCACCACTTTTAAAATATGTCAATCTGCAAATTATTTTGTAACTATATTAAGATAGATAATATGAAAAGGACACATTAAGTGTTTTTCAACCTTTCTATATTATTCTTCCATAACCAAGGTTAATTTGCAATGGCGCCTTTCTTCTATCTATCCAGCATACATATAGGCATTTATTGCTCAACAATCAATAATTATTAACTTTTGTTAACAAAGTAATAATACCAGTAGAACTTAATTAAGCATATTAAGCAAAAGTACAACTGTCCTAACAAAAAATAAACTACAGTAGACTCATTCAAATCCGCAGCCCTAAAATCAGCAAACACCTAAAACCCGCACATTGTTTCAGATGTAAACAGTGAAACTCACAGTTAAGATGTAGGGGGAAAATTCATTTTTTTTTTAAATATAGATATCATTCCATACACATTTTAATATGCAATTCTGGTTAATATCATTGAACTCATGCTTTCTCATGAAAAAGGTGTAAATTTATTTCCAAAAAACATTCAAGCTCTGATATCACTGGCAATCGCAATCTTTTTATCAAATACATTTATGTATTAATCAAGCTTCTTTTGGTTATTAAATCTGGCTAAACACAGACCTGCCAACCTTTGAAAATGAGAAATAGTAGCACACCAAATTCAAATTTATTTGAAGGTTGGTTGGTTGGTGGCTGTTTTTTACGCTGTAAATTTTAAGCAAACAAATACTAATCAATTAAACGCATGTGTATATCCATAAGCACACAAAGTAGGAGACTCTTTTGTTTTTGCTAATTTTTTTATTGCGGGTGGGATTGATTAAACATAATTATTCCTATTCAATTAATGCTCTGTCTACTCCTAAACCAAATTTCTGAACTTCAAAGTGAATTTTCTGAAAGATTCCAAGGCGGTTTGGGGGATTGGGTGATGGAACTACGGGTATATCTTCCAGAGAAAAATGTTTGAGTTAGAGTCCTTCTTCAGGTCGAGTAAGCTGATACAACCGGGAGTGGGGGCATGTCCACTCCCGCCACTTTTTTGGCGTCCCTTTGACGAAATTTGCGTTTGTTCGCGATCTTTTGACGAAATTTGCAGTTTTTTTCGAGATCTGTTGATAAAATTTGCGTTTTTTTTCGATATTTTTTGACGAAATTTGCCGTTTTTCACAATGTTTTTCATGGAATTTGCCGTTTTTACGCGATTCTCTGTTGAAAGTCACGTTTTTCCCCGCAATCTGTTGACAAAATTTGTCATTTTTTCGCGATCTTTTGACAAAATTTGCCATTTTTCGCAATGTTTTTCACGAAATTTGTCGTGTTTTCGCCATCTTTTGATGAAATTTGCCGCTTTTCGCAATGTTTTGACAAAATTTGCCGTTTTTTTGCAGTTTTCTGACAAAAGTCACGTTTTACCTGCGATCTGTTCACAAAAATTTGTCATTTTTTCGCGATATTTTGATGAAATTTGCCGTTTTTCGTAATGTTTATGACGAAATTCGCCGTTTTTTCACGATCTTTTGACGAAATTTGCCATTTTTTCGCGATTCTCTGACGAAAGTCACATTTTTTCCGCAATCCTTTGACAAAATTGGTGACTTTTCTTCGAACGAAAGACGAGATTGATTTTTTTTGGCGATCATTTGCCGAAATACCAATACATTTAATGTCCGAATTTTCGGATTTATGAGCGATAGTTTTTTTTTTTCCGGAAATCATTGCCTTAATTTTTCGGAAAATTCGGACCAGAATCACCCCTAAAAGATCTTTTGACAACATTCACATTTTTGCAGTAATCAGTTGAATGAAATTCACGTTTTTTCGGCGATACTTTGGCGAAATTTGCTTTTTCCCGCCATTTTTTTTGACAAAATTCTTTTTTTTTTTCTGCGATCTTGTAATGAAATCTGCATTTCTTAGCTCGATCCTGTGACGAAATTCGTGATTTTTCGTGCGATCCTGTGACGAAATTCATGATTTTTCAAGTGATCCTGTGACAAAATTCACGTTGTTTTTTTTGCAGAAAATCGTAGTTTTAGACAGATTTTCGTAGCATCGTAGTTTGTGGCTCAAAATCGTAGCAACTACGATTTTTTCGTAGCAGTTGGCAGCTCTGTAAACATGAAATAAAATTTCATTATTTTACGGTTTTTATGTAAATTATTAGTATACTTTTAGGAGGTGAGTTTCATTGAATAATTCAAGAAAAATTTATCTCATGATTATTATGCATATTTAGCCATGTATTATTAACTATTTATTTGACCTTTTCTTTTAATATTTTAATAATTTCCTTAATAATTTTAATATTTTACTTTATTGTAAACATTCATTATAATTTCCAGTGAATTATTACATTCAAATTACTATTTAAAATATGTAAACAAAACAATGATCAGAAATATGCAAAATTCTAAAATCCACACAACCTCTGGTTCCAAGCTGTGCGGATTTCAGGGAGTCTACTGCATTATTACCTACAGCATTTTGTAAAACTAAAGTGAATATTACTGATTAGAGTATTTTACCAGAAATACATTTCTCCTTAATAACTATAATAATATACATTGAAATATTTTTTACAAATTTTTAAGAACTATATAGAGTGGACCGGGATAATTCTGATAAAAAAACAAACAAACATCGAAACACCTCTAAAATTATCACAATTGATGTAACCAAATTTAACATGGTTAAAGCTTCACCATGTGTCTATTCAATAGACTTTGATTAAAATATTATTTAAAGTTTGTTTAATTTAAAGAATCCATTGATTGGTAATTACCCCGGCAATGGGGCAAATATCGATCATACCCAGAGCAATTACTGATTAGGACATTTTTTGTTCTAATGACAGTTACATTGATTAATTTAGACTATAAATTATCAATTTTAATATAAACCTGATTTTAATTACATATTATATACGTTATCAAAAAGAAATAGGCATAGTTAATTTACTATTTTTATTGGTTTTGAAATAACATCCAAATTTCTTGGCAGAACTTTTTATAATATTTAAAAACACAATATATAGCGTTACTGTCCACAACAAAAGAATTTGAACCTTGTAGTTATACAGGACCATAAAAAATATATTTTGTTCTAATGTTTTCAACTAAGTTTTGTTTTGGCCAGCGAAAGTTTCTAGCTTCTCTTTCAAGGAACTTCATCTTCACATTCTCCTTGTCTACTACTTTTGTAACCTTTCTAATGTAGTTGGGATCTTTGTCATAATATACTGCAAATCATAATATAATGCACTTTCCTATTCTCATGAAGGAAGTTATTTATTTTTGAAAAAAATCAAGATAGTGCTGATATCAGTGGTGATCACAATATCTTTACCAAATAATTTTAATAATTAAATAGTATAGATAATGCTTTTTTGGTTATTAAGTATGGCTAAATGAAATAAAACTTTGTTAATTTAAGATTTTGATGTGAATTATTAGTATATGTTTATAAGGCGAGTTTTATTGAATTATTCAAGAAAAAAAATCTCATCACCATTATGCAATATTAATAGACTGGAAGGCAGTAGCATAGACAATCACCTCATTGAGTTCATGGCTGAAATTTCAGAATTAGTTAAAATTTGATTCGCATATTAAAACTTAAAACGCAATTGGTCTGCCAAGCCATATCTTGATGGAAAACACCTTAAAACACGATTTTAGCGGTTGGTTCGTAGGTTTACCATTGTGTTTTCCTGCACCCAAAGGTATGAAAACATGGAAGACTGGGAGCAGGAACACACAATGGTAAACCTACGAGCCAGCCACTAAAATCGGGTTTCCGGGTGTTTTCCACAAAGATATGACTTGGCAGATCGATTGTGTTTTAATATGCGAATCAAGTTTTAACTAATTCTGGATTTTCAGCCGTGAACTCGATGAGGTGATTGTCTGTGCTGCCGGCTCCCGGTCTATAATTATTTACTTGATCTTTACTTTTAATATTTTATTTTCTACATTTTTATTATTTTACTTATTGTATGTATTCATTATAATTTTGAGTGCATTATTGAATTCAAATTATTGTTTAAAAAATGTAAACAAAACAGTGACCAGAAATCTGCAAAATTCTAAAATTTGCACAAGCTCTGGTTTTAAGTTATGCAGATTTAAGGGAGTCTACTGTAATGACGAACACAGTCTTTTATTATGCCACTTTGCGATGCCCTATAATAATCTCTCAATACATTGAGTATGGCATCCAGTGTTAAGATCAACATATATTATACTTGTGATTTACCGCGAAATGTTAGTCATTGAAAAATGTAAGTTGTAACTTAATTTTAAAAAATTGATTCATAAACTAGCAAATTAAGATGTTTTGTATGGTTGTGATTAAATAATAAAACAAATGATTCACATTCAACAAATAGTCCTTGACAAGGTTTGCAATAAGAAACCGTTGCATGGTCAACAAACATACATTTTTACCAACATAGCACAGATTTTGACATGGTGTTGGTATAACAAAAAAGTTCCATCTTTTTTCTTTCCTGCATCGTCACATCTGGAAATTCAGTTAACTTTGACAGCATTTTAAGAAAGATCTTAAGGCTTTATCGATAAATGAAAAAAAAAAATAGTTTGATTACATATAGATTTTGAATAAGAGCATCTGCCACTTTTATGCATTTGTGAACAAGAAAGATTAAAAAGAAAATTACTAATAAAGAATTTCTATAAAAAAAGTTACTGACTTGCATGTTTGCAAACATATATTTGATGAAATTGAGAAATTAACATACAATTGGAAAGAAAATCAATGTTTAACATACCTTTAGCTGTATTATTTTCAACACACGTAGTTGGTTGCTGTGTCTTAGGATCAATATCTGGAGGCAAACAAAGATATCTTCAAAAGTTAATTGAAAATATTTACACTGCAATGGTATTAGCATTTTTTTCTACTGAAATATAGCATACATTTCATACAATTTTTAGAATACAAGATTATTACGTTTTCTTTTAAAAATAAGCCATTTACACAATAAAATGAATAAAAATAATACAGTTACATTTGATTAGTGCAAAAACTACGTCTCTAGTGTTAATCTAATAGAAAAATATAAAAAAAAGTAGGATTAAAATATATATATATATTTCTAGTTTCTACAAAGGTCTTTTTTCTCTTTCAAAAAAAAAAAATCCCTTTTTTGTATCTGTTTGTAAATAAAATTTACAAACAATAGAAACAATAAATATATATTTTTTTCAATACTAATAAATAAAATTAGGAACTATCAAATATTACCCCCATTTATTCGGATAATTGCTGATAAACTCAGGGTAATTCCAGATAAGTGTTTAACTGTACCAATAAGATAAGAATTTAACTGCAAAAAATAACAATGGTTGATAATAAACAAATTTTATAAAAAATGCAGAACATGGTAGTTTTGATTTATAATTGCAAGAACTTAGTGTTATTTCTTAACTATTACTATAAGATGCTATTTTCCTAATAATTGCAACTGGAATATACAAGTTATATATAATGTATGTAAAAGGTAATAATGTATGTAAATGTATGCTTGGCGAGGTGATAATGGTGTCCATATACCGGAAAAGTACCAAAAAATAATATAGAAAATTGTGAAAGGCCAAGGAAATTATTGAAAAAATTTCAGGATTTGATTAACTTAAGACATCGCATAGCAAAAATTTATCATTCATAATGTAACACCAATTATTCTAAACATTCTTTTGTTCAAAATCGTCTGAACAAATGAAATTTTATATATGGTATGTCGATATATTCGTATATTCATATGTTGGTACATCGACATACCAGACATAAAATTTCATTCGTTCAGGCGATTTTGTGCAAAAGAATGTTTAGAATAATTATTATTCTAAACATTCTATATGTTTCTACATATATGTTACAGAAGGCTACATATCTGGATGCTAAATTTTTGATATGCAATGTCTTAAATTAATCAAATCTGTTTGAAATTTTTAAAGCACCCTATTCTTCAGCGATGTTTTAAACTTTAATTACCTGAATATTCTTATGTATAAAAGTTTGGAATGGCAACATTCTTAAATTTGTTTATTTGACGTATTTTGGCACTCTTTTTTTTTTTTTTTTTTTTTTTACAAAGAGTGGTTGAGTTGACAAGGTAATAGATAAGAACGGATAATTAATTGAAATGTTTTCTGTTTTCCCTGAAGTGTCAAATGTGTAAAAAATAGAGACAGGAAATATACTTACATAATCATTGCATTTGTTTTAAAGCTTTCCAAATCTTAAAAATAAGGTAGTGTTCCCGCTAGGCTTTTTTTGAAGGGCGCAACGTGACTTTCGTTAGAGAATCGCAAAAAAACGGCAAATTTCGTCAAAAACATTGCGAAAAACGACAAATTTCGTCAAAAGATCGCAAAAAAAGGCAAATTTCGTTAAAAGCATTGCAGAAAAACGGCAAATTTCATCAAAATATGGCGAAAAAACGGCAAATTTCGTCAAAAGCATTCTGAAAAACGGCAAATTTCGTCAAAAGATCGCGAAAAAACGACAAATTTTGTCAACAGATCGCGGGAAAAACGTGACTTTCGTCAGAGAATCGTGTAAAAACGGCAAATTTCGTCAAAAACATTGTGAAAAGCGGCAAATTTCGTCAAAAGATCGCGAAAAAACTGTAAATTTTGTCAACAAATCGCGAAAAACGGCAAATTTCGCCAAAAAAAAATCACAAAATTTATCAACAGATCTCGAAAAAACTGCAAATTTCGTCAAAAGATCGCGATAAAACGCAAATTTCGTCAAAGGGACGCACCCCCCCCCCCCCTTAACACCCTGGGGAAAAAAAAAAAAAACTTCATCTTTTGTTCTCCCAGCTCACCAAGCTTAAAAGCCTTATCTTTTTTTTTTTTTTTTACTTTTTCTGCTCTGTCACTTTATTATAGCAAATAATCGATCAAGTAATTTTCCACACCCTCACCCAAAATTGATGCCCACCCCTTCTTTCCAAGCTCACGAAATTTAAAGTTAAAACTCTTTTATTTAAATTTTTTTGTCCTATTTTTAAATCTTTAGTAAGGTAACTAAATCAGTCATCTTAAGTTCAAAATTTCTGCTTCCCCCTTAAAATTCACAGTTTAGAGGCGGCTAATAATTTTATATCCACATATGTTAACCTAATTATAGAAATACATTTAATAAAAATGTATTTCTATAATTTATGTTACTAAATGTGTGTACAAACATTGATGAGTATATGATGAACAATAATGAGTTTCTTATATTGATTCCGAAAAAGCATACTTTTTTTATGAAACAATGCCCTTTTTCGCTGAAACTAGTGCCCTTTTTATGCTTCAATAGTGCCCTTTTTGTGACTAGCACCCTGCCCTTTTTTTTTCTAGAGTGAACACTAAATAAGGGTTTCAATTAATAAATGTGAAGTTTGGGACAAGCCTTGGCAATAATATTTACAACTTTACAATTT
Source organism: Maratus michaelseni (assembly GCA_963931845.1). NCBI lineage: Eukaryota > Metazoa > Arthropoda > Arachnida > Araneae > Salticidae > Maratus > Maratus michaelseni. The sequence goes on along the minus strand of OZ007597.1, from coordinate 29,796,207 downwards.
TTTTAGATATTGATTTTTTTTTTTTCATATTTAAAGTACATAATCTAGTGAGTGCAGATTTGATTAATTTAAGACATTGCATAGCAAAAATTTAGAACACAAATGCTCAAAAAAACCAAACATTTCTAGTTGACTTGATTAGTTCACATTTTTTAGAGAATAACAAAATTTCCAATTATCTGAGAATGACCCGCATAGCAAGTTTCAGCAATTAAAGATTTGTACAAGGAAAATACAATCATTCATTTTCATCCTAGAGATAAGGTCAGATTTTTTTTTTTTTTGGCTGAAACGGATATTGAAAGTACACAGCAGAAATTTGTTAACAACATTATAAAATTGTTTCAAGATTAATTTTTTCAGTTAAAAGCCTCAATTTTCATGTTCTTGAAAATCATTTAAAATGGCAAATTTGTTTTTTATTTCTAACCACTGGCAAAAGTCTGTAAAAGTCACTGTTTTCATTCTGCTAAAATATCATTGTAGAACTATGGCAGAAAGACGTTAGTTCTGTTTTCCAATAAACAAAGGACTTCAAACTGAAGAGAAATATCTCAGGGCTTCTTTATGTTACTAACAGTGACTGAGCAAAGGCTTCAAAATCAGAAAGAATATTTCTCTTTATATCACATTATTATCAATTCAGTTTACTTTAAGTTTTTAAAAGATTGTAAAACACTGTAAGAAACTTAGGCCACATTCTTGTTTCTCAAATAAAGAGAGGTTTTTTTTTTCTTTTCCATTTTTGTATAAATAAAATTTTTACCATAAGGTTGAGTCCGAAGACTGGTATAAAAATAGAGTCCAAGCTGGTTTACGCACGTTCTGAGCCCGAGAGCTGAGATTTTTTTCTTCTTCTTTCAGATTACCACAATCGTAATGGAAATTAACATTTGTTTCAATACATTTCCAGGTTTAGTTTGAATTTCCCCGATATTTCGAGGTTAACAAAATTCCCTGATATTTCCATCTTTTCCAGGCCTGTGACCACCTGGAAAAAAGATGGTTTTAAAGCTGAGACTGTTTTCTAATCATCTGTGAAGTCGTTTTTTAAAAATATGAATTTTAATCCTTTCAAAAAATTTGCGACTGCAGTCAAGTTGCACATCCGGAGACTATTTTTTCTATCTTAAAAGTAACTAAACATCCGTATTTCGACACAATCTTTTTAAAGCATCTCGGCAGACTGGATTTACATCAGACAAAAATTTCAAAACTTTCAGATAAGTAGAAGTATTTAATAAATATCTGAGGAAATATCAACTAAAAAGCCGGGCATTTCGGTGCAGTTTCGTTGGCTTCGGCTCATGTTTAATTACTAAATATGTATACATTTTCACGAAATTTTATAGAGGCCTCAGATAGTTATACAAATAACCTGTTAAAATTTCGGACAGTTCATAATTATGAGAACTATTTTTTTTTATGTCATGTTAAAGAACGTGACAAGGAAATAAAAGGTTAAAAGAAAACATTTCTTTTACAAATAGATATCAATATTTTTTCACGAATTTTTAACACGGGTTGCAAAATTGTTATATTTATAACCTTTAAAATTCCAAAAAGTTCGGGCAATAAGAACTAGATTTTTTTAACAGGCATAAAAGTTCTTCAGGTTTGTTTTCATAGCTGTTTATAATATTTGGCAACAAATGTCACTTTCTGAAGCCGTAATTGCACCAAGTTTTTACAAATAAAACGCCCACTCTTCTAAAACAAACACACAGACACACACACACACAAAAAAAAACCTAACTGCATTGAAATTATTATTCAAATAGATATTTAACGATCGCACAAATATTTTTAAAGGATACTGTCCCATCAATAGGTTTGAACAGTTCGCTTCATAAACACAATATCCGGAGTCTATAGTTAATACAAATATCAACACATTAAGATAAAATAAAGGTCGCATCATAAAGTTTAACATTTTTTAAAGGTGAAAACGACCATGAATTTGTTTATTGTTATTTTATGCAGGTAAGAATTCATATTTATACATATGAAGGACAAACTTGCAAGTAATTACTTTTATTCTCAACCTAAGAACAACAATCCATATTTTAAAAAGCACAGAAATCTTTGTGCTTTGCTTATTTACTTTTATTAGGTGGTTGGTTGGTTGATCTCAATATGCTTTAAAAAAATTCTGTAACTCCCAGGTTAACCCTGTTGAGTTGAGTTGACCTATGAACATATGTTCATATTTACCCTCACAGTCTTTGCCAAAGACATTTAAGATACACAGACTGGCAATGCCCATTCAAAAGCCATCAGCCATCTGAAGTAAATTGAAACACCTCAACCGCGAGGTTTGTACGCATGAACCTCTATAGGTCACCTTTATAGGTATATAGGTTCATGTCTGTACGTCAGATTTGAGTTGTTTACCATTAATCGCTATGGCTAGAAGCTACTTAAAAAAATAAATTTTTATTAATGTATACGAAGTTTATGCCATTTTTTTACATCAAGCTATTTTTTTATATATCTAAATAAGCATTAAAAATATTTAGTTTCCTAAAATAGAATAAAATAAGGTAATTTATTAATAATTTTTTTGATTGGTGTATTTGAGTAAGAGTATATGATTTTAACATGCAATAAAGGCGAAATGTACATTGAAACGAAACAAATTGGTGGAGATTATAAGTTAAAGCGTCTGAAACCAAGAAATTTTTTTTAAAAAGGTGGGAGGGGGGGGGGGGAGAAATCTATCTAAGTTAATTAATTGATCCTTCAAAATATTCATGCATGCCTGTATGACTGTTAAAATTTAAAGATGATTTCAAATAAGTTTTGCAATAAAGTATATTTTTAATAGTTAATAAAGCTTAACAATTTCAAAAAAGTAAATAATGTAAACAAAATCAAATAATACATACCAATAAAATAAACATATATATTTAAATATATTCATCAATTTTAATTTTGTAAAATATTTATATAGTTGTTATTTGTTTCAATATTTTAGATTTATGTTCGAAAATTTTATCTTGTAAGTTAAGCAAAAATAAAACTTGTTTAGAAATAAGATTTTTGTTAAAAAGATAATATATACATATATTTATTATTATTTTAATTATTGTTTAATCATTGCTTTTCTTTGAATCATAAACTAAACTGGAAAAAACATTCTGGAATTGATAATTTTGACTGTAGGATGAAACAAACACAACACACACACATTCTAACTTCAAATGCTTCATGATTTTGAGTCAGATTACAACTAAATTTGATAATTTGTAGATTATAAGGCTCTTCAAAACACAGGTGTGTATGATAAATAATAAAGCCCTTCGAATTTGACCATTTTAAAGTAAACTTATTTTTACGATAACTTAAAAAAAAAAAAATTTGCAATTCACTCAAAATAAATTTGTTTCTTGAAATGTGTCTGTTTATGAACAAATACAGAGTAAGTAGAATAAATAAAATATCTTGTGCTTGATTCTACATCCACCCAGGAGGTTAAGCACATAAATGCTATTGTCCAAAAATGCACAGTTAAAATTATACTGCGTGTGGTGTATAATTGTGAAAACTAGCAATCAACAGATAATTTCTTATTCTTCGGTAAGTACATTTTTATGTATGAGTTTACTTAAGAATGTCCTTTTTAATAAATGTTGGTATCATTGTTTCATTTATTTAGTCAGTATTATTTAAAGTGATGATAAAATAAAATTCACCAATTTGATCTGGCCATGAATTTATGGCACAAATGAGATTTATTTAAAAGCAATTACTTGATTATAAGTTGTTTAATTGAAATATGTTTTCATTATATAAATTTGAACAGCAAAATTATATTTATTCATAATGTAGTTATTCATAATTTTTTTTAATCAATAAACAGGGATCTGTTTAGGAAAAAATTGGGTCCTTTAAAGGACCCTTCACAATTTTTTTTATTTCACAAAACTATTTTCCCTAAAACAGGACCCTTCACAAAACTATTTTTTCTAAAACAGGACCCTTCACAAAATTCTTTGTCTTACAAATAGGTTTTTCACAAAATTTTTCCATCTTTAAACTGAACATTTCACAAATTAATGATTTAAAAGTAAAATCTGACCTGTCACTTTTACACATACAAAGAAAATATATGTATTTTACATCCATATATCTTCTTAAAAATGTATAAACAAGAACCGGAATATAACGATCATTTCAAATTCACAAAATTATGAGTAGATTTTTCACAAATATAAAAAGCTGAGACCCCTGATAAAATATCACTTTCTTACAAATCGCTTCATTTTAATTTAGCTGTTAAAAAAAGATAACTGTTTTGGGAACAGATGCTTTACACTCACGCAAACATATAAACATAAGTTTGGCGACTTTTTGGTTGGCATGATTTTCAAGACCGTGCCAAACGAATAACTTAATACAATGGCTAGGTTGCCATTAAAGGAAAAAATCCCTAAATTTGGCGACTTTTTTCCGTTTTTTAACCGATTATTTTTTTTTTTTCTGCATGAGTGTAAAGCATCTTAGCCCTGTTTTGGAATTCCTATATAATGCATTTCTAATATATAATATACCTTGGAGAGTGTGGTATAAAATAAAAATATTAACTGAAACACTAAGAACTTTTTATTACTGCTGTTATCCAAAACTGTACAATTAGAATAATTTTTGCAAATCCTAAATGAATTATCAACATATTAACTGATAATGTAAGCTATAATCAAGATATCTCTGGTCTGCCTACTTATGGAAGTCAAGGAGATTACTTACAAAGCTGACTTTTGGGATTCAAGGAACTCAGTTAACCAAGTCTTCCGTTGGAATTTTTATGCCAGTTGGGTACATTCACAGCCAGAAGTGTTTATTTCATATTTCTGTCTGTAAATGTAACTTGCTAGAGCTTCAGATGTCTTCCACAGCCAAGAAAACTCTTGCTGCAAATCTTCATTTACAGCTTTTGTTGCATGGGTTATGCTTGCTTCATTCACAGTAATTCCATATGTTGATATTAAGCTCATTTAAGATTTGGAAAAATTATTTTACTTGTACTTTTTTGCATAACAACAGTAATAAAAAGTTCTTTGTTTTTCAGTGAATATTTTTATTTTATACCTGTATCTGAAAGTGTTATATATTAGAAATGCTGGTACTTCTCGACTATTGAAGTCTTGGCGGCGAATTACAGAGAACTGAAGCATCCCTAAAGTCCTCTAGAAAAAGTATGCAACATGGCAGCACGCACTGCAGATTAATCTAGTAACTTTAAAATAAAGGCTGTTCTTAAATTTTTTTTTTTAATTTTTACTTTATTCCTAAATTATTGTATCTTCTAGGGATGCACCAAATATTCAGTATTCAGTCATACTACTGAATGTTTGGTTAAGCTGAATATCATATTATTTGGTTAGGCTGAATATCAAACTATTTGCAGGGATCGATGCAGGTTTTTTTTCTTGGGGCCCATTTTGTGAAAAGTAAAGGTTATTTTTGTTAAATTTATTATATTTTTGTGAAAAATAACATTTTGTAATGAAAGTTGATATCCAGTTAATCAAATTCAAACCAAGCATTTATAAACAAAAACTTTTTAAAATCCTTTTGCTGAAGTTTTCCTCTCTGCTGAACTTGCTTATTTACAAATTACACATTTTAAAACATCACAAAATAATAAATAAATAATAAATAGTAAGTTTTTATGGAATAGAATTTTGTAAAGGAGCCCATTTTATCAAATTGATTTTTGTGAACGGGCCCATTTTATCAAATAGATTTTTGTGAAGGGGGCCTTAAATAGGTCCCAAATTTTTCCTAGATCGACCCCTGATTTGATATGCTGAATATTCGATTTGGCCAAATATCTTGATATTCAGTCAAACTGAATACTTAAAAAAAGTGTTTTTAAAAGCATTTTTTTTTTTTTTGAAAACCTTAGATAATTTTTATTTTTAACTGTCAATAAATAAAGATATTAAGAAATACAACCATATTTAAATAACAGAGATTGCTTTTGCTTTATTTATTTGCTGTTTGAAAAGTAACAATTAAGAAAAATAACTGTTAATGATGACATTCATAGGAACTAATGATCTGTGAATAATGCAAGTTTTTCAATATTGTTAACTTTTTCACAACTGGGTATTCCTAAACATAATGAAAGATAATATACAGCTTTCAGGGGTTATAATAAGTAACAAGACAAACAGTTTTTGTATGGGAAACCAGAATTGCAATCCACTTATTAAAAGATACAGTGTATCTCACTCCATGTTGAACTTGCATTTTCATTTAAAATTAACAATAATGAAGATATTGTAACAATATATTCAAATATCAGACTTTGCTTTCTGTAAAATATGACAAGAAGTGTTAAAAAATGACACTAGTGCAGTGCAAACACTAAGCTGGATATTCCACTATTCAGAATGCAGCTGACAGTACTGTGTCACTGCTTAAAATTCAATCACTTTAATGATTCCAATACACTTTATACAAAACAAAGTTAATATGATAAAAATCTTGCTAAAATATCTTCATTATTGTTAAAGTTGCGAACAAATATTAGGGTTCTACTTGTAGAAACCTTGTATTTTTGATTGAATAAATGGATTGTGATGGTGGTTTTCTGTACAGAAAATGCTTGTCTTGGCCTTATTATCTTCCTCAAAAGTTGTTCTAAAATTTTACAAACATCATATAAATTTCTAACCTCTGAAAATAATCATTCCCTTTATTCACTCTAGTACATTTCAAAAACTTTCTTGCTAAGTTGCCACCATTTGAATGTTTTATTATTATTATTTACTCGCTTCTTGTCAAATAAATACTATATGACTGTAAAATATTCCTTCAAAATTTCTTTTTGATTTTAATATATTTGTTTTAGAATGTAAGTAAATTTTATTCATATATTTTAGTTCACAGAAGAAGTCATTTGAATTTTTTATTAATTAAAAGAGTTATGACTAATCCTTCTTAAATAATTTAAAGCATAGAATTATTTTTATTTTTTTGTAAAGTTTAATTGTGAAAAGGTTTTTTTCAGGAAAATTGTCTTTGTGCTAAATATGTAAAATTATTTTGAAATTTAACTTTTTAAAATTTTTAAACCATGAAATATAGAAGTATATAGTCAGTCGAATATTCGGTATTTCGCCAAAGTCACTATCCGGTGCCTCCCTAGATGTTCTTATTACATTTTCTTTGTAAATGTATATTTTGCTTAATTTATGGGTTACTATTTTTTCTTATGGTCGCATATAAATTTTGTTTTGCTGCAGATTGACTCAGAAAAATCTGCTACTGGGATTCAGTAAATTGGAATTTTAATCACATTCATAATATATTTTAATTTATCATGAATTATAGCTTTTCATAATAATACCTTTAATCATCAATAATAGCTTTTCATTACATTGGTTTTAATGTGTCACATTTACTGGGGACAAGTCATAAAACAAAATTTTTCATTTTATGAGTAACGATGATACCAAACTCCTACCCAATGAGGATCCTGGTTACACCACTGTTATAATTCATTACTATTACTTATTTATATTACTGCAAATGTTACTTTACATTATTATAACGGACAAATACTTACTGTTGAGTTTGAGTCATGTGGTAATAGATTAAAATACAAAACCATGCCTGAAAGTTAGTTATTTAAAAAAATAAATGTTTTTTCAATTTATAATCAATATTTCTCAAGCTGTGTAAAAGAAGGTTAAACCTGATAACACGAATAAACAATGTGTATTTAAAAAAAAAGAACTGACAGTCAATAAAATTAGCAAATAGCATGCCTTTATAATACGGATGCCTTCTTACATGCAAAATAAATTTCTTGTTGATCATTTAGAGACCAATTATAAATCTTTGTAATTTTATTCTTCCAAGATTTTCTTTTTCAGTGAATAAGTGATTTTTTAGTATGTATTTAAATAACACATACAATTTTGCATTCATCAAAATTATGAATGTTCTACATTTAAGTTCTAAAAAGGCAAAATAAAATTCATATTGTAATATTTGCTCATAAAAATATATGATAAAATAATGTATTCTTGATTTCGAAGCACCAAAATGTCACAATGGATAAATACCCAAAACATAGTCAGCAAGATCTCAAATTCCCTTCACTAATGTTAAACCTATAGGCCTATAATGCATTCATATTTTTTAAATATCTCCTCCTCTTTTTTTCTCTGTGTGCTGCTCTTAAAAGATGCCTGTTTTATATAGTTGTCAAAATATTTCTAAGATTTATACTTAATTTATAATTTTATGTGTTAAAATCATTAATAGTTGTGAGTAAGATCTTAACACTTCAAATAATTAAGTCTGACTAAGCATGAAATAAAATTTCTGTATCTTTATGATTTTGAAGTAAATTATTAATATATCTTTATAAGACGAGTTTCATTGAATAATTCAAGAAAAAATATCTCATCATCATTATGAATATTTAGTTATGCATGACCAGAAATCCACAAAATTCTAAAATCTGCACAACCTCTGGTCCTAAGCTATGCAGATTTGAAGTAGTGATGGGAGTATTCGAATTCAAAATGTCTGAGGGCTCGATTCAGCCAAGTTCTCGAGTGATCTCGATTCGGATAAAAGTATTCGAATACAAGCCTCCTGGCATTTGTGTCGCAGACGAAAACGAAAACTGCAGTTTTCGACTGTATTCAGTTCTCATAGCTCGAGTTTTCTGTTTTCATAAACTGCGTCAGTGAATGTTTGTATTCAAATTAGTGATGGGAGTATTCGAATACAAAATGTCTGTGTTCTCAAGTGGTCTCGGTTTCAGACAGGAGTATTCGAATACAAGTCACCTGGCATCTGTATCGGTGACAAAATCTGCAGTTTTCGACTGTATTCAGTATTCAGTTCTCATATCCGGAGTTTTCTGTGGTTTCATAAGGTGCGCCAGCGAATGCTAGTATTCGATTCAAATACTCGGCGCTATTGAAAAAAAAATTTCTCCAGAATTTTGCGACGGTTAACAGGATGATCAGTGCTCTTTTAGTTTTGATATTTACTTTTATTTTTTCAAGCGTACAATCAATTCAACTAATATACATATATATTTTTAGTTAAATCAATCATATGGATTTTAATTTAAGAAAACGATTATTATGAATAACATTCTGTGAATTTGTATTTAAGAAACGTAAATATAATTTTTTTAATTCATTTTTTAAAAATTTTACGATTAAAATAATTACTCATAGTGGAAAATAAAATTGTACGTTCGTAAAAAAGAAAAAAATTCTTGATTTCGCTAATTAAAGACAAGTTGCTTAATTTTACGGGCGTATGCAGGGGAGGGCCGGTTCTTCGCCTTCTAAATCTTAGAAAATAATTAGATATAACTTACAATACTGAGAGACATGGACGTCGGCAGAATTATATTTTGGGACGGACAAGATTTTGGAACACGTGTGGCAATGGCCCACAGTCTAGTCTGCTTTTAAAATTGCAGAATATAAACAGGAAATAATCTAAACTAAGATTTTTTTTTGTCAGAGTTATCAGGCAAAACAATTTTTAAACATATCAACATATAAAGCAATACAAGAATTTATCAATTAAGAAATACTAATTATAAATAAGTTTTTTTTTTTTTTTTTTTTTTACCAACATGTTTTTAAAAAAGAAATTGAAGCAGTTTTTTTTCCGTCAAAGGGCTTTGCCACCCTCAATCCTTTTTTTAAGATAAGTTTGAAACACATGAACATTAACAGGAAAACAAAATTAAAAAATCCGTGACGGCTTGGCCTACAGGCACAGGTAGATTTCGAAGACGCAGACCGTTGGTCGCCTGTTTGTCGGGAATTGCGGAAGAAATGACCTTTTTGCCATGATGCGGCATTTGGAAACGCCCACTTCGAAACCTAACTGGTTTGCAGGCGGAGCCGGCAGGGATTGTTTTTGTTTTAATTTTGTTTTCTTTTTTTTTGTTATAAGGGTAGGTCCTATAAAAAACTTGTCAATATAAAAGTTTTATATAATATTAAGAGGTTTTATAGTAAATTTAAGCGGATTTGATATCTTCATAATTGACGAAGTTATGAATTTTTTTTTCTAAAACCCCCTCTTCCCCCCTCCCCCTTGGGGCCATTTTTAATGATATCAAAATCTGTCATACATAAATTTTCGGCCCTTTTCCTAGAAGTAATAATAACTTTAAACGGATTCGATACGTATCATAATTAGAAATTATGGGGTTTTTTCTGTTTTTACAAAAAGCCCCCTCACCCCCTTCCTTGGTTCGATTTTGCCCATTAACGAACTTGACCGAGATTTTATGCCCTTGATTTTATGTATTAGTTTGGAAGAGATTTGTGCAGAATTATGGGAGTTATCGTGTTCATAAAAAAGTGACATAAATAGTTAGATAGAGACATAAAGTTTTGAACTGGGGGTGATTTTGGGTTCTGGGAGTCATGATCGGTGTAGATCTGCAAAAAATTTTCAAAAACTCCAACTTAGGGGAGAATTTTTAGTATTTTTTACGAAATCTACCTAAAATTATCTTACCCTGGGAGGGGGTGGTGTAGGGTTCAATGGGATAGAGTCATCCAGACAAATTCTTTTTTTTTTCTCTAATAACAATCGTAATATTTATATCAAAACTCAAAAACATTAAAAAGAAAAGAAATTGTTCTGTAGCTGTAAATTATAAAACGTTACCATAAACAAAAGAGTTGCGTTTGTACGAAAATTAAACATTTCATTTGCTGAAAGAGGCACTACTCATACTTTTCTAATAGACTGATGTGAATCTGACACATGATCATAAAAAAAAGGGCAAACGATTTTACGTAGAATAAACATTCGAAGAGTGAAACAGGCGAAATGTCGTCCCTCATTTATTAGTTTGAAGGAAGTCTGGAGTAGTTTTTAGTGCTACTACATTTGAATACAAAGAATCGATTCTGAAAAGTTTTCTAAAACTAAGGTATCGATTCTTAAAAGATCTCGAATCGGCCCATCACTAATTTGAAGATATATGTAGGAGTAGGAAATTTTCAGAAAATCTTACCAGCCAGCAAGAAGCAACATACAGTTGAAAATTGTTATGACAGAATTTATGCAACTGCAAAAATAAATCCTTACTACAATAATACATGTTCGTACTTTTTTTCAAATAAAATTAAGAAATATATACAAAAGAGGAAAGTTTAGTATAAGGTTAGAACTTAGTTACCATAGTGATATTACACTAATTTGAAGAGTTACAAAATATAGCTAACAAGTAAAAACAATTCTTCTATAGCCTGCAGTTTTTAAAAGATTTCTTAAAGATTATCTCGCCTCATCAGAAAAGCCACTCACTAGAGGGATATAATTCCCCAACCCTTGTGTATTATATATTATTATTATTGTTTTTTATATACAAATTACTTATGTTTGTATATAAAAAAATGATACTTCTCCATTATCCCGTCAACCACTTTTCATTCAAAAAATTATCGCCAAACTGTAATGTAAAATAAACAAATCTAGAAGAATGTTGCCATTGTAATATCAAAATAAATAAATAAAATAAAAAAATTCGGAAAAGCCCCACTCACCAAAGTGTCAACTATCAGTAAGTTTAAACAAAAAAAAATGACAATATATTAATGAAAACAGAAAAAAAAATCTTGGATATTTATTTATTTACATTATTTTTCTTAATTATCCTTCTCAGCTGGTGAATAAATGTTTGTAACATCGGTTGAAATTGATTTATTGCACTTAACTATGCAACGCAAAAATTTTTTAATGCATTTTCTCCTTTAATATCATGGCACAGCCGTTTAAGGATGCAATTGTTATTTTAATTAATGAAATAACTAATAAATCGGTAAAACAATGAAAAATACAGGTAAATTGTGAATTAAAAACCCCTTGATGACTTAGCAAACATATGTAATGCTTCTGACGTCAAGTGATTGGGACTGCATTTTTGGCGTTAAATCCTATAATATCCAAATTTTAATTGCTTAATAGGCGTATATCCAACAAGCAATTAAAATTTGGATATTATGAATGCAAGGCGTGAGAAATTTTCTCTGGAAAAATTTCCAAGTATTAAAATATGAAGTAATATCCTATAGTTTGACGATAACTTTTTTATGAAAAGTGGTCGACGGGATAATGGAGAAGTACCAAAAAAATAAATGACTTTTTTATATTAAATAAATTATATAAATACAGAAAAAAATCTTCTGTAAAAGAAACAGTAAATAGGTTACCAGAAACTATGCATGTGAAATTTCCTTCTCTTGCAAAGATAGTCGAGAAGTATCAGCATTTCTAATATACAATACTTTCAGATACAAATATAAAATAAAAATATTTACTGAAAAACAAAGAACTTTTTATTACTGTTGTTATGCAAAAAAGTACAAGTAAAATAATTTTTCCAAATCTTAAATGAACTTAATATCAACGTATTGAATTACTATGAATGAAGATTGGCAGCAAGAGTTTTCTTGAACGTGGAAGATATCTCAAGCTCTAGCAAGTTACATTTACAGACAGAAAAATTAAATAAAAATCTCTGCCTGTGAATGTCTCCAGCTGGCATAAAAATTCCAACAGAAGACTTTGTTAACTTAGTTCTTCGAATTCCAAACGTCAGCTTTTGCAAGTCAGTTCCTCAACTTCCATCAGTAAGCAGACCACAGATAACTTGATTGTAGCTTAGGAGGTTATCAATATGTTGATATTCATTTGGGAGTTGTAAAAGTTATTCTAATTGTACAGTTTTGGATAACAACAGTAATAAAAAGTTCTTAGTGTTTCAGTAAATATTTTTATTTTATACCACACTCTGCAAGGTATATTATATATTAGAAATGCATTAGGAATTCCAAAAGTTATCTACTTTAACAGCTAAATTAAAATGAAACGATTCATAAGAAAGTTATATTTTTATTGATTAAAATGTTATGAATAAATATAATTTTGCTGTTCAAACTCAAAAAAAAAAAAAAAAAAAAAAAAAAATACTTTTTTAGTTTTACGTAACATTGAGAGCTAATATCTCAGTGTTTATATGATAATGAGACATATCTCAATTAAACAACTTATAATCAAGTAAGTAACTACTTTTAAATAAATCCCATTTGTGCCATAAATTCATGGCCAGATCAAATTGATGAATTTTATTTTGTCCTCACTTTAAATAACACTGGCTAAATAAATGAAACAATGACACCAACATTTATTAAAAAGGGCATTCTTAAGTATACTCATAAATAAAAATTGACTTACCGATGGAAAGATAAAGTTTTATTTATACCTTGATTACCGGTGCTTACACACATATATAACAATTGCGATTTCGTCTTAATAACAAACTAATGCCACAAGAAAGTGTTAAAATAAATAGAATACTTTTAAATTTAACAACGATTTAAAAAAAAACTTTTAGAAAAATTCTCGAATAAAGAAATTATAGCGCAACACAGCTAACCACACATTGTTGTTGTTGTTGTTGTTGTGGGGTCTGAATGCCCCGATCATGGGATATAAGTCTACAGACTCTTTATCCCTAACAATCCTACCTCAAGGAGGCAATTTATACACTAGCTGCAGAAACAACTTGTACAAGAGGAGATAGTGACTTCCGGTTTAAAAACGGTTGGTTCTCAGAAGGAAAGACACTAAAGATCGAGCTTGCGAGACTCCTGTCACTGCCAAATCACATAGTTGACTAAAGGATATGGTGGGAGATCCAGAGATACCAAGCCTCTGGTACAAAATAGTACGCTCGGTAGCGTAACGTCCGCATGTCATAAGGTAGTGTTCGCAGGTTTCTGGAAGAGAGCAGACTGAGCATAAAGGAGAGTGGCAAAGGTTGAAACGGTAAAGTAATGCTCGGGTGGGGAGAGATTTTGTGCGAAGGCGAGAAAGAAGAACCTCCCCTCTCCTGGGAAGGCGCAGCTTCCTGTGATCCCAACTCCTTTTGGTAAGGTGAGGAAAATCGGTGCTGTAGTTTCCGAGAAGCCAATTATTAATATCCTCCTCATAGAAGAGGCGCCGAAACTGGACGCAGATGTCCTCTGGGGAGATCCACCTTACTGGGTCCGTAGGCAGAAGGTGAGAGCGGGCCAGTTTGTCCGCAAGCTCATTGGCATAGATGCCAACATGACTGGGAACCCAGACTAGTTCAATCGACGAGAGTTGATGTAATGCGTTAGTAAGTTTCTGGTACACCTGAGTTACAGCGCCTAGAATACATAGTGTGGAAACCGGCTACAAAATAGTACTAAAAAATTGTATCCAATAAATGTACAACGTTGCTGAAAATATTAGGATGGGTTCGCAGCGCCATCTGCTAGCTCTTGACATTGTATTAGAATGTTTCGGCTGGTGGTAAGTATTTTAAATACTTAAATTATATCATTTTCTCCTCTGACTTAGTGATTTTTATAAGTTTTTTTTTAAATTATGAAAGCATGGCTAAAAAACGTGATACGCATTTTTTTTGTCTCTTATTGCAACATTATCGTAGGCTTCGTAAGAGCACCGTTGCACATTTATAGGCTACAACTTTTTAGCACTTTTTAAAGCATTACACCATTTGCCGGTTTCCACACTATGTATTCTAGGCGCTGTACCTGAGTCACCACTCGAGGAGATTTGTAGTTTGGTGATTGGAGGCTCGTCAGGACGGATCTGCTGTCGGATAGAAGGAGCAGCTTGCCAGACTGCGGAATAAAATCTAGTGCCAGTCCAATCGCTAGAGCCTCTGCCGTGTAAATGGAATTAATGTCATGAACTCTGCTGGAGTGCCCATAGTTCTGGCTTACATCCCAAAAGGCGATGCAGGTCTGTGAAAGAGTCTTTGAGGCGTCAGTAGCCATTATGTGACAGTCACCACGAGTAGACAAAAATGCAGAAAAGAGCTGACAGATTAGATCAGGGTGGAGCTGCCTGTTCTGAAACTCAAAAGAATCGATATGGCACTGGAAGATATCTGTAAGAGGAGGACGGGGAAGCACCCACGACACGATGTCGGTCGCGGAGATATGAAGCCTAGAACTAACCACACATAATATACTACTATATGAAATGTCAACAATCTGACGTACGTCAGCTGTGATCAAAAATCCTCAGTTAAACTGACAGTTTTGCCAGTCTATGTATCTTAAATGTCTTTGGTCTTTGCTATCAGTAGGGACTTCGGAGCTGCATATCGTACCACTTTCTTGTACCTCCATGGACTTCACGCTCCTGTCAGAAGGGCTTAAACAACTCAATTAGGAATTTTTAAGACTTCTGAACAAACAAAAACAAAAACGCTAGTTTTGTTTGACTTTGCCTTGGGTGTGTTTTTTGCAGCTTGAGATCTTACGTTATATATTTTTGTAGTGTTTTTTCTTTTGTACTTCATGCTACATTATTGATAGATTATTAAAAATCGCAAAGATTTAAAGGGAACATACATCGTTTAAAAAGTTCTTGAAACTTCGCCGTTTAGATTGCCTTTCTCGCCATTTTGTACACGACTATAAATAGTTTTGAAAAATAGATGGGTCTTCCAAATATTTGAGGATGTTGTTTAAAAATCGTTTTTTATGCTATGTTTTTGTATATTTTTCAGTGCGATTCCGATTAATATTATCAACCAAAGATTGTTTAAAAAAATATGTATGTATATATACCTACTTTGATCACCTGTAGCAGTTTCAACATGTGGAAATATTTTCGAATTTTACGGGGAAAGCTCCATAATCTGGTTATTGAACAGGTGTTTCCGCGGTATGACCTTGACAATTTTTATTTGCACAAGATTTTTGGAAGAAGTGAGTGTGCCTTTCACCCCTTGGCGCGTTTTTGCGTTTTGTCTTCTCCAGGAAACATCTTCCAAAAACGTGCAAAGTGGAATTGCTAGCATCAAAATACATATTTTAAAACATGGAAAACAAATTAATGTAAAAATTCCACCATTAGAATTTATAAAAAAAAAAGTCGCTGGTCTCAAGGATCAGTAAGCATGAGAATTTACTGGTCTGCAGGCATCATCATCACTGGCCGTTCACTTACTTTTATTTCTCTTATTTCGTTTTTTTTTTGTGGAAAGCCCTGGCCTATGAACATCACACATCGCTGTCATCCAAAAGCAAATCAGCATCAGAATTATCACCGCTATCGTCTGACAGTGAAGCAGCATCAAAATTCTCATCACAACTTTCTCCCACCACATCCCACACTCTTGGAATGGGGGGGGGGGGGGTAATTTGAATGAATCAGTCAGTGTGCCACTTCCTCTACATGAATTCAGCTAGGTAGCCATCAAAAGTTTCTTCGGCTTCTGCTACCTGCCTCTTTCCGTGAAGGTTGCATTTAATCTGGCTCCATAAACCCTCTATCATGTTAGTGTCCGTCCCAGTAACCAGGTCCTTGAAATGATATTTATGATTAACGGTGGCCCTCTTATAACTTTCACAAGAAAGGCATTCATAAGCCTGCCAATAATAGTTATAATCTCAGTTCCCGGTAAACTCCGCCTCTTAATAATCTCTGACAAAGTGTCTTTCGTTCTATTGTTCACTACTTAGAAAAAAAAAAAACAAGAACGAAAAATCATGCGTCAAGCATAGATTATATAGCACTTTCCAACGCTTCCAAAATAATTTTACAAATCATACCGTTTAATAAGCTAAAAGCTAACATCTAAGTAAACAATTTAGAAAACGCATAACATATTTAAAAACATAATTTTAGGAATTTCCAACATATACAATATTCGGAAAAATATCCGAATACTTTTATTCAGCCCTGTATAGGATCTATAGATTTGTATATATACTACATAGGATGATAATTTTAGTTCAGTTAGGAAACGCGTAGCACAGTTTAAAATTCTCCGTCTGGAGTTTGTCAATAAACAGAAATGTGTTCGCGAACTTTTGTGCTGCCCTGTATAGGATCTACAGAATTTATACACACCACGTAATAGACAAAAAGCGAGTTAAAATTAAAATCGCGTTCAATAACTTAAAACGCACTTCCAGGAATTATTGTTAACAGACAGTAGAGAATTCTTTTGCGTGTCCCTGTAAATGAACGATGACTGCTATACACACAATATTCCGTAGTAAGTCTCTTGTAATGCACCTTAGTGATCTATATAAAATTCAATGCGTTTAAAATAGTGAAACATTATATAAACCGCAGACGATTTTTCTCCATAGACGTAATGTAACGGAATTATTTTTACTGTCCCTGTAAATTAACTATAAGTGCTATGCACACCCTGTTCCATATTAAGCTTCTTCTAATGCACCTTAGTAATATATATAAATTACAATGCGTTTAAAATAGTGAAACATTATTTAAATAAACCGCAAATGATTTTTCCCCATAGACCGCAATGTAACGGAATTCTTTTGAGTCTCCCTGTAAAAAAACTATAAGTGCTACACACTTCCGTTGAAATAGGGAACATGCTATAGATAACGACCATAACATATAAAAATTGCAGAGCAATCCGAGCATATTTACGGGAGTTAGAGCACGGACAGACGGCAGACGGCCAGACGGCAGACGGCCAGACAAACCGAAGTCATAAGCACTTTTCAACTAGGTTGGAAAGTGCTAAAAACACTCACGAAACTAGCTCTACAGCAACTTATAAAATACACGACACACAATTCTTATCCTATAAAATCAATAAAAATTCACTTACTTTTTTTTCTCATATTTCGTCTCTTTTGTGGAAGGCCCTAGTTTATGTACATCATCATTGCTGTTGTCCGACAGCAAATCAGCAAGAGAATTATCTCCGCTGTCGTCCAACAGCAAAACAGCATCTAAATTCTCATCATTGCCTTCCCCCACCACATCCCGAACTCTTGGGGGGTAAATTCAAATGATCACCCTCAAGAATGAATCTAACAGTTCACCAGGATCTTTTCTGTGACGCTTCCTCCACATAAATTCAGCAAGGTAGCTATCAAAAGTTTCTTCACCTTCTGCATCTGCTACCGCCGCTTTCCACGAAGGTTGCGTTTAATCTCGCTCCATAAACCCTCTATCGTGTGCGTCCCAGTAACAGGGGTCCTTGAAATAATATTTATGATTGATGGAGGCCGTTATATAACCTTCATCAGAAAGGCAAGCATAGGCACGTCAACAATCAGAAATAATCTCAGTTCCCGGTAAAATCCGCCTCTTAATAATCTCTAGCAAAATCTCTTTCGTTCTAGCTTCCACTACTTCAAAAAACACTCATTACTTCCATGCTCAACAGCACCAAACACCCACTTACCATCTACATGCTTTTCTCTATTATACTTTGTATTCCCAAACAAACTCTCATCTGTCTCAACTACCTTACCTTCACCTCCCAAATCACTACTTTCAAACATACACACAGACTTCACACCTCTCTACAAAAATTCATACAATCAGTTACCATTTCCACTCGCGCCAATTTCCCAATATGTCCATGTGTAAATTTTTCAACCCAGCCATATGTAACAATTAAAACATCAATCATACTCATTTTACTCTCTTTTAACCAAGTATCAAGCCTTACACTTCGCCTTACACAATGCTCTTCCCCTTTCACTCTCCTATTGCATCGCCATTCAAATCCATCAAGATTATTCTTTTAACACAATTTCATACCCACTAGAGCTTCGAAAAGAGTAGCAAATCAAGCATTGCGGTAAAGCGCACAATGAAAGGTTTTGTATATGATCGAAAAAAATATAGAAGAGTAAATGAAAAAAAAGATAAATCTTGGCTATATGAAATATTTACATTTTATATATTTACACTTTCCTCTATTTTTTCTGCTGATGATATTTTTCAAAACATTTTTCACACTTAAGGGAAAAACATAACCCAACATTACATGTTTTAAACATATATCGTGATCTATGGGGTTTCTCTGTCGTGCTACAGTATGCACATTGCCTTTGATTAGCCTTCACTGGTATGTTTTCCACATTACTGAAACTTATCTCATCAAAAACACGTATTTTATAACAGGGTGTATCATCTTGGGTATTGGAAAGTCGTCTTTTCAGAGATGGAGTTTGATTTTCCCATTTTGCAGAGGGAATACACCAAATTCAGGCGAAACTGCTTTGCAGTATTAATTTCTTCGTCACTCATGATTTTATGAAGTATGTAGGAATTACTTATTGCTACATCAAAGAAGTGGAAAAAGATTCAATGCCACCACTTTTTACTTTTACGATCTATTTCGTAAAGTGCCTTTAGCTGATCGAATTTATCAACATACCTCATATTTTTTTATTATATGTTGAAATTGCTTTCGATGATTTTTATTTTTGTGCCATTCTTCTCTTTTCTTTGAATTTCAATTGAATCTGCTGCGTCAGGAAAAGAAGACAGAATTGAGACGCAATGTTTGTCTCTCCATTTCACACAAATTAGGCCATCATCACTTACGGCCCAGTCGAAAGTACCTCTTTTCAAATCTTTGTCTTGGCCAAGCAACTTTTTTGGCATATTTTTTCGATTAAAAATAATGGTGGTGCACAAGTATCTGTTCTTTGTTTCCAAAAAATGAAAAAAATTCATAAGTTGTGAAAAAATTGTCCATAAATACTCAGTGATTTTTACTGTATAGAGTTTGGTCATCCTTTTCACAACTTGTTCTCAGAGGTTTTTTTCAGCCACTTCTTTTTTTCCCCCGAGTAAATTTCCAATTGAGATGCAAAACCGCTGTCGTTGCATCTCATCCACACTTTGAAACCCTGTTTTATGGGTTTTGGGGGCATGTACTGTTTTATCGAACGCGCCTACCTTTAAATTTAATCATTGATTCATCAATTGATTGATTTTCGCTGGGATGTAAAGCAGTCATGAATTTTTTAGAAAGGTAATCAAGGCAGGGGCACACTTTGTACAGCCTATCAAAGTTTTTGTCTCCCTTTTTCGGTTCGATAAGTTGTTCAAATGCAACTGTCCTAATAGCCAGGAAAATCTTCAAAATGACATGCGACTACTAATAAAGTTGTCACGAAGTGCCTCTTCATTTGCACAGTAATCTCGATAACTGGGCATTTTCTTTATGCCCATAAGATTTATCCCCTAAAATATATATAACTACATTATAGTGAGGGAGAAAAAGGTTTGCCACTTTGAGTTGCATATAAATTAGTCTCAAAGACTAATCCATCTAAGACTAAGCTCCATCAGTTAAAGTGAAAAAATTGTGAGAAATACTGCTAAAGGGGGTTTTCTCTGGCAAATCAAAAAGTTCATCACATGTCCCATTTCTGGATGTAAAATCTGGAAGTGTCTTTCGCAACTTCTTTTTATGAGTCCATGTAGGTACATGGGCTTCCATAGATGGACCTGGTTGAGAAGGATCATCAACCTCTTCCTCATCTAAATTTTCATAAATGACATCTGAACTATCTCTAAGTTCAGCAGCATATACCTCAGTGTCACTGCTTTCTGCATTTTCAGATTCGCTATCTGCAGGTAATTTTTCTAGCATTTTCAGTGCTTCAAAAATGCTCAGGCCTTTCCGAGCCATTTAATGACAAATTAGAAAAAAAAAAAAATAAATTAAAGATTAGAAAAAGATATAATAAACTAATTTAAAAATATAAACTATATAAAAAGATAAATGGCTACAGGAACCAGCACAACTCAAAGCTAACAAAATTTTGTATTGCAGAGAAAGGAAAAAAAAAAACAGAACTTCTCTAATAAATATCAAAGAGCAAAGTGATAAAACTATGTCTGACTATAAGAAACACTCCCCTGGAATTTATTAGTTCATAACCCCCCCCCCCCCCCCCCCAAAGAAAAAAAAAATCAATAAAAGGAAACACAGCTGTGCTCCAGGCCTCCACTTGTGAAAGATGAGATGAAATGTAATGCGACTTTGAACTTAGTGTGGAAAAAGCTTAGATAGACACTGTGCCCATTCTGGGAACGGCTCACATTCTTAGCTTGATTCTAGACACCCTTTCAACGTAAAAAAGTAAAACTAATATAGAATAAAGAGTTTAGAGTATACCAAACAAAAATACTTAAACAGTTTTTTTTCAGCATTTTTTTTAAAATTCCCCCTCTCTAACCCCCCCCCCCCCCCAAAAAAAAAAAAAAAAAAAAAAAAGTAAACATTTCGACAAAATAGTAAATATTGTTTTGGTGCTGCCATCTAGCGTTAGTAAGGAAGATTGAAAGTACTTGAAAAGTTGAGTTTCACTTCTTTTTTGATTTATTTTCAGTGTTTTAAAGGAAATTTTTTTAGGTATCCCAGACCGGGATGGGATATGTGTGCCGGAAAGGGTTAATAAAAAATAAAAATGGTATTACAAAATGTTCCAAGGAAATAAAATTTCAATGTCTCAAAATATGAAGAAATAAAACAGATGTTTTTTACAAGAAGTGTTGCATTGAATAGAATAAGGGTTTTAGAATAAGAATTAAAAGAGTATGTTGATTAAAGATATAGAATTAAAATATAAATGATATTTAAGATATTATTAAAAAAGACAGGGACAAAATGTAGAATTGTAAGAATTTGGAATAAATTAAGGTAAAATGGTGAAATTTTTTTATCACACACATATATATATGCATATAAAGACGTAAAAAAATTTAGAGCCAAAAGTCTCAAACAAAGCTGTAAACAATTCATAAACATTTAAATTAAAAATAATTAGTCATCATTTTATTAAAAAAAAAGGAGTTGCAGGATTCAAAATAAATACATTATAAATAATTAAAATGGGGAATAAAAAGACAGGTGCATATTGTTAGAAGAAATACCAGCAGTTTTAAAATATAGCCCTCATTCCGAAGATCCACCGACTGTCCTACCTGAAACAACATGCCAATCAACCCAATTCATGCCTTGAATAATATTGGGGAATTTTACACCAGGAGCCACATTTAGTGAATTACAAATTTGCCTAAACATAAACCAGGCGATATAACGTTCAAACTCTCCTTGCCGGTTATATTCTGGCAAAGAGGCCTTGAAGTGATGCTAATATGATTCAATTTTATTAGTATGTGCTTCAGTCTCGGGATCTTTGAAATGTAGCGAGTGATTTACCCTGAAGTGTTCATAATCCATCACGCTCAACCACTTGTACGGCTTCCAACAAATCGAAATAACCAACATTCCAGGCTTGATCCACATCTCAGTAAGATCGAGAAAAGTCTCTGTTGTTCTGTTGGGTACAACAACCATAAAACGTGCTCTACGCTGCCAAAAACCCACTGCCCTTCAACGAAATTACCCCTATATACCTTCTTTTCCCAATTTTAGACTCACCAATTTAGACAGTTTTCCCAGCCCCACCGATCTTTCTGTTTGAGTTTCAATAAACTCTATCAAAATGTTAGTAGCAAATTGACGCCAATCAGCAACGGCATGCTGATAAATGTCGAGATCCTTATGGATAGAATGGAATGTGGAACCCTGGAAAATTTCGAATGTCATCATCAGAATAGTAGTAATTCAAAGGTTGATACCAGAAAAATAAGAGTTGAAGTTGTATTGTATGGATTTCCTTCCCCGGCAGCGACCCAAACGACCACCCTTTCCTCAATTCCATTCACACACAGCTTGTTTTGAGACGATAATACTCATATTTTCCCCACATTGGTTACACTTCATTGAGGAAGCAAATCAGCGAGCAATCCTGTACCACCCTTTCCTCAATTCCATTCACACACAGCTTGTTTTGAGACGATAATACTCATATTTTCCCCACATTGGTTACACTTCATTGAGGAAGCAAATCAGCGAGCAATCCTGTACCACCCTTTCCTCAATTCCATTCACACACAGCTTGTTTTGAGACGATAATACTCATATTTTCCCCACATTGGTTACACTTCATTGAGGAAGCAAATCAGCGAGCAATCCTGTAAAAAATCATAAAATTCTTGTGCGCCTTCTTTTTTTAAGCAAAAGTAATTTTTTAAAAAAAGCTCTATTGGGAACACCTAAAGGCCAAAAACATTTCCCATTAAATCCTCACTGTCTGGTTCCTCCCAAAAACTTAACTGGTACTCATGAAATACTTCGGTCATCGAAACAGCCATTTTGAAGAAAATAGAACTTTAATTCAACAAATGAGACCTTCAACGAAGCAATCAACAAAGAATGACTTTCAAAGTCACCCACTAACCTGCATTGCAGATATCTCACCTGATAATTAAAAACCAAACAGCACGATATCTAATTGGGCAACTATTGTAGCATGCAGCAATACGTTATGCATGCCAACCTAAAATACGACACCCTGAAAAAGGATTTATTTTCCCTGCTAGATCACATTTACTACAGCAGACGATTTATTAATTACTCAGTTCTAATGCAAATTTCTTCATCAAGTAAACATTAAATATTTAAAATTCTGAATTCTCAGCAAATTCCTCATAAAATCATATCATCATCGTTCACCGCTACGTTAAAAATAAACTTCTCACTGAAAAATCCACAAAAAAATATCCAGAAATACTTTGATAAAAGGAATTTAAAAATAAGAATGCCTATATTTATAAAAAATTCTTTTTGTTTTAGTATTTTTATTATAGGTATTTCACAACTATCTTTTATTTCTATACTATATTAATACGTATTCAAATTAAAAAACGATTCAGGTTCGAAAATTTTATTTTGACTATCTTATAAAGAAAAAATGGTAAATTATGAAAAATAAAACACATTTTTAATAACTTAGAAAAATACTATTTTTTTAAATAAAGCCTTTCAAATACAGTCTTTGTACTTTAGAATAGATTAAATGAATTACTGATTAAATAAATACATTCGATTTAACAGGTCGTTATACTAGCAAATTACCCACTATTTAAAAATCCCAAATAATACAAAATTATTACAGCCGCAATCACTATAACAGAAGTATAACAACTTTGTACAGTTAAAATGTAGACAAATGCTTAAGTGATTAAAAGAAATAACAAAAGGCTTATAAAAACCTTTTTAATGATTCAACATACGTTTCAACGCTACATTTCGGCGTCATTTTCAAGAAAAATATAATGATAAAAAATATTCTTGCAAATTTTGAAAAAATAACCTTGAAGACACGAATCACGAGATCAAAATATGTAAAAAAAGAGAAAAGCAGGTGCTTGAAGTAGCAAACTGTAATCGTAAAAATTATATCTCGTTATTGCTTTTTCAAACGGAAAAGAATCTCGTGCCAAATTTTGGGCAATTCAAATGAAGCGGTTTCGTTGCAAATGTTTGCGTTACGCATGTAGATTTCTATGGATTCACGGATAATGGATGGGTAGTAGGCTCTTGATGGGTAAATTATTTTACTATTTTTAAAATCAATTTCTATTGCTTCAGTTCTATTAAGTCGTGCCAGTGCTGTAATGTGACTTAATAGAATACTTAATATAATATTTAGAAGACTGTTATTTCTTTTAATCACTTAAGCATTTGTCTACATTTTAATTATAGTTAGTGATATTATTTTATGGTTATGTAACTTTGTACAGATTTTGTTTTTTAAAAAAGAATCATACAAAAGAATATTTCTGTATTGTTTTAAGTATGTCTTGATGTTCTTCAGTCCAGATGAATTTAGCTTTAGGTGTAATTAAATCATTAAGAGGTTGAACTAGTTTGTTAAATTTGTTGGAATTAACGATTTGTAGAATATTATCAAGCCAATAAATCTTTTTAGTTGTCATTTTGTTGTTGGTGTAGGAAATGAAGTAATTTTACAATGGTGGAATGTATTGGTGAAATACAATATTTTCTATTTAAAAACCCAAGTAATTAACTTAACTTTTGTTTGGTGAAAGTTGCATTTATTAGGTTAACTGTTTTTAAATTACAAAAATTTAAAAACTCAAAAACTTCACCTTTTTGAAATAAATACACAAATTAAAACTTCTTTTACTTAAGTAAGGTGTCATACATATAAAAACACAAATATCAAAACTTGACATGTTTCGGTTTACATTCTAAAACCATACTCATAAATAGATACCTCGTCAACACAAAAAATCCAATTTTTTGTGTTGACGAGGTATCTACTTATGAGTATGGTTTTAGAATGTAAACCGAAACATGTCAAGTTTTGATATTTGTGTTTTTATATGTATGACACCTTACTTAAGTAAAAGAAGTTTTAATTTGTGTATGCATTTATTAGGTGAGAGATTGTATTTGGAAAGAAGGTTAAGAATTTTGTCAAGTTTAGAACACATCTCATCAAAACATTTTGTGCCTATGATAAAGTCGTCTTGGTAAGTGTAAACACCTTGTAGGTGTAATTCATCAATTAAAGAATCCATTAATGCTTGAATAATTGAGGCGCTCGTCTTCAATTCAAAGACAAGTCTGCAGTAGGAAAAAGATCCAAATATAGTGGTAAAGGTTAATTGGTTGTGAAATTTTTTTGATAAATCAATTTGATGGTATGCTTGATGAAAATAGTGTGGTGAAAAATTTATAGGATGACAGATTAGCAATAATGTTTTGTATCTTTGATAATGGGTAGGATGAGCCTTGAATTACTGTGTTTAACATACTTAGATCAAGCGCAAACCAAAATTTTTGTTTCCCAGAACCATTTGGTTTCTTTTTGACTAATAACATGGAGGAGGCCCATTCGGAGCAATGCCTTTCGATTATTCCAGCTTCAAGTAATTGATTAATTTGGTCTAATGCATCTTTTTGTAGTGCCTGAGGTATGGGGAAGGGAAGTGTCTTTATGGGATAGTCATTAATTAATTTCAAATCTGGAACAATTTTATCTGTTTGCCCAAGAGTATTTTGGGATTTTGAAAAGACCATATAGTATTTTAGCAACATATTTTGTATTTCAGCTTCATTGGGTGGTAAGTGGTTAAGATTAAAATCTGATGAGGATAAGTCTTCCTTTCTTTTTTGAGAATTTCCTTGGAAGCTTGAATGAGATTTAAAAAATGATGATCTGACTTATCTTGACAATTTTTATCTGGGGAGTACTCAATAATTTCCTTGACCTTAAAAAGTTGACCTATTTTAGCTTTTTTTTGAAGGTGGATGGGATTAGCCTAATTATTTTTAACCGAAATCAGGAAAAAGGTATATTGTTGTGTAATTTTTCTTTTTGGCTTTGAATTTTTAGTAGATTTCACAATAGCATCAAATCCTATCAAGTTGTCAATGGGTGAGTTGTATTGAAATAGTCTTTTACTGTAATAATGTTATCTGTGTAAACTGAAATCCATTTTTGTTCCTGAGGGTTTAAAGAAATTCTACGAGTTAAACAAACAAGTTGATTTTTAAAGGAGGAGGGCTGGGTACTACATTGATTTATCTCACAAGGTGGAGTAGTTTCTTTGTTTAAGAAAGAAACCGATAAAGTGTTGTCAATATGAATAAGTTTTTTGACAGTATTTACTACAATGTTGAATCTTTTAATGAAAGCCAAGGATACCTTGGAAACTGGAGGAATCTGGTATGTCTACAATATAAAAATGATGATTAAAGTTTTTGTGTTGTAACTTAATGGAGGTTCTAATACATGCAGAAAAATCAACATATGAATTAACTGTTTTGATGACAACGCCAGTTGAGAGTCTTTTATACTTTAATTTTGCTTTTAGTTCATCAAATAGATTTTGTGAGAGTAGAGAGATGCTGCTACCTGTATCGCAAAGTAGAACGACATCTTTTTTAGCAACTGTGGCCTTTACAAGGAGAAGTGATGTAGAATTCTTGATTATATTGTAAATGATTTTCATGCTATTGTTTTCATGTTGTTCTGTGTTTCTTTGAATTTGTTATAATGTCACATGTTTGCGTGCTTACTGAATTTACAAATCTATGTTGTGAAATTTTTGCTAAGGTAGGGTCTGTGAAAAAAAAGCTGATGTGAATTCATTAGTATGGTGAGGTGAGGTGCAATGCCATCAGCTAAATTACACCTCTGAATCAGTTTTCCTGTTGTCTTCAATCATTATTGTTATGAAATTGTCCTTGTCGTTGTTTATTTAGGCATTTCCATTTAAAACAGGCCTGTGCTTCATGGCCCTTTTTAAAACATAGCTGACAAGTTGTTTGATTGTTCTTATAAGATTTATGTGGTGAAAAGCATTTATTAAAGTTAAGATTTTGGAAGTGTCTTTTGTTATGCATGCCAAAATATGTAGTTTTATAGTTAGCCGCGTTTTCTTTAATTTCTGGCTGTGTGTTGTGATTGTTTACTGTAAGTGAGTTTATTTTCTCTGTTACTTGTTTTAGCTGATCAGCAAATGCTGAATCAGATGGGGAAGGGTTGGAATAAGCAAGTAATATTTTCTCACTATGCAGAATTTCTTGAAGCGCTTGAGCTCTCTGAACAGCTGGCTGATATTCAGTCATTCCTTCCTCCTGAATTTTTATTCTCAAATTGGAAGGGATAGCCTCAATAAATTTCATAAATTTAATTTTGTCACGAGCGTTGGCATCTTGAATATCAGAATACACAGTGGCGGCAAGAATATTAAGCCTGTGGGCAAATTTCTTGATTGATTCTGCAGGTAAAAGTGTTAAATTTGCAAGTTCAACAGCAACCGCTGACTTGCTGGAAAGGGAAAGAAAAGCTGCAAATTCCTTTTCAATAAAATTAATATCATTAGAGTAAGCTAAATCAGGGTTCTGCATTAAATACTTGTAGGCAGGACCAGTGACTTTACTTTTGAGATATGCAGTGGTTGTCTGCAGGCTGTACCTGTTTATTTGAGCAACGGATCTGAGCTGATGAAAGAAAAATTTGAGTGATTCATGATCGCCATCAAAATTTGGAGTGTTTATAAGAATTTGCCGGGATGCCATGACAGCCAAAAGAAAGCTAACTATAACACAAACGCGAAATGAAAATCAAGGAAATTCTGCATAAACTATGTTATGAACTGACTATAAATATATATATTTACGGAAGACTAGAGCATAGCTATATTGTAAATACACATAAAAGTAAAATGTTAATTATACCATTTAAAGGAAAAATAACTAAAAAAAAAATCTAATCACTCTCTTTTTTTGCTTAAAGATCCCTAAAGCTCATATTTATCTTTAAATAGCATCTTTAAATAATCTTAGCATATCTTTAAAAAGAAGCAGTGATGAATGAAAATGTTTTTCCTCTCTTTTTTTTGTATACCCAAAATTAATGCATTTATGTACAATAAAGTAAGTCTATAACTATGATTAATCTTTGAACTAAAAAAATCTGCTCCCCCTAAATCCTCACAATCTGCTCCTTTTAAATCATCACAAACTGTTCCTCCTAAATCATCACAAACTGTTCCTCCTAAATCATCACAAACTGTTCCTCCTAAATCATCACAAACTCTTCCTCCTAAATCATCACAAACTGTTCCTCCTAAATCATCACAAACTGTCTCTTCCAAGTCAACACAGCCTACTTTTCCTAAACTGCCAATACATAAAAGAACTTCTCAAACTACTTCTAACATACCAAGTTGTAGATCTGATGCTGAAAAGCACAATTTACCATCAGTTAAATCCTCTGATATTCCACCCAAAAAGAAAAAGAATAAACCACCTAAAACACAATCAAACCTGAAAACTGATGTGAAAATAGATGATTATTCTATGGATGATGCTGATTGCGTGAACATTAACACTGATTCGGATTTAGAAGAGAACGAAGGAGATAGTATGTGTACGAACTCCGAACCCAATGACGTAGATGTACACATCTAAAAACTCCCCAAATGACTAATATTATTTCGTGGAACTGCCGTGGCTATTATAGTAAATATGACGAAATCCGTACTATTCTCTATGACCACCAACCGTTATGTTTGGCTTTACAAGAAACACATCTGAAACCTAATGACAAAACTAAATTACACTCATATGTAACTCACAGAAATGACTTTACAGGTAATGGTAGGGCCACTGGAGGTGTAGCCCTTTTTGTTTCCCGCAGTTTACCCCATACTCATGTGCCTTTAAATACTAACCTACAAGCTGTTGCAGTCCGTGTTCATATCAAACATATCATCACGATCTGCTCACTCTATTTACCACCAAATCAAAATATTCAGTCAAATCATCTGGATAATCTTTTTCTCCAACTCCCTAGTCCATGCATTATCATTGGAGATTTTAATGCACACAGCCAAATCTGGGGAAATCAAAATTCTAACTTACGCGGTCAAATGATTGAAAACTTCATATCTGACAATGGATTATGCCTGTTGAATAACGGTGACCACACTTATTTTCATGAGCCAACCCGCACTTTTCATGCAATAGATCTCTCAATATGTTCCCCATCACTCTATTCTTTTTGGAATTTCTGGGTCTCTAATGACCTACACGGCAGTGACCACTTCCCAACTTTTATTTCACAGACTATACCTGATGTAGGTGCTAATAACTATCCCAAACGGTACATATATGACAGAGCCAACTGGCCAACGTTCACAATGTATGCCAACATTACAAATAGTATGATAGAGGGAGATACTGACAAAGCACTTCATAACATAACTCAATGTATTATTACTGCTGCTGATGCTTCCATCCCAAAAACTTCATCTACGCATAAACACAGAAAGCCATGGTGGAATAGTGATTGTCAGATAGCAAAGAAGAAGCAACAGAAAGCTTGGGGCCTCTTCCGGAGGTACCCAAATAATGATAATTATGTTGCATATAAAAAAGCAAAAGCCGAAGCTAGACGAGTACGACGAAAAAGCCAACGTGACTCCTGGATTAAATATGTCTCAAACATTACCTCTAATACTCCAAGCACAGAACTCTGGAAAAAAGTGAAAAAATGTATGGGCCATTACTCTGAAAGTCATATTTCAATTTTAAAACATGACGGTCAAACTATTACATCTGTTAGAAACATAGCAGAGACAATAGCAAATACCCTTGCTTCTATTTCAAATTCCAACTCATACCCAGAACCATTTTTAACTTACAAAAGACAAACAGAAAGGACTAGAATAAATTTTAATTCTCGTCATTCATTTGCATACAATCAACCATTTATTATATCTGAGCTTAAAAACTGTTTACGTAATAGCAATTTATCTGCCCCAGGTCACGATGGCATAACTTATGTCATGCTCAAACACCTTTCCCCATTCTCTCTTCATAATCTCCTCAAATTTTTCAATAGAATATGGATGGAACAGATTTTTCCTCATGCTTGGTGCAGAGCTATTGTCATACCTTTTCCTAAGCCAGGAAAGGACCATACAAACCCCAATAATTACAGACCAATAGCACTTTCTAGTAGCCTTTGCAAATTACTC
The DNA here is from genome assembly GCA_963931845.1 of Maratus michaelseni. Classification (NCBI taxonomy): domain Eukaryota; kingdom Metazoa; phylum Arthropoda; class Arachnida; order Araneae; family Salticidae; genus Maratus; species Maratus michaelseni. Next base: position 29,765,958 of record OZ007597.1, on the reverse strand, counting down.
GAAAAAATGGTAAATTTCCGCCTGGTGCATGTGTTGGAATCTAATAATTATCTTGCAGCCTTCCAAAGTGGCTTTCGACGTGGTAGGTCAACTATCGATAACCTTATTAACCTGGAAACTCACATACGGACAGCTTTTTTAAAACGCAACCACTTGGTCTCCATATTTTTTGACATGGCAAAAGCGTACGACAGAACATGGCGATATGGGATCCTTCGTGATCTTTTTAACATGGACTTTCGTGGGAACCTCCCAATTTTTATTAAAAACTTCCTTGCCATTCGACGATTTCAAGTGCGAATTGGGGGAATTCTATCCAGTTTTTATGTACAAGAAGAGGGTGTACCTCAGGGCAGTGTCTTGAGTGTCACCCTCTTTGCTATTAAAATAAATGATATTATTAATCAACTCCCTCCTTCTGTGAAGGGAGATCTGTATGTAGATGACTTTCATATTATGTGTATGGGACAGGATATGCGTTTTATTGAGAGACAATTGCAAATTGCAATCAAAAGTATTCTTAGCTGGACTAACAAAAATGTTTTTATAATTTCTAATGACAAAACTTCTTGTGTGCATTTCTGTAGACGAAGGGGTCTGCATCCAGATCCTGAAATCTTTATTGGTTCATCTCAGATTCCTGTTGTGGAAAGTGTTCGTTACCTGGGTCTATATTTTGACAATAAACTTACCTTTTCAACACATATTTTACACTTACGGACAAAATGTGAACGATCACTTAATTTGTTGAGGGTACTTTCAAACACTTCTTGGGGAGCAGACCGTACCTCTCTCTTAAAAATTTATCGAGCTGTGGTTCGATCCAAAATGGACTATGCATGCCAGGTCTATGGTTCAGCAAGAAAATCTGTTCTTAATAAACTAGATACTGTGCACCATAGTGCACTCTGTGTCTGCTCTGGTGCATTTCGTACATCGCCGGTTTTGAGTTTATATGTTGACTGTGTTGAACCATCCCTACAGTATATACGAGAAAAACTTTCTTTAGACTTATTTTACCGGATTCTTTCACATCATGGCCATCCACTTCATACCTACATTTTAAATACAGACAATGATATTCTTTATCAGCATCGACCATCTTGCATACCTTCTTTTGGCGTAAGAATAAGAAACATTATTGACAATAGTCCACTGAATAATATTGAGGTGAGCCCATGTCCATTACACATGATCCCTCCATGGCAACCTCCAAATATAGTCTGTCTCCATCCCTTCAAAGGATATGATAAAAGCGATTTTGCTCCTGCTGTCTTTCAACAATTATTTGCAGCACATCGTTTAAATTACAGCAATTATAATGATGTATATACAGATGGCTCAAAGAGTGGGGATATTGTTGGCTGTGGGATTTATCATGAAAATACTTGCTTTAGTTATCGGCTTCAGTCTTCTATTTCAGTTTTTACAGCTGAATTAATTGCAATAGAGAGAGCCATGATACACATTTCTCACCATCGTAACACATCTTTCATCATTTATACTGACTCAAATAGTTCTATTGATGCAATAAAATCATCTAAAAAGCATCCTTATGTCTCTGCAATCTTAGATCTTTATAATCAACTGGCAAGGCGTGGCTACAATATATTATTTTGTTGGGTGCCTGGACACATGGGTATTCCTGGAAATGAGAAAGCAGATAAAGCGGCAAAACAAGCTCTTAACCCACTACATTATAAAATTCCATTCTCAGATATCAAAAGTATAACAAAACATTTTATTTTAAATAAATGGCAAGAGAGTTGGGATTTAGAATTTAATAATAAACTGCATCATATTAAACCGACAATACTGACTTGGCCCTCGAATTATCCAAGGAAAATTCATGTTATTTTGACTCGACTAAGAATTGGACATTCGAGAATCACTCACAAACATCCGTTACTTCGAGAGGATGCACCCATGTGTCCTCACTGTTACTTTGATCTCCTGACTATTAATCATATTTTAACTGACTGTCCAGACCTCCGGCACTTGTACAGATTGTATTTTAATTCATCATCACCCACTTTGACAAACCTCATTGGGGAAACTCCTCATGGGGCACTCCTTCATTTTCTTAAACATACTGGCTTTTATTTTCAGATATAGTTTTTATGTATCCTTCACATTTTTACTAAATAATGTTTATACTTGTTTAACTTGACATCTGGATGGGTAACCCCATCCAGATAGTACTTATTCACGTATTATTTTTATACTACTTCTTAGAGGATTCATAATGTTTTTAGACACTGTATGACTATATCCGGATGGGTAACCTCATCGATCGTTCTCATTGATCTTTGGTTTCTTTAATTTTCTAAATAGCATTACTTTTGGTGGAATTTCTGATAGTTTTTCTTAATTTTTACTTTGGCGCAGCTTGTCCCCAATGGGACCTTGTGCCAGTAAACCTTATGCAACCAACCAACCAACCAACTTTGAACTAAAAACAAACTTTTAAGATTTAGTAATCGAAGTTTTAAGACAATTTTATGTTTGATACAACAAATTTGAACATAAATATAGTAAGATCTATAACAGAGTTTCTCGCTGGATTATGTAAGTATCACAGGGATGTCTAAATTAGGATGATTTCTGTAGATAGCTGCAATAAAAAGGAAGCACTTGACTCGGTTGGAAAAAAATAGTCAGATGAAGGAAACTCTAGAATGAGTTCACATATTTTTTACTGACGAGGAGTCCTTTGATGAGTTTGTGCTGGTGTAAAGAAGTCAAAAGGCAACAGAAGCATAGATGGCTTTTCTGGTCTGCGCGGAAGGGAGGACTGACCACTTTTTGAAAATACCTCTACGGTTGTTGGCGAGATGCAGAAGGAAAAATTGCCAGTACTTGACGAGAGATATTTTAAGAGATCAATGGGGGAAGCATATGGGAAAAAGCAATAACTAAGTCATTCTGGCTGTGTTTTTGACATTCTCATAAGAGTAACGGGTTGTAAAGATTCTTAATTAGAGAAAGTGTAAAGGAAGAAAAAATAAATAACATGTCAGCAACTTTTAGTGACCGTTGACTGTTTTCTACGAAGCAGATGTACTTTTAATGGCTAAATGTGGTTTGGTACAAAAACTAAATGGCTGCGAAAATATAAGATTGCATACTACAAAGTTCATATGCAAGAATAAAATCTTTTTTTTTTTTTTTAAATATTATTCTTTTAAGAGCAGATGGAAGGCTAGGCTAGTCTGAGAATGTGTTGGCAGTTAAAAGTTGACTTTAATTTTGATAAGCAAAGAGCAGCTGAATTATTTTGTCTAATTTTAGATTAAATGTAGCCTTTGTCTTAATGAGAATGAAAGCGATTAAATTAAACATGTGTGATCATTTGTAACATATTTTAAGATAAAAGAAAAAGGATAGAGTGGAACTGGCGCATGAGAATAATGACCTGGATTTAGAATAAAGAAATCAAATTCGTTATAGAATTGGATCACAAATACATTTAGCTAACATGTTGAATTGTGGGAATAGGGGGGAAGGATGAAAGAAGATATACAAACTGTATTAATATATATATATATATATATATATATATATATATATTTTTTTATGGTTGAGGGGGGGAATTGAAAAGTAAAATTAGCTTGTTAGATTTTAGGAGAGGAATGGAAAAAGTTTTGTTAATTTTTTTTGGGGGAGGCGAGGGGTAGCTAAACTAGAAACGACATATATGACAAATGTATTTGTCATGCTGCGCACACATGAAGACTAAAAAAACATCACTGGATACAGCAAACTTGCTGTTCAGCAATCTCTGAAATGCACGAAACTCGTTAAAGCCGCAATCACAGACACATGTATGAGCGCTGGATAGTCCACAGCACTTGGAACGATTTTATTATGATTTCTTCAGAAATTTCATTCCATGCATAGGACATCCTGTCTGGATGGCCTTTTTAGGTTCCATTTCGGGGTCTTGAAACCGAGCTGCATGTATTCCATCCATTTTGTGATCAAATGTCCTTTGAATGGTTTATTCCATGAAACGTCAACTGGCTGCACAATCGAATCAATGTTAAACCACCTGGGATAATAATTAGCTCTATACAGTCGAACCTCGTTAACACGAAATTGAAGGGACTGGGAAATTTTTTCGTGTTATCTGAAATTTCGTGTTAACCGTCATAATAGTGGCGCCATCTATGTTAGATATAAAAATTAAATAAATTAACCTACAAATATATCCCTGCTCAAAAAATCATAAATTAATAAGAAATAGTAAATTTCATTAACAAATTAATTATTGTTTTTTAGGCAATACTAATTTTATTTACATGCTAATCATATTTTTAAATAGTCCTTTATTGAATTTGGCTTCAATTTTTGTAGAGTACTTTTTTAGGAATGTATGGACCTAACCTAATCTAATTTGTCCAAAGTCGGGATGTATCCTCTTGATCCATAAGGAAACTTTGTACAGTTTTCAATGCTGCGGTAGATTCATTTATTGACACTAAACTTTTCCGTTCTGTGTCAATTTCTTCTTTCTCGTCTGACACTTCAATGTTGTCATCTTTATTTTTCAGCAATTATTTCTTCATCTGTCGTCACATCCGAAGTCAGCACATCTTCATCTATGTAAATGTACTTGGAAAAAATAATGTCTAAGAAAGAATTTACCGATTTTGGCTACATATCTTTCTGCAGACAAGTCTATGACGCTATTTAAATCTTGCCAGTCATCCGTTAGAAAATATGAAATCGCTCTCACCGAGAGCATCAGCAAAAGCCTCTGCTTCATCTTGCAAAACTGCAAAAGTTAAAACAATGTTCTGGCTTATTGCCTCTTTTATCCACCGCAAGAGAGCAATTTCAATTTATCCATTCTTTCTTGTACACATTCGTTTTCTTACTGGTTTGAATTAACTCACAGCATAAACTGCTTCAATCTTTTCGTGATTCTTTAAAATTGTAGAAGAATTGTATGTATCCCATACTTTGCCGCATATTGTGAGTTTTTCAGCACTTTATCGCTAACTCCGTTTAATTTTTTTGCTTGGTTTCTTAAGATACTGCTTGCTGTTTTCGACTCATCTTTCACAGAATTCTACCGAGCAACTGTGAACAGTGTTTCCATTATGTTAGTTATGTAGTGAAGTAGAGATAGTCACTTCTTTCACTCACAGATAGGAGAATTCAGACCCCCGGTTTATAGTTTATGTTACTGTCAATACAGTCAACCGAGTAATGGAACAATCACTTTCAAAAAAAGAAATTCCTTCCCCAAACTTTCATTGTGACTAATTTATTGCTCATATGGTTAATATGGGAACACTTGAGCATATCAGACATCAAAGAAAAGCAGAGATTATTCAGGAATTCAGTTTTTCAGAATTTTCTTAAACCCTTTTTCACTTTAAATCGTTTTCAAACCATAAGAAAATTACACTTTTAATAAGAGTATGTGACATTTAAGTTTGAAATATCGAAAACATTGCATAAAAAATCATGTTTTGACTTTGAAGCGAAAAAAAAATTTCGCCTTAAGCGGGATTTTCCGAAATTCTATTTCGTGTTAAACAAATTAATTAACATTGATTTTCAGACTCATCTGACGGGACCTGAAAATTATTTCATGTTAAGCGAAATTTCGCGTTAAGCGATTTCGTGTTAACGAGGTTCGACTGTATTTATTTCACTTTGTGCCGTGCAGACTTCCGGTTTCATATGAATAGGAGCCTTATCTAAAATAAGCAGTCGGGGAACATCATCTTCATCTGGCCCCAAACTCTGCTTATCCAGGAAGATAACTTCTCCGAGCTCATTCAGCCATCGTTAGTTTCCGTTACTTTAACATTTCCTGAAATTTTGAAAGAGCTGTAGGCTTTACTGGAAATATCGGCTCTTTAAGAACAACGAAAGCTGGCATCTTGTGACTGGAGTGGAAGCCCGTGTACATAATGACACTGTAAAACCGTGCTTTGTGCAACTGGTATTAACGATCCTGATGGACGAGTCCCCCTTTATCATTGTTCGTTCTTGTCAGGGGCAGGCAAATTGAAGCATTATCTGGTTCATATTTCCGATATTGTACAGAGTTGTCTTTCTTAACTATGCAAACTTTACCAGATGCAAAAATGATAAAATTTTCTCTTTCTGCATCTTTTGGCTCTCGTTCGTCGCAATTTAGATGGACACGTTCATCCTTTTCTTCCACCTATAGATGTACATATTGGAAGCTTTAAAATCGCTCACCCCGAATTTTTCTGCTTTGCGAAGAGCTTCTTTCTGAAGCATAGTTTTGCTAATTGCATGCCCAGGTGCATGCTGTGTTTCCAGAAACTCGAACAAACAGTCGTCTAATTCTTCAGAAACAAGACGGCCGGCCTAGTCCGAGCTTTCTTTTTTTAGAAGATTGCCCATAATTGTTTTTTAATAGCTGGCTTGCCTTAGAAAGACAATCTTTTAATTTTTTTACGGTCGATACTAAAGTGTCAAGACACAGCACACATATTAGCACCATTCGCTTTATGCCATGCTATTACAACTAACTTTTTCTCAAAAATAACAGTCTAGGTGCCAAAATACTGATCTATATCCTTAAAAGCTTTCGTAATTATTATTGGATGTCCAATTGGGTATCTGCAATATTTGATAACCTAAAACAAAAGGACAAATTTGTGTAACACATGTAAAACAAAATTAAAAACTACAATTAAATAGATATTTAAAATACTTACCCATGGATAGAGAAATGTAAAGTCAACGTATTTGGCAATACCTTCATAATAAAGGCGAACTGCATTTGTTCGCCCTCCAAATAATGCGTCCCTTGGCTTTAGTCTATCCGTGTGCTCGTGAGAATCTTTGGAGATCAGCATCTTATTTTTGCTTCAAAAAATCATGTTCCCATTTTTCTATCACTATATAACCCATAACACGTAGTTTTGCTGTGGTTTCTAGTGTTTTTGCTAACAATGTACCCATAGAAACACCATGCAATGGATTTTTAATGTCCTTGTCATAACACGTGGAACATCCGTGAAAAAAACATGCCTGCAAATGAGAAAAAAAAACAATGATATTATAACATATATAAATAATATATTAGATTTTAAAAAAGTAATTGAACTTACATGATATTGATAAACAGTGTTTGAACCACTGCAGATGTGAAAACTTAGAAATTTGACAGATTTGCCGATGTTTGAAAGATTCAAAAAAGGAAATACATTTTATTTAAGTTAATAATAGATAATGAGATAGTGATTATTTATATATACAGTACAGCCTCGATTATCCGCGCAATTGGGTGGCAAGGGCAGCGTGGATAACAAAAATCGCGGATAAACCGTAAAATAGAGTGCAAACACGAAAAATAAAATTTTCAACATAAAACTGTGTTTTATTGTACATACATGTGTACAGTACTGCAAAAACTAGGGATGCACCGGATATGGATTTTGCCGGATATCGGATTTCGGATATCCGAAGCTGTTTGCCTGCCGGATATCGGATATCCGGCACTAGATATTGTGCTTTTAGTTATGGTGTATGCTTATTTATTTCTTTATATAATGCCATTTCAGAACAATAAATTATGTCCATGTAATGTATGTACATAAATAAAACATGTTTCACATATCATTAAAACATTTTAAATATATTGAAATATAATTTACAAAAACTATATCTCTTTAAATATATGTATATTAATAATGCTGCATAAAAATTGTAAATTAAACATTAAAATATTTTGTTTATTTGTACAATGCTGGCAGAAGTAAACAAATTTTAACCATAACACATTTAATTAATATACCTATAAATGTAGAGTATTTTCACAAATAAATACATACTTTTTTTTTTTTTAATTTAAGCATAAAATATCTACTAATATGGTTGAAGAGTTATTTTCTTCAAATATAGGTTTATTTGATGCTTTTTTCTGTTTTAATTATTTAATACTGTTTTACTTTAAGTCCCATTTAGTTTTATTTTAAGTTAAATTACTTTTAGAGATTTATAAATAAAAAGAAAATTACATTTAATTTTAAATATTTATAATGAAGTTATATTTCCCCTAGTAGTTTTATACAGGTATGAAACAGAATTTCAGGTTATGCATTAAAATTCTTTTATTAAAAACTAGCTGACCCACCCGGCGTTGCTCGTGCCCATGATAAAAACCTTAAACAGAACTCAAGTTTGACCTATTTTTTTTTTTAAAGAAGCTGCACCAAGGGCCCCAAGAAGGAGATTAATATTCAAAATTGGTTGTAGCTGAGATCCGAGAAATTTTTTTGTCTTTTAAGGCACAAAAAAGACAATGGCCCCGGATCGGGAAGCATGTCTGTTATTATGGTATGATTAATTTCTGTAATAAAATAAGTGCATGTTAAGTTGGCAACATTTTATCTTTTGTTGACATTTACTGAAAATTTCAATGGGAAACTGAAGCCTAGTTTTAAAAATTTCAGAACTTTAAGTTCGTATTTACATTCTTTTTCCATTTTATATCTATTTCTCCGGAAACATCTATCCAAAAAACTGTTGGTAGATTATATAATTGCTATAATTAAACAATTTTAGTATAAAAATTCGGTTTTTAAATTCAGCAATACGGAATTAATAGGACTCCATCTTAAATATGATGTAATCACCATGCCAACCAAGAAACATTACCTATCATGGGATATCATTGAATTAATTACGTATGATAGGATTTAATATAATGAAGAATGTAACTATAACTTGGTCCTAGAGGTTATAAAATGTCATATATGACTATAAACGTCATACATGTCAGATAACTTGGCGATACATCTCGGTCGCTTGACGATTAATCCTCGGAAGTTGCTATAACCAAGAAGTACTGATTTTTAAAAAATTCAAATTACTTACTAAATATTTTTATTAATATGTTTTTAAATTTTGATTCAATTTTCATAAAACTTGAAATGACTCGACAAAATTCTGCACTGACTATATATATATATATATATATATTAAATTTCAAACCTTTCGGTTGGGTAATTTTAATTTTTGCGCTGTTATATGCAGAAAGAACAGCAAATTAGGTGCTATGTATTTATATAATTACGAACACACCTAAACTGCTAGTGAATCGTATGATTTTTAAAGGAACTATCGTAGAGGACCCAAAAGGGGCCAACTGATAGTTTTGAGCAGGGCCGTGAGAAGAAAACATCTTAAAAATTTCTTAGTACTGGAATGTAAAAATGGAGGAATGTTTAATCTTCAATTAGTCGAAATTAAGCATAAGGTATAAATAAATCATTAAAATAAAATTTTAAAGAAATGCTTAAAAAAAGTGGGCCCTAGGTTTGAGGGTAGTGGCCTGGAGAGAGGTGTCCAAGACTCACCTTTATAGTCACTATACATACTTGACTCCCGAATTCAAGATGAAAACATGTTTAATTCAGAATGGTTTTCTACGCCTTATTTCACCTCATTTAATTCTAAATAATTTAAGGTGCGAAGAAAACTACTGCAAAATATTCGTATTAAAACTGTTTTCCTCTCGAATTTGGGGGCTGGCTTATACACGAGTATATACAGTATGCATTGAGAGGGTAACACAATTGGGGGGGGGGGGTAAAAACGCGTGGCACACAATAAGTTCAAGGTGTCCCGGGTTCTAACTGGAATGTAAAAATGGGGGAATAACTAAATGAGAAAAAAGGCCCCAAAAACGAAGAAGATCAAATTAAAAGGATGCAAGTTAGTAACAATTTAGGGAACAAAAACTTCAACGGGGTCCCCATACCAGGCTCCAGGAGGCCAGGGTCTTAACTGGAATGTAGAAATGGGGAATAGCTAAATAGAGAAAGGACCCCCAAAACAAAGAAGATCGGATAAAAAGGGGACAAGTTATTAACAATTAAAGGCAAAAATGTACAGGTGCCCCGGATTAAAAAAAATTAAGTTTGAGCATCAGGACCTGCCGTAGACTATCCTCACCTAAATTTTCAGACTCCTATGTGCGGTAGATTTTGGTAGCCGTCACACACACACAGAACAAAAGTTTCTTTTATTAGTAGATAATAATAAGTATAAAGTTTTTTTAACATACAAGTTAAAAAACAAAAATAAAAGTAGGTCTGTTTAATTGTTTAACTTAAAATTAATAAAGTCCTACTTTAATAAACAACTTCAAATTTTATTTTACAATCTGACAGTAAAGGTACAATTTTCTAAAAGATGTAAACGTAATTTTTAAAATTTATTATACAGAGTTCAAATATCTATATTAGGAAAGCTGACAATTCTTTAAACTTTTGAGAATTAGGACCTTTTACACGTGAATAGGGAACTTACTAATATATTTTATATTTTGCATTATAAACAACAGTTATAACAAAATTATAACAAAAGCTATTCCCCATTCCATCCGTACTTTTATCAAGGATGTTTGAATACAATTTGCCATCATGTCCTATGCATATTATTCATACAACTTATGTAGTAGAAAGCCGGATATCCGGCAGAGAAGTCGGATATCCGATGATATTTCGGATATTGAAAAATCAGCCGGATATGCCGGATATCGGATATTTACCGGATATCCGTTGCATCCCTAGCAAAAACATTCGCTCTACGTCTAAACCACTAAAATAAAGAAGAGCAAACAAACAAAAAAAAAATATGCAACATACCGTACAAAAATTGTTGAGTTAAATCTTTCTGAAATAATCAGTTACTTGTGTTTGCTTCTTGCTTTGGAAACACCTTTTCTTTATTCTAAATTGTATTTTCCTTAACATGAGTTTTTCTGCCAGCTGTGCCTCGTCGTCTTGTTCCTCTAAATATTGAAGCAACCCGACTACGTGCTCCAAAGCAGTGTCATCTGCACAGGTGCATCGTTTTCTTCACTTTCACTTTGTTCTTCTTCGTTCTCGTTCACTCCCATTACTTTCTTCGTTATCTCTATGTCAGTCAGTTGAGAATTGCGGTTTGTTTCAAATTTTGTTTTAAGCTACTTCAGAGTGAAAGCTATGTGGTATGTCATTTTCCTCCAATGCGGTAACTCATGAGATATAATCCAGGTGACGAAGCATTTGAAAAAAATAATGCAAATTTTTATAGTATTTATATGTTTTAGTATTTATTTATTTTTTTAATGTTTGAATGAAATATAAAGTTTTTATTTTTGAAAAAATAAGTTAAAAAATCATTTTAATTAAAAAATATATTTCTTGATCATTGAGCATTTATTATACTAATGATTCATTTAGTTAAATTGTAAAAAAAAAAAAATAGTTTGAATTAAAAAACACAAAGTTTCTATTTTTAAAATTTATTTAAGTTAAAAAATCATTTTTTTACTATTATATATTTTTTTGCTAACTATAGGGTCTTGCCTTGCTGTAAAAAAAAAAAAAAAATCGTCGCGGATGGATCATCCGCTCACGGATAATCGGGGCTCTACTGTATATATATATATATATATATATATATTTTGCAATAAGTTTTTATATATATATATATATATATATATAAACTGATTTACGGAAATAATCTAAAAGGGAAATACACTAAATTATGAGATTATTTATTAATTAAAGATTGATTAATAGGTTATTATTACGATTTATATTTAATTGAGATATTAAAAATTGTTTTAAAAGGTACATACAGTATAGCATCTGTTATAAAGAATGCTTGGGACCTGAGGCATTCCGGATAAAGGGTTTTTCCGTAATTCGGAACACTACTGCAAATATTTTTAATGTACATAAATATGAAATACAGGTTAGCATAAATAATATAAAAAACTATATTAGTGACAATATAATAATGAATAATATAAATTAAATAATATAAAAAACTGTAATAAATATTAATAAATAATATAATAAACTGTATATTAGAGATATACTATTTTACAAATTTGTTGAATTAATTCAATGAAGCACAATTATGGAAAAATTTGATTAATTTTTAATTATGAAAAAATGTTAAGTAAGAGGATTCTAAACTATAATAAAAATTACAAATAAATAAAATCAAACAAATTTAATTTTGAGGTTTAGAGGCAGATGCTTGGGATTTAAGTTTTTGGAAAAAATCTTTTAAGGTAGGCTGCTTGTAATGTTTTCTCTTTCAGAAGCTGCTCTTGAATTTTATATAGTGACATAATTTGTTGCTCATGGAAATAGCTTCTTTGTTACATGCCTTGTATTAATTGCTGAGTTTAAAATATCATTTGTTCATTATATATTTTTTCTACCACCTCATTCTTGTCATCATCCTACTATCATCAGATGCATCTTTTATATTTAACAAATTTCACTGTCTGTCATCTGATGACTAACTGGAGCATTGTTGTCAACATTGAAGCAATCTTTAACTGCATCTTCATCCATAATTGGGCTTCTGGACATGAAAGACCTTTTGCATAGTCCATTAATTCACTGACTATTTGTTTTACTTTAGAAACAGTAAATGCTTCAAATTCAGATTCATCGTCATCATTTAAAAATATAGTAGATGGCAATAAATTAAACCATCCATGTATAAGTTTTTGTCAACTGAATCCCATGCTTTTGCAGCATTCCAAATAGCATCTTTGAACGTAAAGGAAAGGGGGGGGGGGGCATTTGATAGCTTCATAATCATCTAATCAGGTAGCTAATTCTAAGGGATCTTAAAATTTGCCCACAAATCAATGAAGTGTTCTCTCATTTCAGGCAAAGCATGTCACTTAATCTGATCAGTGATTAGTAAATTTTACAATTCATTAAATTCCACAATTTTAAGACAGTTAAGCCATTCCTCCAAATAACTATTCAGTTAAAAAATTCGATCCTTAAAAAGACTGATTGCCTTGGGTATGTGGATGTTGAGTCAACTTTTGCTTATAGGTTTTGAGATAACTTGCCTGTTCAAAGAATTGTAAAATAATGAAGTTAAACTATTTATGAAGCAACTCCAGTACTGGTAGACATCAACTACACTGCATTTTTGTTGCTTAACGAATGTGACATTACAGACTATGACTCTACAAATTTGCCAAACCTTTGCTCTACCTTTGCCAAAATAATGAATGAGAAATATCACAGTTCATGATATGTTGGGCGAGGCCGTAAACAAAAACTGAAATTTGTTTTGCCAGCTTGTATTTTCTGATGATTACACCAGCAGACGGTATGTTTGATTATGTGTGAGAAAAGACTAGCTGTGACTAAGTTCAACAGCTCCAAAACAAAAAGGAATGAATTATGTATTATAACAAAGAACCATTTTTTTTTCATGTGTGAGAAAAGACAACAAAGCTGTGAGCAAGTACAACAGCTAAAAAAACCCAAAACAATGAATGAGAAATATCACAGTTGGTGGTATATATGATGGTTCGTGATATGTTGGGCGAGGCTGTAAACGAAAACTGAAATTTGTTTCACCAGTTTGCATTTTCTGGTTATGTTAATTATTATACCACGAATACAATTTTTTCTATGTATGCTAAAAGACAACAAAGCCTTAAGCAAGTACAGCAGCTCGAGAAAAAAAAAAAAAATTGATATGTATTATAACACCAACCCATTTTTTTTATGTGTGACAAAAGAGAACAAAGTCATGCCAAGTACAAGAGCATATAGACATTATTCGTGATATCTCGGGTGGGATGTCAACGAAAACTTAAATTTGTTTTGCCAGCTTGTATTTTCTGGTTATTTTGTTAATTATTATATCACGAACACAATTTTTTCTATCTATGATATAAGACAACAAAGCCGTAAGCAGATACAACAGCTTGAGAAAAAAGAAAATAATATGTTATATGATATATATTAATATATATTGTATTATAACACCAACCCATTTTTTGTATGCGTGACAAAAGACAACAAAGCTGTGACCAAGTACAAGAGCATATAGACATTATTCGTGATGGTTCGTGATATCTCGGGCAAGGATGTCAACGAAAACTTAAATTTGTTTCGCCAGCTTGTATTTTCTTATTATTATGTTAATTATTGTACCACGAAAGCAATTTTTTCTATGTATGATAAAAGACAACAAAGCTATAAGCAAGTACAACAGCTCGAAAAAAAAGAAATTAATATGTATTATAACACCAACCCATTTTTTTTGTGTGACAAAAGACAACAAAGCCGTGACCAAGTACAAGAGCATATAAACATTATTCGTGATATCTTGGGCGAGGATGTCAATGAAAAGTTAAATTTGTTTCGCCAGCTTGTATTTTCTGGTGAACAAATCAAAACATGTAGTCTAACACCAGCAGGTGGTATGTTTGAGCCAAAGTACACCATCTATAAAAAAAAAAAATTTCACTCTGACCACTTTCCCTTCAGCCTTCTATTCAGACTTAGGACTGGACTGAATCAAAGGCAAGCCATTTTAGGTGCGCATTTAAACACGTTAACCACACCTAAAACAAATGTCTTTGATTTAGGTGGGTTTAAAAAGTGGTGTCTGATAACAGGCATGTGACTATAAATAAGTCATAATCTATAATCATCAATAAAATATTGTTCCAAATTAAACATACAAAAAAATGCATAAATGAAGCAAAAAAAATGTAAACTGTAAAATACAAAACATTATGGATAAATGTGTATACAGTAGATCTCTCTCTCCCATAAATCCACAACACACATTGGCCGAGTCTGAACAACATCCTTTTCTAGTTTGCTTTCATTTGTAAGACAACTGTCTCCGAGTTTCAATAGCTATTCAGAAAATTCCTGCTCGACTGGATGCAACCGCTTTTTCCTGACCAGCTCGAATTGCGTGAAAGCGACCAAAGAGAAGAAAACTTCAGACAGTTCTCCAATACAGATGCACGATTTCCATGCTTAACCACGGGTAAAAAAGTCTGTCTCTACCTTAACAAAAAAAACTTTCCTACCAAACGGAACGTCCATTCCCGTCAACTCTCATTAACCTGTCGACAGCTTCCAAAGCATGGTGAGGCGTCATCGTACATTCGTCCCATATGAAAAGATGCGATGCCTCAAGTTGTCTGTCTCCGGACTGTCCTGTCTGACATGGCACAAAGAGTTTTCTAAAACTGGAATCGGCAATTTAAAAGCAGAATGGGCTGTTTTCCCTCTAGCCAACAGAACTGCAGCAATTCCTGTCTACGCAACAGGAACGGCAACACGACCCATCCTTCGTACGACATGAAGAATAGTCTCGAAGAGAAAGGTTTTCCCAGAACTGGCAAAGGCGTTCACACAATGTTTTTCGAACTGCACTCAAAACAACCTCGTACACCACACTCTGTTCAGAATTAAGCCTATTTTTCATCCTTTCTGTTATGTATTACTTTTTCATGTGTTACGAGTTCTCCAGTTTGGGATGATTACAAATAATTGTATTTCTACTGAATTAATAATTTTTGGGATAAAATAGTTTGCAGTGGAAATACCATGCTTTTTCAATGGGCACTTTAGCTTAGTAGAGTCATATTGTTTTCCATGCTTGCATACTTCACAGGTTGAGGCTTGTATAATACTTCACAAGATTCTTTAGGAAACATCAATAAATAAAAAGGAGAGTGTGTTGTACCTTAGATGTACAAGAACATTGGGCTTACACTGATTTGAACATGTGTCTGACAACATCATACTTCTATTACTACTGCATGACACTTTAAATACACTCTTTATTTAGATATTTTCAGTATTTACAGAATTAGGTGAAGACAAATTAACAACTTTTGCTGATTTAATAGGTGTAATAAAATTATCAATAGTATCAACAATTACCCCTGAGTGACAACATCATACTTCTATTACTACTGTATGACACTTTAAATACACTCTTTATTTAGATATTTACAGAATTAAGTGAAGACAAATTAACAACTTTTGCTGATTTAATAGGTGTAATAAAATTATCAATAGTATCAACAATTACCCCTGAGTGACAATATCATACTTCTATTACTACTGCATGACACTTTAAATACACTCTTTATTTAGATATTTTCAGTATTAGAATTAGGTGAAGACAAATTAACAACTTTTGCTGATTTAATAGGTGTAATAAAATTATCAATAGTATCAACAATTACCCCTGAGTGTGTTCTGGGAAATGCTAAAAACATGTTGTGAAATGCTGTTTTTTATATCAGGTAAAGTTCTTGGTTTATCATGACTTACAAAATGTTTCAAATACCCCCAAAACCAAAAGTCACATAATTGAGGTCTGAAGATCTGGGAAGCCATAGATATTACGAAAGTGGTGGCTGATGATATGTTCTTCTGTGAAGTGATTCTTAAGTATGTTCTTAACACAGTGGCTAATGTGTGGAGGAGCTCCATCTTGCATAAAAATTGTATATGAAAAGCACTGACATGCTTGCAGATCCGTAATAATTTTATTTTCTAACAAGGATGCATATCACTGCCTGGTTATCGAGCATATTACTGGACCTCTAGCACTTAAATCCTCAAAGAAATATGGGCCGAGAATAAACATTGGCAGAAAACACACACCACACCATAACTTTTGATAATTACAACAGAACATGTGAGCTTGAATGCTGATTTTCTTATTCCCAAATTTGGCAGTTGTGAGTATTCACTGAACCGTCCAAATAAAAATGCACTTCATTTGTCCAGAGGATATTCCAAGACCATTCTCTAAAAGCCTCAAAGCGAGTAAGAAACTGAAGTGAGAACTGGTGTCGAGTCTCGAAATCATCTTGAAGCAACTCCTGCAAGAGTTGAACCTTGTACGGATAATATTGGAGGATAATCTGCATGATCTTTTGGACAGTTGAAGCTTTGTCCTCTTCCATCTAAAGCGCAACCCTCTCTATTGCTTCTGGGGAAACAGGTTTTCTTCCTCTTCCAGAACGAACATTCAACAGTCCTGTTTCTTCAAATTTGGCTAACAGTAATCGAAGATTTTTAACAGTCAATGGACCTTTACGCACATCCCCTTCGAAGTCAGAATTTTCTGTAGAGCAACTAATGCGGAATTACAGTTTTGCTAAAACAATTTTACTAATAAAGCTTGGTCTGGTAAACGTAATGACATTCTGTTTACACACTTTTATAGTGCGATTAACACAATTAGCCCATTTTTCCTGAACAGTGGACAGATATATATTGTCTGTT
Source organism: Maratus michaelseni (assembly GCA_963931845.1). NCBI lineage: Eukaryota > Metazoa > Arthropoda > Arachnida > Araneae > Salticidae > Maratus > Maratus michaelseni. The sequence continues at coordinate 29,748,871 of OZ007597.1, read as the reverse complement.
AATTTTTTGTGGTAACTCAAAGCATCAATGATTCCAATCTGTCATCAGCCATAGTTGATCTAATAGCAGTCTTTATAAATTTTAGCTTGCTGAAAATTCTTTCATTAGATACAACTAACACCATGGGTGCAAGACCTTCAGTCTCAGGACTAATTTCAGTCTTGAAGAGACTTTTCACTTATAGTAAATTCTACTCTGTATTCTTGAATAATAGCAATTTTACCATATTTTCCTGCGTATAATCCGCAGCCATAAATTTTAATCTTTAAAAAAAAAATTCAGCAGATAATCTGCACCGGCGTATAATCCACGGATTATACGATATTTACTTATTGTTTTTAACATTCCAAAACATTCTTTTACTAATAAATCAAGTTTCTATTTATTTAATTGCTCTATTTAAATGATAATTGTAATAAAATAATTGCAAATAAAATAAAAAATAATTATAGGATAGTTACAAGTTAAAATAATAATCGATAGTATCAATAATAATTGATAATAGTTCAATAATAATTGCTGTTTTAAAATTTCTGTAAAGAAAAAGACATGGAAAAATAATAAACTTACCTTGCAGTTGGCATATTATTAAAGAAACAATCACAATTACGATGTAGAAATATACACATCTCTTACTGCGAAAAATAAATTTTTAATAATTTAAAGATTACATCACTCATCAAAACCTTCAAATTCGAAATCATCGGTATCCGAAAGAAATAAATTTAAAATGTTGTCATCTAAAACAGAATTATAATCTTCCTCATCATCAATTTCATCCTCTTCAATGTCGCAGTTTTCTGTGAGGATTTCACATTTTTGAAAAGCATTCAATATTGTTGAAACAGTAATAGCTTTCCATGCCAGTTTCACCCACTGTGCAACTTCCGCGTAGGATGCTCGGCGCATTCTTCCTGTGTCAGTGAATGAATGGGCGCCTTGCATCATCCATTTTTCCCATTCACTACGGAGTTTACTTTTAAAGGAACGATTGAATCCAACATCCAGTGGTTGCAAGACCTTCGTCAAACCTCCCGGAATAACGGAGATTTTTGCTCCGGCAGATTTGCATTCATCTTTCACGGATTCTTTGAGATGTGCTCTCTTTGAATCCATGGTTAACAGAGCCTGAGGATTAAATAAGGAATTTTTCCTTTTTCTCCAAACTGTTTTCAGCCATGTTATCATGACGTTTTCATTCATCCAACCTTTGGGGTTAACATTTATCTGAAGACCGCTCGGAAAATTTTCCTTAGGTAGAGTTTTGCGTTTGAAAATAATCATCGGCGGCAGCTTACTACTGTCCGCGGCACAAGTCAAAACAACTGTAAATGAATTGCGTTCATGTCCTGTTGTGCAAATTTTTACGCTGTTTGTTCCAATTTTGTCCACAATTCGATTTGGAGGCATATCAAACGAAACAGGCACTTCGTCCATGTTGAAAATTTATATGTGGTAATTAGGTTTCTCTGGTGAATTCCAAAAAATTACTTTTTTTATTTTCCCAATCTTCGAGTACCTTTTGTCCACAGTGGTGCGATTACGAATTGATAAATGTTTTCTTCGCATAAATCGATTGCACCACGTGGGACTGCCGACAAAATTCTTAATTCCACTAATTTCAGCCAAATTTTTCTGATATTTATGGTTGAAATGGGTGCTCTTTTATCTCGCTGTTCCAGAATCCAATGATGTAAATCCTCTTCCAAATTGGGCCACGCTGTTTTTCCATGGCGAAAAGATCGTCTAGAACAACCACCTCCAGAAAGTTTATCTTGCTTATCCACCATAGCCTAATATTCAATTCATCAATAACAAATTGATGACCGGCCTCTCTATTACCAACTTCTTCTGCCTTTTTGATCACGTTAAGCTTAAATTCTGCTGTATAGCTTACGCGCTTTCTCTTAGACATGATTCTGAAAAAATAACTAAAAAACTACTAACTTCTGAAAAATACTAATCTATCACGTGACAAATATACGACGTTTCAGCTAAATGATTTGGATTGCAATTTTTGAACGAGATGAGTTGAGAAACTCTGTATTCTTCATAGAAGCATGTTGTCAAAAGACTAGAAAAATATTACTTAAAAATCAGAAGCCACTCCTACTAGCATGTTTACGTCGTATGTGAACCAATCACAAGCAGCTCCGCGAGCGGTCCGGCAAACGAACAAACGTGCGAAATGTTTTTATAATTGCCGGTAGAAATTGGATATCTGACCCAAAGTTCTGTTTAAAAATATTTTCACCAGATTATCCGCACTTAAAATTTTCGAGGTTTTTTAACAGATAATCCGCAGATTATACGCAGGAAAATACGGTACTATCAAGAACTTTATTGCTTTCTGTTAGTGTAAGAGATTAATTTTTAGCCATAATGCAAGGCATAGAAATCTTTTAACCCATTTCCATTTTGTTATTCCAAATACTCAAACAAGCTATCAGTCTTGGCTTGGATGGACATCTTGCACCTATGACTAACACTGAAACTGTCTACAAAACTTGGTAACACTGATGAACTAAGGGAAAGATACTTCTGTTCTTGGAAGCAAGTTCCGCAGCTTCTGATACTGTGGCTATATTTAAGTTGCTGTCAGAATGGTAAATGAACTGTTGCAATTCGGGGAGATAAAAAATTTAAGCAATTATATGTGTATCATTAGAAATTTTCATGTTAAAAGTATTTTCAATAAAATTGCAACACTAACTGTTAAAATATATATATATATATATATATATATATATATATATTGAGTAACAGTACATTTTTACAAGTTATTAAATGCCCCCCTCCCCCTCCCAAAAAAAAACCATTATTAAATATGAAAACAATTTAATTATTTACACATTTTATAATATCTAAAATATTTTGTAATAAATTAGCATACTTACTTCAAAATGATTTTTTGGAGCTCCAGCAATGGAAAACGGAATATGTATATGAGCTGAAATTTTATCAACATGTTGGTGCTTATTATGAGAGTTCCTCTGTAATCACTATCAAAAACCGAATTACACAACCCACATTGCATTTTTTGTCTTGCATTTAGGTGGTGGCATAATTGATACAAAAATATTGAATTATTAAATATGTACAAAAATATTTTCAGCAATAGAAAATTATAATTGAACGATTTTATGCTATATGATGAGCCAGAATACTAATGGTTTAAACAGAACAGAGTTAGATACTAAGAAGACAGGATGCAACGGATTCACAGGAGTGCCCATCGTGGTGCAGGCGAGTTTGTTTTGTAACTGTCACATTGGGGGACAGGGAGGGGGGGGTCCAGCATACAGTCGTCTGGGTGCCCAAGAATGACAAAGCATTACGTGGAAAAGAAAACAATGTTTCATCTCTCTATTTCTTAACAATCAAAACACTAAATTACAGTAAAATATAAACATTTAATCACAATACTTTCGTTTATGTCCTTGAAAATACTTACTCCCACCTTGAAAATACCACTTATCAATGGAGTCTGCAGAATCAAAATCTTGTAGTAATGGTCCATTGATGTTTTTTTTGTAAAATATTGTTGAGATATTTATTTGACAGTGATGTCCTGAAATTATTTTAATCAGGTTCATTTGGCTAAGGCCTCGTTTACATGTTGCAGTTCAGGCAGGAATAACACAAAGAAGAGTAAACAGTAGGCCTTAATATGTTCTTTTCATTTGTAATGTTTAACAATATATCTCCCAGTTTTAATTGTTTGCAATTCATTTTAATTCAAACCATTCATCTAGCACAATATTTTCTAAATTTTCGTCTTTGCCATTGAGTGTGATGACATCTTTAAATTGTTTCAATATAATCAGCATACCTTTATCCCCAAATCTTTGCCACTGGGCCATGATATAGTGTCATATGTATGTTGCATTTTCAACATTGCCAAATCTTTCTTTTAAATACTTAACTGCATTGCTAATTAATTTTTTCTTTATTGCACTTAAAGAACTTCTTTCCATTTTCGACATTTGTGAGTGTTATATTTTTATGTGTCTTCATTAGTTCAACTGAAATTTTTTTTTTCACACAATCCTCTTTTTCTTTGTGCAAATTCTCCTATTTATATTTGGTTTTCATAAAGGCATTGTTTATTTGGTATAATAACAAATTCTGTTTTTGAAAGATAAGAGACATATCTTTAAAGATTTGAAGGAAATCAATAAGAAAATTCAGCATGTCTACAAGCTGAAAATCTTTTTTCTTTAATAAATACCCCTTTGGCTTTTTCACTTCTTTTTCAGTATAAGTTTCATTTAGAAAATGAAACCGATGGTAGTGTTTCATTTTCTAAATGAAATGTGAGCGGCTCATAATTATTTTTTATCGCTTTCAAAACTTCAACTTTAGATGTAACCCACCTAATTTTATGCAACTTTAGAATTTTCAAGAGTTTTTGTGCCAATAAATCGGCTATTTCATGCAACTGTTTCATTTTTTTTTTTTTTGCTGGAGTGTTTTCATTAATTTGTTGTTCCAGCTCTAATCTTCCTAATCTGATTTGGGCTGCCAAGACAAACATTTGTTCATTTATATGTTCTTGTCGATAATTTCTATGATTTGTTTCTGCTGCTTGTTCATAAAGAGCTCTAACTTCCTCCTTTATATTCATCATCTAGAATGAAATTTAATCTTAAATTATAATGTAAGAATATTTGTGGGGTCTTTATACCACATTACAAAGTTGCACTTTTATGCAACACTTCCATGTAAATATTTTATATTATTTGTAGATATTTTATATTATTCATGTAGATATTTTATATTATTCATGTAGATATTTTATATTATTTTAAACATATGAAAATCAATGGGAAATCAACATACTCATCCTTTAAAAAAAAATTCAACATCTAATTCAAATTTATACTAAACACAAACTTCTTTGCACGAACTGTGCATGTCTGCACTGAAAAGGAAACCTAAAAAAAAAAAGTCTTTGGGTTAAAAGAAAACTACTAATTGCTACTTTACACTTCTTTAGTGGGTCTTAATTGATTGGTCCCCCTGGACAAAGCTCTCGCCCAACAGGCTACAAAAACCCAGAGTTGACAAATTGCCAAAGTCACATTATCTTTGGATTTATTCTAACCATATCAGCTCACTACACAGTTCTGCCTGAGAAATATACTCTACTTCCATGGCAGATTTAGCAACACAATTTTGCTTTTTTTTTTATTTCCATGATATAGGTACACCATTCAAGTAAATAATGAAACCAGTTACACTTTTTCTAGTATTTTTACAATTTGCAAAGTCATTTGAATATCCTATCAATATTAGTCTCATCATTTTTAATGTCAACTAATAAGTCCTTTGTAATTGCAACATATTTCAAACTTGTAGTAAAGGTCTCTGTTGTTAAATTAATGGTATTTAGATTAAACTGAGACAATTTACACAATGAAATGCTTATGTCTGTATTAGATTAAAATTTGGTTTAAATAAATTCAACACTCTCTATCAATGTAATTCTGTTGATCCATTTTAATACCATGATCAGTCTTATCAAACCAGACTCCTAATACCCTATTTAGTTGACCAACCTTCTTAACCTCAAACTATGAACCAATTAATAGCTTTTACTTTACAATATAATAAATTATAACACCTTGTAATGATATATTTCTTTTAAATGCTAAAAGGTGTAAATTAACAACATAATACAAATTAAAATAACGTTTATTAGGTTGTTTGACATGTTTTAACTCGCTCAGAGTCATTTTCAAAAACAAATGAGAATATTCCATAATTGCACGGGCTTTGAAGTTATTATTTAAAATGCTATCATTTAATTTTCATGTATTTTCTTAAAAATTATGCGCATTATCTTTTATTTTTACTTGGTGGTTTATTTTCATATCTGTAACCATGGAGTAATTTACCGAAGTTGTGGCTCGAGTTAATATGGCAAGTTACTATGGTCGAGCAATTATAGAATATTCTCATTTGTTTTTGAAAATGACCCGGAGTGGGTAGAAACATTTCAAACAACCTAATAAAAGTTATTTTAATTTGTATTATGTTGTTAATTTACAACTTTTAACATTTAAAAGATATAGCTTTTATTTTATCTAACAGCAATTGAGTCTTGGCAAATATTAAAAAAAAATCCTCAAAATATACTAAATTTATAGCATTATTTTCATAATTACAAACACAATTTGTACTTTTAAACTTAGAAAATCCTATACTTACAAATTTTCCATCCATTTATTGGAACCACATGCATCTGGATTGGTGAAGTCTGTATACTGCATGTAATACTTTGTAAACATTATTACTCTTCTCATTGTTAATGAAACTAACAACAGGTTGTCATACATAAAACTCTTCTTTTAATTTACCATAGAGATAAGCACTATTCACATCAAGTTGAGAAACTAACAGATAATGACTGAAGACATCTTCAAAATTATAACCTTGTTGTTGATAGTTACCTAAAATCACTAGTGTAGCTTTAAACATCTTAATATTACCAGAAGTATCTCTTTTGTTATTGTAAACCCGCTTTGTATTTATTTAATCTTTCCATCTTCATGGAGAGGAACTAACTTCTACCCTTTTCTCTGCTCAAATGATTTGATCTCTTCCCTCCTTTCTTGATTCTATTCACTTTTCTGAGGTGAAATTTTTGTCTGATAGTAGTGCTGAGGAGTTTCAATGTCATGAGTAAGGACAACTTGAAAATCATCCACCTTTTTTAGAATATTTACATAGTATTACTTTGAAATGTTTGTGAGGCTACTAAAAATTGCATTTCATATGAATTAAAATTTAATTTATCGCTCTTTATTTTTTATTAATGCAGAATTCTCAACTGGGCAATACAATTACACTTTAGTACTAGTACACCATAATCTCTAGTACTTTTCAGAAAAAGCAAATTGTAGAATTCTTTTTATTTTTCGAAATCTATCTATAATCAATTCTTTTAAATTCATATTTTTAATTCTGTCTTTGTGGACACTAGGGCTGGATTATTTATCAATATATCGGCCAAATATTGATATTTTCTAGTTATCGCAATAACGATAGCTAAGCTCCGAATTTGACAATATATCCCAATAACGATAGCTAAGTTCTGACTCTACCGATATATGCCAATGTCATTTTTTTTCCCGCAGCGCAACCTCGAAATCCTAGAAAAAGCGCTGAAAATCCCGTACTAATATCTGAATAACCCTTTCTCCCCACGCATTTATTCCCTGTCCGTTTCATTCAAAGCCGGCTATCCCTTCCAACGATTATCTCTTTTTCGTTGTTATCTCAATATATCCCCATAAATTTTTTGCTTTACTTTTAATTTCCACTCAACCGCATTTTCCACTGTCCGTTCCTTACCGAACCTATCGTCTGTGTATCAATACCGTCGCTGCTATTCCTCTAGCTCTAGACATATTGCAATAGTTCACACATATTGATTAGTCATGACAAATAAATAAGCGCTCAAATATGTACGAGTTATTGTGTAGTCGATAATATTACTAGAGCTTAGCAGCTGGGAAGCTTGGTTCGCGAGCAACCAATCACAGTGCGGGTAAAATTTTGCATTTCGCCACATTCGTAAAGCGAAGCCTCGCCACTTTTTCACTGTGATTGGTTATCTTTGAGCAGAGCTTCCTAGCTATTAACGTCTAGTAGTGCGTACATTCCTGTTTCCCTCTGTGTTTTATCAGTAGTGAGAGCGTGAATCCCAGTGAATTTAATATATGTTGTCCTGTTATTTCAGCTTAAAACAAACTAAAAAAGAAAAAAATAAGTACCATAAAACTATTTCAAAATGCGATTTGAATATTTATATTTCAAAAATTATTTCAATTTTGTATTTATGTACAGTAAATAGATAGGAAGGGGAATTTTTACATTTTTTTTCTATTAAGAATACATTGATACCTTAGAGAAAGATTGAAAAACAAGATTTCTGCTGCATCTGTCATCCATTGAAAGCTTGTTATTCACAAATATATTAGCATTACATATGGTGCTTTTTACTTATTTTAATCATATTAAAATGAGCAACGTCCTAAATTTAAGAACTTTTATTTTAGTTTCTTTTTCTTAATATTCTCAGTTATAACGAGGCAATGGTGAAAATAGTGCATAAAAATGGAAGAATAGGCAACATACTATTTTAAAGAAAAACACTATCCAATCAATGGTATAAGCCCAAATATATATCGAACAATGTGTCTTTTTCCTAAAATATTTCTGTTTTGTATAAATATGAAACTATAATATTTAAAGGATGCTGTGTGAGCAAATAGATCTAGAGAATTATATTCGTTGCATTTACACTTGTTTGTACTTAAATTGCTGCTACCATACCATTTATCTATGGAAATTAACAATTTTTCTATTCCCATACACTTTAAGGTAGTTATCGCGATATATCAGCAATATCAATATTAATTCGTTGATATATTGTGATATTAAATTTCTGATATCGTCCAGCCCTAGTGGACACTTAATAAGAACAAATTTGATAGACGTTCTTGACTCATGGTGTTCCTCAGCCATGTCTTTACTTGCCCGAGGATACTCTAGGACCTTTCGACAGTGCATGTTGTTGGCAGAATTGTCATATAATTTAATATGGCTGGCCTAAGTGAAGGGAAAATGTAGTTTATGCGACATCATTTATCATAATATTCTCACGAGTCTTTGTTTTTCCACAGATCAAACCATGTTCTTGCTTCAGACTCCAAATTCTCAATATTATAAAACTGAGATAGCTGCTTAATTTCTTTGACAAAAACATTTTTTCCATATTTTTCATCATATTCGGATGAAGTAAAATCACTTTGAATGACATTTCATTTTGATCCATAAACCTTGACTCAAGAGATATAGTTAAATGATATAAATATGGATTAAAAATTGCTGCTCTGTAATAATCTCAGGAACGTTTGAGTGGTGAGACTGTTAAGTAGATGTTCTAGACATTTTCATATCAATTTCTAGACAATTACAAATTTCCATTACTTCCATGAAAATTTCTGAAAATTTTTCTGATTCCATCCTGTGCATATGAAAAATCTCAAGAAGTTCCTTCTTTATGTGCTGATGTACATAATGCAAATGAGAATCTACAGATCGTAACTTGTTTACAACGAGGACCTCGATTATCCGAAGTAATTGGGACTGAACCTACTTCGGATAATTGAGAAATCATCAATAATCATCTAGTTTGATCTAGACCTTTTTTTGTTCAAGAAATTCGACTGTAATCTTTGCTGAATGAGAAGATGCATGAGTCCGCTAACAGTCACCTCTTGAAGAATTTCCGGAAGACACTTGGTGGTGTACCAATTAGTTGTAACTGTCTTGTGTCTCTCAGGTTTAATGGCTTTGACCAGACCTGTACTTCTGAAGAACACGGCATACATTACTCTTTCATTACTCGTTGTATTTTCACCATTGATCTTTTGGGATCATCTTCAAAGACCCTACTTTACTTTTTTGACGTGTTAAAACATAAAAAAAAAAGTATGTACGTTTCATCCTCAGTTATGAATTTAGAAATAGCATCATTAAGTAATTTTGTGTTTCTTTACTAATTGTCACATGCTCAGTTTTTTTTTTAAATGTTTTTTTTAAATTATGGGGGACCCAACGACAATCTAATTTTTTCATATGCAGTTATTCATGAATAAATTTATGTACAGCTGCGGATCCAATGTTAAGTTCCTTCTGTATCATTTGGTAGGTACAGCTATTATCATAGATTTGTATTTTCGTACCGCCATCACATTTTCTGGGACTGCGTCTGACAATGGACTTCCTGTGTGTTCTTCATCCAAAAGATAATTTTGACCTCTTCTAAATTTAGTAAACCATTTGAATACAGTGGCACGAGATGGAGCTTCCTTTCCATATGCTAATTGTAGACGTTAAAGGCATTCTTCTTGATTTAGTCTCACTTAAAAACAAAGAGAATCATAGCTCGATAATGCTCTTACGTCAACTCAATTTTCTCTTCTTTCTAAATTTATTCTACGATAGTTAAATTGCAATTGTTGCCACAAGTTTTTGTCTGAGGACATAAAAGTGTTCAAATTTACATGTCCGACCAATATATATATATATATATTTTTTCATAATTATTATTATTTTTTTTTGGCATATATTGTCTGTCCTTGTCTCAAAAATTTCAGAGTGACCCTCGTATAAGAGTGAGAAATGCCGATTTAGGCTATCGTTCAATATATCTCAGTAGTAGAGGCTCAGAGCGCTGTCCTGAGGACCCAGGATCAATTCCCGGCTTGGGGCGTTTCCCACTCTGCTGGTTTACGCTTGAAAGAAGCAGGTGTAATTCACTGCTGAAAATGAATTTTAAAAAAGTTAAAATTGCTTGTTATATTTGTTCATTTAACAGAAGTATTTGTAGTATAAACAAAACAAGTTCGTAATATAACATGTTTTATTATTTAAACAAACAAAATATATTTTGTTGTTAAAACAAAGAAAATTCTTAAAATTACACAAAACAATTGTTCTTTAAACAAAATTTTTGTTGCCGAAACTCAAAAGAACTCTTAAAGTAACAGATAATTATATTTATTTTGAGAACTTTCAACTAAAGAATTTTGTTGATTCAAGTAAATTTGAACCATTTTACTTGAATTAACAAAATATTTTTTTTGCTGACAATACAAAATTCTTTTTTGGAATTGAAAAAAAATTCAACAATATTTTTTCTGTTGATTCAAACAAAATTTCCATTGACCAATATTTAAACAAAAAGTTTTGTTGGGTCAACGAAATTTTTGCTGATTCAACAAATATTTTTTCTAGGTGCAAGCATTTCTTTGATTTAGTGTACAGGAAGAGCAGATTTGTTTACATTCTTAAGACATCTCGGATTCTTACTTTTCCCAACAACAGCTAGTTCAAGCTTGTGGGAACCCGATGCGTTGGAACAGGCTAATACAGTGACCCTATCTTTCATCTTTTCCTTCCGGGAGCAGAAGTTTCATTTACCGCTGCTAAAGTTTTTTCAGGAAGGGCCTTCCAATATAGTCCGGTTTTGTCACAGTTGTAAATTTGACCTGGGGTTAAATTCTCATCTTTCATCAATTTTTTGATTTTTGCGACAAATGAATCAACTGCTGCGACATTTCCAGACATTCTTTCACCCTCGATATTGAGTTGTCTTATACCATGGCGAATTTAGAATTTTTTTGAAGTCATCAGAACCACCAATATTCGAGTTGAGAATCAAAGCTTTTTCTTGAATCATTGGCCCAGATAGGGGTATTCCTTCACATCTTTTCTCCACAAACCATTTGTACAAAGCCGCATCTAAATCTGTATGATTAGCTAATTTGATTGTTTTTTGGAATTTGGCGCCTTTCCCGATATCAAATTCAGCAAAACACTTCTTAATTTTTTCCGAGTTCCTTTTCATCTCACTGACAGTTGACACGCCACCGTGAAACTCCTTTGCAAGTTTTATCACAGCTTCTCCCGATTCTAGTAGCGTAACAGTATCATATTTTTCCTGTATGCTTAATACAATTCTTTTTCTCTTAATGGAAGCCATGATAAAAAAGAAAACTTGAGTATAAAAAAATAAGAAAGCTTTATCAGATCCCCCGGCAGGTCAAAACTGCCAACTTCACTGATAGCACTCAAGAAAATTCTGATCGGAAATGTAGCAGCAGAAAAAGAGAGCAAACAGGAATTCTAGCCAGCTGCCAAAAGTGACCATACCTAAAAGATCGTCCTAGTAGGGGTAGAAAGAGAATAGCAAACAGGTTTTTCCTTCCTTTCTTCCTTTTCTGGAATAGAATTGTCCACAAAGTATAAGTGACACAAAGTGACTCCTCCCACTTTTAGAATTCTGCTGCAATGAAAATTTCTCTGTTCTTGAGATGACAAAAGAGGTTAGGTTCTTTGCACTTGCTTACAATCAGACGGTGCAATAACAATCGATTGTTATGGGACTCGGCAGTATGACCTTCCAAATTTCGTAATGGGGTGTGTTTTTGTTTAGAACAGGGACGTTTGAAAGTGAGGAAGAGTACACTCATACTGAGAATTGAGCTTGCGAGGAGGAATTCTAAAAAAGGGAATTCCAAAATATTTATCTGCACTCGTAGTTGGAAAGGACGGTTTGCATACAAAATAAATGTGGGAAAAAAAAAACTTTAAAAATGCATGTTTGTTAAGAGAAAATTTTGGATGATAGTAGAAAGTGAAAAAAAAAGTGCAGAAGAAACCGACTTCAGTTAACAGAGAGTTTCAGTTAATCGAGGTTTGGATAATCAAGGTCCTACTGTACATTGAAAATATATAGCTTTTGGATATCTTTCTCATTCTTTTTTAGACACCAGTATATTTACCAGCCAACGTGGAGCATCAAGAGAAAGATTACAGAGAGTTACTTTAACAGTACAAATGATTAGAAAAATGTTGTATGGACTTATACTTGAAATATATACTGAAATAGAAAATTTCATTAACAAATTAATCATCATTTTTTAGGCAATAATAAATTTATTTACTTGCTAATCATTTTTTTAAAAGTCCGTTATTTACTTTTGCTTCAATTTTTGTAGAGTACTTTTAGGAACGTTTGGACTTCATCTAATTTGTTCTAAGTTCGGGAAGCATTCTCTTGTTCCATATGGAAACGTTGTGTAGTTTTTAATGCTGCGGTAGATTCATTTAATGATACTAAACTTTTCCATTCTGTGTCAATTTCTGTATCCTTGTCTGACACTTCAATGTTGTCATCTTCTTTTTTCTGCGCTTATTTCTTCGTCTGTCATCACATCCGAAGTCAGCACATCTTCATCTATGCAGATGTACTCGGAAAAAACATAGTCTAAAAAAGAATTTCCCATTTTTTGGTCACATATCTTTTTGCAGACAATTCTGTGATGCTCTTTAAATCTTGTCAGTGATCCGTTAGAACATAAGAAATCGCTCTCACCAAGAGCATCAACAAAAACCTTTGCTTTGTCTTGAAAAACTGCAAAAATTAAAACAATGTTCTGACTTCTTGATTCTTTTATTTACTGCAAGAAAGCAGTTTCAATTTATTCATTCTTTCTATTACACATTCGTTTTCTTACAAGTTTGAATTGACTCACAGCATAAGGCGCTTCAATCTTTTTACGATTCTTTAAAATTGTAAAGAGGACCAATTGTAGAAGACTTGTAGGTATCCCATACTTCGCTGCATTTTCTGATTTTTTCAGCATTTTATCGCTAACATAGTATAAAATTCTTTGTTTGGTTTCTAAAGGTACAGCTTTCTGTTTTTGATTCATTTTTCACAGAATTCTACTGAGCAACTGCGAACAGAAATTTCAATTATGTTAGGTAGTTAAGTAGAGATTGTCACTTTTTCACTCAGAGATAGGGGAATTCGAAAACCTGGTTTACGGTTTATGTTACTGTCAATACAGTCAACCGAGTAATGAAACAATCACTTTTAGCATTTGGTTGCTCTATCTCAATATTTTCCTCAAGGTTGTGCTTTTTTTTTTTTTTTTTTTTTTTCACTCTCTCGTGGATGACCACCACAACATTGGCGTATACTGTCTCTTGATATGCTATGTTTCCTTTTTTAAATCAAAGTTGGCTGTACTTTAATCTTCATTTTGTATGGAGATATCAAATTTGCAGTACATTTTACAAAAAGTTGCTTAACTGCATTAATGTTTGGACATGTTTGCATTTTTTACTAATTTTTTTTGTTTGCACCGCTAAAAACTTATCTACTAAATTAGTTTCTAAGATCTGTTTCATTCTTAACATTTCACATTTAAAGTTTTCTAACACCTTTCTTTCATCTTCTCCTGAAGAAGGTTTTGGTATATAGTTTTCACACTCATTCAACGTACTACATGCTCCTTCATTACTGATAAAATTAGCATCATTTGGCAATAATTCTTATTCAGATTCATTCCTTCCAGTTTCAGTTTCTGCTGTAAAATTTGGTTTGACTGGTTGGTTTATCTCCATCATCCAACTGAAAAATTGGGAATAAAACAACTTGACCAAACTGTAACTCTAAACATTATTTTCTTTTCACAAGGTGACAAAGATGGTGCGTTTGGAAATTCTACATTAAATTTTAGTAGTACAGCACACTGGTGTTTACAGAATGTTCCTTGCAGAGCAGCAATGCATGAAGATAATCCAACTTCATAAAAAGTGCCCTTATCTGTTTCAGATGGCACTAAGTAATACCCTTCAATTTTTTCAATTTTACAACTTGATAATATATTTTCAGCATTGTTTCTATATTTATCAAAAATGAGATAGGGCTTTTTTTGTCTAGAAAAAGCTATGTCCAATAAGCGTTTGGCATAATATGCATACATAACATTCACAATGTATTCCATGAGTGATATGGTATTATAGGCTTTGAGGCGAGTGAGAATAATATTTTTTATAATTCTAAAAGTTGCTTCAACATAATTATTTGTATTATGTTGCAAATTTTTTACATACATTCTATATGCTCACTTTTTCTTTCTTAATAGTTTTTGCTATAATTTAAATAATTTGGATAATTGCTAACAGTAGTGTTAGTCTTTAATTCATTGACTGCTGCTAAAACTTACTGTCGAATTCATGTGAAAAAAAATATCCTAGCTGTCCATACATGCTTCAGATCAATGTATAAGTCAAATAAAATACAAGGTTGAGAATAAAGAATAGTCGAATCATGGAAAGATAGCCGGAATGAAGAGCTCAGCGAGAAAACCATCAAAATGAAAGACGGTGTATTTCAACTAAACAGAAATATCCTATCTGACCCTACTCATAACCCTACCCATAAACATTCGCGATTCAAAAAAATAACCAAAGATATGAATATAAATGTTAAAGAAAATATTCCTAAAGAGTGTTGCAGCCACAAACAACAGACACGATGGTAAAATTTCACTTGACAAAAAGCAGACAATATGGAATCCAGCGTTTAAGACACGAGTTAGGATAAATTATGTACTTTCATCAGAATGTACCGACACAAACGAATGTTCGAATGAATCAAATAGTATTTTTCCTTTCTACTTTGTATGTATCCTCAAGTAAAAGGGCACAAGCATCACACTCATAGATGTCAAATTTATCTCTAATTGACTGAATGAATTCAATTAATGAATTAAAAATAATAGATACCATTTCTAATTTTCCAACAGAGCTTTGTAAGGTTCTGCTTTTTTGGTCCATTCTTTGTAATATAGTATCCCAAACCACAGTATTTATAGCAATTTCCAATTTAAGCAATTTGTTATGCAAAATCCTGACTTCATTTCGAGTTTATCCAGTTTGATATTTATCATCAGCAAGACTGCGTAAAGCCTTTATGATTAAATTGTAATTTTTTCTTAAAGCTTTGGTTGCTTTTGCTTCTGCAGACCAATGTGTACATGAACGATTTTTCACAGTAAGATTATTTTTGGTGTCAATAGTCTCATTTCTCCATTGCCACTGGTAAGCAGATGCTGAAAAAAAAGTTGTACAATTCTTGCAATAAAGAAAAAGAAAAAACTATTGCTGTTGTACAGGATTCTGCAGCACTCACACCTACTAAATTTAATGAGTGTGCAGAATATGGTACATATTCTGCTGGGGAATTATTTGTTAAGTTAATTATTTTTTGGGGAAGAGTCACCACAGCGTCTTTATAAGTTAACCCTAATGTCAAAGCTTGTTCATACATGCACCAGCTCTTCACATCTATGGGGCACTGTCCATGCATTGGCTTATTTGTATATGAGCAACACACACTGTGTGAATGCTGCAATTGTTGCATTTTTAATAAACTATCTGCTTTGGCTCTTATTGCTGTGCTATAATAATTTTGAAGCTTATTAATAAAATTGTCTGTCAGTTTCCCTTTCTTACTGATTTCTTTTGTATTTGCTTTTAATTTTTGCAAGTTGATTCCAGTTATTTACTGGATATGGCCAATGCATTCTAATTTATTTGCTGAGACCTTGCCATACATGACATTGACAGCATCAATTCTTTCTAGTCTCCATCACCATAATATTCTGTGTAATGGAGTGCATGCAGATTTTGTGATCGTTAAAAGATAAATAACTTTGATACTGCTCGATGATCCACTGTGATTTGAGCAGACATATTTCGGTTAGGCTGTGAGGAGGCTCTACCCATATTGTTACACTTCCTACAAATTCGACAACATTGTGACATTATTTCTATATCTGGAATTTTCCCAGTAACAATCAAAATTGCACTTGCACCATTCAGTGAAGAATATCCTCGACATTGCTTCCCCCAGGGGAATACCTTCTTTAGGTATTTACGGGTTTCGCGACCCCGGATTCCTGAGCGATCTTTCTCCCTTCCTGCCTTCTTCTCTGTTTAGTTGTCTATCCTTTTTTCTTTGTTTCACACTTTTTAATCTTCTCTTTTCAGTT
The DNA here is from genome assembly GCA_963931845.1 of Maratus michaelseni. Lineage (NCBI taxonomy): Eukaryota > Metazoa > Arthropoda > Arachnida > Araneae > Salticidae > Maratus > Maratus michaelseni. The sequence goes on along the minus strand of OZ007597.1, from coordinate 29,732,444 downwards.
TGTTATACCTCTTTGTTCTTGTTCATGTTTGATTGTTTTACTAACTTTTTTGTTCACTTTGTTCCACTAACATTGTTTTTGTTCTTGAGTTACAAAAAAAAAAAAAAAGAAAGAAAAAATTTCAAAAGAGTGAAAAAGACAAAAAATACACCTTGTTTCTAAGTTTTCTCTCACATAGCTTCTTTTTTATACAATAGTGGATTTTTTTATTTTCACGTGAGACACTCTGGGTGCTGAGGTTTTTTAATCTCTTCGACTCGGTTCTACCTTTTTAGGCTGATCTTGAGTCCCAGAGTGCAGGGCATTTTCCGAATTCCGGTTCCGTGATCGGAGGACGCCATACATTGTATGGTGGCTGTTAGGACCAACACCGGGAGACTGGTGCCTTTCGGTGAAAGGGGTTGTAGGTTGGACAGAGCTGTAAAGGCTTACCTACTGACTACCTGATTCCAATGTGAAAGAACTAGATATTAGGAAGTGCTATCGAGTTTAATCCAATGTTCGAAAAACGTGGAGGTTTGTTGATAGTTTTCACCCTTTTGAAACCTGCGCCCAGAAGTAAGGTTAAGAAGAAGGGTCGGTGACCAGGCCCAACGCCTGGCGTTTTATCTATTAATACTCTAATATGGTGACAACAGAAGGAAATAAACTATGCGATGTGGAAGCCCCACAAGCGAATAAAGAAAATGTCTCATTGGCCTCTGGCTCAAAAGTAATTGATCATGGACAAAGTAACTCATGGGGAGAAAGAGTTGAGGTTTTTGCTTCCAATATGGAATGCAGATTTTTCATTGTAAAACGCCAAGAAGGGAGCTTTGATCAAACATCCCCCTTTTTGATTAATAAAGCAATCCAAGGTTTGGTTGGTGAACCCAAGACTGTGAAAAAATTGAGGTCAGGCGATCTTTTAATTGAAGTAAGCAATAGTACTCAAGCTTCTAACATAATAAAATGTACTCATTTTGCAAACATCGCAGTCAGCATATCTCCGCACAGGACTTTAAATACATCTCGAGGAGTAATTTCTGAGTCGGATCTTCTGCATGTTACTGAACAGGAAATTGTTGATAATCTAAAAGATCAAAATGTCATCGAAGCAAGAAGGATAAAAATCTTCCGTCGTGATGAACAAATACCACCTAATCAAATACAAATTCCTACAAAGCATATTATCCTCACATTTAGTACTCCTAATTTACCTAAAACAATAAAAGCTGGATATTTATCATGTTCTGTTAGACCGTACATCCCAAACCCCCTGCGCTGTTTTAAATGCCAACGTTTTGGTCATTCTAAAACAGCATGCCGTGGTAAAATCACCTGTGGTCGGTGTGGTGCAGTTGGTCACGAAAGTACTGACTGTAACGCTCCAGCTCACTGCATAAATTGTAAAAAAGAACATCCATCCTACTCTAAATCTTGTGAACAATGGAAAAAAGAAAAAGAAATACAGACAATACGCACAAAAGAAAACATATCATACCCTGAAGCCAGAAAAATAGTTGAATCCAGGACACCCAAAGTTGGAGTATCATATGCTGCTGCTATATCAAAAAATGCTTCCAAAAATTATAAAAATATAGCAACTCAAACTGAATCCATTATAGAATTAAGTGTCTTATCAAAGCAAAAAGAACCCCAGTTTACTAAACCTGCTACTACAACTAAATCAACACAATCTGTTTCTTCTAAATCAGTAAATGCTCTTCCTCCTAAATCACCACAAGATGTCTCTTCAAAGTCATCACAATCAATGTTTCCTAAAATTCCAATCCATATAAAAACCTCTCAAAATACCCCCAAAACAACACCTATGAAACAAAAGAGCAGATCTGACTCGGAAAAACATGGCCTACAAACAATTAAAACCTCTATATCAACTGAAAACCCAGCTAACAAGAGAAAAAAAATTAAACCACCCAAAACAGAAACTCAACCAAATAAAAATAATAAAATAAATGTGATGCGTATGCGGGATGAAGACGCGGTGGAGCTTCATCCAGAACCGGATGCAGAACTGAACGATGGAGGAGATGATATGTCTACTACCTCCGAACAAAGTGACGTTGATATATCTATCTAAAAGATCAATAATGACTAATATTATCTCGTGGAACTGCCGTGCATATCATAATAAACATGCTGAAATACGTGATATTCTCTCTGACCATCAACCATTATGCTTAGCTCTACAAGAAACCCATCTAAAACCCAATGACAAAGCAAAATTACATAACTATACTACCTACAGAAAAGATTTTGCAGCTAATGGAAGGGCTACTGGTGGAGTAGCTCTTTTCATTTCTAATAATCTACCCCATTCTTATATATCTATAAATACAAACCTACAAGCTCTTGCAGTCCGTGTACATATTAAACAACTCATAACAATATGTACCATTTATTTACCTCCAAACCAAACTATTCAATCAGCACAACTGGATAACCTCCTACTCCAACTCCCGGCTCCATACATCCTTGTTGGAGATTTTAATGCACACAGCCAACTCTGGGGCAACCGTGACTCTAACCAACGTGGTGATACTGTTGAAAAATTCATTTCTGACAACGGCTTATGCCTGCTCAATAATGGTGATCACACTTACTTTCATGAGCCAACCCGTACTTTCCATGCAATAGACCTTATAATTTGCTCCCCAATACTCTATCCATTCTGGAATTTCTGGGTCTCTAATGACCTGCACGGCAGTGACCACTTTCCCACTTTTATTACACTGACTACTCCTGATAGGGATTGTAACAATTCTACCAATCGTTATATATATGACAGAGCCAACTGGCCAACATTTACAGCACATGCAAATATCACAGCTGACATGATACAGGGGGATATTGACAATGCACTTGATAATGTAACTCAATGTATTATCAATGCTGCAGCTTCTAGCATTCCTAAAACATCATCTAAACATAAACATAGAAAGCCATGGTGGAACAGTGATTGCCAAAATGCAAAGAAAAAACAACAGAAGGCTTGGGGAATATTTCGGAGGTACCCAACTAATACTAACTATATAGCATATAAAAAAGCAAAGGCTGAAGCTAGAAGAGTGCGACGCAAAAGCCAGCGTGAATCCTGGATCAACTACATCTCAAGCATTAATTCCAATACATCAAGTAAAGAACTATGGAATAAAGTGAAAAAATGTATGGGCGTCTACTCTGATAATCATATTTCTATTTTAAAACATAACGGTCAAGCCATCGCATCACCTAAAAACATCGCTGAGACAATAGGTAATACCCTAGCATCTATTTCAAGCTCTGACTCATACCCAGAACCTTTTTTAACATATAAAAGACAAACTGAAAGAACCAGGATTAATTTTAACTCTCATAACTCATATGCATATAATAAACCATTTATCAAATCAGAGATGATAAAATGCTTGAGAGACAGCATTTATCTGCCCCAGGTCACGATGGGATTACATATATTATGCTTAAGCACCTTTCGTTATTGTCGTTAAATAATCTCCTTTCCTTTTTCAATAGGATATGGATGGAGCAGAAGTTTCCGAAATCTTGGTGCAGAGCTATAATTATACCTTTTCCTAAACCAGGAAAAGATGCTACCAATCCCAATAATTATAGGCCAATTGCACTCTCTAGCTGCCTTTGCAAACTTCTTGAAAAAATGGTGAATTGCCGCCTCGTGCATATTTTAGAAAATAACAATTGCCTTGCCACATTTCAAAGTGGATTTCGACATGGTAGGTCTACTATCGATAATTTAATTCATTTGGAAAATCACGTGCGAACAGCCTTTCTAAAACGCAACCATTTGGTGTCAGTATTTTTTGACATGGCGAAAGCTTATGATAGAACATGGCGTTATGGGATCCTTCGCGATCTTTTTAACTTGGACTTCCGTGGGAACCTTCCAATTTTTATAAAAAACTTTCTTGCCATTCGACGATTTCAAGTTCGAATTGGGGGAATTCTATCTAGTTTTTATGTACAAGAAGAGGGTGTACCTCAGGGTAGTGTCCTGAGTGTCACCCTCTTTGCTATTAAAATAAATAACATCATTAATCAACTCCCTGCTTCTGTGAAGGGAGATCTTTATGTAGATGACTTTCGTATTATGTGTATGGGACAGGATATTCGTTTTATTGAAAGACAACTGCAAATAGCAATCAAAAGTATTCTTAGCTGGACTAACAAAAACGGTTTCTTAATTTCTCATGACAAAACATCTTGTGTGCATTTTTGTAGACGAAGGGGTCTGCATCCAGATCCTGAAATTTTTATCGGTTCATCCCAAATTTCTGTTGTGGACAATGTTCGATATCTTGGCCTGCATTTTGACAAGAAACTTACATTTTTACCACATATTTTACACTTACGGACAAAATGTGAAAGATCGCTTAATTTATTGAGGGTACTGTCAAATACTTCTTGGGGAGCAGACCGTACCTCTCTATTAAAAATTTATCGAGCTGTTATTCGATCTAAAATGGACTATGCCTGCCAGGTATATGGTTCAGCACGAAAATCTGTTCTTAAAAAAACTAGACACTGTGCACCATAGTGGACTCCGTGTCTGCTCTGGTGCATTTCGTACATCTCCAATTTTAAGTCTTTATGTTGACTGTAATGAACCATCATTACACCATACACGTGAAAAACTCTCATTAGAGTTATATTACCGTGTCCTCTCTCATCCTGGTCATCCTCTTCACACCTATCTTTTAAATACTGACAATGATATTCTTTATCAACATCGACCATCATGCATCCCATCATTTGGAGTCATAATGAGAAACATTATCGATAATGGCCCATTGAAAAATATTGAGGTGAGTCCATGTCCTTTGCATGTTCTCCCTCCCTGGAATTCCCCCAAAATTATCTCTCTCCACCCTTTTAAAGGTTATGACAAGAACAACTTGGCTTCTAGTGGTTTTCAACAATTATTTGCTGCACATCGTGCAAAATATAATGGCTTTACTGATATTTATACAGATGGTTCCAAGAGTGCGGATACTGTTGGTTGCAGGGTTTTTGTTGATAAAACTAGCTTCAGTTATCGGCTTCACACTTCAATTTCTGTCTTTACGGCAGAGTTGATTGCAATAGAGAGAGCCATGTTACACATATCTCATCATCATAAAACATCCTTCATCATATATACTGACTCAAATAGTTCTATTGATGCAATTAAATCTTTTAAAAAGCATCCTTATGTGGCAGCCATCCTAGATTTTTATAATAATTTGACTAGACGTGGTTATAATATTTTATTTTGCTGGGTACCTGGACACATGGGTATTCCTGGAAATGAAAAAGCAGATGAGGCGGCAAAACTTGCTCTTAATCCATTACACCATAAAATTCCATTCTCAGACATTAAACTATTTATAAAACACTTTTTTCATAATAAATGGCAAGAAAGTTGGGATTTAGAATACAATAATAAGCTGCATCATATCAAACCCACAATTATGACATGGCCTCCGAATTATCCAAGAAAAACAGATGTCCTTTTGACTCGTCTGAGAATTGGACGTTCAAGGATCACTCATAAACATCTCTTACTTCGGGAGGATGCTCCCATGTGTCCACACTGTCATTTTGATACTTTGACTATTTATCATATTTTAACTGACTGTCCTGGTCTCCGGCACTTGTATAGACTATATTTTAATTCATCATCACCAATCTTGACTAACCTCATTGGGGAAACACCTCATGGGGCACTTTTTCATTTTTTAAAACATTCTGGCTTTTATTTTGAGATATAGTTTTTATACATCCTTCATGCTCTTGTTATAACAATGTTAATTTATACTTGTTTAACTTGACATCTGGATGGGGTTACCCCATCCAGATAATATTTCTTAGCGTATTACTTTTATGCTTTACTCTTTTTAAGAAATCATAATATTTGTTTTAAACATTGACTGTATCTGGATGGGGCACCCATCCAGATGTTTTGTTCATTATGCTTTGTTTCTTTTTTTTGGTTTTGTTATGGAACTCTTAAATTAGTTTTTTCTTAACTCTTACTTTGGCGCAGCTTGTCCCCAATGGGACGTTGCGCCATTAAACCTTATACAACGAACCAACCAACCTCGACATTGCTAGGTACCATGAACAGATACTCCACATGTTGCTTCATTCTGCGGATCTTTTGTTGAAATGATCTCGTTTGCAGCTGTGTTCATGAAATTTTTTGAAGCGGATTCAGAAGCATGAAGAATTTTCTTTTTGTTGTTGTCTATATGAAAGCTTTGACATGAAAGGTAGGTTCATTTTAGCACAATTTTTTTTGATTGAGCTTGTGAGAAGGAATTCTAAAAAAGGGAATTCCAAAATATTTATCTGCACTCATAGTTTGGAAGGACGGCTTGCATACAAAAGGAATGTGGGGGAAAAAAAATAAACTTTAAAAATGCATGTTTGCTAAGAGAAGATTTTGGATGATAGTAGAAAGTGAAAAAAAAAAGTGCAGAAGAAACCAACTTCGGTTAACGCAGAGTTTCGGTTAATCAAGGTTCGGATAATCGAGGTCCTACTGTACCTTTAACATATCCTTCATTATGGGAACACACTTTTCTAAAAGGATTATTACCAGTAGTTCTCTTGCTTTTGGCAGGAAGTGAATCTATCGATTCTTGAATTTTGGAAGGAGTATAGTATTTCTCTCCCTTATCTTGGGCAATTCTTTTTTTAAGTAGTCTTGAAAATCTATTTTGTTCTTTCATAGTCACCTAAAATTAAAATTAAACTAAATGAAAGATGAACTATAGGCATATTCTTTAGATTTTTAAAGCCATTTTTGATATGTAAAAGTCAGGGCACTCTTTTCAAGACAACAATGAGTCAATTTTTACTATGAAAGCAAATTTTTTAATGCAAAAAGGAGAAAGGGTACTTTTTTTTACAAAGAAGCAAGAAGGGTGCTAATTATTTTACTGGGGAAGCAAGAAGGGTGCTAATTATTTTTATGAGGTGCAAGAAGGGTGCTATTTTGTAAACCTAAGGGCAGGCAGGGTGGAGCACCCTTCTGAAACTGTCTGGGGGAAACTGAGTGGGTATTTCTGTTTTTCCCTGTCAGAAACCAGGATTGTTGTTTCAAAATGCAGAAAAAAACAGAAAATGTGAAATTGAATCTGAAAACATGATAACTAACATAAAATCAAACTTCAGAAAATATATTTGTAAGTAGTAAATATGAATATATACAGGGTGATTCATAAAAGATGGGCAGAACTTTAAGGGGTTATAGTACACTTAAAGACAAATAATATTAAATAGGAGACTAAGGGTCCCAGACGTATTCCCAAGGAGATAGGGGGCATTAAAGTTTAGGGTCCGAAATTTCAAATGATTATAAAACATGGAAAAATTGGTCGATTCGTTTGCGGTTTTTGCAAAAAATTTTCTTTATGCCAGTATTTTCTTGAAATAAAATTTTAAAGTTCAATTTCAAAAAATGCCGATAGGGGGCGCTTTAGACTTTGGAGTAACAAACAACTATTTTTTAACGTTATTTTTTGTATTTCTTTAAATGATTTCGAAAGCTTAGACTTAAACTTAAATTTTGATCAAAAATCTGAGTCCTAACGAGTAGTTAAGTAGCGTAAACTGAAATTTGAAATTTGAAACCCTTCTCCCCCCAGAACAAAAATCAGTTATTCCCGATCTTTGTGTCGTAGATTAGGCTCTAACTACTGCCGCGTTTTGCTAAAATTATTCTTTATGTCAGTATTTTCTTGAAAATAAATTTTAAAGAAAATTTTCAAAAAATTCCGATAGAGGGCGCTTTAGACTTTGGAGTAACGAACAACTATTTTATACCGTTATTTTTTGTGTCTCATTAAATGCTTTCTAAAGCTTAGACTTAAATTTTCAGCCCAAAATCTGAATTGTTAGACGTGGTTAAGTTTCTGGGGAGAGGGGTTTGAAATTTCTACTCCTGAGCACAGTTCAGTTTACCATGTCCACACATTGTGTGCTGTGATACGAGGTAAAAAGACACAAATTAGGATTATGTTACCAAAGCATATTTATTAACATGTAATCACAATAAATGTTCAAAATTGTGACCACCAGAGGTTATGCACGCAGAACAACGGCGACGAATGGAACGGCGAACATTCGCGAAAACATCAGGCTTTTCGAGCACTTCCCCTACAGCGGCGGAAAGTCTGGCGACCAGTTCCTCGGGGGATTCAATGGGTGTCTCATACATAAGAGCCTTCAATCGTCCCCAAAAAAAGAAATCGAGGGGTGAAAGATCTGGCGAGCGAGCAGGCCAAGCAACAGGACCACCTCGACCAATCCATCTGTTCGGAAATGTGATGTCCAGATAGTTGCGGACGTCTCGTACGTAATGGGCTGGCGCTCCATCGTGCTGGAACCACATGACCCGCCGGATGCGTGGAGGAACAACGTTTAACAGGTCTGGCAGCACATGTTGCAGAAATGTGAGGTATGTTTTACCGTTGAGGCGTTCAGGAAGAAGGTACGGTCCGATTAGGTGGTCTCCGAGGATTCCTGCCCAAACATTGATGGAAAAGCGTCTCTGATGAGCATGTGGATACGTAGCATGTGGATTGACATCCGCCCATACATGTGCATTGTGTGTGTTAAATGTACCTTCACGTGTGAAGGTACATTCATCGGTGAAAAGCACAGTTCGTCCAAAATGTGGATTTAGCGCGTTCTGCTGCAGAACCAGCGGGCGAATTCAATACGATTTGGATAATCCCCTGAAGACAGTTTCTGGACTCGTTGCACATGAAACGGGAGCAAATGTTCATCCTTCAGTACCCTCCAAGTCGTGGACTGTGAGGTATCCACCTGGCTAGCCACTGTTCGTGTACTTGTACTTGGCTGCGCCGCTACTACATCCAGAATGGCTTCTGCAACAACTACTGATTCGTCCTTTTTTGCACGACCTGCATTCGACCGGGAAGCGAGAAATGATCCCGTCTCACACAACTGTCTGTGCAAGCGCTCGAAAGTTTTGCGGTTAGGCAACCGCCTGTTAGGAAATCGCTCTCCGTACATTCGTTGTGCCTCTGCACCATTTCCATCTGCCGCTCCGTAAATTAAATGCATCTCAGCCTTTTCCTTATTCGTGAAGGGCACCATCTTCCGATTCATTACTACAGCGACTTACACTTGACTCACCGTTCAGTGGTTTTTATGCCTGAATCGTGTCGAAATTTTGCATACGTGTTCTTCTTCTTCCCCATTTGACATTTGCATACTTTCTGTTTCCTTCTTCACCCGGTGACTAGCGTCAGGAATGGAGCTTTAACGTTTGCATGAGCGACGTTTCCAACTGTGCCAGTGCCTTTATGAGTGAATTCCGACTATGCAGTCCTTGACGAAAGTTGTATTTTTGCCTCGTATCACAGCACAGAATCGTTGGGCATGGTTAAGTAGTGCAAACTGAACTATGTTCAGAAGTTGAAATTTGAACCCCCTCCCCTCGCTACTGAACCACGCTCAGCGATTCAGATTTTGAGCTGAAAATTAAGCTTTCGAAATCATTTAAAGAAATACAAAAAATAACGTTAAAAAATAGTTGTTTGTTACTCCAAAGTCTAAAGCGCCCCCTATCGGCATTTTTTGAAATTGAACTTTAAAATTTTATTTCAAGAAAATACTGGCATATAAAGAAAATTTTTTGCAAAAACCGCAAACGAATCGACCAATTTTTCCATGTTTTATAATCATTTGAAATTTCGGACCCTAAACTTTAATGCCCCCTATCTCCTTGGGAATACGTCTGGGACCCTTAGTCTCCTATTTAATATTATTTGTCTTTAAGTGTACTATAACCCCTTAAAGTTCTGCCCATCTTTTATGAATCACCCTGTATATATATATATATATATAAAAAGACATTTGCAATCTTTCCTATTTTTCTCCAATCCACACAGTTTCTATTGGCAAACTTTTCCCTGGTTTTGAATTTGGACCTTCCAAAAATCCTTTTTCTTTCAAAAATTTTTTTGACTGCCGAACCATGTAGTTGGGTGCATTAAATTCACGCATTATCTTTCTGACACTCCAATTTTCAGGTAAACATGTTAGAAGCATTAGTCTTTCTGTCCTACTCGTAGAACTCAAAAAGTTACTTTTGAGATTTTGTAGAACTGATTCGTCAATATCATTATCGTTTTCTGATGAAGAATTTTCAGCAGTAATAAAAAGTTTACATTTCATAGATGAAGAAATTTTTTTAAGCTTTGATGTGGCATAGTTTTTGGATTTTATTTTTCTCTTATCAATGGGAGATTCACCTAACTCTTGAAGAGATCTGTTGAGTGTCTGAACAACCACTGAATTTGTTGTGAAATCTGGGTCTTTGTCTGATAATGTCTCTGAGCCAGAAGAATCGTCAGATTTTTTATCACTGATCCGCTGTGCATTTTTTAACATTTTCTTTCCTACAATTATCACAAATCTTTGAGCCATTGGCAATTTGTGAGAACAATTCAGTCATCCATGCTATGACATTTCTGAGCTTTTTTCTGTTTCTAATAAAATGATTTGATTTCATTAATGGATTACAACACTAAACTCTCAACAAATCATTAGTTTCCATATTGAAAATAAAAGTTCTTTCAATTTAAAGTTCAACTATAAATAACTTATTAAACATAAAACAAATTTAAACATGAATTTAAAAAGATGTTAAATATGTATGACTGATTTTCATTGTATAAAACTATTAATTTAACACATTTTCAATGGCTTGATAATTTAATACTAAAATAATAATAATTTTATTATTAAGCCTGACAAGTAAAACAATATTAAGTATAACTTAGAACAAACAGATGCTCTAGCCACTGAATGCCAGTCTGATGCAAGCAGATTTAACTGGTTACAACCGGATTCAACTTGTTACGACAAGATTCAAAAGGTTAAAACCTGAAGAAGCAGGCTCAATATCGCCACAAAACCAATGCATATTTTGTAAAATATTGTACCAGTACTATATGTATATTTTTAAAAGATCATATGTATTTGTAGTAACATTTTTAATTGTTAAAGTATTAATAATATTAATTTATTAATTTTGTAAAAATAAAGGCACTGTGAGAACTTTGTTAGTTAAAATTCTTAAAGTAGGAGCTAATAAGTATATACAGCAGATTACAAGTCTGAAGGTTTTAACTGTTTTAGACTCATTACTGTACTCTTTCTTCAGGTTAGTGCTAATATTTATTTTGAAAGAAGCGTAAAAATTGGCATTTTTGTGTTATTCAGCTAAATACAGGGTATTAATGAAAAATCAAGCTTTAGTTTTCAATTTATTTAACAATGAACCCACTATCATCCCAAATTTTTATTTTGCCTGGTTATTTACATCAATATTAACTATTCATAGAATTAATTTGAAAAATTTAAAATATGTACTTGTTGAAAAATTTGAAAATTTAAATTGTTTTTCTAAAGATTTTGACAAAAAAAAAATTGTGTTAGCCTATAGTATGTTGTATATCACAGGAAAGAACATGAAAAATGCTGTAAAATGACATCTCTCCCAAATCTCTATCTCAATTAGGAAAGCTTTTAGATAAATTTTAAAATTTCTGTTTGTGGTTTTTGAACAAATTTTTGAAAACTTTAGATAGCTGTAATTCAAAAACGAGTTGATATATTTCGATGAGAATTTGTATTTTTCCAAGTCTATATGACACCTGTGAAAAATTTCATGAAATTCTGAGATGGTGAGGTAAATTTTGTGTGAAAATTGTGTTGATTTGACATGGAACGACCCTATAGTCAATCGGCCACTTTCTATTAAATTCCAAGACAAGATCTTTTGGAATCCTATCCAAAATTATTGGCATTAATAGATTTCCAAAGGTTTATTTCCTAACACCTAAGGCTTCCAGATTTCTAATTTGTCCCTCAATTTTGTCAAATAATTTTCTTAAACCAACCATATCTTGCGAATTATGAACAGTAGGAATTCTTAACAAACCATTCATGTGAGTTTGTATTAGCGTATTTGTATTACCAAACCTATTCTTAAGAATATTCAGTGCCGCGTCATAATTTTGCTCGCCGCCTGACCATTTAAATAATATTTCAAGTAATTTAGCTTATCTATTTTTGTAAGACTAGGATTTTTCAAATTGGCCATATTATATTCTATATTATTATATATATTATTATAGCCGCTTATTCAAATTTGCCATAAAATTCCAACCAGTAAGCAGAAACACCAAAAAATGGTTTAATATTTAATTTTGGTAATTTAACGGTTATTTCCTTTATTGAAGGTTTAATTTCGGTTATTTCAGGACCCTTCAATTTTCCAATTCGAATTTTTATTCTCTGTTTTCACAAACAAAGATTTTCTGAATATTCTATTGATGTCGCTACATCACTTTCGATTTCTTTAGCAGGAAGCAAAGCTTCAATTTCTAGATTTAATTGATTTAAAGAATTCTCTTTTTCTACAATTAAGAATAATTTTTCATTTAATGTATCTACACTAACAGTATCTATATCTTTAAATAATTCTTCGATGCTGTTTAACAATTTTGTGGCAGCGGTTCTAACTGCTTTACGTTTGCCTTTCGATTTTTCAAGATCAGTCATTTTCTTTTTGCCTATTTAACAATATACAACTATACTTTTCATATATTCTTTAAACATACAATGAATAATACAATAAACAACAACAAAAAAAAAAATACTATACTTCAACACTATAATAATCAACCTTTTTTCCACTATACAATTCTCAATTTCTCAAATCACAGTACAATTTCTCAAAATTTAAATTAACCCAAAACCTAAATCTGCATACCGAACAACAAACTAAAGGAAAACTTTATTCCCCTAACAACTCTTCCCAAATTTTCCAAGAAACAAATAAGACAAAACTACCACTCATCTCTATATCACAATTTGCCGTCATTACCCCGACGAATTATCCAATATAACAAACACTAACATACTAAACACACTAACATTTTCTTTTTTCCACATTTCTCAACCTCCAAACATTCACCATTTTTTAATGTACGCCCCACGTCTGCAGACACCAAAATATATAATCATCATCGTTATGCTAGGGGGATGGAAGTAGTAATTAATCACCTCAACTCAATTAAGAATTTATTTTCAGTTTGATAAACGTGCACCATTTTATTTACAACGCAGCCACTAGCTTCGGCGATCAAAGACTTAAAAATACGTACAGGTAAAAAAAAAAAAAAAAAAAAAGAACAAAAGCACCATCTCTTGGCATCTTTCCATATAACGATGTAACAACTGCATTCAGGATCGCTCAGCAGGAAATGGCACATGATTATCGTCAGGGTGGCCTCCTTGATCTGGATGAATAATCAATGTTTCCAGTTTTTATCTTCCACGAACCATCCGGTCTGAATGAGGTTCATGTACTTTCAGTGTTGAAATGAAAAAGGTAGCTGGTACTCCACAAAAGAGGCCCGGGTCATTTCATGTGAAATCACCCAAAATAAAAAAACTTGTTGCTCTTATGTCACAGATTTTTTTGAAATTTTTTTTGTGTAAAAGTATATTATAAAAAATAGCTAAAATAATTTTTTCAGAATTTTTAGGTCAAAACTCAGGTTAGGGGGTAATCTTGAAATTTGACCCAAAGAAACAAAATGGCGTCGACGTACAAAATGACTTATAAGTTTGTAAATACTATAACTTTTGTTTTTAGGAACCAATATTGTTAATTTTGGTGTCATTGGAAAGATAAAAGTATCAGCTATGAAATAAAACTATTAACATGCTAAAAATAACAAACTAACTGGTTAAAAATTTGCGATGAAAGTATTTTTAAAGAATTTTGTTTTGCAAATTTCAATAATTTTTTACATTCAAACTACAAGTTTCATCATTGTAATTTTTTTATATATAATGCTAAATACCATTTTTTTTCAACATAAAAAAAAATCAAAAGGGGTTTCTTGTCTTATATTTTATTTAAATTTTTTTTTTTTTTTTTTTTTTTGTAAGTAAAATGAAAGGAAAAACCTCATTTATTTAATAAAGCTTAGTTTTATGGCTTTTAACTAATATACAATGAATAGTTATAATCTTTACAAAACCAACTTTCATCTCTAACATTATTAGCAATTATTAATTATTCTTAAACATTTTCTGAATAGATAAAATGATATCCGAGTCAAACGTGTATAAACGTCCAGTGCTGGTGCTTGTGCATGGGGCAGGCACATTCATTAAAATATTTTCATAAGGAATCCAGCAAACATCAGCATGGTTAGGCCATGAATAAGATGAGGAAGGTCCACTTGGTCTCATGAATTTGATTTTTGCATCTCGGTGTACTTCACTAACTTCTAATATTTTCCCAAGCCACCACCGATTGTCATAAATAACTGCAAAAAAATTTTTCTTCTTTAATAGTGATTTCTTTCTTTTGAAGCCCTAAGGAAATTTGAAAGGATTTATTAGATGATGAAACACGTTTTATCAACAATCTGCTTTCATCCAATGGTTGGAAAAAATGATCAATCCTTGTCCCAGGAATTGTAGAAATATTTTCATATCTCTTTTCTAACATTTCTGTAAATTTTATAACTTCTTCCGCCGTAATATAATATGTGTATATTTTTTTTGTTACATGAACTTTTGCAGATGTAAATAAATCTTTTGCACTTAAGATGTGATTATCATATGAACGTTGCAGACTTGCCCTTGTGGCTAAACGTTTTATAGTACCACCAATTCCATCACATACATTTTTCCCATGACTAGTGGCGAAAAAATTCCATTCTGAAGTTAGTCCATAATCTTGCTTATGGTAACACAAATTTACAAAATTTTTGAAGTTTTTATACTGTGCTGAGCTGCCATCACTGAAATATATAACAAGTTGTATAGTAACAAGTGGTAGTTTTCCCTGCACATAGGCGAGAGCAGTTTTTTAAAAACATAGAATGCATTTGTGTCATGTTTCAAACAATCTCTTATACAACACATTGATATTATATTAATGCAATCTTCTGTTTTATAATACACAACAAATGGGTGAAGAGTAACTTGAATGTTCTGCCAATGAAAACAATGTGCGGCATCTTGAAGCAAACATGTGTAGTTTTCAGCGAAGTCTACAATAATGATGTATGAAGTTTCAGTTAATGTCTCCTTGCTTGCTTTTAAATGGCAACTCTGGGATTTGGATATATAATGATGCTGTGTCAAATTCTGGAGCTTTTGGACCAAGGATTCAACAAATTCATCAACACCCTTGATTAATGTGTCCAAAGAAGACCGGTCAGTTTGGACCCATTGCTTAAAAATAACATTTTCTGTATCTTGTAAGTATTCCAGTTTTAGTAAATAATTTCGTAATTCATTTTCTAGAGGGCACTGGGAAAAATTATTATGACTATGATTATATGCTTATTAAATATTTAAGATTCAAACTTACCTGTTTTTTGTGGGTCGTTGTTATACTTACCTCATTCTTGTGATTATTGTAAATTAAAGTAAAATCAGGGGGAATACCCCGCGTGGGCGGCCAGACAACAAGTGTATCAGGCGCTACCCGCGCTACATATTCTCCAGGCGTTTGCCTTTATTATTTACAATCTATATACAATAGTTACTGTTCTTTTTTAACATTTTTACAGTTCTGGTAAGCATAAACTTTTATGGGGGATTGCTCCTCAGTTGTGGTGCACACTTTTCAAATTTTCTATTTCTAGCTTGTTCAATCTCTCCCAAAGGCATGACTCGGGGGGGATTTCAGTGGGACAAGTTCTTTTCTGCATAGTTTCATTATGGTTGGTGGCTACATCATTGTCATTCTCGATGTTCTCTTGATTCTCCTTGTTGATGGTCTTAATTTTTCTGTTGTCATCCTCTCTTTCCATAATGCATGTTCATGTAAGGCTCTATTGCAGCACATTGGCAATACACGCTGGACAGCTCTTGTGTTCTTTTCTAAATTCTGAAAGAAAAAAAAGAAACATAAGTATACTTATAAAATATTCTTAAAATAAAACCAAAAATTTAATACTTACTGGAAACTCTCTGTTGTACATCATCTCTAAAAAGTTCTCCAAAATCTTTTCGATCACCATCGCCAACATCAAAATTAAGACCTAGTAGCTCACACACTAAAAAAAAAAAAATTTAGTATACATACTTATTTCTTCTAAAAGGCCTTAAAAAAAAAAAAAAAAGGAAATTTAAATACTTACGCACAACTACAGCCGTCTTGTCAAATCTTTTAGCTTCAAAATCGTCTTTATGTGCCTTATAGAAAGGATCGTTCTGCACCATAGTATAGCATTTAAATCTTACCACCAGGGTTTCCAAATAAGTTAAATTGTTAGTTGGTATTATGCCGGCCGGAAATAGAAAAGGATGTGGGTCTCGTTTTTTTTTTTTTTGTAGAGATACCGGGTGCGAACCATCGGTAAACTCTCTAAGTCGGCCATCCAAATTACGAAAACCAATATCTGTTACATCATCGAACAGAACGTACGGAGTCCCGATAGCCTGTCCTAGGTGAAATGACAGATGACTGTCGCAAGACCAGTTAATGTTAATGTCAACACCGTTTAGTAAATCTTTGATTCCGTTAGCCAATGTTGTTTTTCCCGAATTTACCCCTCCCCTTAACAAAACCCATCTTTGTTTGGGTAACCCAATTTGATAAGAATGAAAAATTTTTGTAAGTAAACTTCTTAATTTATTTTCTCCGTGCCATCGTCTTGTCAGTTCAGCTAGAATAACATAGTCATCCATGTCTGCATGATCGGTTGCTGGGCCATCCCACCATTTGTGGACCTCTCTGAGTTTTTTTTTTAGGAAATCTGTATTAGAGGTCCTTGCAACTGTTTTGGTGATATATGCCGACACAACCTTTGTGGCCGCCACAGAATGTCTATGTCTGTCGGGCATCGTTACGAATAACCTGGAGTTTTCGTAATGTTCATTAGCATGGTCCTTGTTGAGATCATTGTTAGTATTGTCTGAAATTTCACTGTATTCGTATGTTAAAGTTAGAGGGTTAGAGATTTTTTTAGTTACGGCATACTTAGTAAACAGTTCAAAGTTAAAAGGTTGCTTTTCGTATTTAACGTAATGAGATTGCCAGGTCAACTCTTCTTTGCAGTTAAATAAAAATTTAAATAAATCAGAAGCGTTAGTAAGGTAAGATATCAGTAAAGGCGAGTTAACAATTATTTGATTAGAGGCCAATTCTTCACGTATAGATCCAATTTTGACAGCATGCAACAGCTCCACTACACAAAATCCCACATCATTGCGATTAGAAGCATATTTTCCAAAATAACATTTCTTGGGAGTTTTAGACCGAAAGAAATTGGTGATCAGTTCAAGTTTAGATATTAGCAATGCCAGAAAGAAAATTTTCCTGCCCTGAAATTAGCACTGGTTCACTCAAAGGCCTAACAAATCTCGGATGCTGGATATTAATTTTCTGAGGCAAAAGCGATGAAGAGGACGTACTAACCTGGGAATCGGCAGGTTAGGTGCAGAACAAGTATCCATAGTTGTATTTATCCCCGAGTCATCAGCGGAAGATGGGCCGGCAACAACGTTAAAATCCGCCGCATTATTAGAAGCCGAAAAAAAGTACGAAAGCTGTGAGAGCAGAGAAGGTGTTTATAAAATAAACCTAAAGGCAAGTGGGAAGAGTGAACAGGAATCGTGTGTATAAATAAGATTTCAAGTTTAGCGGGAACTGGGTTCATTCAGCAACACTCCTACAAAAGCGCGTTTCTCATTGGCCCGCTGTGACGACAAATGGGCGGGGTCCAGTTTATTTTTCTCAATTCTTATACTAACGACCACCGTTAATCTCCTTCCAGGCGGAAAAGCGTGCTTCTATGTCACAGCGCCACGCTCTTTATTTTACCCCTTTGTTTCTTCTCTGCCGGGAGGAAGGAAGCGGGGGGAAAAGGAGGGGTATCAGGTTTCACTCTCGCTGCGCTTCGGAGAGGAAGGATATAGTGGGGAGGGAAAAGTACGTTGAGAGTGGTTTAGGTTTATGTTTCTCTTTGATGGTTGATACTTTAACGTATCACCATAAAAATTGATTAACAATTAAGCAGAGGTTAGTCATTAAGACTAACATGCAGACAAAGCGTATTAGCTGAGGTCAAATTTATTTGTAAAAATGTCTATTATGATTTATGTAAATAAAGCATTAATCTAGAAATAAAAATGAAGTCAAATTTAAAATCTACCAACTATCTTTATTAAAAATAAAATAAAAAGAAAAAGAAATTAGCATAATTAAATTGATAACATTATGAAGATCAAGATTTTTATAACAAGTACTTTAATTCGTTTCAATTAATGTTTAATTTAATTGATATACAAACTCAAACTGAAATGAAACCATGGCTAAATTAAATATGTTAAGCCAATTTCCAGCACGTCAGAAATGAAATTAAACTAAGTAAGTAAACTTTAAATATTCATTATAAATAGAAACCCAATTAAAACTATTGAAAAGATTAAATATAGTAACGATATGATGACAATGCCGATCGCAAGAAAAATAAACATCTAATGTTTGGTGAAACGATCCTTGAAACCTCTTAACGACAGAAGAGGGGAAACTCGTTGTCTTTCCTGCACATCTTCACTTTCAATACTTCGTTATCCAAACTTCTAAAACTAATTAAACATGAAGCTGATAACGGCCATAGTTGAACGTGCAGACGAAAAACACTTAACACTTCTAAACGGATCACTACATTATTAACACAACAGCAGCTTACACTTTAATAAAAATAAGTTCTTTAAAAGACGGTATCTGTTTATTATAAAGATAGACAAAGTGACCTAATAACATAACTGAAGAAAACAGAACTAAATGTTTAAAAACAACATACACGAAGCTGATTCAAGACTTCCAGCCATCTGCTTATATACGCTCCCGGTTGAAGAAAAACAAACATACTAGCAGCCCGTACACATGCCTTCCGAGCCCGCCATCTGACGACCTTCGGCCAAAATCTTCAGTCAACTGGTAAGAGCGAAATAACGATGTTTGGAGAATGTAAACAACAGATGTTTCCGGGAAGTTGAAATGTAATAAAGAGTTTATAAAGGATAAAACTTAAATAGAAAAGGTAAATTAAACTTATTTGAACTTATAATTTATTTAATAAAAGTAAATTATATTTAAATATAATGAAATTATGTTCAAGAATATTAAAAGATAAGGAAACCTAAACATAAACATTTAAACTTAATGTGATAGATTTGAAATAAGAGAATTAGGTAAATAGATGTAATGGGAATGGAATTTAACTAGGATAGTGACAATTTTAGTAATGATGGAAGTTATAAGAACAGTTATATATAACCTATTTCCTAACACTCCTCACGTGGTGTATGCGGGTGGCGCAGCTGTCAGGGGGGGGGGGGGGAATATGTTGCGCTCTGGCGTCACGCGCCAGTTCTTGTTGGGGATTGAAAGGGTGTTGACTCGGGACGTAGCCAACGGTAAGATTTTACTATCTTTGGGAATGATGTTCGTTTTGATTGTTTTTTTTGTTTTTACTTGCAAGTTCAGTGTGTTAATAAGCTTTATGTTACCTTAAGGTTAAAACGACCGTT
The DNA here is from genome assembly GCA_963931845.1 of Maratus michaelseni. Lineage (NCBI taxonomy): Eukaryota > Metazoa > Arthropoda > Arachnida > Araneae > Salticidae > Maratus > Maratus michaelseni. Next base: position 29,712,830 of record OZ007597.1, on the reverse strand, counting down.
GGATAAAATGACTGTTGTGTGCTAAAATAATGTTTCTGGTATGGCCATTAGCAACGACCATTGTACTTCAATGCCATCCATGGTATAGTGCATTATGTGAAAAAAAATTAGGGTGATGAATAAATACTTTAAATGCAAAAAATTATTGAAATTTTCAAAAAAAAATTCTTTAAAACTATTTTTATTACAAATGTGTAATAGTTGTATGTATATTTTTTGCATTTTAATAGTTTTATTTAATAGCTGATACTTTTATCTTTCCAACAATACCAAAATTAACAGTATTGGTCAATAAAAACAAAAGTTATAGTACTTACAAAGTTATAAGTCACTTCGTCCGTCGACGCCATTTTGTTTCTTTGGGTCAAATTTCAAGGTGACCCCCTAACCTCAGTTTTGACTTAAAAATTCAGAAAAAATTATTTTAACTATTTTTCATAACATACTTTTTATTGAAAAAATTTCATAAAAATCTGTGACATAAGGGCAACAAGCATTGGGTGATTTCACATGATATGAGCCGCCTGGTGCTCGAGGTGCCATATCTAATAACATTTTTTATGAATCCGCTTGCTGTTTCAATACAATCTGAATAAGAGCATCTTGTGAATTAGTACTCGAAAAAGGAATTATACTAACATTGTTTACTGTAAATGCTTGTTGTTCAAAGGCCTTCTCTATATCAATCGATTTTGCCACTTGATCCTCACAAGTATTAGTTCCAAATTTTATTACCTTGGTTTTTATGTCTGATCTAAGGGCTTAAAGGAATTAAGAAACATTAAATTCATTTTGAGCGCCTGAATTTGTGGGAGATCCACATAATTTGGAACTGTATGATGCACTATCTTTCTAATTTCTTCCGCAAGTTCTTTTACAGTTTGTTTTGAGTGTTGGCAAGTCATGGAATAAATGTAAGATGCCTCCTAGAATGTCTCTGCCCTTTTGAATTTATTTTTCCGAAGCCTAACAAAGTGTCAAAATCTTCCTCATTTTTAGCAAGTGGTCACCGCAGACAAATTCCAAAGCTTTATCCCTAGAATGTATTCTAAACAGAACTACCATATTTTCGTTGTTCAAATTTTGCAGATTACATACATCAACAATATGCCTATGAAAAATAAAACATGGCATATGATTATAGTCAGGGTGGCCTCCTGGATCTGGATGAATAATCAATGTTTCCAGGTTTTATCTTCCACGAACCATCCAGTCCGGTCGAGATTCACGTACTTTCAGTATTCAAATGAAAAAGGTAGCTGGTACTCCACGAAAGAGGCCCAGTGCTCGACGAGCTTTCGGAATTGTGGAATTTTCCTGAGGACTCCCATCTTGTCCCGGAGAGGAACGTGTCTTAAAATTTTCTGTACAACTTCTGGATATAATTCTAGCATGTTCAGGGCAGGAATTGTGATGGAACCGTCGGCAACAACAACAACATCATCCGTATCATGATTCTAAAAGGAAGTTGGAACAGAGACCAAAGTAGAAATCTTCCTTCAATTTTAGATTATTGGTCAGACAATATGGCAACATAGCATGAAAAAAACACTTGTTAATAACTCCATCTTGATAATTCGACATGCAGTTATTTTTTCTGATTTCAAATCCTCATCCTGTTCCATAACTTCATCAAACTTTTGAAGTTTTGTTGCACATGCAGTCAAACTAACACTCGATTCTAGTTAAATTTTCTTAGCATTCTTCTTAGCATTGGTATATTTGTATCCGTTAATTAATCTGAACATAGCCCAACCCATGGCAAAAAAAAATTACAGCCAATTTAATCTGCAGGTCGGGTTTGGGTAAAATCTGGTGCATTCAAACTCATCTCCACTGATTCAAAATTAGACCCAATAGAAATTGGAAGAGTTAAAAATATTCGTAATACTGTATCAACGTTAGCAAATGCTAACGACAAGTTCAGTTCTTTTAAATTCTGCAACATTTCTAATGCACTCAGTTGTTTTTCAAAAATGGATGAAACTTTTGCAGTTCATCTAAATCAGAGAGATATGCTTTTACAAGATTTGCTTCTTTTTGAAATGATGTATTACACTTTGGTGCTATCAAGTAAGAAAACTTTTCCAATTTTTATTTTGCAATAATTTTTAATTTTGATATTAATGAGTCACAAAAAAATATAATACCAAGTTGTGATAAATTTATCCTGTAGAGTTCGATTAATTTCAAGTGTCTTACTATCATCTAAATGTTTGCTTTCAGGTGTAGCAATGAGCAGAGCGACATAACCACCAATTTGAAAGATGTCGAATTTGAATTGAAAAAAAATATCCTAGCTGTCCATACATGCTTACTTCAATTCATTGTATAAGTCAAATAAAATACAGGGTTGAGAATGAAAAACAGTCTTATCATGGAAAGATAGCCGGAATGAAGATCTCAGCGACAAAACCATCAAAGTCAAAAACAGTGCTATCTGACACTAACCCTTATTCCTAACCCTACCCATAAACATTCGCGATTCACAATTCTGAGTGTTACGTTCTCCTCGAGGATGTTCTGTGTCCCGTCGAAAAATTGCTTTTTGTGTACTATGGAGTTGAAAGAGTAGTGAACCATGATTTGACCGAACTCCTCCAAGTAATAAGTAAGGAGTTGTACGTCGTCAGTCCTAGTGTATTTGTATAAAAAGTGGTCTAAAAGCTTTGTCATTTTTAGAAAAGTTTCACGAGAAACAGAAATATAAGATTTGGGTTCTTATCTGCATTCAGGATCGCTCAGCAGGATATGGTCCCATCCAGATTTCCTCATTAAACGTTGTTTTTTTTAAAACTTTTGTTGGCATTACTTGTGGTTTTTTAATACATTTTTTCTTTGGCGTCGCTTGTCCCCAATGGGACCTTGCACCACTAAACCCTAACCAACCAACAGGATATGGCGCATGATTATCATCAGGGTGGCCTCCTTGATTTGGATGAATAATCAATGTTTCCAGTTTTTATCTTCCACGAACCATCCGGTCCGAATGAGGTTCACGTACTTTCAGTACGCAGCTGGTACTGCGTTCAAAAAGTTTCAAGAGAAACAAAATTAAGAATGTGTTCGTACTTGGGTTCGTAACTGCATTCAGGATACTCAGCAGGAAATGGCGCATGATTATCGTTACTGTGGCCTTCTTGATCTGGTTGAATAATCGATGTTAACAGTTTTTATCTTTTCTTCCACAAAACATCCGGTCCGAATGAGGTTCACGTACTTTCAGTATTGAAATGAAAAAGGTAGTTGGTACTCCACGAAAGAGGCCTGTTGCATGTGTTTAAAAGTGTATCTGAGGCAGTAAGACTAAAATATTGAATGAAGACTTGTTTTTCACAACAAGTTGACTGGCGCTTTGTTTCTGGATTGAAAAATGGCATCCACGTCTCATTCATTGTCACAATCAACGAAAAGAAAGTCCCATTCATGCCTTTCCTGCGCGTCAACATTGCTTGGCAACATGCCGCACGAGCAACCTTGTGGTCGTCCGTCAGCATTAGTGGCACCCACCTGGAGGACACTTTTTGCATTTTCAGGTTGTCATGCAGGATTTTGTGCACAGAACCCACGGAGATGCTGTGACGTGGTGAATTGTTGAGGGCGAAGAGAGTCTTTTAAATTATATAAATATTCTCCAGGTTCCGTAATTTCAATTAAAAAAACTCCATAAATAGACATTCAATGCTTTTATTAATTTTTCCATGATCATATAGTATAATATAGGAGAGGTGTCTCTTAGCAGGAGCCAGCAGAAGGAGCAACTCACACAGTGAGTATTCAAAGAGAGAATGAGTCTTCACATAACATTATTGCCAGAGATTTACATTACTTGGCGAATAAATTGGTGCCAAAACACTTTACTCAATACATTATTTTGGCGTTAGAATTCGAAAAGACAAGATACTTTTGGCTGGGTGTGGAATTTCCAGTAAATTAAAATAATTATTTGCCTCAGAGCCAGAAACATTACCATATTTGGACGTGTTGATCTAAATTTAGCAATTGATATCATCACCCATTATTTTGATTGGAAGATGCTACTGAGAGTAAAGCAAGAACAACCGTTATTTTTCTGAGTAAGTAAACATAAAAAAAAGCATATATTAAGGATAATCTATTTGACAGTTAGAAAAGGAAAACGTTGTTTTAAATGAGATGAAGGTATATTTATTGGATATAATTTATTGCTCTAATTTGAACTGTCAACATTTGCAAGATTAATGACTCTGAAATAGAAGTTAAATTATTTTTGTATTATTTATGAGAGATCAAAAGAATAATTATTATTATGTTTATTTTAGAAGCTATAAATAGGCATATTTATTTTATATACATATTGCTATAATTTGATTACATCCAGAGATGCAATTCAAGGTTAAATGAATAAAGGGTGAAAATGAATTACATGTGGATTGTTTTATGAACAATAAGGATAATTATAAAAAATAGATTTAAAAGTAATAAATAAAGTTCTTAATTTCCTTTTTGCAATAAATCTTGATATATAACTGTGATGTTGAAAACTACTATTTACCTTTTATTTATTCAATTATTGTAACGGAAAAAAGGAATGCTTAAATGAAAAGAATTATTTATTGAACTAGAAATGAATTCGTATAACTTAACATTTAGATTACGGCTGAGATATTATGAAAATAAAACAGAGAGAAAAAGGATTATTAATATACAGGGAAACGGATGAATATGGAAAGCTTTTAAAATTAAGAGGGGTTTGATTTAAATAAGTAAAATGTAAGAAAGCATTTATATATATGGCAGATTGCTGTCATGTGCACAGAACCCACAGAGATGCTAACACTGGAGGCGATCTGTTCAACAGTCATTCGGCGATCCCCCAAAACAAGTCTCTCCACTTGCTCAATGTTAGAATAAGTAATTACTAGTGTAATTACTAGTAATTTAAAAGGAGCAGATTAGCAAACGCAAATGGAGCGTATATGCTGGCGATAAGTTGCCTAATTTATGCACGAGAGAAAAGGTGAAAAATAAACTAGGTGAACTGTGTCCTGAAATAAACACAACTGTTTTTAAAAAGTAACTAACGTTTATTAAAATAAAAACAGAAATAAAAACTAAAAAGACAAATACAATTTCAACAAATTAAACAAATGAAAAATATACTTAATATAGACTGGAGCTTAAGAAACAATATATTTTTCATAAAGGAAATTACTATAAACTTCAAATTAAACTTCAATAAACGAATTATAACTTTAAACCACTTAACTTTAATTTAAAACAAGATTAAATAAACTTTAAGAACTTAACATGAAGGTTAAATGAATGACTTAAATGAATGCTTTAAAAGAAGTGACAAGACTAAAAATGTGGACATGTATGGAATATTATTCCAACACTCAATCATGTTGTCAGACCGGCTTGCGCGAGGCCGAGGTTGTTTTGGTTTGTTGTCACACTATGTTCGTTAATGCGCGACGATGTAAATTTAACGTAAGAAATGCTCCACATGCGAATACAACAATTGTATGAGAAATTTGTAAAAATGAATGATAAATAGATTCTTACTATTTAGAAAGTTATTTTTTAAGAAGAAGAAATCAAAATCTTCAGGAAGTAGCTCTTAAAAATGAAAATTGTCGCAACTCAAAATAATTCGTTCTAATTTTACTTCGCCATGCATTAAAAACGCCACAATAAGTTCACCATTTAATGAGATGAAAGAATATATCTAATTAAACATTTTAGAAAATGCATAACACATTTGAAAACAATATTTCAGTAATTACTATCCATAGCCAAAAAAGTACACTTTTTTTGAAAGGACCTGTATATAGCCTATAAAACTGTACATATTCTGCATAGTATTCTAAAGTTTAGTTTAATAAGAAAATACATAATGCAGTTGAAAATTCACCTTCAGCAGTTTTTAGTAATAGATAGAAACATATTAGAATTCTTTTGTACAGTCCTGTATATTACCTACAAATTTTTTACATGCCAAATATGAAACTAAAATTTAACTATCTAACTAATCTAAACAAATGCTATTAATGATCACAAGTGATTATTTAGCTCTAAACAACTTTGCTCTGTTTATAATGCACTCACCATGGATTAATATTGTTATCTATGTTGAAATTGTTATCTTCAAAAAGATAAATGTCTATAATTCTATTACTGTAATAGAAATACAGGATTTGTGTTTTCCCTTCATTCTGATCAAAATGACTTCAAATAGAGTAAGTAACTTTCAAGGGAAAAAAAAAAGTTTTGATATGTTCTGTATATGAATAAATAAAAGTTTCAGTTTTAGAAATAATTAGTCCGAAGGCTGGTAGAAAAATCAAGCCCTAGCCCACCTCATCTCTAGAGGAGAGGGTTCCAAGTCCCTCGCTTTTTTTAGCTGTAAAGCACTAACTGACTTTTTTTTATTTTTTAAGAGTAGCTATAATTTTCTGATTTCTTTTGTAGATATTCTAAATTAAAATTCTATTAAAGAATATATTATAACTTTGCTGCAGACAATTTTATCTAACAGTTTATGTTAATCATACTATAAAAATTAAATGGTGGTGAAATTGAGAAATAAAAAAAGTGGTTACACAGTCAGTCAGATTTCGAATTCACTTTACTAATGTTAAATCTATAAGAGTGGTATGCTTTCCCATTTTTAAAACATCTCAGAAAATTAATATTTTACTTTTAAAAAATCTGGATAACCACATTAGTCAAAACCGGACCCAACATGAATAAGAGCTGTATGTCTAAACTAACTTTAAATATATAAATTAATATAATTTCTCAAATACAATTCATCAAAGTTTCCTGAAATCCAGCAGTGAAACCTCTGATTTCTGGAAACTTGTATTTTTCCAAATTACTTGAGATTTTAGAGACTGTTATATGCACTTTTCTAAAAAAAATTTTATATGTTAAATTTTCAGCAGATTAAACAGCAAGAATTATAGAAGTTTTTCAGATATGCATAAAAGATATTCAAACAACAATGAAGAATATAATTAGAACATTAGTAACAGTGTCACTAAAAAAAAAAACCATATTAATTATTAACTGCCTGACTGCCTTAAGAGTCAGATATAATTCCTATAGCTTTTGTATTCATTCTTAGAAAAAGAATGTCTCAAAAAAGCCAAAAGTTCTCAGGGAAAGTGCTTTGAATAATGCCAGTCTTTCGTTTTACTATCCCCACGTTCAGTAATTACACACCCAGTATGACACTGTCAGAGGAAAGGTAAATGAGAAATCGCTAGAGATACTTACTATTCATTCAAAAGCAGGACAAAGTTTTGCTTGCCGATATCTGTTTTTGTACTTCCGACTTGGAATATGGGCTTTTACTACCTCAGTAAGGAATAGACATTAGCTTCACTTTCACTAAAGTACTTAGTTGTTCTCTTCAGTCCTTTTGTAAATTAAACTTCATTTTCTTTCTAAGTGAAATGAAAATTTTAAGCATAAAATTTTGTGTATGTACAGGTGAATCCCAATTATTTCTTTTGTAAACAAATACTACTTTTACCGAAGCAACTTCCATTATAGAAATTTAAATTTTGCTTAGGTGTACCGAAATTTAATTTGAAAAATGTTTCAACCTGATATTTTTAAATGAAATTTTATAACAATAATAATTGAAGCTTAACTTATATCTTATCAATATATTTATTTGATTTTTTTTTTTTCGGAAAAAGTTATTGAAAAATAATCTTATTTTTCAGGACCAAGTTAGGCTCATTCATTGAACCTTGTAATGTTTTGAAATAATTTTAGAAATTTTAAATTTATGCCTATTAATAATAATTGTATTCACAATTGAAAGAGCACTTTCAGACTTTTATAATTCAGTTATTTTTTATGCGAATTGATAAAAAGTTGATTTAAAAAAAAAAATACAGCATTCATAAAATAAAATTATTTAATATTATTTTGAAAAAACATAAAACAATTTTTAATTGAATCTATTACAAAATAAACAACGAACTTTTGCGTCAGCAATATATATATATAATCACTAACATTCAGACTTTTATAATTCAGTTATTTTTAATGCGAATTGATAAAAAGTTGATTTAAAAAAAATACAGCATTCATAAAATAAAATTATTTAATATTATTTTGAAAACACATCAAACAATTTTAATTGAATCTATTACAAAATAAACAACGAACTTTTGTGTCAGAAATATATATATATATAATCAAATGAAATAAATTATAAAAATTGTTATCAACTGATTATATTAAAGCTTATGAAATTAATTATAGATACATCATTTTTTTTATGATAGTGGTAAACATATGAATGATTTAAAATATTAATTTAAGGACACAAAAGCAGTGCTTCAGAAACTATTTTTTCTAATGCAAAAACAACTCCGCTGTTTTCAAGGAAGAATTTAGAAATAAGCTAATTTTCATACGTTTTTTTTTTTTTAACACTTTAGTACAGAAGAAATAAAAGTAATTCAACTTGGGAGTTATAATTTTCCGTGTCTAGTAATAAAAAATTGTTCAAAGCGAATCTGACTTAGTTCTTCCGAATATGTTGGATAATAGCTTTTGGGCAGACGAGGCGTTGTTTAACGGGAATGGAAGGGGAACTAAACGTAAAAATAATGATGACGATAAAGGGGCTGGGGCCGGTGGAGGAGGGGCAGGTGGCAACGAGGGCGATAAGCAAGATGAAGTTGAAGGGCAAAATCTGAATAAGCCAAATTTGCCGGGTAATCTAGTAATTCCTAACCTAGATAATCCACCGGATCTTTAATAAAGGGTAGATTAAGTTATGTGTTTAATAAAAATTTATTTCAGGAAAAAATAATCGAGTATCCTGCACATTTTTTTTTTTTTATTTTTTAGGCTAAAACATGGAAAAATACATAGACATGACTGTTGAAATAGTACTTAAAGTTCTCAGACTGTACCTAAAACCTGAGTGCAACAAGTGTTCTAAACAGATCAGTGACCAAACTGACGGCATAATTCCTAAAGCGGGTGACGAGTGTGACGAGTTATTGGATTATGACGATATGAGACACAAACTAGAGAGTGATTACTTTTTGTCTTTGAGTAAAAAATCTGACAATGATATTCCTAAAGTTGCTGAGAGTCAATTGTTTGCAAAAATTAAAGACAGTTCAAGAGACCAATTGCTCAGTTTATTTTTAACTCCCGAGGAAATGCGTACTTATGATGCGCGTAAACAGCTATGCTGGGAGGCTGAGGACCCAGTAAAATATAAAAACGATTTAGACAAAGAATATGTAACACCTATTGAAAGTCGTCAAAATGCCAAAAAAGTTCCCGATTTAACTATTGAAGTGTTTAAAACTGCACTCGCTTCTTTAGTTTACTTCATTCAACAGTTTAGCAGTCATGCTGGATTAAACCAGGTGCAGTGTAAAACTGATTAAACCAATAATTCTACCTGGATTCGACTTCCTCTTAAAGTTTTGTGCATTACAGACATGATAAGCAAGATACAACGTACACAGCCAGAGGCAGAAGTCGTAAGTACTCAGGCGCGAAGGCGCAAAAACAGATTTGAGGCACCGGCACAACCACCAAGTGACGACGAATTCTCAGAAAAATTAACTGAATAAAAACTACCAACATCAAAATTAAGACCTAGTAGCTCACACACTAAAAAAAAAAAAAAAATTAGTATAAATACTTATTTCCTCTAATAGGCCTTTAAAAAAAAAAAAAGGAAATTTAAATACTTACGCACAACTACAGCCGTCTTGTCAAATCCTTTATCTTCAAAATCGTCTTTATGTGCCTTATAGAATGGATCGTTCCGCACCATAGTATAGCATTTAAATCTTACCTCCAGGGTTTCCGAATAAGTTAAATTGTTAGTTGTCATTATGCCGGCCGGAAATAGAAAAGGATGTGGGTCTTTTTTTTTTTCGAGAGAGAGATACCGGGTGCGAACCGTCGGTAAATCTCTAAGTCGGCCATACAAATTACGAAAACCAATATCTGTTACATCATCGAACAGAACGTACAGAGTCCCGATAGCCTGTCCTAGGTGAAATGACAGACGACTGTCGCAAGACCAAGTAATGTTAATGTCAACACCGTTTAGTAAATCTTTGATTCCGTTAGCCAATGTTGTTTTTCCCGAATTTACCCCTACCCTTAACAAAACCCATCTTTGTTTGGGTAACCCAATTTGATAAGAATGAAAAATTTTTGTAAGTAAACTTCTCAATTTATTTTCTCCATGCCATCGTCTTGTCAGTTCAGCTAGAATAACATAGTCATCCATGTCTGCACGATCGGTTGCTGGGCCATCCCACCATTTGTGGACCTCTCTGAGTTGTGTTTTTAGGAAATCTGTATTAGAGGTCCTTGCAACTGTTTCGGTGATATATGCCGACACAACCTTTGTGGCCGCCACGGAATGTCTATGTCTGTCGGGCATCGTTACGAATAACCTGGAGTTTTCGTAATGTTCATTAGCATGGTCCTTGTGGAGATCACAGTTAGTATTGTCTGAAATTTCACTGTATTCGTATGTTAAAGTTAGAGGTTTAGAGATTTAGTTAGGTATACTTAGTAAACAGTTCAAAGTTAAAAGGTTGCTTTTCGTATTTAACGTAATGAGATTGCCAGGTCAACTCTTCTTTGCAGTTAAATAAAAATTTAAATAAATCAGAAGTGTTAGTAAGGTAAGATATCAGTAAAGGCGAGTTAACAATTATTTGATTAGTTATGTTCAGGCCAATTCTTCACGTATAGATCCAATTTTGACAGCATGCAACAGCTCCACTACACAAAATCCCACATCATCGCGATTAGAAGCATATTTTCCGAAATAACATTTTTTGGGAGTTTTAGACCGAAAGAAATTGGTGATCAGATCAAGATTAGATATTAGAAATGCCAGAAAGAAAAATTTTCCTGCCCTAAAATTAGCACCGGTTCGCTGAAAGGGCCTAACAAAACTTGGATGCTGGATATTAATTTTCAGAGGCGAAAGTGATGAAGAGGACGTACTAACCTGGGAATCGGGCAAGTCAGGTGCAGAACAAGTATCCATAGTTGTATTTATCCCCGTGTCATTAGCGGAAGATGGGCCGGCAACATCGTTAAAATCTGCCGCATTATTAGAAGCCGTAGTAGGAGCAGGTTCAGCCGCAGGGGCCACGGCGGCAGCGGGAGATGCTTCGTTAGCTAAAAACTTCATTTCGATCAAAAAAGTACGAAAGCTGCAAGAGCAGAGAAGGTGTTTATAAAATAAACCTAAAGGCAAGTGAAAGTGGGAAGAGTGAACAGGAATCGTGTGTATAAATAAGATTTCAAGTTTAGCGGAACTGGGTTCATTCAGCAACACTCCTACAAAAGTGCACTTCTCATTGGCCCGCTGTCACAACAAATGGGCGGAGTCCAGTCTATTTTTCTCAATTCTTATACAAACGACCACCGTTAATCTCCTTCCAGGCGGAAAAGAGAGAAAAACGTGCTTCTACATCACAGCGCGCCGCTCTTTTTTTTACCCCTTTGTTTCTGTTAGAATAAGTAATTACTAGTAATTTAAAAGAAGCAGATTAACAAACGCTAATGGAGCGTATATGCTGGCGATTGGTTGCCAAGATTATGCATGACGAAGCTGAAAAATAAATTAGGTGTATTGTGTCTAGAAATAAAAACTAAAATACATAGATACAAATTCAACAATTAAACAAATGAAAAATATACTTAATATGAACTGTTTATTAAGTAAAAACAGAAATAAAAACTAAAAGACATAGATGCAAATTCAACAATTAAACAAATGAAAAATATACTTAATATAAACTGGAGCTTGTAAAGAAACAATATTTTTCATAAAGGAAATTACCTTTTTAAATTCAATTTACTTTAAAGATTCATAAAACTTTATACTTCAATATCATATTATAACTTTGAAACAACTTAACTTTAATTTAAAACAAGATTAAATAAATTTTACACATCTCCCCCTCTTTCAATTACGATCCAGTTTAAAAGATCGTTGATCTCCGTTTCTGCTTAACTTCTGCCTTATGGAAAACATCCGACATACCATGCAGTAGCTGTCATTAGCATGCCGAAACTAACAAAGCTGACCAAACATGGCGAACCATACGGACCTTCACCTAAAGCAAGGGAACATGATGAATTCCGTAACACCAAGATTATCTGTCAGATTCTTTAAAGCGAGAAAACTAAACGAGAGACTTAAATAGATATTAAAACTTAAGAGGGAAGAAACGTAAACTAAAACTTTATTTAAAGAAAACTTAAACCAGTAATAAATCAATTAAATAAAGTTGTGTGAATATAAAAGCAAACTTAAGAAAACTAATTAAACATAAACTTACTAAAGCTTCAGTGTGTACACACTTCACAGCTATAAAGGACATGTGAAGCAGTCTCTTCACGTACTTACAGCCCCTACAAAGAGGATCACTGACCACCTTCGTAATGCAAAGGTGTCTATTAAGTCTACAGTGTCCTGTTATTAGTTCCACCATATTTCGTAGACTATTCCTTCTGAGCCCAATGAGTTCCTGTGCCTTTTTACTAAGACAGCTACTGTTGAGTTCTTTTGCTTGCCTCTGTCCACTTGAGTCAAGCCATTCTTGATATTGCTACTCTTTTAGCTTTGTATCTGTTGATCCTTTTCAACAGCTCATTGGGATCTTTGGTGTAAATATCCCTTGTTTTAAAAGCCACTTTGACCGGCTTCGGCATCTCATTCATAGTAAGTACCCTGAGAGGAATACCCTCAAAGACGGTAGCATTGCCATGATAAGTAGACCTAATCCAGTCCTCAGTGGCATCTCCTTCATAGCTGAAGATTAAGGCTCCAGTAATAAGCCTGGAGCCAGTTATAAGAGGTAGAGGTCTATCATCAGGAGTCAAATCAATACATCTGATGACATCCTTCAAGATAATATCCACCTCTTCTTGTGTCAGCCTGGTCGCTTCCTTGACCACGGATAACTTCCTGAGTGCCGCTACAGTGGCAAAAATCCTCTGGGTATCTTCTCTAGGCCTCTGTGCTGTTGCCGACATTTGTGGTGAAGGTGTCAATAATGTCACCTTCCTTTTGTTCCGATTTTCCCCAGATCCCTTCGGTTGAGCATCAGCAGTGTTGGTTTCCACCTCCTCCTGCTTCTGCTTCCTCTGTCGGTTTCTTCTTTGGGTCTTAGTGAGTAGTTTCGGCCCTCCTGCAGTGGTTCCAGAGTCTTCCCCACCTAGATGGGTTCCGCCTCCGTTCCCACCAGCAGTCATGCCGATTTCCTCTGTTTGTTTTACTGCACTCTTTTCCAAAGAATCGAGCACAGTCTTTGATTGGGTTTCACTAGAAGTGACCCCCAATTCTTGTTCTTTACTTTTCTTGCCGTCACAACCACTGCCAACGCGAGAAAGCATATCTTGATCAGCCATAGTTGTAACCATAAGAAAAATTTTAAATCTACGGAAAACTTCCAGTTCGCCACTACCCCCACATAGTTAGTGGTTCCCCACTCTTTCCTATCGTGTACAGAGTAACCTCCGGAGCCATTCGTGAACGGGAGATTCGGTTGCCACTCATAGCGTATACCACGTATACAGTCTCCAGCGAACCAGAGAGGATTTACCACTATGAGCTGGCCCCCGTTCCCCCAGCCTAACGCCACCGAGAGAACTCACCTCTTGGACCGTTTTCTAAAAAACGTTCCTTAAAAACGAAATTATGGTAGCACGCTACTTCTCTTCCCCACACTGCATTCAAAGTGGAGATCACTCCTACACCCAACTGGATGCCACTAGACAGAGCCCAAAAAGCCGGTACTATCATAATCAGAGAATAACAAACTGAAGAGAGAGAATTAAAAAGGATGAAACAAAGAATAAAGGATAGACAACTAAAATGAGACGAAAAGAAGAAAGATCGCTCAGGAATCCGGGGTTGTGAAACCCGTGAATACCTAAAGAAGGTATCCCCCTGGGGAATGGAATGACCCATACATGCATCACATAAAAATGCACTGAACTATTAATGAATATTACAAAACATTTTTTAAAGTATACACTCATCAACAAAATATTTGGGCACATAAAATGTATCATTATAGGCATTATATATCTGTGCACGTACATATAATGGATTAATTGGCGAAAATCTTTTAAATGGTAACATTATATAGATACATACAAGATATATATACAGTATAGAACCATTTATCCAGAATGGTTGGGACCAGATGTATTCTGGATAACTGGTTTTTCTGGATAACTGGTTGGACATTAAAGCAACATCCATTTGATGAGGTTTGTAGAATATATGTGGCTGTAACATTGTTACTGATTTCAAATTATTAGATTGCTCTGATAAAGGCCCAGATGCTATCAAGATCAAAAATTAATCAGAGTTTGAAAGAAAGCAATACCTTGGAAGCAATAATTCTGCATAAAACTTAAAATGCTCAATATCTAACTAAAAATGCTTTCATTTCAAATCCCAGATATTGATCAAGTTTTACAATGCATGTAGCATGTAGTAATGTATCAAGCAATGCACATGTAAAACTAGCACTGCATGGCACTTTTTTCTGGAAAGATTCTGAAATCAGTCAGTTGGAAATATCATTCTGGATAACTGGTTTTCCCGTTAACTAGATTCCGGATAAATGGTTCCATACTGTATCTATATATAATCTAAACTAATGAAAATTTGTATTATGTTGAATTTTAGGTATCATTATTATATACGAAAACTGTATCTATGTTTTTTACTTTATAAATTATATACATGCATTTATCTTTGATTTTGTTTATATTGTATTTCACATTTAAATATATTTTATTAGATATATGAATTTTTTTTTATCTTCTATATCATAATTTCCAATGATCATAAGATCGGAGCAGGGCCGTAACCAGACGGGGGCAGGGTAGGCTGAGCCCCCTCTAGAAACTTCTTGAGCCCCCTCTCGACTTCAAAATCTTTCAATATGATTAACATCATTTATTACATTTAAGAATTTTAAAGCTTTATAATCAAAAGTTTTATGATAATGGGGACTTACTTTCTACTTCTGTCTATAGTTATAAATCCTTAAAATAGAGGGGAAAAGACAAGCTGTGAATTAGCCCCATCAAAAAATTTCAAAGCCCCTCTCTGACTTTGCCGACTGGTTACGGACCTGGATCGGAGGCAGATTGCTCTATAATACCCAATATCCATCATTTTGCTTACAATAATTGGTAACATACAATACCTCTGAGCCAGTATTCAGTTAGGTTGTACAAATAATTTTCGAGGGATACTATCCAAATTTATCTTGAGTGGCGTTATCCTCATTCTCGGTCATATTATCTTCTTCAGGAACATTAGAATTGATTAATTCAATTATTAAATGAGTCTTTGTAAAGTAGATGATTGCAGGCTTTTCTCGGTAGATATGTTATTCTCATTACAGAAATTGCAATCCAGTTTCTACTTCTAACAAATATTCATCTAAATACTCTATTAAAATTGCCAGTGTTGTGTGGATTTAGAGCTATAGAAAGAAGTTCTCTTTTAACTGCTATATTATGTTCTTATGAGACACTGCAGCTGTAATAGTCTACAACAGATGGAATTTCTCTTAAGAAATGATAGATAACTTTTTTGTTGTATTTTGACATGCAATTTGTATAATTTTACTTGGAAGTTCTACAACCTTATTCATTGTAAGTAGCAGCTCCTCAAGTACTTCGTAGCTTTTTGATGATATATCCTTTGAATAATGTGATTTTTTTAAATAAATTCTTTTAAATATACAAACATTATGTCTGATTAATATAAATTTAAAAATAAGATTATTTTTATTACAGACACTCTTTCTAATTAAAATAGACATATACGAAAAACATTAAGAACAATTGTAAACATTGATTGTACACACAATCACTAAAGATGTCGAAAACCAACTTAAAACAACTATTACAGTTAAATTTAAAGTTAACATTTTAAAAGAACAGAATTTTCAGCTGGAATATTTCCAGCTTTATTAATTGGATTAGCTGCTGAATTTGTGTACCAGGATTCAAGGTGAGGTTTGACCTGTGTAGACATTACAATTCCGTTCAACAATCTTAGTTTTCGCAAACTCATGTATTAAAAGTAATCTTGTTTTTAAATTATTTTTTCCCAATTCGAAATGTCTCTTGTAAATTTCACTGTCACTTGTGGCTGCAGCAACAACTTGACAAATCAAATCAAAATGGCAGGTATTGGTTAAAATAAATTTTTTGTTGTTAATTGTTAAGTATTTCAGTTCTGTGCAACTATTTCAATTTTCTAAAATTCCAATTGGTAAAGATTTTTTTGAAGATATATCTCCAGTTAATAATTCTGGGTGAGTATTTTAATATATTTTCCTTGGTCTCTTTTTCAATTTTCAGTGTCTTCCATATACTTTGTAGCTTTATTAAGGTCAGATATAGTTGATTTAGTGATGTGGATAGTTCATTTTTTAACCAAATCTTCTTTCACTATATGTTGTTTTTCTGTTTGAATATCAACTTTTTTGCAGCTGCTATAATAGAATCTTCAAGTGATTGAATATGCATAGAAAGAAATCCACCACCTCAAATTAGACACTTTTTTGAGAAAATACTCATTGTTTTAAATTGCTAAAACTTCTGTCTACGGGTGCATTACTAGCCATTATGGAACCATAATAGCTGTTCACAGAATAACATTTTTAGATAAATTTACACAGAGATCAACTATTTGCAGTAAATCCTGAGAATTTTCATGATCTCCTTTTTACGAACAGTTTGCATTTTTTTTCTCAGTTACCCAAGAACTAAAACCTATTGGTTTGTCATGGTCTTTTGACATTTTAGAAATATTGTCAATATTATTCAATAAAATTTCTCGACTTCAGAGCCAGCTCCAACAGCAATTCTACTTGTAATTTTCTACAACAGATAGAATTTCTTTTAAAAAATGATCAGTAACTTTTTTTGCTGTGTTTTGACATACAATTTTTAAAACTTTACTTGGAAGTTCTACAACGTTACTGTTCATGAGGAGCAACTCCTCATGTAGTTTGTAGCTTTTGGATGTAATATTCTTTGAAATATCCAATATCAATTTGTTAAATGAATTTACTTTTTCCAATTCAAAATGTATCTTATAAATTTCACTGTCACTAACGGCCGCAGCAACAACTTGACAAATCAAATCAAAAGCGCAAGTATTACTTAAAACGTATTTTTTTTTTGTTAATTGTTAATGACTTTAATTCTGTGTAACGATTTCCATTTTTTTAAATTCCAATCGGTAAAGATTTTTTTGAAGACATATCTGCAGTTAATAATTCTGGATGAGTATTTAAATATTACTTCCTTGGTCTCTTTTTAAAAGTTAGAGCTTCACCTCTCCAATTTTCTCTGTCTTCAATATGACTTTCAAAATTTTCACGTAATGTAGTTTTATCAAAATCAGATACAATTGACTGAGTGATGCTGACAGTTTTTTTTTAAAACTAAATTTTCTTCCTCTGTATGTTGTTTCCCTTTTCGATTATCAACTTTTTTTTGCAGCTGCTATAATCATAGAACCTTCAAGGGATTTAATATGAATAGATAGAAAGTCATCGGCTCAAATTGGAAGCTTTTTTACAGAAAACACTCGTTTTTTTAAATTGTTAAAACTGCTCTCTACGGGTGCGCTACTAGCTGTTATGGATCCATATTCAAATAGAGGCACCATAATAGCTGTCCACAGGGGTAATTTTTTCTATAAATTTACACACAAATCAACTATGTGCGGGAAATACTGTGAATTGTCATGATCTTCTTCTTCTTCTACCAAAAGTTTGGATTTGTTCGCTAAGTCTTGTACCCAAGAACTAAAACCTGTTGGTCTGTCATTGTCTTCCTGCATGTCATAAATATCGTCAATATTATTTAAAACCAATTTCTCGACTTCAGAACCAGTTCCAACAGCAATTCTACGCTTTATTGTAGGTTTTGCTAATTCGCAATGTGTAAATTCTCCTATATTCATATCCACCCCTTCTGTTTTGCTTAGTGCTACTGTAAATATATTTTCAAATTAGTCTTAATTTTCATGATGCTTATTGACATCATAATTTGAGCAAAAGAACAGATGTAAAAAAGTTTGCTTTGTTTCGTAAAATTTTTTAATATATTCCATGAGCAAATTGACTTCATAGTATGGGCTACATCTGTTTTAAAGAAACATTTTAGCAAAATTACTATATCATTAAAATTGAAAATTGCTTTGAAGCAAATATAACAATAAATGTCAAAAACAGATGTAAATGCTTCAGCTAAAGCTGATGTTAGGGCCATTCAAAGATCCATTATAATTTTTGGGGGGATTCTCAGAAATCTTTTTTCCAATTTGATAACCAATATTAAAAAATATTAGTGTCATGTTTTTCTGATAACATATTGGCTATGGAATACTGTGTGTAGTCCTTGGATCATACTGTGACTTCATATAAAAAATCGCACTTGATTTGTTACCTTGCAGCTTCATTTTTTTTTTTTTTACTGCACCTCCTATAGCGTCAATGCTTATTTTTTATTGTTGATGTCTGAGGTATTCTCTAAATACATATATTTCAGTTGGAAGCCAATAGAATACTAAAAAGGGATCCAAATCTGTAGCTTTTACAGTATTCCCAGCTGTATTAGGTTATTTCATTGCATGGTTGGAAGAAATGGGATCTTTAAACGTTCTGCTTTCAGCTACAACTCTGCTTTTTAGAACTCTTAAAGCTTTTGAAGATGGCAAGATACTGATTCATCATTAAAATTCATTCTCAGTCTTGCTTGTTCCTTTCTGAATTCAATAGCTGTGATATTAGTGTCGTTTAAAGCTGCAACTGATATATATCTTATTCAGCCTATTTGCTTGCATTTCATATTTGTATGACAACTTATAATTTGTCCTATATACGTGCATAAAAGTAAACTTTCGAATTTTTTTTTTGGTTTGTTCTCAATTATTGCTAAACAGCATATAGTTTAAAGAAACCTATATGTGTAAAATTTCCATACTGTGATTCAGACATGATGATAGCAGAGCTTGAAAGGTTAAATATAACGTATACATTTTCAGCTTGGCTAGTGTTGACAAAATCAGAACACTGTAAAAAATTTTGGGCTATGTTGCACCAAAAAGTGGAGCCAATTTGCTGGCTATAAAAAAAGGTGCAAAACTGTACTACATTTTGGTGCTTAGACTTGCACCAAAAAGAAGAAAAAATTGCACCATAAATAAGGGTTTTGAAAAAAAAACAAGTATTGAGAAAAGGTTTTACCATATATAGGGGTTTTTAAAAGAACCAAATATTGAGAAAAGGTTGCACCAAAAATAGGGATTTTTAAAGAACCAAATATTGAGAAAAGGTTGCACCAAAAATAAGGATTTTTAAAAGAACCAAATATTGAGAAAAGGTTTCACCAAAAATAAGGGTTTTTAAGAGAACCAAATATTGAGAAAAGGTTGCACCAAAAATGGGGTTTTTAAAGCACCAAATATTGAGAAAAGGTTGCACCAAAAATAAGGGTTTTTAAGAGAACCAAATATTGAGAAAAGGTTGCACCAAAAAATGAGGTTTTTAAAAGCACCAAATATTGAGAAAAGGTTGCACCATAAAACCCCTATTTATAGTGCAATTTTTTCTCAATATTTGATTATTTTAAAACTTATTTATGGTACAGGTCTAAATAGTTTTGGTGCAACATAGCCCAATTTTGCAAAATGTCTCTCCATAAAATGTGTTATAAAATAGATAAAAACTTAATTTTTTTTTGTTAAATATATATTTAATGAATTAAAAATATATTGTATGCTGCATAAATAAAACATTTCAACATGCAACTGAAAACTTTTAGCTTAATAGATTTTTTTAAGGAATAAATTGAAAATTTTATGGCTAATATGAGCAGTTTTTCATAAAAAAGTACCGTTTTTTGCAGACAGATGTTTTAATATTACATATTGATAAAAGTGCACATAAAACACTTTTAGGAATTTCGAATATAAATTTTATTAAATTAAGTAAAAAATTTACAAGATGTTCTGAGAGAAAAAAAAGAAGACACTATATGAAAAGGCCAATTTAACATACCTTCCCCTACTTAAGCACTCCATAACACAAGAAAAAAAACTACATAATTAATGTTTTATAGATCAGTTTAAATGAAAAGATGAACTGGTTAAGCAGGAATTCCCAAATAGAAACATATTTTTATTCTCATTTGCTTCTGATTGCCCATCTATTTTAAACTTTTTATATAGTTACTTTTCAATTAAGATATTTTCTTGTAGAAAAAATTCAATTTAATTTTAATTTTATATATTTAAAAATAATATGAACAATATTTAAAACAATAATAAAAAAAAGACATATATATCAATGGTCGGCAACTGGCAGACCATGGAAGGTCAAATCGTGGACTGCCAAAAATTTTCAATTTTAATAAATTATCTGCTTTTTCTATTTTATAATGTGTATATAAAAATTTTCAGAACGTATACTTGTGTACATAGTAATTTTTCATAACGAATACGTGATTTTTCTATTCTATAGTGCATGTATGTGTAAAAATAACAATTTAAAATTAATAAGTACTAATATTACTTGAGTGCTTTTTTCTCTGTGGACCTCGATAAAAATTTTCAAAAGTATTCGGACCCTACTTAAAATTACTTGCCGTCTCCTGATATATATATAGTTTTTTTAAATGAAAATTCACATATAATTTTCTGGAAAATAAAGATATATATATAAAAAAAAAAATCACAAGAATGAGAAGTCTGATTGTAGACTTTTACTACAATACATGTGAACCAGAGAATAGCTATTTTTGAGTGCCTAAATGCTATTTTAACCCAGAGTACTTGCTGGAGATTTTCTCTCACCATGATACTTTTTTTGTCCCAGCTTGGCAATAAGACTCTTATTTAAACCCTTTTATTCATTTTAAATTAAATTTTAGAAACTTTTTTTTTTTATCATTTTACATCTTTTTGTGAATAAAGTATTAAGACAAACAAAAAATGCTGATATTAAATGAATGAAGGTAAAAGTGAAGACAATTGGGCACTGTGAGAAAACTTCTCACTAGTGAGTTCTGGTGTGACAAGAAATCTAGAGAGTTCTTGCAGGTTAAAAAATGAACTTAGTCCCAACCTAATGTTTAAGTTGCTATTCCTACCGTCAGAGATAAAAAGGCTGTGCCCCTGCCCATCAAACAATGGCTCTTAAGAAAAGAGTTTAGAATTATTTCTCATAATGCTGTAACTAGTTATACATAGTATCTGGTATACTAAAATACCTGGTAACATTAAGTCAGTTTTCAATCTTATTCATCATTTAGTGAAAAAAAGTTAAAATTGTAACAGTTATTATATATATATATATATATATATATATATATATATATATACTTTTTGCTTTATACAAATACCCATACTGCATCCCCCCTATTTCAAAATATTGAAACAATTTTATAATATAAAACACTTTTCAATTTAATTTAGATATTAGAACAAAAAAAGAAAAAAAATCAAGTAAATAAAATAAAAAAACAATGTTAATAAATTAATTGATGAATAAATAAAAATTTAACCCTTTAAGCGTTAGGCCCGTGTTTTTCCGTTTCATGTAGTCATGTTAAAATGGCTGTAGACAAAAATATTTTTAGCATAATACTTTTTTGAACCATATATAGAATGAAGAGATATAAACGATATTATAGCATCAAGCAGCGATTAATATATATATATATATATTCTGGGATTTACAAGTATGTTTATAGAAATATTGGAAAATCTTCAAACGGTGAAAGGGTTAAATACTCTGAAAGATAAAACTTTTCCTTTAAAAATTTATGTGCAAAACTTTGAAATTACTTTAAAAAAAAGTCACATAGAAATAAGAACAATTGGTGTTTAATTACTATAACGAACTTGAACTTAACTTTATCCCTTGAAGAATATTCATTAAGATCAGTTATTATAAGTACATAGTTTAGTCAATCATTATACCACATTTTTTTTTTTTTTTTTAAGGACAACCTATTGATTAAAATTAAATTTATTAAAAGCAAATATTTAGAACAAAATTTTACATGTATACAAAAAAATACAAAGGACAGTTTTTTTTCTTTTTTTTTTTTAATAACAACTTCTGATAGATTACACAGAATAAGTGGTTTTAGAAAATACTCAACATATACATCTAAGAAATTGATTACTGCACAAGATGAAATGATGGATATTAGAAATTGTTTACATGATCAAACAATAAATACTTTGGAATGACAACACTATTATTTCTATATTTGTACACAGAAAGAGGATAGTGATATAACATTTCTTCAGGAGATAAAATTTTAATTTCATCACATTTCTCAAGTGTATAACCTCTAATGTGAAACACAGTGCAAGAATTATAGATGTTACATACAAACAATACTTTAGTGCCTTTGCACAGAATAAGTACTATTTTTGCAAACACTGGTTCATCATTTTTTAAATTTACAACAATACACATTCCTGGTTTATAAGCAGTTCCCAAAATTAGTACTTTCTGAGTAACAAAAAAAGCCCCACGACTTTCTAGAATGGTATTAATTTCAGCAGAATACAAATATTTATCAATAGGTTTGGCATTAGTCACAACACCTTTTCCCAAAATTCTTTCTTGTTTAGAATTATATATGCACTGCAGTTGTTGATGTCTTTGTGCTAAAGTAAGAGGGAAATTTTTTGTATTTTTAGAAATCTGAGCGACACGTTTGAAATAAAAGTACTTAGCTTCAAACCTCATACACCACAAATGCACTAGAGGCCCAAATTCTAATTCTGATTAAATTTGGAATCTGCAATTCTTCGAGCAAATTTCATGCTCAATCCCTATTCTGAAATATTAAGTACTTGCCCAACAAATCTTTTAACAGTTTTCTTTCCTGTATATTTTAGCAGTAACCAACTATCAATAGTTTGTTTTCTGTATCATCACCATCATTGTCAGTATTTTCACTTAATGACATTGTTGAACTCATGCTTTTATTTGAGCAGCTATTAGAATCTGAACCAGATATATGTTACTCTTTCAAGCACTTTTTTGATTTCACCTGAAAAGGTTTTGTTTTCACCTTTTGTTCCATGCAGGTAAGTTTGAACTGTGATCTTTGTTGTTTTTCTTGTGCTCTTTGTAGTAGCTCTTCAATTTTCTGTTTTTCTGGAGTGTAGGTCAAAATAGTTGATTTTGCTTTTTTCCTGCCCTTTTTCATAATGTGGGCAAGGCTTTGGGATAAGGTCGTGCAGTTTCTGGAGAGACAATGATTTGACTAGTTGAGGGTCTGGGAATAGGCCAGTTTACAGAATGAGCCTGGTTCATTACAATATTTTTATTTTGGTTTTAACATTCTGCTAGGGTCTATTCTGAAGAAATTTGGGAATTTTTTTTAATTGGAGTACTTGGTTGTTCCATGCATGACCTATCAGTGACTCAAAAATTCATCGTCTGTGAAAATGTTTGCATTGAGTAGTACAATGCCACTTACTTCAAATCCTTTGCAGATATTTTGACTGCTAAATGCCAGGGAGGAATGCTTTACCTATTATTATTTCAGCTATGTCGTATATAGAAATCGGTCGACCTGGATGTGACAACAACTATTCATTAGCAGCTGTGTTATAATATTTTTTGAATGATCAAATACAGCTCAGTTGAGCGGTTGTAGCTTGTTAGTAAGAAGCACAATACCATTGTATTTGGACAAGTTGAGGGAAGCTAATGAGATATGACTTCCATGATTGTCTAAGATCATCAACACTGTTTTCCTTACTACACCTGACAAATTTTATGAAATGTTGTAAGAAGAGTTCAAAGTTTAAAGCTGTCATCCACTCAGAAGGATTTGCTCCTCCAGAAGAACCTGGTGGGCCACCTTTTAAGAACACATCTTTCATAT
Source organism: Maratus michaelseni (assembly GCA_963931845.1). NCBI lineage: Eukaryota > Metazoa > Arthropoda > Arachnida > Araneae > Salticidae > Maratus > Maratus michaelseni. Next base: position 29,688,854 of record OZ007597.1, on the reverse strand, counting down.
TTACTTGAGGAAAAATAAAGAAAGGGGGAATAAAATTGCCAATGTCATTGATTCCACAACACTTAGTTATCAATGTTCCTCTTTCTGCAGAGGTCATCATTCCAACTTGCTTTTCACTCTTTTGTGCTACAACCTTTCCTGGTTTTTGAACTGTACTAATACGTTTCATATATGTTCCAAATTGCTTCAGGGCCGAACTTGCGTTTCTCAAGCACTAGTTTTAAGTTGCTGAAAAAGGCATTCACATTTATCCAATTAAAACTAGTTGCTCTTGACAAACTAGTAGCATGAGACTCTCTTAATGATAAACTTTGATGCCTCTGCATAAAACCACGAATCTAGTCAATTCCAGCATGACAGTTAGACTACCAAGTAACGGGTACATCTTTGTTGTTAGCTGACATCTTTGTTGTTAGCTGTCTATATTAGACAAAAATTTAGTGCGAAGAAGAGCTGAGACTGTAGTTGTTTAAATTGAAAACAAATCCACATAGCTTGGGACCAGAGGTTGTGCAGCTTTCTGGTCACTGCTTTATTTACATTTTTCTAAACAGTAAGTTAGAGTGTAATACACACAGAATTATAATGAATACATACCATATAATAAACTATTAAAATAATACAAATTAAGAAAATTTTAAAAATGGTTAAAATTAAAAAAATATTGGTCAAGTAAATAGTAATGCATAACTAAACATGCATAATAATTGATGAGAAATTTTCATGAATTAGTCAATAAACTCGCCTCATAAAGGTATACTAAAAATTTATATTAAAATAAAATTTATAAAATAATTACGAAATAAAATATTATTTTGTGTTTAGCCAGACTCAATAACTAAAAAAGCTAGATTAATAATACTAATGCTAGATACATAAATATATTATGTAAAAAGATCATAATCGCCAGTAATATCAGCACTATCTTAAATTTTTTCAGAAATAAATTTATACTACCTTCATGATAAAGCATGAATTCAGTGATATAAAACAGAATTACATATTAGCATATGTACAGAATGATATAGAAGAATAAAAAAAAAATCTTGGAATTTCCCCCTACAACTGAAAGTTTCACTGTTTGTTAACATCTGCAACAATGTGTGGATTTTAAGGTGTCAGATTTGAGAAAGTCTAGTGAAGGTTAACTTAGTACTTTTTTGAGTGAGCAACATTCTTGTTGATATTTTCCTTCAAAAAATGCTTTCGTTTTGTTTTTTAGTTGGGTGACCTGCTGGTATGGCCATGCTTGTTTTTGTAACTCCCCTACGTCTATTGATAGACGTAGGTTGTACTCATCTTTTTCTTCTTTTCATTGTAAAAAGCGCATTAACTTGAAATAGCTTTTCACGCAAAATGTTGGGATTTGTTATTTTCTTTAAATTGTTAGTCATTTTTGGAAGTCAGATTCATTCACCATGGACAAAATTCTATCCACTTCTGTTAGGAATTTCTGTTTTGTTTCCTCTGTTGGAATTTTTTCCTGACATGGTGGGGGTGGTACAGCTGTATTACAAAACACCATAGTATTGGGTTCCTCAGCAACAGACTCGAAATCTTCTGTGATACATTCTATACTGTTGTTTTGAGGAGTACTGATATACTCAAAAAATGATAATTGTGGGCAGGAATCACCCCAGGCAAGCTTTCCTAAGGGAAATCAATCTAATGCATTTGTGTAAGGAGCATTTGGCATTTTCAAATTTAGATGCGTCATTTGTAAAAACTGATGCTTACAAAAACCACCCATTTTGCCACTTACACAAGCGCAATAGCAAATCCCTGCATCAACTACATATCTCGCATTGTCATTCTGACAACTTGGAACTAAGTATGTATTATCATCCTAATTTTCAATGAGAGTTGATTTTGTTGAATCAATCTTATTCATGAACTCTTCATATAACCCCTGTGAGTTTTCACCTTGATAGTACGCCAACTTTAATAATCGCTGTACGAGGTAATTGTTGAATACTTTTACAATATACTCAACAGTTAAAGCAACAATATTATATGCTTTAGTTTTTGAAAGTACAATATCTTTAAGCATCCTCATTGTGATTCGCAAATATTATTGGTATTATGGTTCCAAGTGATGATATTTAATCTGTCACATGCCAGCCCTTCTTTCTAAAAACTTTGTAGCGCATTCATTTGAAATAGCTTTTCATGCAAAATGTTGGGATTTGTTATTTTCTTTAAATTGTTAGTCATTTTTGGAAGTTGAGATTCATTCCCCATGGACAAAATCCTATCCACTTCTGTTAGGAATTTCTGTTTTGTTTCCTCTGTTGGAATTTTTTTCCTGACATGGTGGGGGTGGCACAGCTGTATTACAAAACACCATAGTATTGGGTTCCTCAGCAACAGACTTGAAATCTTCTGTGATACATTCTATACTGTTGTTTTGAGGAATACTTATATACTCAAAAAATGATAATTGTGGGCAGGAATCACCCCGGGCAAGCTTTCCTAAGGGAAATCAATCTAATGCATTTGTGTAAGGAGCATTTGGCATTTTCAAATTTAGATGCGTCATTAGTAAAAACTGATGCTTACAAAAACCACCCATTTTGTCACTTACACAAGCGCAATAGCAAATCCCTGCATCAACTACATATCTCACATTGTCATTCTGACTATTTGGAACTAAGTATGTATTATCATCCAAATTTTCAATGAGAGTTTATTTCGTTGAATCAATCTTATTCATGAACGCTTCATATAACCCTCGTGAGTTTTCACCTTGATTGTACGCCAACTTTAATAATCGCTGTACAAGGTAATTGTTGAATACTTTTACAATATACTCAATTAAAGCAACAATATTATATGCTTAAGTTTTTGAAAGTACAATATCTTTAAGCATCCTCATTGTGATTCGCAAATACAACCTGTGGCCAGAAAGTTCGGTGAAGGAGCCTGTAGAGGTCGCTGCTGTACTAGTAGAATATCAACGCGCCGTGTGTGGTGAAGGTCAATATCTGTTTGAACGTTTGACAAGGTTCCGCCACTCCGTGCTGCTCCGCCACTCCTGAGTACGCCACGCAAGGCTCCTGGACTCTTCTCCACGATAATGGGTGGACACACACCGCCTTGTTTGTACGACAGTTCCTGGCCATGAATGGAGTTGTTACACTTGATCACCCCCCTTATTCACCTGATTTGGCACCTTCAGACTTCTTTCTCTTCCCCAGATTGAAGTCAGCCCTGAAGGGAAAGATATTTACGGACATCACCGACATTCAACGCAACGTGACGGCCGAGCTGAAAGCCATTCCGAAAGAACTGTTTTACAGGAGTTTCCAGGACTTATATACTCGTTTCCAACAGTGCATTACCATCCATGGAGATTATTTCGAAGGACAGTAAAATGTATTTGATGCTGTACAATACTGTATTTGAAATAAAAATTCATTTACCGAACTTTCTGGCCACAGGTTGTATTATTGGTATTATGGTTCCGTGTGATGATATTTAATCTGTCGCATGCCAGCCCTTTTTTCTAAAAACTTTGTAAATCTATTTACAAATTTTGGATATTTTTCTTGAAGATCCAGAATGGCTTTCACATGTCTTTTTAAATAATCTTCTGTGGTGGCATACATGACCTAAAACAAGCAAAAAAATAAACCAGATTCAATAAAACTTTGCAATTGTACTAAAAAATTATTTTAGTACTTAATCATTTCTGCAGTTTGTGTGTGAGTATTGTGCACTGATATAGAACTTAGTCTTTGGCCACATTAGTGGTTTTTAGACATTTGTAAACAATGTAAAACACGATAGAAAAAATATACAGTTACAAGTCCCGTTGATTTTATTGAAGAAAGGCACATTCAAGGTTGATAGGAACAGAAATGTGTCCAGGGGCAAAGTGTGTGGCTACATTTGCTTTCAAAACAGCTGCAAGATTTCTATCCCGAGTACCAGCATTAGTTTTCTTATAGATCCAATTATTTATTTATTTTTTAATGTTAATTGAGATAAACGGCTGAATAGAAGATATGGATAACAAACTTATATCTGCATTTTATATTTTACTAGCTGACCCGGCCAGCATTGGCATTGCCCAGTCCCGTGTAGTAAATTTAAATTTCTTTAAAAATTAAAACTCGGTCCCGGATATCCGCTGCCTTCGCACTGCATACCAGGCATGTTGTGTGGCAAAAATCAAATGTTGTGAAAATTTCTTAATTCAACTTTCCACCGCCAGGTGGCACATTGTTCTAAACCTCTTTTCAAACGAAACTCCGGAACGGGTCACTACTATCTACGGCATTGTATAGACATAAGGGGTGAAGATTATTAAATTTTTAGGCTTTTAAAAGACCCCAGTGCATGAAAATAAAATCAGAAAGCTGTTGGACAAATTGTAGAAAATTTTTATTTTATTCCTAAATGGTGGTGATACAATTTAACTGCAGGCGACCGTGCTGGAATGGAATGGAAATATTGTGATGGAGTTATATACCAATTCTTAGAAAAATCTGAGAATTATTATTAGAAAATAAGGAAAGAAATACTGAAAAAAAAATTAGGTAAAAGGTGGTAGCTGAGTAAATTGTTTGTAGTGCACATAGCAGGTGGAGTACCTAAGAAGCTTTTAAAAAACCCTACTAAATCAGGCCCAAAAACTGAGTAAAAAAGAATGCTATATGTGCCCGGCAAAATCTTTTAGTTCTATTTTCTAATGTGAGGGGACGATTTATGTTCTAAGTAAACTATTTGACAAATGACTAACTGAGACTACTGGAGTACTTCGTCAAAAATTTGGACTCTTAGCTGAACCCGAAACTTAATTTAAGAATTTGCTGAAATTACTATTCGGAAACAATAGTATCTACTATTCATAAATTAATATCAATGTGGGAGGTGATAATTAAGACATTTATGTTAATTTGGAATTAGTTTCAGCTATATCGGAATATTAGAAGTAGAGTTATTGAGATAGGGCAAGCAAAAAACAATGAAAGGGGGAAGGAGAGACGCAAGTTCTTTTTGACAAATGACCAATTGAGACTACTGGAGTCCTTGGTATAAAATTTGGACTTGTAGCGAGCCCAGAATTTAATTTAAGAATTTGTTGAAATATTAGTAACCCTTACTCATAAACAAACTTTAAGACTTTGAGAAGTGATAATTAAGGTATTAAAATTGTTTGGAATCAGTTTGAAGAGATTTGACTATTAGAAGCAGATGAATAAATGCACAATAAATTTCAATTTGCATAAAATAGAAGATAATTTTGCGTATATCTACTAATTCAAAAGTAAATTAAAAAAAAATTTTTACAAAAAAAAAAGTTGCTGGTCAACTTATATAGTTTTAAAAATTTGTATAATACATTAAAATAGCTGAATACATTTTAAATCTAGCAGTGCTTCAATTTACAGCAACCTTCACTTTTGTTGTCTGAATTTATCAAAACCTGTGCAACTCCAATGCAGGTCAATACAAATGTAGGAAACAAATTAGTTGTCAATACAAATGAAAAAATGTTGATTAAATGATAATGATTGAATTAATACAAAATATTTCACGACAATGAATTTCATTTCTAAAATTAAAAAAATTATAAATTTTAAATATTTTTGCAATTTTTATGTATAGTAAAGTCAGTAGACATAATTAACCATATTCATTATTTAATGACACCAAGATATCTAATAATGAATTTTACATTTCTCTAGTTTTTGAAAATGAGAAATGTATACTGCCGGGTTTGTTCCTTTACAATTAACTTCCTGCAAGAATTCAGTAAAAGTATTTAATTTACATTTTTCAAAAACTTCTAAAAAAAAGATTAGAAGAAACAAGCCCAGGAAAGTCATTCAGTCAAGTAGTTTAGGAATTATGAAAGTTTATTGATGAATTTTAGAATGATTATTTTGCGTCATATTATCCACATGCATTTCCCTTTGTTTGCATACTATGATGCAAAATAATCATTTATATAAATTTTACTTTTGATTTTAGATAGCATGGCACAAAAGATAAACCAATTTATTGAAAAATTAAAAGTATTGTTTGTATGTGTAAATATACTTTAGAAGACAAACCAAAAATAATTTAAGTTGAATTTTAAAACAATCCTATTAAATTCACGTCAAGGTGTCACTCTAATTTTGATATAATTTCTTTTAAAACCATGCAGATTTTTTTATCATTTTGGATATGGCTTTGTTTATTACAAGCTGTAGAGTGTGGATAAAACAACTTTAACTTTCTGTTGTCAGAAGCCCTAAAATTATAATACAAAATCAATATTCAGTGTTTAAGTTAAAATATATATTACAATGAAACTTCTATGAGCAACCAGCCCTATATAACGACTGATTATTATTTTTTTTTTTTTTCACAGTTAAATTTAGCACAAGTAATAATAATAAATAAATAATAACTTATCTGTAACAAGCGTAATATTAGCTGCATTGTCCTAACAATATGTTGCTGTGCAGGAGAAATTTTCCAATCCTTCAAAACCTTAAATGAAATTTTCCACTCCTCAAAAATTTCATTTAAGATATCGGATATGTTTATTCCTGTGTGACTTTCTGGGAAATGTTTACAATTCAGTGTACATATTCTTTGTTTCATTTCAATACCACCAATAAAATGTGCAGTTAAACTAATAAAAGATTCATTGTTGATAGAACTAGTTGATATATCTGTAGTAAATGTTATCTATGCAGCCAATTTTAAATCTTGAAGAATGAAATACTGCAGCTTTTCACACAATTCTGGGAGAACTTAATTTAAAAATACGAGGTGCATTCAAGTTCTAAGGTTTCTGATTTTTTTTCTAACTAACTACTCACCCGAATCTATGAAACTCGTGTTACTTCTCGACCCCTATATAACGACTGATTATTTTTTAAAAATTGTTTTCACAGTTAAATTTAGCACAAGTAATAATAATAAATAAATAATAACTTGCCTGTAGCAAAGGTAATATTAGCTGCATTGTCCAGAACATAATGTTGCTGTTCAGGAGAAATTTTCCAATCCTCCAAAATCTTAAATGAAATTTTCCACTCCTCAAAAATTTCATTTAATTTCATTTAAGGTATCCGATATGTTTATTCCTGTGTGACTTTCTGGCAAATGTTTACAATTCAGTGTACATATTCTTTGTTTCATTTCAGTACCACCAATAAAATGTGCAATTAAACTAATAAAAGATTCATTGTTGATAGAACTAGTACATATATCTGTAGTAAATGTTATCTATGCAACCAATTTTAAATCTTAAAGAATGAAATACTGCAGCTTTTCACACAATTCTGGGAGAACTTATTTAAAAATACGAGGTGCATTCAAGTTCTAAGGCCTCAGATTTTTTTTCTAACTACTCACCCGAAAACTATAAAAACTGGTGTTACTTCTCGACGTAATCTCCCTGCAGACGTACACATTTTTCCCAATGTCGACGCCATGATTCCATGGCCACGGTGAAGGCTTCTTTAGGAGTCTGTTTTGACCACTGGAAAATTGTTGAATCAATAGCAGCACGGCTGGTGAATATGCGGCTACAGAGAGTGTCTTTCATTGTTGGAACAACCAAAAGTCACTAGGAGCCAGGTCAGGTGAGTAGGGAGCATGAGAAATCACTTCAAAGTTGTTTTAATGAAGAAACTGTTGCGTAACGTTAGCCCGATGTGCAGGGGATTTGTCTTGGTGAAACAGCACACGCGCAGCCGATCCTGGACATTTTTGTAACAGTGCAGGAAGAACTTGTTCTTCAAAACATTTCGTTGGATGCACCTGTCACCGTAGTGCCCTTTGTAACTTTTATTTGTCACACGGTGTATGTATTCGTGCTATTTGCTGAACTTATAACCCATTCATTTTCAATTTTTAGAACATCTAAGGATAAATCTAAACTGGTTTTATGTCTTTTCCTCAATTCTGTAATTTTATTTGTTTATTTTCCTTTGTGTTGAATAATTCATCTCGGATTAATCTCATTATTCTATTTATTGGTTTGTCCAAGCATTTTACATTGTTTCCCTTCAAATATGCATATTTCAAAGTTTTATGGGTTCATACTAAATGCATATTGGTATTTAAGCCAGCATGATTTCTGTAGCAATAAGCCCAAAGATGGTTTTTTTTTTTATATGTATCTAAATATAAAACAAATTCTGCAGTATAAGGGTCATTAGATAATGTTTCTAAAACTATTTCTTTTAAATTAAGAAATGTTTCATCGGTTTCTGTTAACAAGACACGTAACATTTTATGATTGTTATGGCTGGATGACATTGCGGTTTGGCTAATTCTACCCGACATCAAGAGCACTTACTGATTTTATTTTCAATTTTCAAGAGCAGGGGCACTTTCCTATCTGTAGTTCTATGGGTCTGATGATTAAGTAGTCGAAAGTCCCGCTTTCAACCAAAAGGGAATGGGGGTCAATATTCTCAAACCCGGACACGGAAAGAAAAAAAAAAGTTACTTAAAAAGATTTCTTTTTATCTTTTTTAAAATGATTGCTAAAATTACTTCATTATTTTTCCTTTTAAAGGAGAATTATCTGTTTCCCTTTAGGTAGAGGTTTAAAAGATTCAGTAGTCTCATTTGATGACCACAATCTGGATATATACATTCTGATATGCAAAATTGTGTTCTGCCAATCATTTCTTTTAAAATTCTATCCGACTCTTGAAAGTTCATATTTTTTGTAGACAATTTTGATTTTATATTTATTTTCTGTTCAGATTAAATGTATTTGATTTCAAGAAGTCATCATGTCGCTGACAGTGTGTAGCACCATCTGTATTTTGTTGACATATCTTTCTGTACAATCCATTGTTCCCTTTATTTATAATTCTTTTGTTACTTTTTTTATAAGGTTTTTTTTTAATTTTTTGCTTGGTTCTTATATTAGATCTACAGATTATTATATACATATGCATGTGAGTTGATATATATGGATCCCAGTTGCATCTTTCACAATTCTTTTTTTTACTTTGTGAGTTTTTTAATATATATATTTAAGTTTATTTAATATTACCATTTTTACTCTTAATTCTGAGAACTAAGGAGTTTTGCAATACACGCTGCAAATTATTAAAAAAAAAAAAAAAAAAAATATTTGTTATGTTTATACATAAAATTAATGTTTTTCTATACTCTCCTTTTAAACATAGCGGATATTTTTTTGTGCTTACCCGATTTTTTGTAAGGAACCTCATCTATACACACAAACACATGTTTAAAATGTAAGCATAGAATAGAAAACATATTCATTCATAAAGTGGCAAACAGAAGAAAATCAGAACACAGGAACAAACGACAAAACAGCAATACTCACCGTTCATAGAGGCAAGAACACAATATTTCTTAGTCAACTCAGACTTCAATCGAATAACGGAAGCATCATACTATTTTTTTCTGAAGCGAAACTTTGACCCAAACTGCTGAACACTACACACAGCATTTCGAGACAAAGTTCACTTTCAGAAGTGGTCCATTAAGCTACTATAAGTTACTCCCACCATCAACTCGATACAGAAAAACAAAACCTAGAAAGAAAAAAAAAAGCAGGGTCAATCAGAATACACACATGACAAATATATAAGATAGCAAATCAAGAATCAATCAGTGACAAATCTTCCAGTTAAAGGAAGAGTCTCAACTATTTCAAATTTTTAGTTTGTTATTGTTTTCCCAAAAAATCCTTTTTGGGAAAAATTTCCCAAAACATGCGACTTTGTGGGTCACCCACTTGCGAACAGCATGGGGCCCTTTTGCCCAGCCCCCCAGGGGGATACCTTCATTAGGTATTCACGGGCTTCGCAACCCCGGGCACCTGAGCGATCTTTCTCTTTTCATATTTCCTCTTCATTCTCTGGTCTAATCTTTCTTCTTTGTTTCACTCTCATTGTGGTTTCCTCTTCGGAGGTGAGGGCGATTCTGCATAAGACGATATCATCCTGTTTATATCGACTTATGGAGAATTGTAAACCACCCATGCGTTTGCCGTGCGTGGCGACCTGTGTCCCTGGAAAGGGGGATTCTGGCAGTTGAGGGAAACCAACACACTGCTTCAGGTAGACGGGAGGTGCATATTGGTCCTGTATGCATCAATCGGCTGGTCAGCTGACTTGTCTGTCACTGGCTCGGGATCAAATGAGTAGGCACATACTAGTCATTTCGTTAAGGGTGGAAACTGAAATAGGTGTGTCACGTGAGCGTATGGGCCCTGGTTAGCAGTGGTGCATGAATGTTCATCCCCTTGTTGGGCTCGGTAGTGGGTGGTGCAGCCGGGGTCTGAATTAGTTTTCTCTTTAACATGGATGGAAAAACTTCAAGTCCTCCTATCTCTCTCCCATCTGGAGAGCAACGAATTGTTAAGAATAAGTCCTTTACACGTTTTTTTATAATTAAACACACTGATAGTCACTCTGATAGTTCTTTTAAGAGAACTTCACCATTTCTTATTGCTAAAACATTCCAATCTGTATTTGAAGATGGTTACTCACTTAAAAAACTACAGTCTGGGGATTTGCTTGTTGAGGTTTCTAAAGCCAAACATTCACAAGTTCTCTCAAATTCAACAACAATAGGTTCCTTTTCTGTTTCTATTCAGGCTCATCAAACTCTAAATACTAGCCGTGGTGTAATATCTGAACCAGAACTGTTATTCTCTACAAAGGAAGAACTGCTGGAAAACTTAAAAGATGAAAATGTTATAGATGCACGCCGTATTACTATCCCTCGGAATGAGAAAGTGCTTCCTACGAAGCACATTATTCTGACTTTCAATAGCCCTACTTTGCCAACCAGAATTAAAGCTGCCTACCTGAGCTGTCCTGTACGACCTTATATACCTAACCCACTCCATTGTTTTAAATGCCAGCGTTATGGTCATACTACAACTACCTGTCATGGTTCTGTTACCTGCGCACGTTGTGCAGAAGTCGGCCATGATGGTAAGTCATGTGAAAAGCCTGAGCGTTGTACAAACTGTAAAGGTGATCATACAGCATACTCCCGCTCTTGCCCAAACTGGACTCGTGAAAAAGAAATTCTTGCAGTCAAAATCTTTCAAAAACTTTCTTATCCTGAAGCTCGTAAACTTGTTGAATCCAGAACTCCATCTGTAGGATTTTCTTATGCCAGTTTACTCAAGCAACAAACAAAATCCTTAAGACACATAAGCACCCAAACTGAATTCTTTTTACTACCAAATGATCCTTCTATGACACTAACCAGCACTAAAAAGAAGAAAACCTGTGATGTGTACTGTCAGACATTTAAAAAAGCCATACCTGATCTAGAACTTTGTGCACCATCATCAGAACCTGTGAAAATTTACCCTAATAATCGTCAATTTAAACAGTCAACCGAACATGAGTCTGGAAAAACTTCAGTTTCATCTGCAAACAAAATAGAAAAACCTGTTTCCCCTACTCAAAAAGCAAACCAAAAATCATGTGCACAGAAAGAGAAAAAGAAAGCCTCAACCCAAGCCTTTTCACAGTGGAAAACTGTGAAGAGAAAAAACAAGAAATCCTGTCTCAGCCCAGTAATAACCAATACGAAGGATCCAAACAGCTACTCCACTATATGGAAGAGGCTATGGAGTCCGACAGCTATGACTCTGATACAGATGAAGAAAATACTGTTTTTGAGGAATTTGAGCCGACATGATTTAATTTTGTTTTTTAATGTTCTGTGTGTAAATATACCAGTTTTTCTGCATTATTTAGATATTTTATACTATTTTAGATAAATGTTACTATACAGAATGTAAAGATTTGTTTGTATTTTTTAAACATCAGTATGAAGTAATTTTAGTGATTTTAATTACATATATCATCCCTTTAATTACATATATCATCCCATTACTTTTTTCATTAAACTGTGTTCTTTTATTTATTTATTTTTTTGACAAGGTTTTGGATAACTTCTTGATCTAATTTTATGTACTTATTCACTTTTTCTTGGCGCAGCATGTTCCAGAAGGGACTTTGTGCCATTAAACCCTATTCAACCAACCAACCAACCAACCCTGTTGCCCAGTGTCTCTAGCGATTGATAGATTCAACTTTATCTAACCAGCAAGTGAGGATGCAGTTATTCTGCATAGGCACGTGGTCACCCGGGAGGGTAGAAAGCACCAACCAGTCTTTCTCCCTGAACCTCTGGCAGACCATTTGCTAAGGGCAAAGACGATCTGCCTGGGGTTCAAAGACTGTCCAGTTAAGCCGTTTATCAGTGTAACGCGTTGTTACAAATGTCTTGAGTATGATCATGTGGCAGCGCATTTCAAAAGGACCCACAGGTGCACTGTCTGTGCGCAAGAGCACCTGTACTCAGAATGCAACAAACAGCACCCTCGTTGCTATGCGTGCACAAAATATAATGAAGTAAACAAGTCATGGTTAAAAACACCCAAGAATACAGAACAACCAGCCATCTCGGGTGTGTGCTGGGCTCGCCGTCAACTGCTGCAAGTCCGTCAATTACAGTCAGACAAGGGCATGGCATAAGCAAGGCCAAGATGAGGTTATAGTATACTTCACCTACTCCAATTACTTTGAGGGCGGCCATAATTACTTCGTGTGGAATTCAGCCAAAGGCATTTTTGATGTCGACAAATAGGATGTATAGTTCCTTCTTCAGTTTTTTCGCCTCTCTAATCCTGTGTTCAAGCATGAAGTTGTTTTCTAGGGTGCCGTGAAACGGCCTAAAAGCTTTCTGTTGTGGACAGTCAGTTGTTCTGTTCAAGCCATCTCGAAAGCCTCCCAGCAATCAGGCTTGTGAAGATCTTGTACAAAGTTCAGAACAGACTGATTGGGCGCTGTTGGATCACCTTCTTTTGGGATGAAAATTGTAGTGGTATACAAACGTGTTTAGAGCATCTAGTTTCTGCCAGGGCGCCATGCTTGAGTTGAGGATCTCCTTTCCAGTGTTGATGAAGTCTTCTAACCTGTATGTGTCGGGAAGAAAATAGAAGCCGAAGGGCTTGCCTAGGTATTTAGTTAAGTTTTGGTCATGGCGTGTACTTATTTCTGTATTATTAATTTTAAAGACTGTGTGACTGGTGGATTGATGATCCGCGTTAAAGTGAATCGAAAAACATTTCTTTGGGTTGATGGTTAAACCAATTTTTTCGGCTGTTTCTGCAAGAAGTTTAATAGATTTGAGCATTTCTTCAAGCTTGTCTTCAATGACTCCAAAGTAACATTTCCTTAAAAATTTTAATTTATTAATTCTCCACCAAAAGAAACCTTAAAACATGCAAAACTTAAAAAAAATATATATAAAGCTTCTAAATTAAAAAAATATATAATATACTAATTATCAGGATCAAACAGGCTTCAGTGGAGAACATTTCAAGTCAAGGAGAATAGCACACTTTTTCACCTAGAATGACCCCTTAAAACATAAATACCATTTTATAACTAAAGTAAAATATAAAAATAAAATTTACAATTGTTTTCTTTAAAAATAACATAAACTAATTAAGTTCTCTCCCTCTCAGCACCCCCTCCAGGAATCCTAAAAAGTTAAATCCCAAATTATCAGGACCAACTAACAGAACATACCTTACACAAAGCAAATTAAAAAGGCTTAATAATATACTCAAAGAAAATTTTAAAGAAAGCTTTAAAAATTCTAACAAGATTCCCGGATAGATGTCTTAAAGGCGAGAAACAAAACATAACTTTAGAAATAAAAATTGCTTTAAACATAACTTTAAAATAAAGTAGCTTTATTACAGTCAGATTAGGGTAATCACTCAACCCGTGATGATTTAAAAATGTCAAAAATCTTACCTGCCTGTAGGAAACTCAGCACAGAGATAGGCAACCATTTTTCAACATGGGTTTTTAATTTTGACCACCACACAGTGGGGCGTTTTGATGATCTAGGTGGACAAAATTCATTTTTCCGATTATCTCGGAATTTAACAAGACCGTGTATACTTGTAGCTGAATGTCTCTTTTGTCGAGATCCGTATGAGTTTTGTCGAAAAAACCCTATGTGTAGATTAACTACGACCGTAAAGAAGGCAGTTGATTTGAGACTTTCAACAGTTGCATTATTTTTCTGTAAGTTCGAAACAAGTCGTGACTTTTCTGTTTTATTTGAAAGCAGGAGTTTACTGGACATATGTCACATGTTTGTCACACGATTTAACCTACTGTTGTTTGAAAATAAGCGCCATCTTGTTTTCAAACTTCATCTTGACTTTTAATACAGTATTAAGCATTATTAAGCAATAAGCATTTTTTAAAATCAAAGTGCCATTCCTAAAATATTGAAAACTTAAGACAGCGCCTGCAAAAGTTTGCGAATCATTAAGTTATATTAACTTGAAGTGCGCGTCTGAGTGTTTAATTAAATTCTTGCAAGTCAATTTTCACAACTTATTAGAGATCGACCGAAACCGAATTTCAGTGATCTTCCCACTTTCGACCGAAACCGAAAGTGTCAAAAAATTTAAAAACTGATTAATACATACATAACTGCATATAACTATTAATTAATTAATTAATAAAAAATAATTAATAATTGCTTAATAATAACTTATTACATTACTAATTAATTTATTAATTATACGTGTATTGAACCACATTTCTAACAAACAAATGTACATATATATGTGTGTGTATAGGTTTCAAACAAAAATGAAACATGAATAATACAACTTTTATATTTTATTATTTTATAACAACTAATAATTATAAGCATTTATCAATAATTAATTAACAATGTAGTTAAACAAATTCAATAATGTAAAACAAATTCAATAATGAATATTGAATTTTTAAATGTATTCATATTTTCAGTTCGTTAATATTTTGCATTTAAATTGTTTAAGTATACAGTTAAGTATTGGTTAAGTAAAAGTAGTTGTTTAAGTAAAAGTTTAAGTAAAGAGCACAAAAGCTAAAATAATTTGTTCAATTTGACTAAAAAAGGAAAATTAGCATAAGACAACATTTTAAGCCTAGATATTATTAATTATAAACCTTATTTTCCATTTCAATATTCTCAAAGTGAGACATGTTTAACACTATTTTGTAATATCTAATTTTAAATAAATAAATAAATAAATAAATAAATAAATAAATAAATAAATATATATATATAAGGATAAAAATGTAACAGTTGTCAGTTTTCTTTTAGGATGTGCATAATAAGATCAAAATAAATCTTTGCTCACTCACCCCCCCCCTTAAAAAAAAACTTTGCCACCCCCTGACTTCCTAAGAAAGTATTGAAATGGCACCCCTGTTTGAAAATTTTATCTCCGGTGCCAAGTTGACTCTCTGTGCCTCTATCCAAAACTATTTTTTGTAAAATAAAAAGTAATTAATTTAGCAATAAGACGGAAATAGTTTCCAATTATATGAATTTCATCTTATAAAAAAATATTTTAAGTATACATACCTCGATATATGTTTTGTAATAAATTTCGTAATTCTTCATATGTTTTAACAACATCTTTCTCATAAATCATTCAAAACAATCTGGAGTTTTAAAGTAAAAATTTTCTATTACTGTTAATATTTCAGCTTTTAAAGATCACGTGATAAGCTTCTTTTAAGTTTAGTCATATATGCATTGCTTGCTTTATAATTTACACTCGCATCATGAATCAGTCATGACCAATAATGATAAACTGTGGAGCTCACAGCAATAAACAGTGTCTCATTTGAGCCGATACAACTCGCATCAATGAGTAAAGTTGAAAATTTCCGAAAGAAGGAACGAGATTTTGAAATACAGATAGTTTCGGTCGAGCTTCGGTCAGGCCGAAATTTTGGCAGCAGTTTCGCCGAAAACGAATATTCGGCGAAACTCCGATTTTGTGCCGAAACTGAAACCGAAATTTCGGTCGATCTCTAGTAATAATATAATAATAATAATAATATAAATAATGAAATAAGTTAAATATTTATCACTGTTTGATTATTTTTTCACTGATACATTCAAAAACCTAATTAAACTTCAACGCAATAATTTTGTCCACCTAGATCCTCAAAACGCTTCACTGTGCACCGTATGGTAAAAGAATCATGCCATGTGTTATAGCATGTGAACTGCCCTGCGCATCTGAAAGATAACATAGGGCTGAAGAATGTTCAAGTTCAATTTTTACCTCCCAATTCAACCAGTGTCACCCAGCCAATGACCAAGGAATCATTAACAGCAACAAGGTAAATTACAAGACTCGGGTAGTACAGCAATATCTTCACCAAATGAACTGCAGCAGCAACACTTCTTGCTACGAGTGTTGTCCTATATTATGGCCCTCGACGATATGCACATGCTTAACACAGCATGGGAGAGTGTCACACTGACATCAATTACAAATTATTTTTGCAAAGCGGGTTTCGAAAGTAGTGAGGACATTATTTGTAACCTTGCAACCTGATGTTGAAGAAGACCGGCTTGGCACACAAGAAACTGTAACGGAAGATTTTATCAATTTGGACACGTTTGTTAATATCAGTGTTAATATCTGTGTTCAGAAATCTGGATGACATAATCGTCGATGTAACTATGACTGATATACCGCAAGAGAAGGAAGAGGATGAACCTAAACTTCCTGCCCCCTCCTTACTCTCCAAAGTTATGCAGGCGTTCAGTTTTCTCAGACAGTATGCAATGTCACTGAATGAAGGCCCCTCGGCGAGCGAGTTTTACCATCACCTGAATAGGGCTGAAAACATCATGCTGATGGCACTGCCCCATATCAAACAGGCCAAAATTGATAGCTACTTTACCAAAAAGTAATTTTTATAGCATTATTAACTTTACTAGCTTTTAATGTTTTTAAAATTGTCTTTATATTATTATCGACAATGTTCTCTATTTGTTCTCTAAAGCTAATGAGGATTTTAATTTTGATAACCCCATGGGGCTGGGCGACTGAAAAACTCCCCAAGGGAGTAAGGTGCTTGATATGTTGTTCATCTGGTATTAACGACTAAAAAGTGATGAGAAGCTATCAAAAATATCAATGCATGACTAACTAATATAAATGTTTATAACCTTGAACATAAGAGTCTAGGGAAGGCAATTGACCCCACCCTCCCTCTTCTGTCAAATTTCTCATTATTAATAAATATATTTCATTATTAATAATTTCTTTATTTTCTTATTATTTGAGTTTTTTAATTAGTGTTATTTCATAAGAAAATAAAAATCCAAATTTATAAAAGAACTAAAAATAATTATTTGAGACAATGCCAGGATCGAAATTGAAAATACAAACAATTTTACTTACATAACAAGGGAGTTTATTGGATTACATTTAAAAAAGTAAAAAGTATATGTATTTAAGTATGTATGTTACATGCAAGCTCTACTGCCCTGTCAAGGCAGGAACACCATTGGATATGATTTTCATTATCTTCTGCGTAAAATGAAATTTATTTATACACTTTTTAAGACGTGATTAATTGTCTCCTAATTTACCAATTAACACGACCTATAGTTTAAGAATCTTAGCTATAGAGAATAACCTTAAAGCAAATAAATAACTTAAAAACTACTAACCAAAATACAGCAATAAAAGGTGTGACAGGCACAATCTTTTCTTGGACATCAGATAAACTTCCATCCTTCTGCAAGATGAATAAAACAATCGTTTAAAATTTAGTATAATTAAACACAAATATAAACCTTGAATAATTACCATGCTGTTCTATTACAAAAAACAAAAAAAAAAAAAACCTAGAAATGTTTCAATGAAGTCTTGTTTCGTTCTATTTACCATTTCAAATTTAAAAATAAAAGAAAAAATAATAATATGCCTAAGTAGTGCTTATTTAGTTTTAAAATAACTTGAGCTAGCAATACAGAATTCTGGCAAAACATGAGCTTCATTTTTGCAGATTTTGTTATTATAGAATATTAGAATGACATACATAAATAATTTTTTTTTATGTTAAACCATTAACACATAATAGGACATTTAATTTTCAGCCGTCGTGGCTTTTTTAAAAATAGTCACCTAATTGGCTGCCATTTTGAAACATGGGGATAAAAAGAGAAAAAGATTAATCTGTAAAAAATTAGCTATGTTTAAATATTTTGCATTGTTTAATTAGACTGAGAATTTTTTTTTTATTGGGTTTCTTTTTTTTTTCAAGAGGACAGCACAATATTATATATATAAAATAGTATAAAAATAATTAGTAATATACTTAATAATTTTAAATCATGACACTTACATCAAATATGTGTAAAATTTGATTTATATCTTCTTCAAAATAAGTGCATAACACTTGTAGATAATTCAGATAATTTATGTCTAAGTCAATTTTTTCTTTCAAGTTGGTTGTTTCCAAAAAGGAATAAAGTGCTGGAAGTTTATTTTCAAACATGTTCGAATATTCTGACACAACATCTTTTTTCATCAGTTTGTTGAAATGACCAAACATGGTCTTGCTGATGAAAAGAAAAGGCCAGCCATTTTTTAACTTTAGTATAGATGTTTTTTGTGAAACTTCGAGTCTTTGAAGTGGAAATGTGTCTTCCATGAGCAGATTAATACTACTCGTATTCCATTCAGAGATAGAATACTCGCTGATTAATTTCCCTTTTTTTTTCTAACAATGATTTTTCATCAATTGATGAATTGGGAAGGAAATGGTTCAACGCTCACAGCATTCAAACATATGCATCAGTGCAGCCATCTAGTGAGTTAAATCAGAATAAATCTTCAGAGAATGTTTTGTGGAAGTATAAATTTTTGCATTTTTGGATCTCATCTGACAAATGTAAAAAAAAATATAGGAAATATAGGAGTTTGTGTGAAAATATAAGAGGATATATGACAAATTGAGAAAATATAGGAAATATAGGAGAACTATGAGGCCTGTATACATAGATATTTGTAGTTACTGATTTAAATCATTTAAAACCAATACATCAAACTAATTCAATTTAATAATAAACCGTATAACATTTAAAAAAAAATTATATTACAGAAACTGGTATACATTCAGTTAAAAATAGTAAATTATATCAGTTTTCTTTTAAACCAAAAATCTAATAGTGAATAAAATTAAAATATTTTAAATTGTATAGTAAAGAACATACATGATAGAAAATTTATTTATATAAAAATTTCACATTTAGAACCAAACAATAATGAAATATATCTTACCTGTAAATTACATCTAACGGATTGACGTTCTTTGCGAAGTAATACAAATGTTAAAAAATAATAATAATAATTTTGGCTATTTCAAGTAATGCATAATTTTATTATTAGTAATCAAAATATCTGGATTATATTTTCATATAATTCAGTTTAAAATTTTTCTACCATATGGTAAATTTCAAAGCAGGGAGCTGCACATAAACCAACATCACAAATTTTGCATTGATATCTGGTTTCCTTACGTTTTCATCTTCCATTTTCATCGAAAGTATTTGCACATACTGCACAGCGACAGGAATTACATTTATTTTTCGGGGTTGGTTCTACATAACTAGGAAAATGTCGGTCAGTTAGTCTAAAAATATTAGGAATTTTTCCCACACCTTTGTTAACATATTCGTTTGTTTTCTACCTTTTAATAAGGCCTTCAAACAATTCCACACGAAAATCAACAAGTTTCATTGATCCCCCTTCTTTTTTGTAAATGATGAATGAATTCCATATGGCTTGATCCAGGAGGTGACGAAATATTTTCTTATAATATGCCATGCATTGATCAGCTTTGTCCACCCCGCCCATACCCATATTGTAGTCCACGACAACTTTAGGTTTAAGCACAGGAATTTTGAGGCACTTGGGAAACTACAGTAATCATGTCATTGCTGTGAATGATGCTCATCAGGCTGACTGTTTTCTTATCTTGCCACCTGATGAGGTGCATTTTGCCTTTTTGAAAGTCAATCATTTTTCCTTTCGTGACTTTTTCGTATTTGAAATTTGGTAGCAAATTCTTTCTTGTTTGTCATATTGTGCCGCAAACGTCTGTTCTCCTTGCTATTAGTAACTCCGCCAATTCAGGAGACATATAAAAATTGTCAAGGAACAAACAGTAACCTTTGTTTAATAAATCCTTTGTTAAGGTCATGACGCAATGTGTCGCCATACCAAATTTAGAAAATTCGTCTTCATAAGCAGTGTCTTTTCTGGTATAAATTATCATGTTCCAGATGTAGCCACTATTGGATTCGCACAGTTCATAAATCTTTATAACAAATCAAGCTCTTTTTGTAGGGATATACTGCTTGAATCCCAATTTTCCTTTGTAAGGCATTAGTGATTCATCTACTGCTATGCACTTTTCTGGAGTATATACACTCCGAAATTTGAAGCAAAGCAGTTTGAACACTTCATAAATTTTCTTTAACTTTGGTTGGGGGTGGGTTCTTTCATCATAGGATTCATTGTTACTGAAATGCAAAAATTTCATAATCAATTGAAATCTTTTCGGAGGCATTAGGTCACTAATTAATGGAGTACATATTCTGCTCCTTCTGGACCAATACCATTCTTCTACTGGCTTTTGAATCACCCCCTTGTATAAAAGGAACACTCTTATTTCGTTTGAATTTGTTTCCTTCCAGTCTTGAACCCTGGAACTTGGAGTCAATTCGTTTCTTTCTAAAAACTGGTCGGCAAATCTGTTAGTTTCTATTACGATATAATCCACGATTTCGTCATCAAAGTATAATGAAAAATAATCAATTGGTTCCTTTAAACCAGCGACATTGGCTTTTAAACCAGGACTTCCAGTAAAAGGGAAGGTGGGAGTATTAGGTTGAGGGACTGCATCATCCAGTCTGCACCATAAACGTACATTAGAAATAGGCTCCTCGTCCGATTCTGATTTTTCATCGTCATCCGAATTATTCCAAACGGATGAATTATCCGAGAGAATATCCTCATCTTCACTATCCATTTTATGACTTAAAGGATAAAAATAATATTATATATATATATATATAACTAAGTTAATAGCTACAAAAAATGGGAAATGATCACTGAAAATATTAGGTTGTAATTGAAGACATAAAGTCTTTTCATATGTACTTAATAAGTCTAAGATGAATAACCAATCACAGCACATTATAGAACAGCCTCTAACAAACCGCGAGAGAATTTTCTAGAAAATCATTTAATTATTCTTAAAAATAGTTATCTTTCACCCTTGTAGCCTGATATGTTAAAAAAAAAGTACCCAGAAACTTTCCCCATTAAAAAGTTGATTCACAGATGTGAAGCAATCGTATATTTGCTACACATATACCATACCGACTACGGTCATTAATTTTTATTTAAAACAGGAACTGTTAACAGAAATTTTGATGGGAATTATGGATAACTGTACCTTAAAGGATGGTACCAAGAGTTGTGATTGTCTTTAACCCCAACCAGGCCGAATTTATCTTCGATGTGTGCTCGTTAAAATTTTGGGAAAAAAATTTAAATTAACGAAAAACTTAGAGCAATTGCTCTATCGTATTCTTAAATATTGTGAAATCTCCACTCGAACCATATAGGCATGTACATTTCAGAAATTCAAAAAAAGTTTTATATTTTATTTTTATTTATTTCATTTTTTTATAATATATTGTCTCAATATTTATGCATTATTTCTTCTGTAACTATAAAGTGCTATAGTTGTTAAAATTTTAGGATCCTAAAACAATTCAAGTAAAATACCATCACATCAACAAGCAATTCCTAAGTGAGTATGTAGTTATCAAACAAAATTTGAATCTTTACATATAACATTGAGAAAAGTCAATATATAATGAGTCTGAAACAATTGTTATAATCAATATAACAAAAATAAAATTTTAATCAACAGATAATAATTTGGTGAAGTAATAAATTATTAGCAAACAGTAGATAAAATTTTAATACAAGTCAATTAAAAATGAACACCTCTTAAAATACTCTTGGCCCTTGGGCAGGATAGGTGATATGTACAAGTAAATTGAATGGGATTACCACAGCTATTGCACCAGCAAAAAAAATCAATTATTTTTAAAAAATTTTAAAATTCTGTATTAATTATTTCATAGAGTATAACAATATTGCATTAATAAATTTAACAAAAATTCCATCTCAAAAAGAAAAAAATATATATTCGAAAACAAACACACAACTAATATCCTGCTGGAATAAGCTTACTCACATTAACTTTTGTGGTTTTGATTGTATGTCACTAAGATGCTTAATTAAGTAATTGTCACCTCTGAAAGTTCTAATAATTTTAAAAGGACCAGTATTTTTAGATTTAAAAGTAGAAGAAGGAATTAAGTTTTTTAAGTACACTGTGTCACCAATAGACAGTTTCCTTGGAGAGCGACCTTTCAAAAATTTATTGTTAAGATTTAAAAAAACCTTTCTTCATTTTCTTTGACTAAATTTCTAATGGTCGTAATATGCTCTCTTTGCTGTTGAAAATATACAGAGTGATCCTGTACAAACTGAGGTGGTTGAAAAGTGTCTATGGGTAAGTTTAAGTCGCTACCAAAAAATAATTGAGCAGGTGTAAAATTAGTGGCAGAATGTTTACTATTGTTGTAGTGTAAAACAAAAAATTTAAGCCTTATCTGACTATTCAATAATATTATCTGCATATTATCTGCAAGAGAAGCTACTGACTACTTAAGAGAGTGATGAATTCTTTTTAAAAGACATTCGATTTTGGAAAGTAGATGGAGGAATTTCTTTATTTTATATTGAGATATTTAAGGAAATGATCAAATAGATCTGATTTGAAGTTTTTTTACCAGAACTCCCTATTGGTTTAAAGAACGCTTTTGGTTTCTGTAATAAGATCTATGGTTTCTCCTGTCTCGGTCCCTGTTAAATTTAGGAACATGATTATCATTTTGATTTCTATCGTGTCTAGCAAAATTCCTATCCTGTCTTGAAAAATTGCCATCATTCCCTGAAAAACTACTCCCTTGACCAGAAAAATTACCAAATTGTTCCGAAAAGTTTCCCTGTTGACTTGTACCTTGAGCATAAGATTTTAGAAAATACCAGCAGTCCCTAGTTTTTTGCAATTTATTGCAGACATTTCTCTCCTCTTTTAACTTTTTGAGTTGCTCCTGCATATCTAACAACATTTTATTTGACTCCGCTTGCTGTCTCAAAACTACCTGAATTAATGAATTGTGACTAGTGCTGTCGGATGAAGTTACCGCATTGATGTTGTTAATCGAAAATGCTTGTTGTTCTAATGCTTTTTCAATATCAATTGCCTTAGATACCAAATCCTCAAAATTATCTGTGCCAAATTTCATCACTTCGGTCTTAATATCTGATCGATTCCAAGAATTTAGAAAACATGAGATTCATTTTTAAATCATTCATTTGCGGTAAATTCTCAACATTTGGAACCATTTTATGCACAATTTTACTAATCTCTTCTGCCAGCTCTTTGACAGACTGTTTTGACAGGTGTTTGAATACCTGTAAGACGCCTTCTGAAATGATTCTTCCCTCCTAAATTTATTTTTAAGCAGTCTGACTAGTGTGTCAAAGTCCTGCTCATTTTCAACCTGGGGGTCTTTTGAAACATATTCTAGCACTTTTTCCTTACAATGCAGCCTCAAAATTACGCAATGATTCTCATTATTGAGATTTTGCAAGTTGTGAACATCTACAATATGCCTGATGAAGAATGGAATATTCTCATCATCTCTCCTGTTAAAATAGGGCAATGAGAGCGTTAAATCTAACGTTAAATGTCTGAATACCTGTAACACACCTCCTGAAATTATTCTTCCCTTCTAAATTTATTTTTAAGCAGTCTGACTAGTGTGTCAAAGTCCCACTCATTTTCAACCTGGGGGTCTTTTGAAACATATTCTAGCACTTTTTCCTTACAATGCAGCCTCAAAATTACGCAATGATTCTCATTATTGAGATTATGCAAGTTGCAAACATCTACAATATGCCGGATGAAGAATGAAACATTCTCATCATCTCTCCCGTTAAAATAAGGCAATGAGAGTGTTAAATCTAACGTTAAATGGTTGAATACCTGTAACATGCCTCCTGAAATGATTCTTCCCTCCTAAATTTATTTTTAAACAATCTGACTAGTGTGTCAAAATCCTGCTCATTTTCAACCTGGGGGTCTTTTGAAACATATTCTAGCACTTTTTCCTTACAATGCAGCCTCAAAATTACGCAATGATTCTCATTATTGAGATTTTGCAAGTTGGAAACATCTACAATATGCCTGATGAAGAATGGAACATTCTCATCATTTCTCCCATTAAAATAGGGCAATGAGAGCGTTAAATCTAACTTTAAATGTTTGAATACCTGTAACACGCCTCCTTTCGGTACACCTCTTATAATTTCGTACCATTTTTCATGAAATATAAAAACCTCCATTAAAAATTATGCTGGGGTAACTAGTAACACTGTCACAATGTGCCTCTTAGACTTCGTCACCACTAGCCCCGCTTTACGCCATTTTGAACTTTATTCATTAGTTTCTGAAATGTTGGCATGATTAACAAATGAAATACATAGAATAACAGCTCAAAATATAAGCATTTAAATAATGTTAGGGAAGTTTACATACCTCAGTATCGCTAGTGGCAATGACGATTCCAACGTAGGTCGCAAAATTTACTTTTACGATAGAAAACAAGATAAATATTTTTATCTCGAAAACAACGCAATGCTATACTTCGAAACATACACAGCACATTGAGACAATCAACCTCTTTACTCAAATGATACAACAGGTGCTGCAAACTATTGGCTCAGTCAGGCAGCTCGATGGCACAACTAACCCCGGTCTCCCCTACAACTTTTTTTTTTCAAGACAAAAAAAATATATATACTTCAAACCAGAAATTTTACTTAAAAATTAAATCAAATAAATACTATATGGAAAGACGATATATTTTATAACGCAATTTTTTGGTTCAAAATATGCTTATTTTACTTGGAAAAACTAAAAGGTTGGTAGTTGGCTTTACCTCTAAATTAAAAACTAAGTGTATTTATAGAGTCCATTTTTTACAAAAGGGTTGAAATATTCTTAAATTGTAGTTTATAACTATAGTTAAACATAAAATTTTCCTGGTGTGAAAAGTTACTTTATAGATTGATAAAAATAATAAATTTAAAAAAAGCAAAAAAAAAAAATTATATGCATACACAAACACTGAAACTTGGTAGATTTTTCTGCTATTATTTCCATAATACGTACTCTATGATATATGTATACCATCAGTAACTAAGTTTATTAACAATGAAAAAATAATAAAAAGAAAAGCTGCCCCATGTATGACAAAATAAATAAATAGAGAAGGGAAATAACAGTAAAATTTTGAATCTTACTAAAGTAACATGAATTAATGTTTCATTTACAAAATAATTTCCCATAATTTAAAAGAAATAAATTTAATATTACTTTAAATAAAGTTTTATAAGCGTATCAATATTCAACTGGTTCAGTACAGAAGAAAATATACCCATAGATAAACTGAAATGTGATTTTAAAAATATGCAATTACACTTATTGGAATTCCTGCCTCTGGAACAGACAAATCCCCAGTGGCAGCCACCCACCCAGTCATGGTGAGTAGACCCTCCTCCATAGGGCTGAGAGTCTCAACAGTTTCCTCCCTTCCTAAGCCTGACAGCTGATTTATTG
Organism: Maratus michaelseni; assembly: GCA_963931845.1. Classification (NCBI taxonomy): domain Eukaryota; kingdom Metazoa; phylum Arthropoda; class Arachnida; order Araneae; family Salticidae; genus Maratus; species Maratus michaelseni. The sequence goes on along the minus strand of OZ007597.1, from coordinate 29,663,217 downwards.
ATCTTATTCTGGCAGCTTTACTCCTGACATAGTTTTTTTTTGTCATTCCATGTCTGTAAAAAACATAATACAGCATAAAATTTTAAAGTAAAAAAATTGGCAATAGGAATGACACTAATGTAAGACAAAGTTGGCTATAAAAGAAAGTTTACTTCAAGATGAGGATTTATCATACACCGTGTTAGGTTTACAAATCAAAACATAATCCAAACAGACACGCATACTTTTACAGAATGGGGACCTTGGTGAGATAGAGGAAAATGACCTTGGTTAAAAGCAGTGGTGTAGCTAGGATGGGTGACACCCGGGCGGATGTAAATGGTGTCACCCCCATACACCCTCCCCACACACTACCACCATCAATACGAGCAGAAAGAAAAGAATTATTTTTTATATTTCAAATACTGTAAAAAATTACCTGCTGTACTGTAATGTAACTATTTATAATAAAAATAAAAGTAAACCCTTTTGTTTTAATAATATAATTATTTATCACAAAAATAAAAGTAAAACCTAAACTTTAGCAATTTTTATTAATGTTTACTTTTTAATGTTTATTTTATAAAATGTAACCTTCTAGATGGCCGTAAATATTTGACTTCAATTATGAAAAAAAATTTCTGGGTCCAAACAGAATTGTTTGATCCGCGGATTATATGCCGTAAATTACGGTAATATATTTTTAAATTTCCATTTCTTTGTTTTCATAGAAGCAAAGTTGGAAATTACTTTGTTAAAGTGTATATTTTATGTGACCTCATGTTCTATGATCAATGTAGCAAGGTTGCTCAACCTGCTATCACTCATTGTTGACTGCAAATAGTTTTTAATCAACTTCATTTTACTAAAACATGTCTCACAAGGTGCGACTGACATGCAAATCGTTACAATTAACTTTAACGATAAAACTAAGTTTGGAAGAGAATTTATAAAATCTCATTCAACAATAAACTTAAAAAAATCTAGGCAACCTAATCTTTGTTTTTTTTAAACATCACGATTGGCAGCTTTCAAATGTTTTCTTAGCCTTGGTATTACAAAGCAAATTTATCTTTCAAACACTTCGTCATAGCAGGAAGTTAGTTTTGGCGCAAGGATTTTTAACTGTAGCCCTTCAAATCTTCCAGCTACATCTTGAATAGCATCTGAATTTCAGAATGAAATCGACCCAGGCATTCATTCCAACATATCTTTTCTGTTTTCATTTTGCAGAGATAATCTTTCCTCTCTAGCTTGCTCCCCAGCCATTTTCTTTTTTGCCGCGAATTCTGCGCTCAATTGGGATGTCGTTATTTTCAGATGTCTTCAATAGCTCTTTCTACAATTTCAGTCCTCTTACCGAATATACAAAGATGAAATGTCGCTAATTTTATTAATGATTCATCCACTCTTAACGCTTTGGCTTGCAATGACACCTGGGTACATTTCACTTCCTTTAGTATATCGCTCAAGTAAAAGAAATAGCATCAAAAAGTGAATTGAGGAGAGCAGCCAAAAGGTTTTGTGCAGCTCCTGTGGTGTCCAACTTTTTTCATGAATCTCACAATTCTTCAATTGTTGCTATAACTTCATCAAATTTTTTTGTCATTACTTTAACAGCAGCATAATGAGTACTCCATCGTGATGTTAAAAGTCTCTTAACTGATATTCCACTGTGTTTAATACATACTTCCCACCGATTAGTAGATACAGAGAAAAATGAAAAAGCTGCTTTGTAAGTTACAAAAAATCAAACACAAGAGGCATTATATGCAAAAGAATTTTGGCACATAAGTTAAGGGAATGATCAATACAGCCGGAGAAAACAGCTTTTTTACTTTTAGGCTTGATAGCAGCTTTTACCCTACCGTGTATTCACTCCACTCATATTAGCCGCATTGTCATAGCCTTGAGAGCGGCACCTCATAATATCTAAACCATTATCAAGCTTTTTTAGAATTTCTTTACTAAGATCAACAGTGTTTTTTCCTTTAAATATCCTAAAAATGCTTCTTTTATTTCAATTTTTTGTCATCTATTTTCACCTAACGAGTCGCCTGAGAGCACGTGACTACTACATAGCCGCCTTCTACTGATGGTTGAATATTACAATGACTGTGAGCATGAGGTCTGGCATTATGCTTGCATTATGTTCTTATAGTAAAATACCAGAAATGGCAATATTGGATGCGTCTGTATTTAGTAAAATTTTTGTTCCAATCTGGTAACCTAAACATGGGTAAACCGAAAGAGATTTTCTGTATTGTTTTAAGTATGTCTTGATGTATTTCAGTCCAGATGAATTTAGCTTTAGGTGTAGTTAAATCAATAAGAGGTTGAACTAATTTGTTAAATGTTGGAATTAATGATTTGTATAGTTGTCGTTTTGTTGTGGGTGTAGGAAATGAAGTAATTTTTAAAATGTTGGAATGTATTGGTGAAATACAATGATTTTCTATTTGAAAACCCAAGTAATTAACTTGTTTGGTGAAAGTTGCATTTATTAGGTGAGAGAGTTAGATTGTATTTGAAAAGTAGGTTAAGAATTTCATCAAGTTTATAACACATCTCATGCAAAAAATTTGCACCTATGATAAAGTTGTCTTGGTAAGTGTAAACACCTTGTAGGTGTAATTCATCAATTAAAGAGTCCATTAATGCTTGAAAAATTGAGGCACTCGTCTTCGATCCAAAGACAAGTCTGCGGTAGGAAAAAGATCCAAATATGGTGGTAAAGGTTAATGGGTTGTGAAATTTTTTTAGTAAATCAATTTGATGGTATGCTTGATGAAAATCAAGTATGGTGAAAAATTTATATGATAACAGATTAGCAATAATGTTTTGTATCTTGGGTAATGGGTCGGATGTGCCTCGAATTACTGTGTTTAACATACGTAGATAAAGCGCAAGCCGGAATTTTTGTTTCCCAGAACCATCTGGTGACTTTTTGACTAATAACATGGGGCAGGCCCATTCAGAGCAATGCCTTTTGGTTTTGATTATTCCAGCTTCAAGTAATTTATTAATTTGGTCCAATGCAGCTTTTTGTAGTGCCTGAGGTATGGAGAAGGGAAGTGTCTTTATGGGATAGTCATTAATGAATTTCAAATCTGGAACAATTTTATCTGTATGCCCAAGAGTTTTTAGGAATTTTGAAAAGACCACATAGTATTTTAGCAACATATTATTCAGTATTTCAGTTTCATTGGGTGGTAAGTGTTTAAGATTAAAATCTGATGTGGACAAGTCTTCCTTTCTTTTTTTGAGAATTTCCTTGGAAGCTGGAATGAGATTTAAAAACTGTTGATCTCACTCATCTCAACAATTTTTATCTGGGGAATACTCAATAATTACCTCAACCTCAAGAAGTTGACCTATTTTAGCTTTTATTTAAAGGTGGATGTGATTAGCAGAATTATTTTTAACCGAAATCAGGAAAAAGGTTCATTGTTGTGGAATTTTTCTTTTTCGCTTTGCATTTTTAGTAGATTTCACAATAGCATCAAATCCTATCAAGATGTCAATGGGTGAGTTGTATTGAAATAGTTTTTCTGCAATAATGTTATCTGTGTAAACTGAAATCCATTTTTGTTCTTGAGGGTTTAAATAAATTCTACGAGTTAAACAAAGAAGTTAATTTTTAAAGGAGGAGGGCTGGGTACTACATTGATTTATCTCACAAGGTGGAGTTGTTTATTTGTTTACTGAAGGAACCGATAAAGTGTTGTCAATATGAATAAGGTTTTTGACAGTATTTACTACAATGTTGAATCTTTTAATGAAATCATAGCCAAGGATACCTTGGAAACTGGATGAATCTGGTATGTCTACAATATAAAAATGATGATTAAAGTTTTTGTGTTGTAACTTAATGAAGGTTCTAATAAATGCGGAAAAATCAACATCTGAATTAACTGTTTTGATGACAGCACCAGTTGAGTCTTTTATACTTTAATGTTGCTTTTAGTTCATCAAATGGATTTTGTGAGAGTTGAGAGATGCTGCTACCTGTATCATCTTTTTTAGCAACTGTGGCTTTACAAGGAGAAGTGATGTAGAATCCTTGATTACATTTTAAAGGATTTTTGTGCTATTGTTTCATGCTGTTCTGTGTTTCTTTGAGTTGCTTCATGTTTTGAAATTGTTATAATATCACATGTTTGCGTGTTTACTGAGTTTACCAATCTATGTTGTGAAATTTTTGGTAAGGCAGGATCTGTGAAAAAATTAGCTGATGTGAATTCATTAGCAGGTTGAGGTGCAAAGCCATCAGCAAAATTATACCTCTGAATCAGTTTTCCTGTTGTCTCCTATCATTGTTGTTATGAAATTGTCCTCGTCGTTATGTATTTAAGCGTTTCCATTTAAAACAGGCCTGTGCTTCATGGCCCTTTTTAAAACACAGCTGACAAGTTCTTTGATTGTTCTTATAAGATTTTTGTGGTGAAAAGCATTTATTAAAGTTACGATTTTGGAAGTGTCTTTTGTTATGCATGCCAGAATATTTAGTTTTATAGTTAGCCGCGTTTTCTTTAATTTCTGATGTGTGTTGTGATTGTTTACTGTAAGTGAGTTTATTTTCTCTGTTAATTGTTTTAGCTGATCAGCAAATGCGGGATCAGCTGGGGAAGGTTTGGGATAAGCATGTAATATTTTCTCACTATGCAGAATTTCTTGAAGTGCTTGAGCTCTCTGAATAGCTGGCTGATATTCAGTTATTCCTACCTCCTGAATTTTTATTCTCAAATTGGAAGGAATAGCCTCAATAAATTTCATAAACTTAATTTTATTACGAGCGTTGGCATCCTAAATATCAGAATACACAGTGGCGGCAAGAACATTAAACACGTGGGTAAAATTCTTGATTGATTCTGCAGGTAAAGGGTTAAATTTGCAAGTTCAACAGCAACCGCTGACTTGCTGGAAGGGGGGAAAAAAAAGCTGCAAATTCCTTTTCGATAAAATTAATCATCTTCTACCAATGTGTCAAGTGCTGCATCTGGATCAATATTATTTTCTTGAGTTTGTAGCCTAATAAATTCATCTGTCACAGAAGATATTTCCTGAATAGGTATGACATTGGGCAACTGTATTACCAAGAATTTCATAAATTGTAAAGATTTTTCTTTAACTCTGTAAAATGGATGCAAGCACTTTACATTTCTTAGAATCTGGTTCTGAAATGGTAAGAATTTTAAAAGATATTTGGTATCACTAGTATATAAAAATCGAGCATCCGTACAAATAAACTGTTTTGTTTATCTTTGTTGCTTAAACTTTCAATAAACTTTTCGGTGTTAGCACCAATGTCAACTCTAAATCAGTTGTTCCCTTTTCAATCTCTGTGACTTGTTTATTTCAAAAGAATTCTGCTTTCAGAAATCTATCCATTATGTTTTTTACAAGTGATGCGATTTCATCATAGAGAGTATTAGTGATGGGCCGATTATCCTTCTAACAGCAAGCTAATATGATGAAAAGTCTCATATACTATTTGAATACTCGTATTCATCTATTAGCACATTGAGAGCAAAGCTGGTAGTACGAGAACAGAAAACTGCAGTTTTCGGCGTCGGTAAGAATGCCAGGTGGCTTGTATTCGAATACTCTTGTCTGAATAGTGCTCACTTGAAAACTTGGCTAAATCGAGTTCTCAGACATTTTGAATTCGAATACTCCCAATCACTAGAGAGTATGAATCATAGGTGATTCTGTTTGATATATTGTCAAGAAACAAACAAAAAATTTTGAGATATTTTGCAGAAATAAAAAAATTTTGGAAAGAGACTTTTATTATTAAATGTTTGATTTATATTAGATAGTCTGTAACTTTCACATCGTGATTGAGTTTTATTTTTGAAAAACTCTAAGTGTGGTAAATTGTTCAATCACCCCGGTGATAGAGGTTTCTAAAGTGAGCCATCTTCAGCTAACATGTCTAAGAAAAACATGTTCAGGTAAGTCTAGTTTAATTTGAAGCTCTCTAACTTTCTCACTTTGTAGTACAGATCTTTTAAAAAAGTAATAAATGTCTATGATTAAATTTTTGACATCTGCACCAAATACATTTAGTTCATAGGCAAAACTATTATGAACTTTGTGCAAAACACATTTTCCAATATCTAGCAAACCTGGATATAAATCCATCATCTTTGTTTTAAAGGATTTCATCATGTTGGGACCATCTGAAAAGCACTAAAAAGTTTATCACTAGGCAAACTTTCCAAGGATTCCTGTACACATGCAATAATTTTATTAGCTGTAGCACTGCCAATGTGGCATGTTTCCCAATGGCGAATAACAATTTTTCCATTATTATATGCAAAATACCTCAACAATATGTCTAACTGGTTTACTCTTTTCTCTGGTATTGGTGTTTTGTCGATTTATACAGTATAATGGCATTGTGTTTTATAGATTCCATTGATAAGTTTTTCTATAACCCTCAGCACGGAACATCTGTTTTTTTTATTAGTTAAAAGGTACACCGGTCTCTCAGACCAGGACATCTATTCCTACTAACCTATAAAATTGATTCACATAAGGAGGGTAGACTAATTACAATATGTAATATTTCAAATTCTTAGTTATAATAAAATGCACATACAGAGTAATAACAGTCTGTCAGACTGCTAAGAAACTTACTGCAATTCACACGCTGTCCGAGAGTGTACTGAAACTCTCCTAGACGATCGGCGTGGAAGGTGGCACCCCCACATACCCTGGTGTCAAAATTGTATACTATACTAGTTCGAGAGACCTGTGTTCCGTGCAGAGGGTTAAAAAATTACGCTCGGAACATCTTTTTTTTATTAGTTAAAAGGAACACCGGTCTCTCAGGCTAGGACATCTATTCCTACTCATCTATAAAATTGATTCACATAAGGAGGGTGGACTAATTACAATATGTAATATTTCAAATTCTTAGTTATAGTAAAATACACATCTAGAATAATAACGGTCTGTCAGACTGGTAAGAAACTTACTGCAATCCACACGCTGTCCGACAGTGTACTGAGACTCTCCTAGACGATCGCCGCGGAAGGTGACATCCTGCGCACCCTGGTGTCAAAATTGTATACTATACTGGTACGAGAGACTCGTGTTTCGTGCAGAGGGTTAAAAAAGGGTCCAAGAATACTTTAATACTTTTACATTTGAAATCTTTTGCTATACAGTTCGAACATTATTGAAAAAATTGATGTAGCAGTATTGCCATAAACATATGGCAAATTATGTATGGCTACAGACGTGCAAAACATGACTTCAGCTTTTGTGACTTTGTCAGCATGAGAGTTAGGTGCAAGATTAAATTCATCAGCTATGTATTGCTGTGAAGGTTTTTTAATAACGCATTTTACGTTTTGAACTTTGGCACAGTTATCCTAATGATATTTAGCTCTGCATGTCTCCTTACTGCTGTAACACCTTGCTGAGAACATTTAATTGGTTTAGAACATAAAAAAAAATGCCTTCTTTTTTAAACCCAGCTTTACACCATATGGATATCAGGTCTTCATTTAGGACATCTGGATTAAACTGTATTAATCAACCTACAATAATTGAAAAAAAAAAAACCTTTAATTTTAAAGAACTAACAGAAAAAAATAATACTATAGAAATATTTTAGACACATATATATATATATATATATAGAACATACAAAGGGGAGTTACGAAAAAACACATTAAAGCTAAATTTTTATTGGATATTTTTTAATGAACCAAAAACATTAAAAGGTGTCCATTACTGGCAATTCTACCCTATGCTCAAGACAGACGGTATACCCTAGTGAATTTACGCTACAGTGTTTTTGAGAAAGAGAGGGCATATGGTATTCCTTACAAAAATCCAGAGTGTATAAGGCGTATACCATCCACTACATCCCTGTTCTCACCTCTCTATTTGCCATTATTTACTTCTAAATTAATCATAAAAAAAAAGAAAAATTGCATCCACGACATTTTAAAAAAAAAATCTTCATTGTAAGCAATCCTCCCAAATTTAACTTCTTTTGGTTTAAAAAAAAAAGGGGGGGGGGAGGGGAGCTTTTACAGTATATTCCTGTATTAATTTTTTTTTCGTCAACTTAACTAAATAATTTTTTTGCATAATTTTTAACCAAGGCACCATTTTATGATCCAAATGTATGCATGGCTGTTATCAAATTAACTTCTGTTCAAGCAAATTTTTTCTGAATTCTGAATTACTTTTTTAAAAGCTGGAGCATAAATTTCAGGTGCGGTTTCTAAACCGGTCACAATTCTGTTTATTACATTATTAAATTTTTCCTTTGCAGAAACAGGTAAAATTGTATTCCGAGATACAGAGATGTAGATAGTGCTTGATGATGATGTATTATGTCTTTTCTTTTATGTTCATCTGCTAATTCAGTTGTCTATATTTCCATTATTAAGAACAATTAGTGAATTTGATTTTAAAGGCTTATGCCAATCTGATGGAGCTGTTCTACCAGTAGCTATGTCTGGTCTATTTCTCTTGTTTTTTTAGTAACTAAAGAGTAAGCTGTTTCTATATTATCACCTATGTTGGTTATTACTAATGAGGAATGGGTACATACTTTTCCAGAAAGTCCCATCATACAAGAGCATGTGCCGTTTAAAATATCAACATTGTACTCAACATTGGTGGATTAGTTTTTTACAATAAAGTTGCCATATTTTTCCATTTGTAAAGAATAAATTTTCGGATTGAATGAAGGTAGAAAATGCTTTAAAATAGCTCCAGTGCATCTTCCATTGCTAAAATCAATGAGTCTTTTTTTCCAAATGTATATAATCAACAAATTAAGCTACATTAAACACCATAATTGTATCAAATATGCAATCTTTTAAAATGCGAAAGACAACTTCAACATAGTTTGTTGTGTTAGTCCCATGTAACAGCAAATTTTGTCGAAAACAACTCTCAAACTCATTTCTATATGCCCATAAATGTGAATAATGCAATAGAAAATTAGCATACTTTGCACAATTCCGATGATAATATTCTATGGTGACATCTTTCTGCATTTTCTGTAGTTTTAGCATATAAAACAACTTTGACATAATTATAGAGCTCTTGCAATATGAGATGCGTCAATCTTGTGTTTGTTATCACAAAACCAGGTCCACAAAGCTTTGAAAAAATGGAAATGGCACAAAAGTAAAGTTGAATTTGGAAAAAGCTCTTTCAAGGGGCCCCCTGTTCTTTAAAATCATTATCTGTTAAAAATATTGATGGTTCTTTCTTACCATAAAAAGAATTAACCGGAAAGCTTTATTTTAATTTTCCAAGTGACTCATGAAAAACATATCGGTTTCAAATGTCAGAAATAATTATGGGAACAGTGGTCTGCAGTATAAACTTTGGTAAAACGCGCCAAAATGCTGTTTCGAAAATTATTGCCAAATTAAATCCGTAAGAACCCCTGCTTTCCAATATGGCGGTCACTTTCAAAACTCTATGAAATCCTTTTTTTTTTTAATTTGACAAAGAAAACATTTTAAATTTAATGATTTTTATGTCAGAGTCTTTTCATTTGAAAAGTATGCAATTTTAAAGTGATTTTATCAGCACCTAAAACAGTTAATGCTAAAAGTTTTAGTTTTGAAAGTGATGGCTTATAGGAAAAAGTAATTCCTTGGCACTTCAGAATTACGATCAGTTTCGAAAAAGGCATTTTTAAGCACATTATCATAAGGAAAAAAGTAGAAAATGAACGAAAATAGCACTTACCTCGTACAGAGAAATCTTTCAAATAAATTGAGTACAAGGGAAAAAAAAAGCAAATTTTCGATTGTAAATAAAAAGAAAGCAAAAAATTTTCGATTGTAAATAAAAAACAAAGAAATATTTCTATAGGTACGATGCGGAAAAAGCAAATATTAAAAAAATTTTTGTTCTTTTGAATTATATTTATTATGAATATCACAAACATTTGATAAAAAAAAAAATCCAAAAATGCTTTGACGTTTCGAATCACAAAATGCTGACATTAAAATAAATATATTCCGTATCATTTCGAGAAAACGTATAAATGGATCCAATCCACATAAAAAAATAAATAAATAAATAACTCTGTAAACATAATCTTAAACAGATTCCATGTCAAAATTACCAAAAATTGACTTCGTAAATGCTATCTTAAATGAAGTAGGTAATCTTATCTACATTGGAACAGCTTGCTTTAACAGTCAGCCACAAAAAGGCACAAATGCAAATGAAAGAAAATGCAATACTACCAAGCCGTACCATCACATGGGAAAATGTACCATTAGAATATTTGAAGGAACTTTCTGGAATAAGTGTGCACACATTAATAAGCAGATACTGCACAGGTTCGTTATAAAATGACATCAAAATCGCAAAAGATGATTCTCTCTCTCTTCTCTCCCCACACCTAAAAATTTAACAAGATAAATACTTAATCTTACATTAATTTATGCTACACAGTTTACTATTAACACTATTATTTTAGCAGTAAATAGTAACACTTAAAATTAAAAAAATCAGCCATATTATACTTGTTTATGCTAGCACATGTTCTTGTGAATCTTCTCTCTTCTTGTTAATACAAATCAATAAATATCCAGGAAAAAACTTCTGTTTAATGGTTAGTAAAATTTGCATTGTTGTATTTTTTATTAGATATATTTTGTAGTGTGGGAAGTTTTAGCTGAATTCACAATGATGACAATATTGAATCTTTAAAATAAGAATATATTTTGTAAAACTGTATTTGAATTTATTAAAATTAGAAAAAAATATTTAACATTTTATTATTTTTGCTTAGTAATTTTATTATAAAATAAATTTAACAAGAAATGGAGTAATTAGCAAATTTAGGGATAAACACAAAATTTTACTCAGAAAAAGTATGCACATGCCAACAGAAAAGCAAAATAGAAGAAAATTTAAACATTAAGGATAATTTATAAAGAAACAATAATTCAAGTAGTTATATATATAAAAAAATTACCATTCAAGGGAGGAACAAATTTATGTATTGGTAAACAAACTAATTTTGCTGGCAAAAAATGTACGTACACATATGCATGAAAAGAAAATGTAGTTGATAATGGAATTTATTAGTTACAAATGTAGCAGAAAACCAGTAAAAATTTTAAAGGAAAAAAAAAACATGATAATTTAGAATCTGTATTTTCCGATAATAAAAGGGAACATGCAATATCTAAAAATTCTTTAGCAGAAGGTTTTGCCAACAAATTCGGCTTTCTGTTACGTTTTTTTTTTTTTTTTTTTTTTTTTTGAAAAATATCTTTGTGGATTAATTTTTTAATTTGAAGGTTCATTATTTCATTTGGCAACATTAAATTCATTTTTGTGGGTGCCTTCTGATAAAATTTGATTAGCATGTTGCATCATTTTAAATGCTGATTTGAGTTTTGGAATCAATGTGCTTGAATCAATAGACTCCAATACTTCTTGACATACAGCTTTCATTTTTTGTTTCAAGTCATCAGCAGAAGTAGTCTTTTTATTAATGACAGAAATCAAATCTGCTATCTCTTGTTCTTTCTTAAACCCATTGTCCTCAATTATGAGATCTCCATAAGGCCCGTCTTGTTTAATGGCAGATTCCGCATTCAAAGATTGCAGATTTATTGGCAATTCTTTAATTTTTCTTCATACTAAATGAATATGTTTGCACATACAGTAGAAGATCTTTATAACACAATTCTATATAACGCAATTCTCCATATAACGCACAACTTCTCAGATATAAACAATGAATTTTCAGTTAAGAAACACCTGAATTCCCACATTATAAATGGTTGCTATATTCTCTAGAGGACTAAATTTGATACATTAATTCAAGTTTATCTCCCTAATTTAGAGCTAATTACTGAAAAAATTGGTATGATTTGATACAGGTATGTTGGGACAATGTTTATAAAGTATATTTAACAATGTGTAGAATAATCTATATTATGCAAAAAATTATCTGCACAACTCCTGGTAATAAAGAATGCAATATAAAGATAGTCTAATGTATTTTGGTATGTTTCACACATATTTGGCCATGTTTTACAAGCTAAATTTAATTATGTGTGAAGTGTGTTCTATATAATGCACAACCTCGTGTTTTTAGGTTTGTGTTATAAAGATCTTCTACTGTATTACATTTGTTACAATTGTCTAAGAAAGTGCAAGAAAAAGAATGTAGACAATATTCACAAGGCACACACTTAAGTGAACAGTCTTCTTTTTTATTGCATTCATTTAACTTTTTTATATTATATTTTACTGGAAAGTGTGTAAATGAAGGCACATTCCATTTATCTGTAGTAATCTCCAAAATTTTATCAACTGAAGCTGTCATGCTTTCATTGTGTCATTCTATGCGAATACTCACTTTAGATGAAATTTTTCTTTTTTCTAACATTATGAGTCTGTCATACACTTTATCGCGGACAAACTTCATCAAAACATTAATTATTTTTTCTAGACGCTTGACTTTTCTCCCGTATAAATACCCATGCTTCAGTTGCTTGTGAAAACTCTATGTACATATTTGTATTAATGCCGCACCACAAACGATAACAAAAAGACCACATTTTGGGGCAATTGGCATATGATATGTATTTTCAAAGTATGCTGCAAGCTGTCTTGTAGACGGCTTACCTTTTACATTACATACTTAATAAAGGCAGCTAATAGCCTTTTAAATGCTTCTTCGTCTGTTTCTGGCAACAAGCACTAAATGCAGTCATACACTAATTTTTGTTCTTTAGGACAATACTCATTTAATTTTTTCGTCCAACTTTTTGTCCACGTACCATATACATAAAAGTCTGTTTTCAACTTCTGAAAAAACATTTTTCCATGCATTATAAAATGCATTGTCATTATCAGACATAAAAGTTTTTGGGCGTATATTTATGCCATGGTTTATAATTGTAGTTAACGCAATATTCAAAGAACAGAATCGTGCCGATTGCTGAAGATAAAAGCAGAGAGAAGTCCCACTCTTTTATCATAAACTACCAGAGGTGTAGCCATTGTCACATATTGTGTAATTTATTTATTATTGATCATGTAACTGTGACATTAACTGTATTTTATCTTTTAACTGTGTTGTCGTTAACTTCTACTTCAATCTGGGTTCAGTGGAACACACGTTTGTTCGCAATGCTGCAGCTTAATAAAATTATGTTATAAGTTAAATAATGTCAAGTGTTACTTCTTCTTCAAGTGTTCTTCATGAGATTTTTGATATATGAAATTACCTCAGAGAGTAGAGTAGGTTTAAGAGTTTTATTATGGGTGAGTTTAAGAAATGTTCAACCTCGGTGTTGATGACGTCGTTCGTTCGAGGATTTACGGCATCACAATTTAGTGTAAACTAGCTTCTAAGACTGTAACAATGAGTTCAGCCTTGTCAGTGTTTTGAGTATGCCATACCATTTGAGTCATTGAAAGATGGAATGTGTGTTCATGTTCTATGAATGCAAGCTGTTGCTGACCCCAAATTGTGTTGTCTGATGTCGATGAAGATTCAATGTAAGTATTCCAATGTGCACTGCTAAACTCCTTGATTGCAGATGAAGCCTTGTGGTTTTTTTCTGTTAAGTGCTGTTTTTAAGCAGGTTCCTAGTCGTTTGCAAGTGCTGTCTTAAATTCTATTTTCAAATCCTGATGTGCTCAGGTAGTCGAAACTTATCCACTACCATCTGCCTAGGTTTCGCGACTTCTGCGATTGTGGAGGATGTTTGCATATTTTCCCACTTTGCCCAGTGGAGTAAGATCACACTCCATTCAATAGATCAACAATATGATCTTTATTTTGACTTCTGATAGTAAATAAATAATTACCATTTGGATGAATGTCTTTATTATGGATATCATTTTCAACTGGTTGCATCTTGTATAATACAGATTTTGATAATCTTCCATAACAAAATCAATCGGCCTTTTCTGCATGTACATATGATATCTAGTCAAAATAAAGTCGACAAGTTGATTGATATTAAAAGCCATTACTCGGTTTAGTACATAATCTTTTATAATTCGGAAAACTATCTAAACATAATTTGTGGTATTGTTCCCTCGAACTGGCGGTTTTTTCGGTACATAATGCCCTGTCTGATTTCTGGCTCCATAGGAAATCAAAGTACTGCCAAAAATTCTTATTATTTTTAAACACATCAGATGACACCATCTCTTCTCTACACTTTAAAAACTCCTCTTCATTGTTTGCATATAACATATTTTTTACAAAAAAATATAATTGTTGGCATTCTAAGTCTTTAACAGAATTATGTTTGTTACATAGCCATGACCAGACTGACTTTAGGTAGTGAAATTGGCATGGGAACAATTTGGTCAGTGGGTTGCATTCTTTCAGGTCATTGTCTGTAAGAAAAACCTTTAGAAAAGTGTATCCAAAAAATGCTACATTTCCAAGCATATTTTTATAATACAAAAGTGCTTCATAAAAAACTTTCTTTTTCAGTGTCACTAATAATTACACCTGCTGGAAGACCTCTAGCTGAAGTAGAACAAACAAAAAAATAAATTCTGTGACGCTGTTTATCCACGCCACCAGAAGAATCTATTAGAATAAATTCGTTTGATTGAACTAATATGTTCATGTACTGTGAGCATGATTGGTTTTAATATAACAACGAAATAATGCTCCCCATCTCCAGTTCTGTGGAACTCTGCTTTTCCAGAACTAGCAGATGTATAATCTGAAAGTAGTTTTTTTAAACCTTTAAACAATCAGGACCTGTCATCCCACCATAGATGTCTAAAAACTCTTTTTGAAACCACAGATATACTCGGTACATAATATCCATCAGCATGAATTTTGTAAAATTCCTCTCTATGCTCAAGCAATAAGGGGCTGAAGAGGGATTGTGACCTTTACGGAAAAGCAATCTGTGTTTCTTTGGATGCTTCGCTAAGGTCACGGAATTTCAGGACAGCAGCACTTTCAATCCCATGATTGTGATCCTTTTTAAAAGTGCATACTGTAGACCAATCTTTAATTAAAAGATCCGGGCTTTTGCTTTGTGATTTCGTATTCGTTCCTATTATTTGAAAGAAATAATAGTTGAAGTAGTAAATAGTAACACTTAAAATGAAAAAATCAGCCATATTATACTTGTTTATGCTACAACATGTTCTTGTGAATCTTCTCTCTTCTTGTTAATACAAATCAATGAATACTAGGGGGCTCAGCCCCCTACTCGCTAACGCTCACCAACCCCCGTGAATTGCGAAACAATTCACATTGCAATATGCTACATTTAGGTTAACATCAGGATAAATTTTGGATGAAGAGGTACTTGCTATTACATCTAAGTTATGGTGATTATTTGATGGCTAATTATTACCTCTTGCAGTAAAGTCAACATTAGGAGAAGTAAGTGGATATATATCACCAGTTGTGCTTAAGTTTCAGGGGTTGATCCAGGCAAAATTTGGGGCCTATTTAGGGCCCCTTCACAAAAATCAATTTAATAAAATGGGCCCCTTCACAAAAATCAATTTGACAAAATGGGCCCCTTTCACAAAAATCAATTTGATAAAATGGGTCCCTTCACAAAATTCTTTTACTAAAATAGACCTTTTCACAAAATTCCATTCCATAAAAACTTGCTATTTATTATTTATTGTTTTGCGATGTTTTAAAATGTGTAATTTGTAAACAAAATAGTTCACCAGAGAAGAAAACTTTACCAAAAGGATTTTAAAAAGTTTTTGTTTATAAATGCTTGGTTTGAATTTGATTAACTGGATTTCAACTTCAGTTACAAAATATAATAAATTTCACAAAAATATAATAAATTTCACAAAAATATAATAAATTTCACTAAATATAATAAATTTCACAAAAATAACCTTTATTTTTCACAAAATGGGCCCCAAGAAAAAAAACCTGCATCGACCCCTGAGTTTACATCTGCTTAACATGCAATATTTTCTTTATATCTTGTTTCGTCTCCAAAATTAGCAGCAGGGGTATTGTTTTTTGGGCTGAGAGGCAGATTAAAATTGCCCACTTCATCTAAATTATTATATGTACTCGTAACATCTGTTTCTTTCAAATTAGAAAGAAAAACGTTATTATCCAAAGTATAAAATACTGAATCCCTGTATCTAGGGTGAAGATCTTGCCATTCAGCATCTGTATGATTGAAAACTGCAAAGATGTGCTTGCAGGGAATTTTGAATCTTGCCCAATCATAACAAGTACAAAAAGGAAGCACACTATCACTACCCAAGAAAATATCATAAGTTTTCGAAGAACAACTTTCACTTATAATCTTAAATTGGTTTTGGACGACTTTTTGAATATATCTTGATTCAAAAAATTCAGTTGATGATAATAATTAAATGATAATTGTCCTATTTTAGGTAATAACAAATTCAAAGCTGTGTTTTGTAACTCATTTGAGGAAAAGCATATTTTATTTGTTTTTCTTTTTTTGGATTTCACACTAACAGAATTATTCTGTACAGTTAAATATGATCTTTTTTTTTTCTTTGTGGAATAATGTTCTTGTTAGAGCTGGGCTATAATCATTAAGAATTCTACTATCATTAGAAGATTGAATACTTATAGCAGCAGTTGTACATTTTATAAATTTTTCAATTTTACTCATTTGGTCATTGTTTCCTACCAAATTTACTAATTGGATATTTTTTGTATTTAATCTTTTTTTTTTCTTTCAAGATCTTGAGTTGTGTTTTTATTTTTTTGAGATAGTTCTTGTATAAATATGTCTTCATCAATGTGGAGATCAATCTACAACTGCTCCTCTACTTCTTGAGTATATCCTTCAGTAAAGAAGTACATAAGAAATGTTTACGCTTGCACATGTTCTATCGAATAGCAGAGTCTATGCATGTGCAGGAAAAGTTATGTAAACAGGCTTTGCAATCGATGCATATTAAATGGCAATCACCTTTTTCTTTTATTTGTCGCACAGTGTATGTATCCGTGCTATTTGCTGAACTTATAACCCATTCATTTTCAATTTTTAGAACCTCTAAGGATAAATCTAAACTGGAAGTAAGAAATGTTTCATCGGTTTCTGTTAACAAGACACGTAACATTTTATGATTGTTATGGCCCGATGACGTTGCGGTTTGGCTTATTCTACCCGATAACAAGAGCACTTATTGATTTTATTTTCAATTTTCAAGAGCAGGGGCACTTTCCTATCTGTAGTTCTATGGGTCTGATGATTAAGTAGTCGAAAGTCCCGCTTTCAAATATATAACATAGCAAATCAAGAATCAATCAGTGACAAATCTTCCAGTCAAAGGACAAGTCTCACAGATATTGTAGAAAAATAAAGCAAAGTCGAATCAGAACACGGGAACAGACCAGAATTTAAAAAAATAAAATTGAAACATAAATTCAGAGTTGTACACACCCAGACAAGTACCAGGTCGAAATCAAAACACAACAACACCAAAGCAAAAAGACAATCAGAATTTGGGAACAAACAGAACAGAATTTTAAAAAAATAAAATCCAGAGAAGTACACACACAAATGAATCGAAACACATTCTGAACACAGAAACACAACGGAAAGCTTTAAAAAAGAAAAAAAAAACAGAAGGAAATGCTGACAAGAGTCGACAAACCTTCCTGTCAGATCCTTGATATACTACCCATCTGTTTCTCCTAGCTCACATGACACATTCAGCCACTGCAAAGGCCAACATCCCATTTCAAATTTTTAGTTTGTTATTGTTTTCCCAAAACATGCAAGTTTGTGGCAAAACCCACTGGCGACCAGACCAGCCAGAGGCCCCATTGCCCAGCGTCTCTAGCGATTGATATATTCAACTTATCTAACCAGCAATTTAACGAGTCCCAGTAGGGCCTAGTATAAAAAAATTTAACAAAATTAACTTCAAAACAATCAGCCACAATCACAGAAAACCAATGTACACAACATATAATCACACCACATAAATCACTTATCAAACGACAACACGACATACGGGACTATTAACTATGATGAAATATAAAGTTAAAAATAGTTCCCCCACCATGCCCGGCAGTAACTCTAAGAATAACACTTTGAAATCAAGCCAGCCACCAAAAAACCCATCAATTCAACCACCTACAAGGACGACTAGGGGCGGTTCCGTTGCAAAGAAAGCACCCGAGGGCACACAACAGGGCATGGCAGAAAAAGAAGATGTGCAGAAGAAAATCAGAAGATACCGAGAGGCATATAAACGAGCACTTCATGATAAACATTAGCAGTAGCAAACCAGAAGAAGCAGACGACGGAAAAAGTACAAAAGAAGGCTACACTAAAGAAGACGCAGGCTTTGTAAAGAACTTGAAAAGAGAATTGATGGAATTTTGTGCAGAAACAAACGTTAGGAAGACGACAAGCCCAGAAGCAAAAAGAGGAAGGAGAGCGATAAGCTACCTGCAAGTCATTCAACACAGATGCACACGGCTTCTGGCAGGAACAAGCAAAGAGATAGACAGAGCAGTCGATATAATTATGAAAAACATCATGGACTTGGAAGTCAAGATTCAAGCAGCTAATGCCAGAGTCGAAATACTGTAACAATATTGGCAGCCAACAGTGGACAAAAGAAAAGAAGCGGGATTCGCCGATTATAACCAGGTTAGGCACGAAACCCATCTCAATTTTGTCAAAAGAATTCACCACAGCAATCAAATTTGAAAACATTCACAATAATTAACACATATACACTCCCCTTTTTCAGAACCATGTGACGAAAAAACAGGGATGGTAAATTAAGGAATTAAAAGGCTGGCCGGGCTTAACCATAGCATCGGTTACACTAGGCAACGACATAAGTGATTGACATGTCAATGATGATGTCTCACTCTTTGACCACAGATACATTAAATTCACACTTTAAAAACTATGAAAACATTGACTTCCAAAGACACAGCCTACAAACAAAGATAGGTCAACACGCGAAATTTGACAAAAACATTAGGATGATTAGAAATAAATATATCAAAGTACTCCAAAAGGCTAAAACAAGTGATCAGCGCTAAACAATATTACTCTTAGGTTGCAAAATGAAGTCACATCAATAGCGTTTGCAAGCTACAGGAAAAAAAGCACGCACCCCCCCACCCCCCTTGTGGTGGACAAATGAAATAAAAGCAGCTATTTCATAGAATTTTTAAAACATAAATTAGAAAAAATAACGGGCAGCTTATGAGAATGTTTTTTGCATATTTTTGTTTAAAAACACCTTCTACAATACTGGGTTAAATAGTGTCCGATTAAGCCTAAATTAAATGTATGTTTATTTGATGTTTACATTGTATGATTTTGATAATATTTTTTAATGTTATTGAGAGATATTTTATTGCAAAACATATTTGACATTATCTTCCCATTTTAACATTCACTCATGCATTAATAATAACTCATATCTTGAAAAAAACAAAACAATGACCTACAATATGCACCATTTTTGTGGATTGCTGGAAGTGGAATGTATATATAATAAACAATTATAACAGTAATATTACAAAATGTATATTCTACTTAATATTTAACTAAAGTTATTTATAGGAGTTTATTACCAAATTATAATATTGATACTGAAATTCAAAATAATCATCTTAAACATCAATTAAATAAATAAATAAATAGCAAAAAAAAAAAAAAAAAAAAATATGTAAGATTATTCAGAAAATAAGTAGTAACAATTATCTTTCAAAAAAAAAAAAAAAAAAAAACTTTAAAAATAAAAATATACTACAGCCAGAAAACTTAATGTCCAGTTGAAAATTTTATTAACTATCTGGCATCTGTTGCAGCTCTATGAAACATCTATTATTCTTTCCTTACCTTTTTCAACTTTGATGAAGTTGGGACAAATCTTTTCTGTTTTTCAATCTTTCTTTTGAGAAATGAAGAATTACTTTGTAATGCATGTAGAGTCTGATTTAATGCCAGCTTTTGGTCCAATTTTTTCAATGCACTAACCATACTTTTTAATTCACTAGATATGATATCAAGGGAATTACACTGCATTGTAAATTTATTTAGGTATTCAAGTGCTATGCTTTTGTTTTTTCAATCTGCTCTTTTTTACCACCAGTAAGTTAATTTCCCAGCACATTTTTTCAGCAACATACTGATTATCATAGATTACTAATTCATTAGATGAATCTTCTGAATTATCATCATCTACGGAGACTTTAAAAAAAATTGTGAACTACAAAGTGGATGTGCTTACATATAATAAATTTTATCATATAATCCTTACAAGTGCAGTCGAATTCATTAATGCAAATGTTGCATGCATTACAGAGAATTTCATATCCACACCTTGTCTTTTGTATGATTTTATATTTAACTTCCTCTGGCATTCCTACAGATTTTTCAGATTTGGCAGTTCACTTTTTTGTGAAAAATTATCAATGTTAAGCAATTTACTTTTATCATGGCGATTGTTTATGTCTTTTATCTTTGATGTCAATTTTTTCTTTCCCAATGCTATAATTCTACCAATAATTTTGGTTCTAACTGCATTCAGAACAATATTTAGAGACTTATCAAGCCTCTTACTTGTTCTGCCATCTGCTTATCATATTTAATGGCACGATGCCAACTTTCATATTAGTGTTGATACCAGCATTTAACCGAAAGCAAAATGCCCACTGTTCCAGTCTTGTAATATAATTTAGCAGAAAATATTCACCAAATCCCTTTGTTTTTTTATTTTCTAACCCTTTTTTATTAAACAGGTACTTTCTTTTTCAAAAGACAATTTGTCAGTTAGATGTTGTATTTTTATGAGTTTGTCTTTAACTAGTTTTCTTGTAGTGGCATCTATAATTTTGCAGTTTAAGTTTTGGTTCCAGGAATGCAAAACATGCCATGTGCACAGTAAATGTTGTGCACCAACCTGGAAAACTGTCTTGAAAGCATAAAAGTAAGATGGATAGTCATCTAACATGAAATGCATAGGGTTTAAATGAAGTATACATCTCTTAATAGCATAAAAAAAAGGAATGAATGCTTCTTTGTTTGTTTTGGATGAATACATGAAGGCAACAGGAAAACCTTCATGATTGCTATCATTCACAAGGAATGATGTCAACTGGAAACCATATTGATTGGTTCCATGTGTAGAATCTACCACTAAAACAGCACCAAACTGTTCAAGTAATTCTGCTTGGTCCTGATTCATATATCCAAGCAAAAGCAACCAATTACACCACACATTTGACACAATTCAATAAAAAAAAAATTTCATTCAAAATATAAATTTTTTTTTATTTAAAAAAGGTTTAATTTCGAAGCTTTATTCTTTTACCTTATGCCAATGCTACTATCGGACTAAATTTCAAAGATACTCCTTAAAAAAAAAAAAAACACTCTTAAAGCTGAGACTTTCTTTTCTTTAAAAGTGCAAGTTTTCAAAAATACGTTTAAAACTTTCAAAAGAATTCATGACATCAGGTCACTTCATGCCTACCAGAAACTTTTTTCTATGCTAAAAGTGCTTAAACATCAGTATTTCAAAATAATCTTTTTACACTTTCTTTTCTTGGCACACCAGATTTACATCACCTATAAAAATTTTGAAATTTTTGGACGAGCAGAAGTTCCACTAAAAAAATTAAAAGATTATGTCAAATGTTGAAGTTCAACAAACAATGTAATAACTACTAAATATATATATATATATATGTAAAAAACTGTTCATACCAATGATAACGTTACAAAGATGTAGACCCACAAACTTTTTTTTTCTTTAAGGCCATTTAGGTGGGGCCATGGTCCTTGTTAAAATATATTTCATAATACTAAGGACCACCTGCTTCACTGAAGATGATGGCCGGGTAGACAACTGTAAACACTGAAAAAAAAAAATAGCAAAATTAAATAAGTTTTGAGATTGTGGTAGACCGTTTATTTTAATTTTGATAAATTGTTCAGATCTAGGCTCAATAACATTTTTATGTACCATGCTTCCTACACCTTCAAATTTATGTAAATTGATTGAGGTAATTTCTGTGTGTTTTAGATTGTTCTGAAGTATTGTGTGATTTAGGTATTTTAAGGTTTCACTTCTATAGTCAATGGTGATATTATAGGATTTTTAAAATTCTGATCCGAGAATTGCATTATAATTGGCTTTTAAGCTGTTACTAATAAAGAAGGTTATGTCAAATTTAACTTCTTGGTCAGTTAAAGAAAGTTTAATTTTCTTATCCAGGCCCATGACATCGTTATTGACACCAACGACTTGCATTGCACAAGGCATTTGTTGACTCAATTTGGTAAATTTTGCTCCAAAAATTCATGTAAAATCAAATTAATTGCAGCTCCAGAGTTGACAAGACAATCTATTTTCTTTCTATTGAGTTGGAGTGCAATTATAGGCAATTGTCCGACATCTGCATCAATGGTGTTGATGCGTACCGTTTGAGAGGGAGAATCCAAAGACAGTGGTATGTTCCCGTTTTGCCCCATTACTGGTTTAACGACCCTTGATTTGTATTTTGTGTCTCTTGTTTTGATAACGAGGGACAATGTCTTTTTATGTGTCCCGGTTCATTACAATGAAAGCATGTAATATTCCTCCTAGGGCGATTGTACCTGCCCCCATAGTTTGATGGACCGGCGTTGAAATTTTAAAATCCGTACCTTGTGCCTGAGACTGAGTGACCTGTAATAGTTTGCACTTGATTGCTTAACTCAGCAATTTTTCTGTCACTTTCATTGACCATTTGTTGTATCAGACCTTTTATTTCTTGTAATTCATTAGATGATTACTAGTGGCCTGGGCCACATTTATCGATGTCTGTGTGTGGTCGTAGTCAACACACTTCTCATGGCATAATGCCAATTCCCATATTTGTTAATGTTTTTGGAGAGTGAGACATAACAAATTTTCGAACTTCTGGTTGTAATCCATGGAGACATTTTTGTACCAACATCTTTTCTCTGATAATTTCTTGGTCTGCGAAACATTTGTATGACAGCCCCAAAAAAATGCTCTGAGCCCCAGATAAAAATGCTCTGTTAGATTCCCTAGGTGATTGTCTCGCCATTGTAAATTCTTCTAAATGGTACACTTCATCTACCGTTTTACCGAAACGACTCACTAAGGCTTCTCTCAAAATTTGAAAATTTTGTGTTGTTTTTAGGTAAGGTTGTGATTTGATAAACTTTTGTTCCTCACCTATGCACTTCATCTTAATAGCGAAACCGCATTGTGTTCCCTGCCGTCCGGCAAAATCCCTAACTTCAATAAGTTTGTCAATGAAATCCGTAACAGTTATATCAGGATTCACTCCTGAAAAATTTGGAATGTTTGCAATGAATTGATTAAAATTAAACGTTAGGTTTGGTACCAGAGACACTTGCCCTTGTACATTCCTCAACTGTATGTCTGAATCCTTGATAGGTGATAATTATAATGGTGATAACAAATTATTAAATGAAATATCTGTGACTTTATTGTCAGAATTCTCTTTATCACTTTTCTCACTATTACTATTCCCTACAATTTGACCAGTATTCTGGGTAGCCCCCGACGCAACCTGGTCTATCTCTTTTTCTTTCACCTCAGAATCACTAGGCATGGTTGTAAACATATAATACAAATCCCTTCCAAAATAACAAATGCTACCACAAATTATTAAAAAATATCAAAAAAAGGTACAATACAATCCTCATGCAACGTGTGAGAGAAAAAGGTAAGAAAAGAAAAATATTTATAAAAATCCTATTAAAGTTAACATTCCCTCTATTCAATAATCGTGTAAAAAAAATTCCTAAACAAATTAGCTCCATGTACAATAATTTCTATCATCCACAGCAGCAAAAAGGGACGCTAAAAAAACCCAACAAGTAACGGCGCCGAAATTGGCACAAAATCGCAGTACCGAAAACAATGCTGCGACCCCAAAATGGCAAAGGTCACGAGGCATCAAAAATGTGTTGTGTTGTATCTAAAACTTCCCTAGGCAGACACAAACACGTGGTAGAAAAAATCAATCTACCAAACAATTAAATATTTCGTTCATACTTGAAATTAATGGTGAATAAAAAAAGCATTGATCGTATAGAATTTGGTCATTATTCATTCAAAAACCTAAATAAAGGAAGGCGAAACATTATTTGCTGCTGTAGGAAAAATAGTTAAATGAAAATAGAGATTTTCTTTGTTACTTGAAAAACTTAGTTTATTAAAAAGTTAATAAAAATTGATTTAAATTACATGCAAAACATTTCATAGATGATCATTATAACAGACTATTTTTAAACATGTTTAGTTTAATTAATGAATAGATTCATTTAGAATTCAATACTCCGGAGTAAGAAAAATTAAAGAAATACCTTTCATATTAGATTTACAAAAATACATCGTGGTCGAACATTATTAATTTCTTGAAGCACTTCTCATAACTTCCAACGGCATTCTCACAGCAGATCCGCTTTTCTCTCCAAAACATCGCTGCTAAACCTCAGAGTCCATCGCCTTCCATATCCTTCTTCTCTCGTTCTCTTCGACCTTCCTTCCTAGCTCCAGTCGTCAAAAAGCCTCAAGTCTGATCGACATCGAAGTTCTCCATGCTCCTCTCCCCGTTTCTCCAACTTCTGTTCATCCAAAAATCCCCTTCTCTCCGTGAATAGCAGGTCTTATATATTCTTGCCATCGTGCACCTTCGTTTCATTCCTCAACAAATAGTTCGATGGCATGCCGAAAACGACGATATTCCAACTTGTTGTTCAGTTTTAAAACATTTCAAAAATTGTTTATTGATACAGTTTATATTTTGTATATTTTCTTTTACAGTAATTTCTGATTTAAAAATGGGTTGGGTTGAGTTGGGTTGATTTATGAGGGCCAATTATCAACACGAGGGATATAGGCCCTGAAGGGACTGCCCTCCGTGGGGGTCTTTTTAAGGGATCCTAACCCGTATTTACGGCAAGGTTCGAAGAAAACCACGGAAAACTCCAAACTGTTAGGTCGACGAGCGCGACAGGGGTTTGAACCCAGCACCTCCCGTCTACCAGCTTAGAGAGCAGAACCTCTCAGCCACTGATTTAAAAATGGAGTAAAAACACATATAAAACGTAGTCTGATTGCCACGGAAGAATACGAAAAACATTGTTACATCGGAACCACGTGCTTAGTTAAATATGATAAGGAAAAATTACATATATATTTTTTAACAGAACATCTCTAAAAAGTTTTAAATTAATAATATTTTTACATTTAAATACATATTTTCAAGGTTAAATTATGAACCAAATATAACTTTAGCTTGGAGATTTACATTTTGAAATATTATTAACTTGACTTTTCCATACATAATATTCATAATTCTCCGAGGAAAAAGTCTTTACATCGGCGGGCGCCGAGCCAATACAAAAAAACACACACAAATGCACAGGTTACAAGGTGCAAATTATGGATAAAAAAGAAAAAGAAATGCATAATTTTAATCAAATTTGCAGACAAAAACAAAACAGAAAATATTCAAATCTTTATTGCTATTATTCCACATCGACATTATGTTGTAGTTTGAAAATTATTTTTTCAAATTCCAATTTGCATACACCTTTTTTTAAAGAGATCAAAAGATTTTAATACACTGGCAATATATTATCCATAAATGTCTTCTTCATCATCTGATTTATTTTGAAGTTCTTGAAGTGTTTTTAGTGCAAAATCACGCAATTCATTTGAATTTGTCCTCTTTAGTTTCTTGCCTTTTTTTGTTAATTGTTTATCAGTAGGCTAAAAAGAAAAGAAAAAAAATCAAATTTAAAAATAAAAAAATTTTACTTATAGAAATTTTTTTAAATATCTTAAATTTATTAAAATTCTTTTACATGGACATAGAATATATAAAAAACATATTAAAAGATAATTGCTGAAATAAATCGAAATAAAGGAAAAAAAATCAGCAAGGATTTGATGGCTTACTTCTACAGCCAATGGGGTTGCAGAAGAGCAGCAAATCAAATTGCAAAAATTTAGAATACTGAGCAACTACTTGAGGAAAGTCACTGTCAGATTCGATGGACAACTTCAGAAGCCAATGAGGTTGCAGAGTGCAACAAAACAAAATTAAAGGTTCAAAAACTGACAAAAGTAAAACAAAATGATTAAAAAACATAAAAAAAATTGATTTTTAAAAGAAAATAGATTAATTTTGGTCGTTTTTTACCAATTGCATTATGAAGATATTGATGAACTGCACTGTTAAAAATAATCTTAAATTCACAGGTATTTTTTTCCTGAATCTTACGGAAAAAGTCCCTTTTCGCAACAAAAGGTTATTTTAAAGGGTATATCATAAAAAAACAGAAAATTTCCTCTAATTTCCTGAAAACAACAGAACGGACGGAGACGAAAGGGCCAACGGAGATATTTCGTTATCAGCTGCATATTTATTTTCAATGTTTAAAACACTGACATGTTGCTGCACAGAAAAACTAAAGATTAAATAAATTAAATTTTCGAGTTTATTTAAAACAACAACAAAATAGGGCTTTCAAATTAAAAAAAGTAACAATTTCCCCATTCTTTTAAAATTATTTGCAATTTTTTTTTTAAAGTTATAAGAAAATATTCACATTTAAAATATATTCTAAACAAACAGATTAAAAAATATATATAATAGTTAATAATATGGTATATAATGATATATATAATAGTAATTAAGTGAAAAAAAAAATTACTCAAAATAGCAACAAACAAAAATAATGCTTTTGAATTAAAAAACAATAATAACAAATTTCTCATTCCTTTAAAATTATTCGAAATTTATTTTTTAAAGTAATAAAAAGCACTTAATATATTCTAAGCAAACACATTTAAAAAATATATGCTAGTTTAAAAAAAAAAATCGATTTTCTCAAAAAGGCAAACATTTTTTGTTAAATTTATTTAAAAATATAATATTCATATTTTACATCTAACAATCAAATTAAGAATATATATAATTGATGTTCTGATCCTCTATTAATATTACAATTTTAAAACATCAACATCATCTCATAACGAAATTTCCCCACAATTAACTTCAAAATACCCCAAATTGTTTAAGTTCTAAAAGCCGCCATTTTGAGAAATCCCATATCATCATTTCAAACTGCTACTCTAACAAGCACCCACTGGTCTAGCCGGCAAGACACTTGATTCGAGGCATTGTCATGCCATTAATTTTGCTGCCAGTAGTTTTACGGTGAATTTGAGGATTTATTTTTAACAGTATGAGATATAAAAATCCTGCTTAAGGCCATACTTACTTTTCTAGAATATACAAACTTAAGGTTATCTATTAATAAATAAGATTTATTACAGGATTCAAATGATCCCTGAACATAAAGGTACCACCATATTCTAAAAAAGCATTGCTTTACTTAACTGCAGAATTTGTGTCATTAAATAAAGTAAATTTCATTATACAGAAACAGTGGTACTAATTGAAACTTTTTTTTTTTTTTTTTTTTTTTTTTTTTTTTTTTAATAATAAATATAACACTTAAAAATGAAACAAATTCTGCATTCTAGATAGATAAACACAAATTATTTTTCACTATTTTGCTACTATATAAATGATAATATAATATGAAATAAAACAGGGATCACAGTATTGAGCATTAACCCATTTTCGGCCAAAGGTGTGTAAACACACCATTTCAATAAATATATTTTTATTAACACTGTGACGTATATTTTTCCCTAATTTTATTTTTCTGCTATTTTGAAGGGTTCTGGAGACATCTATAAAATATTAGTAATTCAATTGAAGTAATCACTTTCTGTTGAGAACTTTTCAAAATGCGCTGGTTTTTTACTTGAAACGGTTATTGACGAATTCGACTTTTTGAAAATGTATAATTATTCCACTTGAGATTTAAATTTAATGGTAAATTATTAATGGTAAATTAATAATGGTAACGTCAAATTAAACGATATTATTTTTCATGCACGAAACTTTTTTGGTGTCTTAATGAATGTAATTTAAGCAAATTTCAATGCAAATAATACCACATTTTATAAAATTTCTATGCTTGGCCAATGGATTAACAAAGTAAATTTAACTTTTAAAAAACATAACTGCACATGCACAGTTGACATACTGTAATCATCTAAAGACTAAAAATAATACAAGAAATAGTGACTTACACTGTCAAGAATGGCACTTGAGTCAAGATCTAAATCAGACTCATTCAGATTAATATTAGGGCATTCTTGATTTTGTACTGCATCCTGTGTTGGTGCTGATAGGTTGCTTGTACTTGCTGTGGCCTCCATTGTGTCACCTAGGAATTGAAGACAATAAAAATGTTTCCACTTCGGAACAAAACCAATGGACCCTGAACCGCTGGGTTTTGAAGCTTTGTTGTTCCGTCTTCGGAACTGCGTCCGCAAGTTTGTAAATTTATAAACAAGTTGTTCTGTGAAGAAAAATAATTAAAAAAATATTAAGTCAAACAGAAGATATCTAATCAAATGTAATATACAATAACAAAATGAATATTAAATTGCTACTAAACCAAAATTTAAACACATTTAACATACTTTTTTTTTTTTACCTGGCAACTTATGATTTCTCTTAAAATTTGAATACAAATGCTTAGAATAGAATTCTCAGTGGTGCTACTGTACGATGGTGATGTTATAATTGTTTATACCTGAAGATATGATTAAACTATTCAAAAAAGAAAAAACTTTTGATTTCAAACTGCAAGTGTCATGCCTTTGCGTTTAAAAATGAGTCAGAAAAAATGTCAAAAGTTTTACGTTTTGTATCAGAGAAAAATATTTTTTTGAGAATCACCTTTAAAAAGTGCCAATTCTTTAAAACAGGGAAGTATCCAGTTGTATCTACTAATTTGAAAAACTATCATGTGACAGCTAAAATGCTTTCGTCAGTTTCCATACTAATAAATTTTTAGAAATGTAGCACCTTCAGATTTTGTAAACAGGGGTCTGTCCAGACTTTTCTCACAGGGTTTTGTTTTTGTGAAATTGTGAAGCTTTTCTTATATTTCTAAATATTCTAGTCATAATTTAGTAAATTTGAAGTTATTGTTATATTCAGGTTCTCTCCTTCATGTATAAAAAAGCAAAGTAGTAATATATTTGATGAGATGAGCTGTTTTGGTATATCAGATTTTATTTTTAAATGATTAAATTTGTGAAAAGTACAATTTGATGGTGAAAAAAGTTTGTGAAAGATCTATTTATAAGATAGAAACCATTTTGAAGGGTCCTGATTTTAGATAGGGTCCTGTTCTCAAATACTTGTTGCATTTTTGTTTTTTGTGTATCAATTCAAATTATTTTTAAATTAATGATTGCTTGTTTATTTTATATTGTCTCAGGAATGAGATGTGTGAAGAGGCATGCAGGGGTTGAATTTGTTCACCCTTATCTCGAGATAGTTAATTTCTACGAGTCGCCACCCAGAATCCTTGTCCTTGAATTTGCTGACCTCTTTCATTAATTTATCACTGCTTTCTTTGTATGCTTCTTCTAAATTAATGCATTGAAAAATTGCTTTATTTTCGTCTTAAAAACTTTGGTCTCTTTAGAAAATAGTTCCTTCAACCATTTTTTCATATTTGCAGAACAGTCAGAAGTTTACCTTCATTTCATTTTGTAGAACGAGATTTGACAATTCTTCTATTACTTGAGGAGATAACATCTGTCAGGAATGGTTTAATATCTTTAAATCTCATGTATTTTCAAGTCAATGTTTTCATCACCCCCATTTAATGCGCTTTCCGTTTCGGACAAGCGGGCTCGACACGGGACTTTCTTCAGTGCAGGCGTCTTCTCCTCCATAGGTCGTTTAGCTGAGTCTTGTTTCGGCTTGGAGACTAGTTCTACTTCAAGACTGGATGCTTTTTTTTGTTTTAAAACTTTGCAATTTAAATTAATATGTCCAGTTAATGCATCTTTTCAAGATGCACAGTTTTAACATGCCGATGCAAGTCTGCAATCCTTGAAAAAGTTTTTCTACAGACTTCACATTTCGTACCATTCATGTAACCTTCATTTATCGTATGAGACATACAAGATATAAAGGATAAATTAGGCATCGAAATTGGTGAATCTGAGGCATTAATATCTTGCTGTAGAAAATAGTCTTGTTCTGCATCCAAAGGGGATGAAGAAATTGTGTCTGTTCCATTAAAATTGACTGTTTCTGGAAAATCAATTGGAATTTCTGGTTGAAATAAATGTTCTGGAAAAAATCCTCCGAACGGATTCGGAACTGATGGAGGTGTATCTAAGAAATTTAAGCTTTGTTGGCTCAGAAATCTCGTAGCAAGTGATAATTCCGTAGAATTATCATTTTAGCATTTAAAGTGGAAAACAGATTGTTGATAGTCCATTAAGTTGTCTATTTCCGGAAAATCAATTGGAATTTCTGGTTGAAATAATAGTTCTGGAAAAAAGCCTCCGAATTGATGGAGGTGTATCCAAGAAATTTAAGCTTTGTTGGCTCAGGAATCTCATAGTAAGTGAAAACTACAAAGAATTATCCTTTTCAGCATGCAAAGTAGGTAAAGAGATCGTCGATCGTCCATTATAGTTGTCTGTTTCTGGAAAATCAATGGGAATTTCAGGGTCTAATAACTGTTCTGCAGTAAAGTCTCAAAACTGATTTGGAATATTTGAAACTGATGGAAGTTTGTCTAAGAACATTAGTACATCATCAGTTCAATTTTCCATATTGAAAATTAGGAACAACAAAGCAGAAGTAACGAATAGATAACAAACTATTATTGTTCAAGGTAAGTAAATCGCACTAAATGATAATGTTGAAGTTTAGAGTTTTTTTTTTTCTATTTATACATTCATAAGCACCTGTTTTGTTTATCCCTCAAAGGATTTATATTCAATGAATGGGGAAACCACAATGCCTTTCAAGAAATTTTCATTCCTTAGATAAAATATTCGCTGTTAGGTAAGGTGGGTGGAGTGATGAGTGGTCGAAGGTCACTGCCCTTCCGTTCCCACGTCCACTGAACCTGTTCACCACGAGCCGATCAACACTGCATAGAGGTGACACTCACAGATGTCCCTGCACTTAATTTACGCCTTAATAAGTCAATACACTGATTATTAATGAAATCCGCCTATTCCAAATTCCCGCTAAACCGAACAGTGATCGTTCCCGATTAGTTTGGAATAGCGGGACTCTACTGTAATAAATTAACTAATGAATAACAAATAATTACTTAATAATAACTAATTATGTTATTAATTAATTTATTAATTATACGTGTATTAATAATCTCCTTCTCCAACTCCCGACTCCATACATCCTTGTTGGAGATTTTAATGCACACAGTCAACTCTGGGGCAACCACGATTGTAACCAACGTGGTGATATTATCGAAAAATTTATATCTGACAATGGCTTATGCCTGCTCAATAATGGTGATCACACTTATTTTCACGAGCCAACCCGTACTTTCCATGCAATAGACCTTTCAATTTGTTCCCCAATATACTCTATCCATTCTGCAATTTCTGGGTATCTAATGACCTGCACAGCAGTGACAACTTTCCCACTTTTATAACACTGACTACTCCTGATAGGGATTGTAACAATTCTACCAATCGTTATATATATGACAGAGCCAACTAGCCGACATTTACAACACTTGCAAACATCACAGCTGGCATGATACAGGGAAATATCGACAATGCACTTGATAATATAACTCAATGTATTATCAGTGCTGCAGATTCTATCATTCCAAAAACAGCATCCACACATAAGCACAGAAAGCCATGGTGGAATAGTGATTGCCAAAATGCCAAGAAAAAACAGCAGAAGGCTTGGGGAATATTTCAGTGGTACCCAAATAATACTAACTATATGGCATATAAAAAAGCGAAGGCTGAAGCTAGAAGAGTGCGACGCAAAAGCCAGCATGAATCATGGATCAACTACATCTCAAGCATTAATTCCAATACATCAAGTAAAGAACTATGGAATAAAGTGAAAAAATGTATGGGCGTCTACTCTGATAATCATATTTCTATTTTAAAACATAACGGTCAAACTATCGCATCACCTAAAAACATCGCTGAGACAATAGGGTGTACCCTAGCATCTATTTCTAGCTCTGACTCATACCCAGAACCTTTTTTAACATATAAAAGACAAACTGAAAGAACCAGGATTAATTTTAACTCTCATTACTCATACGAATATAACAAGCCATTTATTAAATCAGAGATGATAAAATGCTTGAGAGACAGCCATTTATCTACTCCAGGTCACGACGGGATTACATACATTATGCTCAAGCACCTTTCTGCACTATCCTTGAGTAATCTTCTCTCCTTCTTTAATAGGATATGGATGGAGCAGACTTTTCCTAATGCTTGGTGCAGAGCTATAATTATACCTTTTCCTAAACCAGGAAAAGATGCTACTAATCCCAATAATTACAGGCCGATTGCACTCTCTAGCTGCCTTTGCAAACTACTTGAAAAAATGGTGAATTGCCGCCTCATGCATATATTAGAAAATAACAATTGCCTTGCTGCATTTCAAAGTGGATTTCGACGTGGTAGGTCGACTATCGATAATTTAATTCATTTGGAAAATCACGTGCGAGCAGCCTTTCTTAAACGCAACCATTTGGTGTCAGTATTTTTTGACATGGCGAAAGCTTATGATAGAACATGGCGTTACGGGATACTTCGCGATCTTTTTAACCTGGACTTTCATGGGAACCTTCCA
Organism: Maratus michaelseni; assembly: GCA_963931845.1. Taxonomy (NCBI): domain Eukaryota; kingdom Metazoa; phylum Arthropoda; class Arachnida; order Araneae; family Salticidae; genus Maratus; species Maratus michaelseni. Next base: position 29,630,483 of record OZ007597.1, on the reverse strand, counting down.
ATTTTTATTAAAAACTTTCTTGCCATTCGACGATTTCAAGTTCGAATTGGGGGAATACTATCTAGATTTTATGTACAAGAAGAGGGTGTACCGCAGGGCAGTGTCCTGAGTGTCACCCTCTTTGCTATTAAAATTAATGACATTCTTAAACAACTACCTCCTTCTGTGAAGGGTGATCTATATGTAGATGACTTCCGTATTATGTGTATGGGACAGGATATTCGATTTATTGAGAGACAACTGCAAATTGCAATTAAAAGTATTCTTAGCTGGACAAATAAAAATGGTTTCTTAATATCTCATGACAAAACATCTTGTGTGCATTTCTGGAGACGTAGGGGTCTGCATCCAGATCCGGAAATATTTATTGGTTCATCTCAAATACCTGTTGTGGACAACGTTCGATATCTTGGCCTGCATTTTGACAAGAAACTTACATTTTCACCACATATTTTACACTTACGGACAAAATGTGAAAGATCGCTTAATTTATTGAGGGTACTGTCAAATACTTCTTGGGGAGCAGACCGTACCTCTCTCTTAAAAATTTATCGAGCTGTGGTACGATCAAAAATGGACTATGCTTGCCAGGTCTATGGCTCAGCACGAAAATCTGTTCTCATAAAACTAGACACTGTGCACCATAGTGCACTCTGTGTCTGCTCTGGTGCATTTCGTACAGCCCCGGTTTTGAGTCTATATGTTGACTGTAATGAACCAGCATTACACCATACTCGTGAAAAACTTTCTTTAGAATTGTATTACCGTATCCTGTCTCATCCTGGTCATCCTCTTCACACCTATCTTTTCAATACTGACAATGATATTCTTTATCAGCATAGACCATCTTGCATCCCATCTTTTGGAGTCAGAATGAGAAATTGTATCAATAATGGCCCATTGAATAATATCGAGGTGAGTCCATGTCCTTTGCATGTGCTCCCTCCTTGGAATCCTCCTAAAATTACCTCTCTCCATCCTTTTAAATGTTATGACAAAAACAACCTGGCTTCTTCTGTTTTCCAACAATTATTTGCTGCACATCGTGCAAAATATAATAACTATACTGATATTTATACAGATGGTTCCAAGAATGGGAATATTGTTGGTTGCGGGGTGTTTATTGATAACAGTAAATTCAGTTATCAGCTTCACCCTTCAATTTCGGTCTTTACGGCAGAGTTGATTGCGATAGAGAGAGCCATGTTGCACATATCTCATCATCATAAAACATCCTTTATCATATATACTGACTCAAATAGTTCTATTGATGCAATCAAATCTTTTAAAATGCATCCTTATGTCTCAGCCATCCTGGATTTTTATTATAAATTGACTAGACGTGGTTATAATATTTTATTTTGTTGGGTACCTGGACACATGGGTATTCCTGGCAATGAAAAAGCAGATGAGGCGGCAAAACTTGCTCTTAATCCTTTATACCATAAAATTCCATTCTCAGACATTAAACTCCTTATAAAACATTTGATTCATAATAAATGGCAAGAAAGTTGGGATTTAGAACACATTAATAAACTGCACCATATCAAACCTATAATCATGACCTGGCCTCCAAGTTATCCAAGGAAAACAGATGTTCTTCTGACTCGTCTGAGAATTGGACATTCAAGGATAACACATAAACATCTCTTACTCCGGGAGGATGCACCCATGTGTCCACACTGTCATTTTGATACCTGGACTATTTATCATATTTTAACTGCCTGCCTGGGTCTCCAGCACTTGTACAGAATTTATTTTAATTCATCATCACCAATCTTGACAAACCTCATTGGGGAAACACCTCATGGGGCACTCTTTCATTTTTTAAAACAAACTGGCTTTTATTTTGAGATATAGTTTTCATATTCCTGTCATGTTTTATATATAACAATGTTAGTTTTTACTTGTTTAACTTGACATCTGGATGGGGTAACCTCATCCAGATAATGTTTCTTAAATGTAGTATTTTTTATACTTTACTTTTTTAAGACGTTATATTTGTTTTATACACTGTATGGCTATATCTGGATGGGTAACCCCATCCAGATAATTGTTTCATTAAACTTTGTTTCTTTTTTAGCTTTTGTTGGCGTTATTTCTGTGGTTTTTTTTAGTTTGTTCTTTCTTTGGCGCAGCTTGTCCCCAATGGGACCTTGCGCCATAAAATCCTATACAACCAACCAACCAACCCTAGCATCAATTTCATGCTCTGACTCATACCCAGAACCCTTTTTAACATACAAAAGACAAACTGAAAGAACCAGGATTAATTTTAATTCTCATCATTCATATGCATATAATGAGCCATTTCTTAAATCAGAGATTATAAAATGCTTGAGAGACAGCCATTTATCTGCCCCAGGTCACGATGGGATTACGTACATTATGCTCAAGCACCTTTCTGCTCTGTCCTTGAATAATCTTCTCTCCTTCTTTAATAGGATATGGATGGAGCAGACTTTTCCGAATGCTTGGTGCAGAGCTATAATTATACCTTTTCCTAAACCAGGAAAAGATGCTACTAATCCCAATAATTACAGGTCGATTGCACTCTCTAGCTGCCTTTGCAAACTTCTTGAAAAAATGGTAAATTGCCGCCTCGTGCATATTTTAGAAACTAACAATTGCCTTGCTGCATTTCAAAGTGGATTTAGACGTGGTAGGTCTACTATCGATAATTTAATTCATTTGGAACATCACATACGGACAGCTTTTCTAAAACACAGCCATTTGGTATCAGTATTTTTAGGTGCGTTCGTAATTATATAAATACGTAGCACCTGTAGTCGTCGTTTATCCGTCTGTCTGTCCGCATATAACAACGCAAAAACTACCCAACCAAATGGTTTGCAATTTAAAATATACTATCTTTGCAGAATTTTGTCGAGACATTTCAAATTTTATTAAAATCGAATCAAAACTTTAGGAGATATTAATAAAAATATTTATTAAGAAATTTGAATTTTTTTTTTTTTAAATCGGTGCTTTTTTATTATAGGAGCTTCCGAAGTTTAATCGTCAAGCGACCGAGATACTTATTTTATGACGGAAATTAATCTGCAGACGATATAATTCATTTCACAGAATTAAAAATCATCAAGATCTGAATATTTATATAACTAGCTGATACATATATATCTGAATATTTATATAACTAGTTAAGATATTTGTATGAACAGTGTCATAAAATATATACTTAACTAACTGTTTAACCCGTTCTACGCACGGGATATCATGAATTTAATTCTAAAACGTGCGTACGAACGCACCTCGTTTGTAACGTTTGACGTACAATTTCCAACTTGTTTGACATGGCAAAAGCATATGACAGAACATGGCGTTATGGGATTCTTCGCGATCTTTTTAATCTGGACATTCGTGGGAACCTTCCAATTTTTATTAAAAACTTTCTTGCCATTCGACGATTTCAAGTAAGAATTGGGGGAATTTTATCCAGTTTTTATGTACAAGAAGAGGGTGTACCTCAGGGCAGTGTCTTGAGTGTCACCCTCTTTGCTATCAAAATAAACGACATCTTTAAGAACTTCCTTCTTCTGTGAAGGGGGATCTCTATGTTGACGACTTCCGCATTATGTGTATGGGACAGGATATACGTTTTATTGAAAGACAACTGCAAATTGCAATCAAAAGTATTCTTAACTGGACGAACAAAAATGGTTTCTTAATTTCTCATGACAAAACATCTTGTGTGCACTTCTGTAGACGAAGGGGTCTGCATCCAGATCTTGAAATTTTAATCGGTTCATCCCCAATTCCTGTTGTGGACAATGTTCGATATCTTGGCCTACATTTTGACAAGCAACTTACATTTTTACCACATATTTTACACTTACGGACAAAGTGTGAAAGATCGCTTAATTTATTGAGGGTACTGTCAAATACTTGTTGGGGAGCAGATCGTACCTCTCTTTTAAAAATTTATCGAGCTGTGATACGATCTAAAATGGACTATGCCTGCCAGGTCTATGGTTCTGCCAGTAATTCTGCTCTTAAAAAACTTGACACTGTGCACCACAGCGCACTGCGTGTCTGCTCCGGTGCATTTCGTACATCTCCAATTTTAAGTCTTTATGTTGACTGTAATGAACCATCATTACACTATACTCGCGAAAAACTCTCATTAGAATTATATTACCGTGTCCTCTCTCATCCTGGTCATCCTCTTCACACCTATCTTTTAAATACTGACAATGATATTCTTTATCAGCATCGACCATCATGCATCCAATCTTTGGAGTCAGAATGAGGAACATAATCAATAATGGCCCGTTGAATAATATCGAGGTGAGTCCATGTCCTTTGCATGTGCTCCCTCCTTGGAGTCCCTTGAAAATTACCTCTCTCCATCCTTTTAAAGGTTACGACAAAAATAATTTGGCTTCTACTGTTTTCCAACAACTATTTGCTGCACATCGTGCAAAGTATAATAAGTATACTGATATTTATACAGATGGCTCCAAGAGTGGGAATATTGTTGGTTGCAGGGTTTTTACTGACAACACTAAATTCAGTTATCGGCTTCACACTTCCATGTCTGTATTTACAGCAGAGTTGATCGCTATAGAGAGAGCCATGTGACACATATCTCATCATCATAATACATCTTTTATCATATATACTGACTCAAATAGTTCTATTGATGCACTGAAATCTTTTAAAAAGCATCCTTATGTCTCAGCCATCCTGGATTTTTATAATAAATTGACTAGACGTGGTTATGATATTTTATTTTGCTGGGTACCTGGACATATGGGTATTCATGGCAATAAAAAAGCAGATGAGGCGGCAAAACTTGCTCTTAATCCACTACAGCATAAAATTCCATTCTCAGACATTAAACTATTTTTAAAACACTTTATACATAATAAATGGCAAGAAAGTTGGAATTTAGAATACAATAATAAACTGCACCATATTAAACCTATAATCATGACCTGGCCTTCAAGCTATCCAAGGAAAACAGATGTTCTTCTGACTCGTCTGAGAATTGGACATTCAAGGATCACTCATAAACACCTCTTACTTCGGGAGGATGCACCCATGTGTCCACATTGTCATTTTGATTACCTCACCATTTTTCATGTTTTAACTGACTGTCCGGGCCTCCGGCACTTGTATAGAATATATTTTAAATCATCATCACCAATTTTGACAAACCTCATTGGGGAAACACCTCATGGGGCACTCTTTCATTTTTTAAAACATTCTGGCTTTTATTTTGAGATATAGTTTTTATATACTCTTCATATTTTATCTGTAACAATGTTAGTTTATACTTGTTTAACTTGACATATGGATGGGGTATCCTCATCCAGATAATATTTCTTAAATATAGTATTTTAATACCTCACTTTTTTTAATTTTCCGTATATTTGTTTTATACACTGTATGACTATATCTGGATGGGTTACCCCATCCAGATAATTTTCTCATTAAACCTTTTGGATTTTTTAATACATTTTTTCTTTGGCGCAGCTTGTCCCAAATGGGACCTTCGCCATAAAACCCTATACAACCAACCAGCCAACCACCTAACAGGAGTAGCCGTACCATGGCTACGTCATCAAATCAGTTGGTTAAGTATTTGGAACATATTAGAATTAAACATACAAGCAGCCAGGTAATGTTGACAATTAAAAATTCGACTTATTTCTGAGGGAAAATCGCAGGTAGCTGCTTTTTGTTACCTAGCGTATAATACAATTTACGACATAATACGTGTTCTGAACCAATGAGGAATTAAAGAAGATGTGCCGTGCTACATCACGACGAATGAGAGATAATTAGTGAAGAGTGGACAAAGATGGAGTGGACGGATTTTATAGTAAAATGTAACTTAGAGAGGGAAATGAAGTTCGGAATAAAAATGAAAATGGCTCTCAAAGAACATTCTAAAGACCCAGAAATGATCGGATATCATAAAATTTAAGAATAACTAAAAGCTTTATATTTAGGTAATTTGGGCAAAATAATAGAATTAACGATAGATATTATTAAGGAACAAGGAATTAGTGAAACTGGTGATAATTTAGCATAAAACAGAGAAACATCGTGAAGGAAGATTTAATAATATAACATATTCACGTAAGATTTTTATAATAGTAATATTTTAATTTTAATAAATCACTCAGATGAAACATAATATTTTAGTTTCATGAGAGTATTTATATAAAATATTTAATGTTTTTATATATTCAAGTAACATGAAGTATAATATTTTATTTTCATCACGTTGCTTATTATAACTTATTTGACATTTATATATATATTCATGTAATTTTTTTATAATAATACATTACTGACATAAAATAAAACATTTTAGTTTCTTCGCAATACTCATATAACCTATATAATATTTATATATATTCATGTACATTTTGTATAATAATAATAATAATATACCAGTCTCATGAAATGAAACATTTCAGTTTTATCACAATACTCATAAAAAACAATGTTTAATATTTTTATATATTCACACAGCAATTTTATAACATTAAGATTTGAAGTATAATAAAATACTCCTTTCAAACTTAGCATTTTAGTTTCATCATAATACTTATATAATATATTTTATTAACATATTTTTGTATTTTCATATAAAATTTTTATAATATATTAAGATTTAAATAATACCAGTCTTATGATATAGAACTTTTCAGTCGCATCGTATTTTACTTCACGTATATCAAATACAGACTGATTAATATAAATCATTTTCAAGTAACTTATTTTATTTTAGTTTTTGTTTATTTATTTATTTATTATTGTGTAAAACAAGTCTAATAACAGATACTTTTAAAGAGCTAAATAGGAAATAAAATGAAATATATAAAAAATATGCATAACATGATTACATGACAGAAAATTTTTAAAAGCAGAAAAGTATTCTTTATAAGGGAAAAAAATATTCATTAATCTAAAAATATAAATAAAACTATTAATGGAATTACGAAGTATAGTCATAAAAATATATCCTTAAATATCTTTCGGTGTACTTACTTAAAAGAACAGTAAAAAATTTCTTAGTAATTGAAATTAAACAGTCTGATATTGTATGCGAGAAAAATTCACTTTTTGGCATTTTCGCCTTTCAGTCTCGCACGTCGATTAGCATATATTTGTGCAGCTACACTAAATAGCTGCTCACTTGGGACAGTAGTTGGAGGAGCAGAGAGATATTTTAAGACTGTTTTTCTAAGCAAAGGATAGGGACAACTGTTCCAGTATGAATATATATCAGCATTTCTTGATAATTTCGGTTCTGCCAAATAGCAATGAATGTTTTGTCTTAAAATCAATTCTTGATCTTCGTCACTGACTGATTCTTTGCATTCACCTAGGATATTATCATGCATGTCCCAGAGCCCTTCTTTTTTCTTTACATCGACCTGCTGCAGTGAAGAATTTTCATTTTTCTTTTCATTACTACTGTCTGCACGAGGAAAGTTTAAAAATTTTGCAATTTCTTTCAGTGCAATGTCAACATTGTCCAATGTTAAATATCTGTCTTTAAATCTTGGGTCAAGCAAAGTAGCTTTAATCAATAAAAGATGTCCTTTCACAAATACACAAACCTCTTATTTAAAACAGTGTGAATTTTTTTTTCATATTTATTAATTCTTCACATTCATCATCATCTTTATCGTCTCGAATTTGTAATTTCCCATTTCAAAAGTGAAATTAGTGGAATGATAATAAAAATACATGCGTTATCGTAAGATAAATCAAGTGTAGCTTCATAAAAGAACACTAAGAAGTCTGTAAGGTTTTTTATAAGGTTGCAATCGGAAGAAGAAGGTGCGGTTATGCCACCATGATCTACACTATATAAATTCGCTGCTTTTCTTTGTTCGGACATTCTTTGCAACATTAGATATGTGCTATTCCATCTGGTTTCGATATCTTGAACTAAATTATGCTTTGGTAATTCACATTGCTCTTGGTATTTTGTTAATTTCCTTGTAGCTATGCCTAAAATGGCCTACAATCTTTCTGCAATGTTTTATAACACTTTGAATTTTTTCTTCGTTTCTTTAATTATCAGCTGCAATATGTGTGAAACACAACCTAAGGATTCGTAAATTTTAAATTATATCTATGTGGTAGCAGCAGAATTGGCAAAATTGAGATGTTTAAAAGCACCCACTTCTACAATTGAATACGGCAGCATATCTAAAATAATTAAGTCCATGATGGCATTATCAATTCATTGCGTAATTTCGTGGTCTTCTGCCCATTGGGATGGTTTTGAAATGTTTAATGATTGTGGGAGTGTCAACTGTACTTTGTTTGATGAACTGGATTTTCGTGTATTCAATAGAGTGATATATCTCGCCTTTTTTGTTTCAATTTTTTGTTCCTCGTGTTCTAATTTTCTTTTCAAAATGAGATCATATTCTAATCTATGAAATCTAGATAAATGTAGCTTCAAACCATGTGTTGTTTGTTTTCTTGGTAAATTACTATCTAAGGAATACATTCTATTACACAGTTTACAAATGGCTGTAGAGCTATCTGTTGCACATTTGTCAAAATAATCCCAAATTGGGTTCTTTTGAGCCATTCTGTTAACTCTAAAACAAACAAATAAACAAAAAGTTACTTCTGTAGAAATATACATGATGTCTGATATTTAATTGTCTATCACTAGCAAAATACCTGTTCTTTGAAAATTTTAAATTTATTGTTCTGTTATTAATTTAATTATCATGAAGTAAACTGTGGATGTTAACAGAACAAACAATTTATTGGACGAACACACTGCAACACAAAACAATTAATTTAAACATAAAATACTTCATAATCACACAGATTTCTTTTCTTATAGTACCACATAGAAATAACTTTTTATGTATCTCTGATCTACAGTTCGCCCGCAGACAGAGTGTGTGTGTGTGGGGGAGGAAAAAGCTGGCAGTGCGCAGGTATGTTGCACAATAAAAAATGTTCGCTCGCCTTCTCACTCCAACACACCCCTCCTGTGACAGATACATTTTTTTTTTCTTTAAACACTTCAAAAAATACACAAATACATATATACAGGGTGACCAGAAAAAACGTAACGAAGACTAGAATTAAGATTTCAGTTGATGATTTTGTTTTTACTCTATTCTCAGAGTTTGTTTTCACTTATTAATCTTTATTCTAACTATAATTTTTTTTAATAGGATGGCAAACAAACGAAATGCTAATTTGGAACTTCATCACCAGGGAAAGCGTGTATGTGAGATTGCTCGATTGCTTAAAGTGCCTCATCCAACAGTTTCCAAAGCAATCAAAAGATTCAAGGAGCTTGGCCATGAAGGAGACCGACCAGGAAGAGGCAGGAAAAGAACTGTGAACACCTCCAGAAACCGACAATTGATAAAGAAACTAGTATCCCAAAATCCTCGGGTGTCGATGAGAAAAATAGCGAGGCAGACTGTGATTGGCCAGGAATCGGTTCGACTTATGGCCAAAGAGGGGCTGAACCTTCATCTTTATAAGCTGAAACAAGCGCAATTTCTCACCGAAGAAAACAAACGAGTACGGCTTACAAGATGCAGGAAGCTGCTGAAGCGAGCTGCAACTCCAAGCTGGGAGCGAATCCTGTTTTCTTACGAAAAGTTATTCTCGATAGAGCAATTGTTCAATCATCAAAATGATCGCATTTGGTCAACAACTTCCCCAGGCAAATCTTCCATGGTACACTATCGTCAAAATCCTAAATCTGTCATGGTGTAAGCAGAATTTGCACAACAGGCAAAACTCCTCATTTTCATCGATTCTGGATCAAACTGAATAAAGATGTGTACCGAAAAGAAATTTTTGATACTTCCCTGGGCTCAAAAACACTTCAGAAACGGGACTTGGACTTTTCAACAAGATTCCACACCTTCTCATCGAGCGAAATCCACACAGGACTGGTGTCGGGCCAATTTTCCAGACTTCATCTCGGCTCAAGAATGGCATCCATACTTGTGTGACCTTAATCCCTTGGATTACAGTTTGTGGTCAATTTTAGAGGCAAGAGCTTGCCGAAAACCTCACAACAGTCTGGAATCTGTAAAGCGTTCATTGATTCAGGAATGGAAGCTAATCACTCCAGCAGAGCTGCGGCCAATTGCTGAAAATTTCACCAAACGTTTGCGTCTGTGTATCAAAGCAAAAGGAGGACACTTTGAGGAAAAGTGATGTTTTATTTTTCTAATACATTGTTGTGAATAAATAAAACATTTGTTTGTGCAAAAGTTTGTGTGTTTTCTTTAACCGAGTCAAATTAAACCGTTACGTTATTTCTGGTCACCCTGTATATACAAAAATTACACACAAATAACATACAATAATTACACATATCATTCTAATGAAATATTTTCCATAGAATAAATCAATTCATCCTCATTTACAGCTTTAGTAAGGAAATCTGAAATAATATGTTCACCTTGAACATATTCCAATGAAATAATATTTTCTGACAACAAATCTCTAACAAAATGAAATCTCAAGTTCATATGTCTAGATTTATTTGATGATCTTGTACATTTTATCCATTGTATTGCTGCTTAGCTATCAGTGCTTAAAATTATGGCATCATTTATAAATTGTTTACAATTTAACTCAGATAATAAATTTACAGTCCATATTATATCCTAACAAACAATTTTCTGAAATGGAAAACAATTCTGCTTCATAAATAGAAAGACTAAGACTTTTTTTGTTTACGACACTTCCAAGATATTAATGACTTTTTTAATAAGACAACTCCCCTGAAAAAGACTTTCCATTTTCTCCATTTCCCCAACTAGCGTCTGAACTACTATTTAAATACCCAAATTCGATGTTGTAAAATAATTTTTTATCTTTTGTGCCTTTTAAATACCTTAATACTCATTTAACCAAAATGTAATGCCTTTTTTCTGGTTTGGGATTAAATTGAGACAAATAAGTCATGACAAATGATATATCAGGACGTGTTCTATTAGCTAAATATAAAAGTTACCAATAATTTCCTGATACATAGTTATGTCAAACAATTCATTTGTTCAAGGGAAACTTTCATCTTCACCTTTAACAATAGGTGTTTTCACAGATTTACAATTTTCTAAATTGTTTCAAATAATTTTCCTTTCGGACAATTAAAATTTCTTCAACAATTTAAGTTTGCTTATTTAAAATGTGAAAATCTGAAGAAATAAATTTCTAAATCAGAGTACAGTCAGGCCCGGTTAAAATGCTCATGGTTAATATGTGATCCCGCTTAATACATGGATTTTTTCTGGTTCCATTTGGTGGAATCATTTTCACTTAGATCTTTAGTTTTAACTTCAGATATGACATTATCCAATCTTTTTAGGCGTAAAGCTGCTTTGATTTTTAGACTCCATATGAAATAATTAGTTCCGTTTAATTTATCCATGTTCCTTTTAACACAATAGCTTTCGATTTCAAAATTTAATAACCACGATTTCTGCTGCCATTTTGTTGTTCTGTTATTAATTTAATTACCATGAAGTAAACTGTGGATGTTTACAGAACAAACAATTTATTGGACGAACATATTGCAACACAAAACATTTAATTTAAACATAAAATACTTCATAATCACACAGAGATTTCTTTTCTTATCGTACCTTACAGAAATAACTATTTACATATCTCCGATCTACCGTCTCCCGCAGACAGAGTGTGTGTGGGAGAAAAAAGCCGGCAGTGCACAGGTATGATGTGCAATCAAAAATGTTTGCTCGCCAGGGTTCATACGGTGCTTGAAAGTGCTTGAAAGTCCTTGAATTTTTAAGAGAGAAAAAAGGTCCTTGAAAGTGCTTGAATTTGTTTATATTTTAATGAAGGTGCTTAATTTTCGTTATTTTTTTTTTATAGGTGCTTAATTTTTCTTATTCAGATATTCGAAATAAAGTATAACTCAAAGCTTAAAAAAAAAAAAAAAAAAATGGCGAAAATATTTGTTTTGAGATCATTTTTCTTTCAGGGGTTCAGAGTAGGAGCATTTCTCCCTTCTCCTTTCCCTCTATGGGATTAAGTTAACAAAAGAAAAATGAAAAGAGGGGTAACTTGTTGCTACTATCGACTGCAAGATCGGAAATTCTGTTCTTATCTTTCTTTTTTTGTACGTTCTGTTTCTTCAATATTGCTACACCTATTGCAACGCCTATTGTACGTATAGCAGGACTGTTATTTGCTACTAAAATGCTACTTTTTGCTATTATTTTCAGCTTCAGGAGACTAAGGCAACTTTTTTAAGCAAAAAAGGCTTGAAAAGCAACTATTTCTGACAAATAGGCTACTATTTTATGAAAAGGGAGACTTTTAGATACACTTTCAAATACATGTTGCAGGAAATATGGAACAACAATAAAAAAAATTTACCATTCCAGTACAATTTTTCCAGATGTTCGATACCACCACCAAACAGCACTTTTCTTGACCAAGAGTCAATTTCACTCATTTTTCTCTTAATTTTTGTAATTTTTCTTGTAATTTTTTTGTAATTTTTTTTGTAATTTTCTCTCATTTTTCTTAATTGCTGCTGCATAGTAACAGTCAGCAAATAAGCAATTATATATCCTTTGATCCCCAGCATACATGGTTTTAAATCATTAAAGTTCTATTTCTGAAAAAAAAAAAAAAAAAAAAAAAAATTGCCGTATTTGTTGCTCACTAATAACAATAAATAAATCATCTAAATAACCTCTTCCATTAAAAGTTTCTGCTTCCTCCTTTGCCCTCTTTCACCCTCACGCTGTGTTTCAAATCGTTTAAATCTTTTTACTTCTTTATTTATTTTGAAAAAGGCATCTGCCCTACTTACTGATCACTGCTTCTAATAACAATAAATAACAATCATCTAAATTTACTCCTCCCCACCCACAGTATACAAAGAAATTTAAAATCGGTATTTTTATAGTTAAAAAATTATCCTGTCCTATTTGTTTTTCTCTTGTGCAATAAATAAATAATCAGGCTTACAAACTACCCCTTCCTTCCAAAATTTTTGGTTCTCCCTTTTGCCCAACCCCTCTAACATGCAGATTTTCAAATCTTTCAAAACTTTATTTTAAGAAAAATAATTCTGCCCTATTTGTTGATAACTAATAACATTAAATTAAAATAATTAATCATCTACCTCTCCTTCACAAATTTACATTTCTCCTCCATCCCCTCTACAGTATAGAAAGTGGTTTAAAATATTTATTTAGAGAAAAAGTCTCGCCTAATTGTGTTATAATATGGGCTTAAAATATTTAAAACTCTTTATTTAAAAGAAGTCTGTCATATTCATTGCTTTGTAGTAACAATAAATAATTAATCAATCATCTAAAATACCCCCCCCCCTCCCCTCCATGCCCAATTTCTTTTTTCTCCTACTTCTGCAATTTCAAACTCTATAAAATTTTAATTTTATAAAGAAAAAATTGCTGCATTTGATACTTTATACTAAATTTCCTCCATCCTGAAAATTTTCATTTGTAAACAATTTTTCAAATAGATTTTCATAATGTGTAGTGTATTACCCTAAATCGGGATGCCAACTATGTTGTAGTATTCTACAAAAAATGTCATTTCAAAGTAAGCAAATATACACATAAAATAAAATCTTCCCTTATACCACAGTTTCAAACTCTTTAAAATTTTTAAAATCCCTTAAATCTGCAGTTTAGATAAAGTTCCAAGAAAGATTTCTTAAAGTTCATTACAAAAGCAAAAATGAAATGCTGACAATATCACTATTACATCTGCAACTAACAAAAGCTATATCAAGTGTTGATCCAAAAGTTGCAGCAAACTAAACTCAAATGTCATGAAAACTAGAATGAATTTACTTTTAACAATTTTGTTACATAATAAATAGATAATAATTATTAATAATGTTATATAATAATTAGATGTAAAAACAGTACTGAATTTGTGCAGATTGTGTAATAAAATGTTGTATTGTTGTAATCAGAAAAACTTAAACATTTTAAGGAAAGATCAGGGAATAGTCAGAAAATTTGTAAAAGGGAAATCATTATTTAACCTGATCCACTGTGACTAATTTGGATAATACTTTATATGCAACTATTTTGCTACTAAATCGGCCATGATATGAGACAATTTTGGCTTTAAAGGCTACTATAGCAACTATTTTGAATAATTTTTGGAATGGCAGCCCTGGTCTGGTATAGTATTGTATGCAATTCATCTTGTTTGAATCCTGGTAAAATTGCATGGAACAAAGAAAATGGTAGGATCCCAGAAGATGATTGTGAAACCACTCTTCTGAATTATCAAGATTTCCTTGAAACAACAAACTTATCATTTTTCATTAGCTTCAATGAATCGACAGATAGATTGGATGAATTTTTTTATGATCATATGTGTGTTAAAGGACACACTAAAGCCTTCCATGTGACCAAACTTGTGTTGCTTTTGTCCCATGGACAAGCTTCTGTCGACAGAGGATTCTCTATTAACAAAAATATGGAAGTGGAAAACCTAAAAGAACATTCTTATATTTCTTTAAGAATTATAAAAAATCATATAGAGTATTGTGGTGGCCTGCTTAAAGTACCTATAACAAAAGAGCTACTTTCGTCTGCATCCAGTGGTAGACAAAGAAAGGTACATGATGTACCTGAAAGATCAGCAAAAAGAGAAGGAAAAATGTCTCACTGAGAACAAGAAAAGAAAGCTTGAAGATGATTTAGATGACTTAAAGAAAAAGAAAAATTGTCTGGTAGTTGACATCAAAGAACTTCTGGATTCAGCGGATGAGATATCTTTGAAGGCAGTCTACAAAAAAAAAAAAAAAAAAAAAAAAAACTTTCTGCATACAGTCAAACAGCCTGAGAAGAACCGTAAAAGAAAAACAGGCTGAAGTTAAAATTTTAGATGAAAAAATAGAAGAAGCAGTTAAAAAGCTTAAAGGCTGAAAAAATTCTTGTATTTAAAATGCAATAAATTATTGCTGAAACATGCTGAAGCTATGCTGAAACATGCAAATTTTTCTTTGTATGTGTGTGTGTGTGTGTGTGTGTGTGTGTGTGTGTGTGTGTGTGTGTGTTGATATACCTTTTTGTAAAATGATTTAGTGGATGTTTTTAAATTAAGGTAAGATATGAAAAATTGTTTAGTTTTTTAAAAATTTTTAAATTGTGTGTATCATAGCAGTACAGAATTATCAGGCATCTACTTTTGTCTAGTGTTAGCGCAGATAACTTTCAAAGTGTACTGCAAAAATATTTTCTGTACTTTTCGGAGACTTTCTCATAACATTTCACTATATGTTACTTCGCTACTATATGTTATGTATGGCATTCACCTGAAAACATATGAAAATTAATTTTTTTTCCGTCTTTATACATCTGCATTATACAAACAGACATAGTATTTTGTAACGTTAAAATTTTCATTTCTGAAAAGGTGCTTATTTTGGGTAAGGTGCTTGAATTTTATCATGTAAAGAAAGTATGAACCCTGGCTCGCTTTCTCACTCTAACATTTATAAGTTAAACAGCCAGTATCAGTATATTTAAATTAAAATTCTAAATTTACTAACATATTTTTTCCTAAACAATAAAACAATTTACTATCTAAATAAATGTTCTTTTCATGTCTACAAATCTCCAAAAATATACAGAGAAAGCTGAAAAATGTGTGAATAATTATTTTTACAAGAAATAATTTGACATCTATCTCCTTATTATGATAAAAAATAGTGTGCAAACAAAAATGTAATTATATTAATATAATTTAATTGTTTAATTCTTGAAAAAATTATTACATTGTATTACATCTTCAAACATAAAATTATGGATACTTTTGAAATTTACACCACTCAAAACAATTTATAAATTTGTTTTAATTTAAAACTATCTCTCTTAAGACTTATGGTTGATATAGACCTCTGAAGAAAACATTCATGAATGTAGTACTTTTGTCTAAATTGATGTGGAATATTGCATTTACTTTGCTATGTATGTTGTCTGAACAATATTTTGCATAGAAACGACAGTATATTTAATTATTAAATAAGCGTTAATTTTATTAAAAATGAATTTAAGTAAAAATTATTTATTGAAATTAATTAAATATAAGTTGTTATAAACATATAAAATTAATATAAAATAATGTAATTTAAAATAATGCATTTAATCAATATTATTATTATATTAATACCTTTTATGCACCCATATGAGCAATTTTTTACAAACAGCAGTGTCATTTGAAAAGGTTAAGGGGGAGGGGGGCAGTTTCCCCCTCAATGAATTGATAAGAATACATGAGAAATTATCTATATATTTAAAACATAAAGCGCATATTGTCAAACCACATAAAAATTAGTTCTTTGTGCATTAATGAACCTTTTTTTTTAAGGCTTTAACCCTCAGAAACGAGAAACCTGATTGATTAACTCAACCCTCACTTGTTTAGCCTAGGGGGATTGAAAACGGATGAAACCGTACCACTGCATTGAAAGCATAGACCTTCTAATATATATTTGCTCTGAGGTTGAAAGCTAAAGCTTTTTTTTAACAAACTCATGTTTTCACTACTAAATATACATATTTTTTTGCAAAATTTTAAAGAGAGTTTTGGATGCAGTTATATTTATAACCGATTGCAATGTCAGAGAGAGTTCAGAAGATGAGAACTATGTTTTATTGCTATGTTAAAGGAGCCAACGCAAAAACAAACAAGTGGGTAAGTGTGATCGGAGATCACACAAAGGGTTTCATTTAATATTCCTCCGGCCCAATAGCGGGCAGAGCCCGCTATTATACTCTGTCATAATAATATCTGTCATGTGGACTAAATGCGATATTAAAAAAATCAATTTCAAAATTAAGCATGTTGTATAGAGACCTTCAAAATGTTAAAATATGCCAATATTTCCATAATCGTGTTTTTATCATGATTCAATACATTCCTCAAACTCATATATTTACTATTCTCTATTACTCATATTGATACTCTCTTTGTATCATTCTCAAACATTTGAAAAATCCGTTAAACTTCCAATATGACGTCCTATTAAGTTGCTTTCTGTATTTACACATACTCATACTCCTTGGATTATTGAGAAAAGAGAAATGTTTGAAAATATCTGTTTTATTACCAATAGGATAGGCATATTGAATTGAAATTAGTATATTGACCAGTAGATATAGGTTTTCTGTAAACAGTAGTGGTGATAGATTGAGAGATATCAGTTGTGTGTCTGCGGATTAGAAGTCTAGAAGATAGTCTAGCAGATTCAAGTATATTTTTTATAAATTTTATTTTTTAAGTGTGCTCAAGTCTGTCTTAATTTATTTTATTTGGTGTTTTAATAGAGCTGTTTAGTTCGAATTTGTGGCTCCCTGAATTGTTTTTATAATTATAGGGGAGATTATGGTTTTTGGTATTTTTTGTTTTATTTTTCAAGTAATAGCACTGAGATCTGTCGTGATTGTCTTGCTTACAATGAGTGCAATATCTTTTTGGTTTGTTATATCTGTTTATTGTTTTGTACACTGTCTCTTGTGAAATGGAGCTTGTGTTGCGACTTTTGCAACGGTGACGAAGCTCGTTGGTTAATTTATTTTTCATAAATTATAACAAAAGGTTAGTTTTAGGCCAACGCTGTGAATTTTATCGCCGTTCACAATTATAATCAAAATGATTTTTCAGTCATCATGGGAACACGGCATCGATTGGGACAAAAAATTGTCAGAACATTTAGAGAAAAAGTGGGATAACTGGTGCGCACAGATTCCGTACCTTGGTAGAATAAAAATTCCAAGATAATATTTTAATGATATGGGAAACTATGACAGTGTAGAAATTTATTGTTTTAGTGATGCAAGTATTAAAACATTTGGAAGTGTAATTTATCTCAGATATCGCAACAATAATAGCATAAAACAAGTTTTGTTACATCAAAAAGTCTATTAGCGCCAATAAAAAAGCTAACATTGCCACGTTTAGAACTTATGGGTGCTATGATTGGAGCTAGACTTGGTAAGCGAGGGATGTCTGTTCTCAAGATAGCAATGTATATTATTGGATTGACTCAAATATTGTACTTCACTAGATTAAGAGTTCATCTAGTACTTGGAAAACATTCGTGAGCAATAGGGTATCGAAAATAGAAACAAATCCAATGAATTGGAGACATTGTCCAGGAGTTCTAATCCTGCTGACCGACTTACAAGAGGACTCTCACTTCTCGACCTCAAGAGCGATAATCTGTGGTAGTCAGGGCCTCCATGGTTAACGAAAGATTCAAAATTATGTCCTAAGGAAAACAGAGAAGTAGATGAAGATATGAAACAACTAGAAGCTAAACGAAAAGTAATTTCCCAAAATCTTTGTTCATCAGAACACCAGAAAACGCTTATAGAGATTGAACTTTTAGTTCTCTGTTGAAAGCAGTCAGAACAGTGGCAAGAATTAAAAGATTTGTTTTTAATTTAAGAAGCCCAAATAAACGTAAAGGTACATTATCTGTAGAATTGAAAGAAGCTGAAGAATTAATAATTAAGGAAGTACAAATGAAAAATTATAAGGAAGAAATTGAGTCATTAGATGTTGGAAATCCAGTTAAGAAAACTTCAAGAATTTATTGTCTATGCCCATATCTAGATGAAAATAAATTGTTACGAATAAGTAGTAGGCTTAATGAAGGATCCTTTGATTCAAATGAGACCAATCCAGTCATATTGCCAAAGAATGAGAAGTTTATCGAGTTACTAATTACGCATGAACACAGAAAATTGATTCATAGTGAAGTTTCTTTGACACTTGCATAAATTCGGAAAAAATTTTGGATTCCACAAGGAAGGCAATTAATTAGGAAAACTATTAGAAAATGCCTAATTTGTAAGAAATATAATGCAAAAGCAGCTGAACAATTAACTGGCCAACTTCTGAAAGAAAAAATTTCAGAATCTCCTGCCTTTACCATTATAGGATTGGATTTTGCAGGTCCGATAATCACAAAAACTGAGAATAAAGACACGTCAAAGTCATATATTTTGTTATTTACCTGTGCCACAACAAGAGCCATACATCTGGAAGCAGCAAAGGGTATGACTACAAGATCTTTTATTTTGTGTCTTCGTAGATATATTTCAAGACGTGGGAATTGTAAAATAATTTTTTCTGATAATGCAAAGAGTTTTAAAGCTGCCAACAAAGAACTGCAACAATTTGAAAATATAATTAAAAATCAAGAATTTCAGGATTTTATCTCAAATAAAGGTGTAACATGGAGATTTATCATTGAGCATGCCCCATGGTGGGGAGGATTCTATGAAAGACTAGTAAAGAGTGTAAAGGAACCACTAAGGAAAATTTTGGGAAGATCTCTCATCACATTTGACGAACTATAAATGATCATGACAGAAATCGAAGCCATAATAAATTTGAGACCATTAACTTATACAACAAGTGATTTCGGTGAGTCAGAGCCACTTACACCGGCTCACTTTCTTCAACTAGGAAGAGAAAACATTAGTTTTCCTCTATATTTTGCCAAATTAGAGAACAAAATTTCGACCAAAGAAACTGTTAAGGAGAAAGCGCTATCAAAGCAAATTGTTGAAACAGTTGTGGATTAAATGGAAGGAACAATACTTGTTGAATTTAAGTTCAGATCGTCAATTTAAAACTCCTGAAAGACATAATCTAAAAATTGAAGATGTTGTCCTAGTTGATGGTACTGCTAAATCTAAACTGTTGTGGGACTAAGGAAGTGATTATTGGCAGAGATAAACTTATTCGTGCCTGTATAATAAAAACTGCTAAAGGACTGTTGAGAAAACCAGTACAACTTTTGTATCCTTTTGAACTAGACTGTTTAAATGATAAATGATTTCAGTATGTGAATTTGAAATTTGTTTATTTACTTTTTTTTCTATTAATGTTTGAATATTTAAATGATATTATAAGCTGAAATATTTTTTTAATTTGTAATTTGTTTGTTTACTCATTTAGTAAGAATATTTATTATTTTATGCATATTTTATACTTATTTGAATTTAAAAGTGCGATTGAATAATAATGCTCATTAGTATTATTGATTAATTATTGAAGTGTTAATGATGGTATTTAATTTCTGTATCTATGTTTAATCCTTTATGTATAAAATCTGGCCAGATATATATGTCCATGTAGCTACATGTTATAAAGGTGTTGTATTGTATTTATATTGATAATAATTTCATTATTTTATGTTTATTTTTTTATACTGTTGAAAATGTAATGCGTAATTTCATAGAATTGTCAGTAAGTGTAGATTGAAAAATGTTTATTTTTATCAGGTTTGAGTTTGATGTAAAGTCATGTTTATTATGATAATTTTAATGTTGATTTATTATTATGTACTCTCAATAGTCCAGGTGGGGAGTGTGTATTATGTACTCTCATCAGTCCAGGTGGGGAGTGTGTACTATGTACTTTGATCAGTCCAGGTGGGGGTGTGTAGAGAATTGTAATGTTCTTAATGCCAAAAAGGCAATAAATGAATCACGATAGCTATTGGTTATATAGGGTTGCCTTTCCACCTGGGCTTTTTGAGTGGTTGTTGCGTAATGAATGATGATAAAAATGGTAATACCTTTGAATTTTATTTGTAAATAATGTATATATTTTACCTGTATAGTAGAGAAAAAGAGGCTCGACTTATCTATGAGTGAGTGCCAGTAATTAATTTATGATTAGTGTTGCAAATTAAAATATGATTAAGAAACCACTGAATCACGATAATACGGCGAAACAGTAACTTCAATAAAACTTTATGAAAAATTATATCCATATCAATTATTTTAATGTATTGGATACTTATATGTTTGTCAGGAGGAACTGCAAATATCCCACTTTGGGAATTTGTGGGAATTTTTTTTATGGTTGATGATCTTGAATTATTGGTACTAAAATAGTGTTGTTCGTGTCTAGGAGATGTCGTTTACTTGATTCGTTAAGATGGTGGGCAATCTGATGGATGTAAATGGGGTTATCACAAGCTGGTGCTGCTAGATATCTTAATGTGTCGTGTAGTGTGGTCCAAAGGCTCCGAAATCAATTTGAATCCAAAAATTCAGTATCAAGAAGGCTTGTTTCAGATCGCTCATAGGTTACAACCCTTGTACAAGATAACTTTCTAGCTGTTTTGGCCTAAAGGAGGAACATCACTACTGTGGCTCAGCTCATTTCCGATCATCGTAAGCAAAACACAGATGACAATACCTGCGATTATGATGCATAGACAGCTTCACTATTAAGGACTATGCAAGACAACCCGTTGTGTGTAATCCTCTTAATCGACAACACAGAAACACAGAATGCCCATTTACGTTGGCCAAAAGAGTATGTTACCGTTACACACAACAATGAGCTTCCGTACTGTTCACATATGAGTCCTGGTTTGCTTTAGAGAGTGATTCAGGTCGTGTGCTGATCGGGAGAGAACAAGGCATCAGATTCTACCTATGTAACATTGTTGAAAAACACAGTTATAGAAGAAGTGGAATCATGGTTTGGGCTGCAATCTCTCTTTTGGTCACAGTAGCTTCCATGTGTGCCATGGAAGAATTCTGACTGCTCTGAAACGTCGGGATGAGATTCTTGCTCTGTTTGTCACTAGGGCCTGATTACCGCAGGGGCAAACGGGGCAGCTACCCCAGGGCCCCAAATGACAAATTTTCGTAGCCCAATCAATGTTTATGTTCTTGTATATAAGAAAAAAAGAAAAAAATACTTTTTCATTCTCTTTATATAAGATCTATGATTCGCGGGATCTACAATCAGCTAATCAACCATTGTACTTAAACTGGAGGTCGGCGTAGTTCTACCAATCAGAACTGCCTATTTTTTATGTGTGACCTCCAGCATAATGACGTCAACTGCAACTGCCCTATTCGTGATTCCAACCCCAGTGTTTATTCTCTGAGTCTGAGTGCTCTAATGTGCTACCTGGTGGCAGATATTCTAAATATTTATTTCAGTTATGCTGAGCGAATCACAATACATTCAGCTTAGGTAAACAAACTGTTCAGCAAATCACAATAAGGTAAATAGCTGGAATTATGTGCCATTATTATTAATTTCAGCGCCACCTGCAGAGGATTTGAAACGCGAATACTACGTAGCAACTTTTCCCTCTCTCTCTCTGCCACTATGTAAATCACTTCTTTTCTCCATGGATTTTCCCTCATTCACTAACCATCACTGTAACTTAACTGCAACTGTGCCGTGCCTATGTGTTTACATTTTGTTGTTATCTAACCAGTGTATCTAACGCACATGTATTACCTCGTTTGGTTCTCTAGCTACTTAGGAATACAGATTTTACTGACTTTATTTATCTTTTTATCGTACATTAATCGATGCTACATCCAATCTTTGCAAACATCATGCAAAGAAATTACTTGTCCGGTGCAGCAAAAAGAAAATTGAAAAGGTCTCATGAAGAAAATGAAAAAGATGCTAGAATACATGAAGAAAAATTCTGGTGAAAAAGAAACGGATAAAAGCAGTGATAAACTACCTGAAGAAATAGATAATTAAAAAAATATAAGTGGTGATAAAGATGATTTTTAAGAAGAGGTGATGAAAATAATAGAAAATGTAACGACAATCGATGATTCATTGGGTGCGAGTTCAAGTTACAATTCTGGTCCTGTATCATGGAACATTGTTTCACCGCACATGATTGAACATTTTATTAACAATCCACCGAAGCAAAATAAGGAGCTATTGAGTGAAACTGAAAAAATTATTTCTGGCTGTAAACAACTTCTGACTGAAAATAACTTTTATCGCATTAAAAAAAATAATGAAAAAGTACTCAGAGAATGGCTTGTGCTTTCTTCAACAAATAATTCGATATTTTGTAGGATATGCAAACTTTTTTCCAACAATACAAGCAAACTTTCCACTTCTGGATTAAATGACTGAAAGCATGTTTCTTTGAGGTTGGCAGAGCATGAAAACTCCTTTTTGCACCGAAAGTCAGTTTTAAAAATGTCTTTTAGACTTAAAACCAGCCAAAGAATTAATTCTGCAGTAGTACTTCGGTATAAAAATGAAGGGGATTATTGGCGATCAGTGCTAATGAGAGTTGTTGCCACTATAAAATTTTTGTCCCTTAGAAGCATGGCTTTCTTTGGTGAAAACGAAACAATAGGATCTATCCATAATGGAAACTTCTTAGGATGCCTAGAGTTAGTGGCTCAATTTGATTCTTTCCTTGTATCACATCTTTCTAAGTATGGTTATTGTTAGGAATTAAATATGTTAAGCTTCTCCTTGTCTCAAAGACATTAAGTTATCCATACAGAGTCAGTGCTAAGTTTAAAATATGTTTTCTTAATTTCATTTTTACGTATGTTTTTAACATTTAAATATTATTTAAATATCGTTTACTTACGTTTTTCTTTTGTTTTTGGCCTTTATTTAATTCAGAAATTTCTTTTATCTTTCATTTATTTACTTTGACTTACGCGCGTATTCTGATCAAACGCCGTAAGTTTGCGGAAGCCGTTCCGCAAGTTGGGGGGGGGGGGGGGGGTCTGCGGCTGAACGTGGGAAAGCACTCGCAGACGCTATTCTTATCAAACATTTTTACAGATCCGTAACTGCTGGCGTCACTGTATGGTAGGGACAAACTAATCGAATGCTAGTAACTTATAGAATCAATTTTCGTCGAAAAATATCCATCTTTAACCAATGAAAATGCTAGAAAGAAATTTCGGAGAATTTTTCTTTTCCCGTTTGTTTACGTTGATCTATATTTTGACAGCATCGAGCATTTTCTTTTTCATTGGAACCTAAAAAAGTTTCAAGATTAGAAATTTTCACCAGATGAGGTGGAAATTATTATAAATGAGTTAGAAAAATATCCCGAACTTGTTTCTGGGCAATTCACGGCCCGTTTTCCAACAAAAAAAGAAGTCAAAGAGCAGTAGAAAGACATGGCTAAAAAATTAACAGCATCAAACTTGGGAATAATTAGGACCGATATCCAAGTGAAGAATAAATGGAATGACTTAAAATATCGGGTGAAGCAGAAAGCTATAAAATACAAAGAACACGTGTAAAACAGGTGGTGGCCCAGGAAAAGCAGTGCCTTACACACAATGCGATTTACGCATTATTGGATTAGTAGGGTTACGATGCATCGAAGGAATCACCGATGACTCGTGTGATACAACTACATTGGTAAGTAGCTTCAGTTTTATATTTCAATAAAATAAATTGTAACTTTAGCAATGGTACATTTTCTTATTTTTATTCTTTCTTTTCAGACTCTAAAAAATCTGAAGAAAACAAACTGTAAGTAAATTATCAACTTGAATTTATTTTTTCAATGGATTTCCTTAAAATGCTTTTCAATGTTTTTTTTTTTCCTTAGATTTAAACATGATGATAAATAATTTTATGAATTACCACAGGCCTTAAAATATTATACAGACAAAAATTGAGGCATCTGACACCTTCAGAAAATTCCTCTTAATAAAAGAGAATCCTTCACAAAATTCTGTTCCATAAAATCAATATTTTTATCTCATGTAATAGAATTCCATTCCATAAAAACTTACTTTTCAATAATTATTTTTAATTTGTTATGCTTTAAAAAAATGTGTCATTTACAAATAAGTTCAGCGGAAAGGAAAACTTTAGCAGAGGTCTAGTACTAATAAATGTTTAGTTTGTATAAGAGTAACTGGATTTCAGCTACCATTAAAAAAAGTTATTTTTCACAGAAATAACTTTTTTTTTTTTTCTCCTAAAAATGAGGACCTAAAGAATAAAACCATGCAACAGCTCCTTTATGTACATTCAAATTTGTATATTTTGGATAAAAGTATTATGAAAAATTAAACTTTATGCAGTACTCGACTCATTAGATTTCTGAATTTTATTTTATAAATAATGCTTTATTATTTCTTTTTAAATAATTACTATTTCAAACTTTTATGAATTATTTTGAAATTCATGGATTGTATTTAGTAGTGTATAAAAAAGGTACTTTTATGTTAGCCGTCCACCACTGATATATATATATATATATATATAGTTACACATATACATAGTAAAATGTGTATATATATATCTATACATACATACATATATATATATATATATCAGTGGCACCTGGCTAACATAAAAGTACCATTAAAAATTAATAAAGATTTTATTATTACAGTGCCAGATTTACCAATGAATGATGTAGTAAGGGACAATGGAAGCAGTGCAAATCATGCAGATGATAGCAATTCCAGTATGTTTTTATTTATAAAAATTATGAACTTTTTATGCTTTTTGCTGAGTTTATTTACTTTTGTAGCATTATTGCAGTATTTTTTTTTTAATTTACTTTATAATTATTTGAATTATCGAGTATAAATCACCAAATCAAAACTAAACTTTTATATTTATTTGGTATGTTGAATTTTTTGTCTTTTTAAACTTATAAACTCCATGAAACTATTAATTTTTCTAAGTTAAAAAATTGTCATGTATTTCACATATCAGCTATTTACATGTAATAACCAATGGTTGTATGTAAAACTATTACATCATTGTTTTTATTAAGAGTATTTTAATATTATTTTAAACCAATTACATATGTAATATACAATAAGAAATTTTAATTTAATTATGTGTCAAAATTACATACAGCAACAAAATAAGAAAAGTTTTAATGCATAAACTTTAATTAACAACCTTATTTAAATATGTTATCAATTTTTTAAAAAAAAGTATGTGTGTGTCTGAACAGAATATTTGATAAATATCCTACTTTTTATGAGGTTTTTAGCTGAAACATTCATCTTCAAGTTAAAAAATAATTAGCAAAAATAAGCAATTTGAGTTTCTCTCGGTGCTTAGTTTTACAAGTAAAAATCAAGCATCAACATTTCTCTCCCCCACCCATAAAAAAGTGTGATCTAAGATAAATACGTATTGATATTTATTGTTTTATTTACTATTAATTTTTTTTCATTTATAGTGGCAATAGAACTTGAAAGCGTAAACTCATTCATTGATGAGCCAATCCCCACTGTTGATCAAGGTATATTTATTTTTATTTATTAGTGTGGAAAAATATTTCCATTCATTTCTGTCAGGCTTTGAAATTTTTTTAATTTCTTATAATTAAAAAAAAAAAAAATGAATCTGTTCATAAATCAGATTGTTGACTAACCCCAATTTTGTTTAATAACTTGAAATGAAAGATTGACAGAGAGCTTAATATTTTTACAGGGTGTTATTTATATACTTGCATAATTTACATCTAAATTTGAAAGAGTTTCGATGAAAAAAAAATGCATAATTTTTGTGGCGTAACTTTTCAAACAAAATCTTTAAATAAATAAATAATAATCTTTAAAAAATTCTGTGTATTATTTTACACCCCTCATACTTTTGACACCAAAAAATAATATGCAAGTATAAATACAGTATAATACTTGACATGTATATTTTTATTAACATATGAGCTGTAAAATTTATAAATTCACATTTAAAATATTTCTTTTTATTTTATAAGTTTCTAATTTTCGTAGAAAGTTTTATTATATATATATATATATACGTGTGTATGTGTAAACAAATTTATTCGTTAATATGTACTTTGCATTTGCATTTTCTTTAAATATATTTCAGTATGATTATTTAACCTGGAAGAAATAATTTAACATTAAAAAAATTTTTTATTAATTTCTCTGACAACATTTCATGGAAGTTCAATTGATGAAATTACTTATGGTTTGCAATAAGGATACCTTTTAATATTTCTTAGAAAAAAAAAATGTGATCATGATAAATTAAAAATCAAAGTTGTACTTAAATTCAGAATTTCAAATGAGTAATTTGTTTAATATACAATATGAAAGTTTGTAATAATAATAAACTTTCATCTTTTATTGATATAAGGGATTTTAGTTTTTATTAAAAAATACAGCTAGCATTTTGGAGATTTATTAGAGATACGATAAAAAAAAGAGATACTGTGCACTGTAACAAAAATTCATATTTATCAAATGATAATATGATTCAGGGTAGATTTTAAATATCTAAAAATTTCTTAATGATTATTTAGTTAGAATTATATAGATAAAAGTGATGTATGATATATAAAAACACAGTAGTCGTGTTACCTGCTATGATAATATAATAAATATGTTGGTCAATCAATAATTCGATCTACCTATTTATTTTTTCTTTAAGCAAAAAATTCATTTTACACTTATCAACCTGTATTTTTCTGTTTCTAAAAAAAAAAAACTTAAATCAGCTCTAGACAAAAATATTTTAACAGAATTATATTTTAAGATATATGTAAAATGTATTTTTAGAAACAATCAAGGGAATAAAATTTAAAATATAAGTTTTATGAACATTTTTATAAAAATAGAGGAAAGCCTTCAGACGCTCAGAGGGTTAATAGTAATTTTTAGTTCATTCAAAGAATAGCTAGACCAATAATCAATACTTTAGCAATGCAAAATTTAAAAATAACTTAATATATCTGCCTATTTTTTTCCATAATAACTTAGGTTACAAAATTGAAAAAAAAAAATGAACTCTGTAGTAGACAAATGTACATTTATCTTAATGAAGCAAAAAATTGTCACAGAAACAAAGAAGTGTACTGCTTGTTAGTGTATATCTTTGTTTATCTATCTAGTAAACATACAAAATAAAATTTTTAATTATTTATAAATAAATAAAAAGTTATCTTGTTTAAGGTGCAGAGAATAACTGATTGGCCGAAATGTATTTCATGTAATCTATAAAATGATTGCTATTGCAATTTCGAGTTACAGTAAGTATTTTTATTTATTATTTTACATTTATTTTTTATTTTCTTAATTTTCTGACCAATTATCTATATAGCAAAAAATATAAGACAAATAGCATTCTCAAATCCAAACTGGTTACTGGGACATATTTTATAATTCATTTTTGTTCATAAACGAATGAAATTGGCAGGTGTTCTTATTCAGGAACATTATAATTGAAATATGTTTTTCTTTTTTTGGTAAAAGCAGAAGATTTTTCAGAAAATACTGTCAAAGTCTGTGTTTTGAACAGAATTTCTGATAACACAACATGAGAAAGAGGAAAAACGTGTCTTTATCTCACATGAATCGTTTATAAATCAATAAGTAATTTATTCATCAAAAGATGGAAAACTTATTTCGATTTCATATTACTTCAATACTCAGGCCTGCCAATTTTATTATGCCTTTGCATTTTAAAATGTGTCAGAAAATTTGTTGTTGAGCAGGTCATTTGAGAACCACCTTAATACAAATATTCACCAAGTTCACTCTTTTTGTAATCAGAATGAAATTAAATTAATTAAATTAATTTAATCATAGTTAAATCATAATAATCATAGTTAAATCATAATAATCATAATTTAATCATAGTTAATGATTAAATTAATTAAATTAATTTAATCATTAAAGAATCATAATAATAATGTCTACTCGCAATATTTAATTTTTTTAATATGCTGCTTTTTGTAAAACATGCTACTCATTATTTTATATCACTTATTTTTTGTCATTTTTAATATTTTACAGATAGTTCCACAGTACGTGGCCAGAAGCACAGGGAGCGAAAAAGAAAAAGAACCGAGGTTGAACTTAAAAAATTTGAGCTCGATGCTTTCCAGGTTAAAAAAAATTTCTACCAGCACTTGGAGAACATATCCAATAGCGTCTCTGCACAACAAAATGTTTTACTAAACATGAATAACAACATCGAGCTGCTTGTGAAGCAGATGCAGCAAATAAATAAATTATTAGCTCTTGCTCTAAATGTTGACGACGAGTTAGCACAAAATATATAAGTTTTAATTTTGTACTATTTTCTGATTTGTTATTTATTCTTCAATCACACTAATTTTTTTATGTCTGTTTTTTTTTCTTTTCCCAGCAGGTTTAATGGAATCATTTCAACGTTATTACTTTATAGGGGTCTGGTGCTTCTAGATACACATTTTTTTTAAATCAAATTTTAAATAATATATCTAAACTGACAATGTTGATAGTTTTAAAATAAAATCTCTAATAACTCACAGGAAGTATTTTATGTGTGCAGTAGGCAATTTTTTTTTAATTATTGGAGAACACATAAAATGTCCAGAAAGAAAAGAAAAATTGGTTTCTCCAACATATTCAAGTGTTATCAGAAAGATAGTTTTCACAGGGCACAAAATGTTTGGTGTTAGTGTTTACATCCATGGCTCTACATCAGCCATACTCAACCTGCGGCCCGAGACACATAATCATTAATGACTATTTATAAAATTAATTGAGATGTGTATAAAAAGTTTTTAATATTTTCATTGCTATTTTATATATTTTTATGGGAAGACAATTTCTTGTTATTTAAAATTACCTTAAATTATCTTAAATGTCGTTTCTTTAGTCAAAATTCTTTTTACATATAGTTTTACTTGTGCTTACAGTACTGTGTATACATTTCTTAATCCTGAACACTAAACAAACATTATTCAAATTAATTTAATTTGCAATATATATTTCTACATTAAAAAGAAAAGTTTTTGCATTGAGAAAAAAAAATATTAGAAAAAATCCCGTGATTTTTTTTTTTTTTAAATTTGGAATTGTTGCATTGTTATGTTTTATACTTGTCATATAGCCATGCTATCATATAGCTAGGTTAAATATTTATCGCAGAAAAAATTGGCAGCAAAATGTTTTATACCACTATTTCAAGAAAACAATGTTCACGGCATTTGCTATAGAAATCTATATTTTTTTACATTATTATACAAGTGTGTTGCGGCCCGCCTAACGTCACAAATATATGTTTGCGGCCCGCGAGAAAAAAAGGTTGAGTACGGCTGCTCTACATTGTTAAATCAAATCAGGGACAAACTTGATTAATTTTTAAATAAACAGCTTTTATATATTATATAAATCTATTAAGTATAAATGACAATTACACTTCAATAAATAAATAGCAAATGGAAAAAAGTGTTCACATTTTCAACTATCACAACTGAGGATGAGAAGTATCTTTTATCGTTACATATCAAAATTTGTGTCATGTGTTTTGTAATACATTTGTATACAATATCACAAATTCCTTATTTAACTTCTTGATGGCATCTTTTTTATGTTTCGTTCACCTTAATTTATAACATCTGAATTAAAAAAAGAAAAAAAAAGAGAAAATGAAAAGTATTATGCACGTTAAATTGTGAGTTTCTTTCTTTAACACTTATTATATGTATATAATTTTATATATATATATATATTTTTTTTGTAGTGGAAAATTTTATTCATATGTTACAAATTTAGATGAATAAAATATATAA
Source organism: Maratus michaelseni (assembly GCA_963931845.1). Lineage (NCBI taxonomy): Eukaryota > Metazoa > Arthropoda > Arachnida > Araneae > Salticidae > Maratus > Maratus michaelseni. The sequence continues at coordinate 29,600,128 of OZ007597.1, read as the reverse complement.
GCACACATTTTTTACCCCTAAATTGATAACATCTGAATAAAATTCTTCTACTCAAAAAGAAAAAGTTAAAAGTACCATGTGTATTAAATTGTAAATTATTATTTTTTTGTTATGAACTTATTTCACACATTAACCCCTTCATTCGCAGACATATATACATTGATTGGGTATACTATAAGTGAAGGGATTACGAATTCTAAAAAATTATATAAATTTCTAGAACAATCATTGTCATCAAGCTGCAGTCTATTGGGACTGCATAATGAAGTATAAATTACAAATTTCAAAGAAAGAAAAAAAAACTCGAATTACTTTGAACAATCAGAAAATGATATATATAGGTAAGCAGTTGTGTAAATATGAAAAATTGAACAATAAATTGATTTTTAACAATAGAAATTTATTAAACAAAAAAAAATTTATATATGTATGCTGATTTTTTCGCGAAATCTCAGTGCTTTGGCTCTCATATCAGCTGGAGTGTAGGGTTATTAGATGGCTCTTCTGTATCGCTCTGATCAGAATCATCATCGCATGCATCTGTCGGTACATTATATTTTATGCAAATATTGTGCAATACAGCACATGCGATAATGATTCTGCACACTTTATTTGGAGCGTACAGAAGTATGCCACCAGTATCATGCAGACATCGAAATCTTGACTTCAAGACACCGAAACATCGCTCGACAACGTTGCGAGCACGTCGATGTACTTCATTATACTTCTTGTGTCTCGGCAAAGTTTCCACTGAATAAGGGGTCATCAGCCAGGGTTCCAACGGATAGCCACTATCTCCCAGTAAGAAGTTTTTCTCTGGGATGTAATTATCTGTGAAAAGCTCCCTTAAGCTGCTGCCTCGCCAGATGTATGAATCATGGCTACCACCTGGCCATCTTGCCACAACGTCCAAAATGTTAAGGTTATGGTCACAAACCTGAAAATTAAAAAGAAAACATTACACAAGAGAGGAAAATTCTGCTATAAGGCCGAATATAGATTGCCACACACGACTTTTATTTAAAAAATAAATAAACTAGCTGTAACTCAGAATAAAAACGCAATGACAACAAACAATTTTAAAATATCTAAATAACAAATAAAAATTCCCCTGTTAAAGTGTTGAGTTGTTCAATAACCATTCGATTGAGAAAAATATTTTTCTACCACTGAGCAATTTTTTTTAATGAAATTTAATTCATGTTGCTATGGCAGCAGACGATAAAACGATATCTTTGGAATAAGGGAATAAATAGAAGAAAAAATTTTGTTGATGTTTGTGATAAAATGTTTTTCTTTATTTTTTAAAAATGTATATACATAATTCACTTTTATATTTTAACAGAATAATAAGTTTACTTAATTCGTTACTCATGCTATGGCCAGTATACACGATACACGTCGAGCCACAATGCCTTTATCATTATCTTTTTACGCATAAAAGTTTCCCTACGGTACTCCATTGTGAAGTTTTGTAGTTTTTGAAATCTAATATTTGAAAAACGACGTAATCATTAGATTTGAAATTTATATCAAGAAAAATACAATTTTTTACCATTCTAACGCAGTTTGTAAAACATTTTTGTGACAAATACTTTTCGAGTTATTAATTTTTTAAGTTACTTCAAATGTTTCATTTTCCGAGATTAATCTGTGGCAACGATGGATTGCTGTGACTTTTCATAAACATGAAAAATGATAGAGATTGAAAGAATAAGCCACCCTGTGTGTGGCTAATAAGATTATTAAAAAAGCACAGTATTATTTAATTTATTACTTCATTTAATAGGTAGATTTCGTAAGATATCCATATACTTAAAGCTAACCTGCTTTTTAGTTTTTCGTGCAAAAATGCTATTTATACGCATGCGCGAGCATTCAGCTAATCAGCTAGAGGCTTTTACTATCTTCAGACGCGATGTTCCAGCCAATGAGGTGAAGGCTTTTTCCTCTCTCTAGAAGCGTATGTGTTCCATTTGGTTGTTCGGTTGTTGAAACTTTATAGATTTCTTTTATTAAGGTATTTTTTCATTTTACCGTATTTATTTTCTTTTTAAGTCGTATGTATTTTACTACTTTGAATTTTTTATAACTAACCCTTTTTTTGAGAGAGAGAGAGATTTTGTGGCACGAAATTCCGCGAATCGTTTCCGATGTAAACAAACTAATTTTAAACTTTTAATATGTAATTCTGTGTGATATGATTAAATTCTGGTTTTCTCAGCGACGATCACAGTATTTTTACCAAATAATTTTTGTATTAATCAAGCTTTTTTGGTTATTAAGCATAGCTAAACACGAAAGAAAACTTTGTTATTTTAAGATTTTGATGTGAATTATTTGCGTACATTTATAAGACGAGTTTCACTGAATAATTCAAGAAAAAAAAAATCTCATCATTATACATATTTAGTTATGCATTATTAATTATTTACTTGGCCTTTACTTTTAATATTTCAAACTTACAGTTGAATGTAACTATTAAAACATTTGAAATACTGTATTCGTAAAATGAAATTTCAGCTTAAACACTCGACAATTACTTTTAGGTTAAATTCAGGTTTTCTCAGTGACGATCACAGTATTTTTACCAAATAATTAAAAGTACTACTTGCATGCATCTATCTATCTATATTAGAAATTGTGCAGGTTTCTGGTCACTGTTTTGTTTACATATTTTAAACAAAAATTTCAATTTAATAATGCACTGAAAATTATAATAAATGCTTACAATCAAACACAACAACACAAAACAAAAAATTTCACAAAAACACATTATTTCCCCGATATTTTCCCACAACTAATCAATAAATTTCATGATATTTTATTGTGATTTTAAACCATGAACTTTAGTACTTTTCTGTTATACGGATACTATGCCAAAATGTATGTATGTATGTATGTTTGGCGACAATGGTGTACATATAACGGAAAAGTGCCTGAATTATTATTCATATATATATATAAAATATAAACATAATTGGTGACACAGCAAGTTTTCTGGATTTCTCCCTGTCTCTCTAACCACATTGTTAACAAAACAAAAAATTCACGAAAAACACATTATTTCCCCGATATTTTCCCACAACTAATCAATAAATTTCATGATATTTTATTGTGATTTTAAACCATGAACTTTAGTACTTTTCTGTTATACGGATACTATGCCAAAATGTATGTATGTATGTATGTTTGGCGACAATGGTGTCCGTATAACGGAAAAGTGCCTGAATTATTATTTTTTTATATATAATGTTATGAATTTTGTATATCTGTAAATATTCCATTTGTTTAAATTTATTTTATTTTATTATTGTGAAAATTGCAGTATTATTAATGTATTTCCTATTGAGCATCATGTAACTCAATGCTAAAGGCCTCAGGTGGTTTGCAAGAAAAACAACCTTACAGCATCGGTTTTATAATGGAGCTCTATTGGAAAATCGCCAAGGAATGGGTTTATCGCCAAGTTGGCGATGGTTTTGGCGACTTATTTTTGTCGCCAAATTTGGCGATATATCATCAAATGTCGCCAAGTTGGCGACGGATTTGGCGACTTTTTGTGCAACCACCCCCCCTTATACCTAGACATTGGGATCCTTTCTTGCTTGGGTTCTCTATCGAAAGTTAAAGCACTTTCTGGTAATTTCTAGCATCTGAAGGCTCTGGAATAATCTGGAAAGATCTGAAACCTATATAAGGACCTCCATCAGTTCAGTTGAGTTAGTTGTCTGTCAACTGCGATTGAATTCATACGAGAGGCTTTGCATTGAGAACTGTGTTACTCTGATCGATTTTGTCGTTGATACGTCGTATTGAACGCATTGTTTCTGTGAGAAATTTTGCTGTGCTGTTATTAGATTTGAAGATTACGGAATATCTTGTAATTTTCAGAAGATATTTGTGATCGTATTGCACTGTTTATAGTGAATAAAGCCTTTTTATTGTTCTTATATATTGGCATCAGTCCTTTCGAACCCCGAGCTCACAACATTTGGTGTCAGAAGTGGGATACAATGCCGATCACCAGAGCAATGGAGGCGCAACTGACTAAATTATTGGAGAAATTAGGGGAGATGGATGAGAAAATGACTGCCAACCTTGCTGAGTTGAAAGAAGAAATGAAGAAGGAAATGACTGAGAATCAGGCTGAAATGAAGGAAATGTCGGAAGAAATGAAGAAGGAAATGTCAGCGATAGATGAGAAAATGACTGCGAACCAGGCTGAAATGAAGAAGGAAATGTCAGCGATAGATGAGAAAATGACTGCGAACCAGGCTGAAATGAAGGAAATGTCGGAAGAAATGAAGAAGGAAATGTCAGCGATAGACGAGAAAATGACTGCCAACCTTGGCGACTTAAAAGATGAAATGAAAAAGGATATGTCAACCAACCTTGGAGAGTTGAAAGACTTAATAGAGGATAAAATAACATCTTTAAATGACAGAATTGACGGCGTGGAAGACAAAGTTGAAGGAAGATTTCAAGAAATAGAAGGAAAGGTAGAAGATATTCAAATGACAGCGAAAACCGTAGAAGAAAGAGTAGAAGAAAAAGTTCAAAAGATCGCCAAGACCGTTGAAGAAAGCATAGAGAATGTAAAAAAGATCATTGCATTTTTTAAGCGACTGATCGACAAACCTTGCGTTTTTTGGGGACAGATCGACGAACTTTGTGTTTATTCTGCAATCGATCGACGAAATTTGCTTTTTTCCCACGACTGATCAACGAACTTTGTGTTTTTTGGTGACAGATCGACGAACTTAGCGTTTTTTCCGCGACAGATTGATGAACTTTGTGTCTTTTCCACGATCGATCGGTGAATCTCAATCAAGTAAAATCTAAAGTCAGAAATTTATTTAACAACCTAACTGTTAAGGGTCCCTAACACATTTAATGGAACTTGAAAAATACACTGCATATATAAAACTTAGCTTTCTTCCCTTTTTTATAATAAAAATAAACATTTTACATAATCATTCTCAGTTGACTTAATTTTTTCAATGGTATTTTGTCATGTCTGCATTAATGTAATTCTTTAAATAGCACGTAAAAGAATAGTGGGGTTTAAAGATTTTTTTTTTCCCTCCCAAACATTACAACTCCCCTCCATTTAAAAATGTTGGTAGGGAGACTCCCGTCTTTGGAAAAATTGAATTTCAAGCCCTGCCTATAATATGTTTGTGTGTATTGAGGTTTGTATAGATGTTTGTGCGTGTGCTATTTTTAATACAGACAGTTTCATTTTTCACACAAACCTTTAAAAAAATTCACATTCTTTGCGCAATCCTTTAACAAAATTCGCATTTTTTTTTCGTGATTCTTTAATGAAATTCGCATTTTTTTCTGTATCCTTTTTTTTTGTCAAGATTCATAATTTTTTCAGCTATCCTATGACGTAATTAGTGGTTTTTTTTCAGCGATAATTTGACGAAATTTGTGTTTTTTCTGCGATTTTTTTTTTCCATGAAATTTGCGTTATTTTCCACAATTCTTTTATGAAATTTGCGTTTTTCTGTGATCCTTAGACGAAATTTTCTTTTTTCGCAATGCTTTGATAATAATCACATTTTCTCTGCTGCCTTTTGATAAGATTCATGAATTTTCAGCAATCCTTCGATGAAATTCGCGTTTTTTCAGCAATCTTTGAAGAAATTCGCATCTTTCTCGCGATACTTTAAGGAAATGTGCGTTTTCCAGCGATTTTTTGATAAAATACATTTTATTCCGCATTTTTTAGACGAAGTTTGGCAAGAAAGCGCTATCTTTGGGTGAAATTTCCTGTTTTGCGATTCTTTGACAAAATTTGCTCATCTTTTGTGTAAATCGCGTTTTTCTGTGGCCTTTTAACAAAATTCACGTTTTACATGATCCTTTGATGAAATTAGTGTTTTTCCCGTGATCATTTGACGAAATCTAGGATTTTTTTCCCGTGAAGATTGATTATATGTTTTTAGTCTGCAGGTGCCCTAAAAAGTTTGTGACACCTGTCGCTGCATTGCACGCATTCTTCCACGGTGTATCAAACAAACAAAATTCATCCTAAAGAATTATTGTTTTGTTTCTGGAAATGAACAACCGTCAACTCATTGACTGAATTAGAAAGGGTGAAATGTGTAGGCACTGAGTATCATCTATACTATTAATGTCGGTAAACGTCTGTCTGTGTGTGTGTTGTTGTGTCTGGCGTCTGTAAGCACAAAACTCTGCATGCAGACGACGGACATAAGTGCTTTTGGTATAAAAAAATTCGTAAGTGGAGTTTTTAAAATTCACAACATTTTGTGGGAGAAGAGGGGTGCGAACGTAAAAAATGAGTCCGCATCAATAATTATGGCGGCGGGGGGGGAGTATGTTTTGCCTACACGGGGCGGAGACTTTTCTTTGTTGACACCACTCATATGATATATCGTTCGAAAGGCCTGTGACTGCCTTTTCATGTTATGCATCTGTGTGGTCCATCCCCCCCCCCCCCTCGCCAATTGGGGCACTTTTCTAAATTTTGCACATACGACTCATGTTATATATCGTTAAAAAGGTCTGTGACCGCTTAATCATATTATGCATCTCCGGTGTCCATCCCCCCACTTTGCCCCCCCCCAAGGGGGTACTTTTGTAAATTTTGCACAATCCCTTCATGTTACGTATTGTTGGAAAGGTCTTTGACTGCTTATTCATGTTATGCATCTCCGGGGTCCATCCCGCCACTCCCCCCCCTTAAGGGGGGCAATTTTCTAAATTTTGTTGACACCCCTCATGTCATATATTGTTGGAAAGGTCTGTGACCGCTTAATGATATTATGCATCTCCAATGTCCATCTCCCCACTTCGCCGCCCCCCTCCCCCAAGGGGGTACTTTTCTAAATTTTGCAGACAACCCTCATGTCATATATCGTTGGAAAGGTCTGTGACTGCTTAATCATATGCATATCTCTGATGTCCATATCCCCGCTTTGCCCCCCCCCCCCCCCCAAAGAAGTACTTTTCTAAATTTTGCATTCAACCCTCATGTTATATATCGTTGGAAAGGTCTGTGACCACTTAATCATATTATGCATGTTCCGTGTCCATCCCCTACTTTACCCCCCCCCCCAAGGGGGTACTTTTTAAAATTTTGCACACACCCCTCATGTTACATATCGTTTGAAAGGTCTTTGACTGCTTATTCATGTTATGCATCTCCTTGGTCCATCCCGCCATTTCCCCCTCCCCAAGGGGGCACTTACCATTTACTTGCACAACAGCGCTAAATGTGTCAGATGAAAGAAATTCCGCGAGTACATGTGCCAGTGAAACTTAGCCAATTGCTGTTCTTCAACCTAGCTTTAATTCAAATGGGTTTTTTATTTATTTGAATTATTCTGCAAAAGTTTCAAACATTTTAAAGCAGCTATGAATTTTATTTTTATGTTACTATCAAGTTTTTTGCCGTCAAATTTTGACAGGTTCCATCTAGTACTACCTATTACATTCTCCCCTAAGTTGGGATTCTTGTAAATTTTTTGAAGATCTACACCGATCATGGCTTCTAGAACCCAAAACCACCCCCAGTTCAAAACTTTATCTATATATAACTTTTTTGTGGACACGATAACTCTGCACAAATCTCTTCCAAATAGATACATAAAATCTCGGTCAAGTTTGTTAATGGGCAAAATCGAACCGTGGGGAGGGGGGGGCAAATATATATATATGTAACTTTTTTGTGGACACGATAACTTCCATAATTCTGCACAAATCTCTTCCAAATAGATATATAAAATCTCTGTCAAGTTTGTCAATGGGCAAAATCGAACTGGGTGGGGGGGGGGGGGGGGAGGAGGCAAATATATATATGTAACTTTTTTGTGGACATGATAACTTCCATAATTCTGCACAAATCTCTCCCAAATAGATACATAAAATCTTGGTCAAGTTTGTTAATGGGCAAAATCGAACCGGGGGGGGGGCATATATATATATATGTAACTTTTTTGTGGACACGATAACTTCCATAATTCTGCACAAATCTCTTCCAAATAGATACATAAAATCTCAGTCAAGTTTGTTAATGGGCAAAATTGAACAAGGGGGGGGGGGGGTGGCAAATATATTTATATGTAACTTTTTTGTGGACACGATAACTTCCATAATTCTGCACAAATCTCTTCCAAATAGATACAGAAAATCTCGGTCAAGTTTGTTAATAGGCAAAATTGGGGGGGGGGGGGGGCATATATATATGTGTAACTTTTTTGTGGAGACGATAACTTCCATAATTCTGCACAAATCTCTTCCAAATAGATATATAAAATCTCGGTCAAGTTTGTCAATGGGCAAAATCGAACCGGGGGGGGGGGGGGGGCATATATATATGTGTAACTTTTTTGTGGAGACGATAACTTCCATAATTCTGCACAAATCTCTTCCAAATAGATACATAAAATCTCGGTCAAGTTTGTTAATGGGCAAAATCGAACCAGGGGGGGTGCCAAATATATTTATATGTAACTTTTTTGTGGACACGATAACTTCCATAATTCTGCACAAATCTCTTCCAAATAGATATATAAAATCTCTGTCAAGTTTGTCAATGGGCAAAATCGAACCAGGGGGGGGGGGGGCATATATATATATATATATATATGTAACTTTTTTGTGGACACGATAACTTCCATAATTCTGCACAAATCTCTTCCAAATAGATATATAAAATCTCGGTCAAGTTTGTCAATGGGCAAAATCAAACTGGGGGGGGGGGGAGGAGGCAAATATATATATATGTAACTTTTTTGTGGACATGATAACTTCCATAATTCTGCACAAATCTCTCCAGAATAGATACATAAAATCTCGGTCAAGTTTGTTAATGGGCAAAATCGAACCGGGGGGGGGGCATATATATATATATGTAACTTTTTTGTGGACACGATAACTTCCATAATTCTGCACAAATCTCTTCCAAATAGATACATAAAATCTCGGTCAAGTTTGTTAATGGGCAAAATTGAACCAGGGGGGGGTGGCAAATATATTTATATGTAACTTTTTTGTGGACACGATAACTTCCATAATTCTGCACAAATCTCTTCCAAATAGATATATAAAATCTCTGTCAAGTTTGTCAATGGGCAAAATCGAACCGGGGGGGGGGGGGGGGCATATATATATATATATATATGTAACTTTTTTGTGGACACGATAACTTCCATAATTCTGCACAAATCTCTTCCAAATAGATATATAAAATCTCGGTCAAGTTTGTCAATGGGCAAAATCGAACTGGGGGGAGGGGGGCAAATATATATATATGTAACTTTTTTGTGGACACGATAACTTCCATAATTCTGCACAAATCTCTTCCAAATAGATATATAAAATCTCTGTCAAGTTTGTCAATGGGCAAAATCGAACCAGGGGGGGGGGGGGCATATATATATATATGTGGTCGCAGGAGTTCTCATCTGAACTTTAGACTGCAAACACAAGCACATACTTTATTGGGGCTTGTGAAGTTGAATGATGCCTCGCGAACAATATAAATTTTGATGATGTGCAATTTTATCGTGAGAACAGAGTAGATGTGCTACAGCCTTCGCCTCGATCAGACGGATCGACGGTGGTCTCTTGTTAATTCTATGCCGGTCGGTGAAACCGCGCATTTAACAAATGTTTAAGCCCGACAGACGGTCGGATCAATTCTAAGTGTATATATGTTTTTAAATTAATGTTGTAAATATTTTATATGATAATCAAGAATTAAAAGTATAACGTTTTAATCAATTGGAAAAACGTGTGGACTATTACTCTCATCCCCTAGACGCCAGCTAAAATCCTACAGATTTTGGGAATTCGGCCGCGATAATTTTTTGAACACCAGAGGACAGACTTCAGACTTCTTATCATAAATTTCCGATGCTTCGAAAAAGAGAAAGAAGAAAAGTTTTCCGAAGCTGATAAAAGAAATAATTTGACCTACTGACGTGCGTTTTTCTCCAGATGTGATGTGTTTTACAGTGTTTTTGCACCGAAAAGTGTGAATAGTGTGAATTGCTTCCTGAGTGTTTGTGACATCTTTCTACAGAAGAAGAAAAAAAAGGCCTCGCATCGAGTGCGATGTTTTGGTCTCATTAGTGAAAGAAAGTGGAGTGATTATTTTTTGTTGTTGTTGTAGCTATTTTTGTGCACGCAAGTAGTGATTTCAAGCAGTGAAATTATTTTTGTTTTTCTTTATCTTTTTACATTACAAAGATTAAAGCAGGGTGTAATTTTGTTTTTCCTTCATTCAACGAAGTGATAAAGAAAATAAAAAACCTGTAGTGCTTTATTTTTTTTGCAGGTAATATTGAAAAAGAATAAAAAAAGGTGGTGGTACCTTTTGTTTTATAATATTTTAAAGGAAACGAAAAAAAATAAATACCTGTAGTGTTAATTTTTTTGCAGGTAATATTTAAAAGAAAAAAGGTGGTGGCACCTTTCTTTATGCTATTTTAAAGAAAACGAAAATTAATTACCTGTAGTGCTTTATTTTTTGTGCAGGTAATATTCAGTAATATTAAAAAGACAAGGCGGTCGAACCTTGGTCTTAAAAAAATAAAGGGAGCTCAGATTCCCATGCATAGTGTATATTTTATATGTTTTATTTTTATATATTTAAATTGGATCTCTTATTGAAGTAAGTGAAAAAAAAGTTTTTTATGTGTATTGTTTATTACGATTAGATAGTTAATTTTGAATTTAATAGAAAATGGCATACCTCGCGCGAGTTAAAAAGTGTGATCTAATAACATTGGTTGAAGAATTAAATCTAGTATTGCCAGAAAATGTAAAATGTTCAGTACTGACAGACTTAATTCTTAAATCCGATAATTACGATGAAGAATACACGAAAAATATTCAAATGCGTATTACGTCAGACAGGGAAGAGAAAGAAATGAGAGAGAGGCAATTAGCTGAGGAACAATCAAAGAGGGAATTTGAAATTCGTAAGTTAGAGTTGCAGTCAACAATTAGTGCTAATGCCCCCCCCCTCCAACAAATAAAAATAATTTGTTAAAAATTATGGCGAAATTTGAATTACCAGGTGATATCGGGGTATATCTTAACCTTTTTGAAAGGCAAATAAATAGAATAGGATTAGATAAGAGTGAGTGGGTTTCTCATTTGCTAGGTTTGTTACCTCTTGACATAGTACAATTCGTTGGTCGGGAACCAGACCCCAATGCTTCAGATTATGATTTCGTGAAGAAATTGTTGCTTAAACGGTACCACTTGTCACCTGAACAATTTAGACAGAAATTTAATAATCATCGTAAAGACATTGCATCTTTTTGGCGTGATTATGCTTTTGAGATTAACACATTTCTACGAGAATGGATAGAAGGTCTTCAAATACGGACTTTTTCAGAATTTCAAGACCTGATAGTTGTGGATCAAATCCGGAAAAAATTACCTCCAGACATTCGTGAACATTTTTGTGATGAATTGCCAAAAATAACAAATGTAGAAGAGTTAATTGTTAAATTAGACGATTATGAATCAGCAAGGAACAATATTAGAAAAAATGATTATAGAAACCCGAATTCGGAATTTAGAAAACGTTCGATTGAAAGTAATAGGACATTTCATCGAAGTGATACGAGTCGCGTGCCGTATGAGAAAAATTACGCAAGTACCCAAAAAAATAGTTCAAGTGTAAAAATTCGTTGTTTCAACTGTAACGAATTTTCGCACAAGTCGATTAACTGCCCACGTAAAAGAGAAGGACCCATTTGTTTCAAATGCAAATCCATAGGTCATAAAGCGGATCAGTGTACTTATAATGTCCCTAAAAGTGTAAATTCCTTTGCAAGCGACATCTCAATTTCTTCAGATAGAATAATGAAAAACGTGATGATTTTAGGAAAAAGTATTGAAAGTTTAATTGACACAGGGAGCGAAGTAAATATGGCAAATTTAGACACTTATGATTCTCTAGGACGTCCCAAATTATATGCAAATGATATAACTTTGTCAGGTATAGGTGGAAATCATGTAACACCTATGGGCTACGTGAATCTAAATGTTGAGATGGATAATTATATTGTAAATACCGATTTATATATTATAAAAGATTTAAATTATAATATTATATTGGGGAGTAAATTTTTAAAACAAGTAAATTTCAATATTTCTGAAAACGGAATTCAGATTACTGGAAAAAGAAAACTGAAAGAAGTCAAAATCAATTACGCAATAGCTTTCCCACGAGAAACCACAAGAAAAAATTTTGTCCACATCAGTTTCAGCACACCCAGAAATTATTTGCGGTCAGTGTTAAAAACCTCTCCTACATTTGAAAAAACTGCAACGCACGCTGATTTCGTGAGAACCGAAGAATTTAACCGCAACACTCCCATTTTTAACTTTGCTGAGAAATCAAACATGCCAATTAAAGTGCAAAGTGACTGTTTGTTAGAAAATGAAGAGTGTACAGATATGCAACCGAATTTAATGGAAACCACAAAGATTTGTTTAGCTGAAACAGCAAATTCAATAAATTTTCAGGAGATAGATACTAGTCATATTACAAACAAGGATATTAAAACAAAATTAACGGAACTTATCACTAACTATAGGCCAAATAAAATTAAAGATACGAATTTAAAAGTAAACATAATATTAACAGACGATGTTCCAATTGCACAGCGACCACGTAGGTTAGCATTTCCGGAACAGGAATTCGTAGATAAACAGATACAGGAATGGTTAGACTCAGGTATTATAACAGAAAGTCATTCGAACTATGCATCCCCTATAGTTCTAGCGAAGAAGAAGGACAATTCATGGCGCCTTTGTGTAGATTACAGACCCCTAAACAAAAAAATAATTAAAGATCACTTCCCCTTACCAATAATAGAAGAAGTTCTAGACAACATAGAACAAGCGCAAGTTTTCACTACCTTAGATTTAAAAAATGGTTTTTTTCACATCGATATTGCAGAGGATAGTAAGAAATATACCTCATTTGTAACACATAATTCTCAATTCCAGTTCGAGAAACTCCCTTTCGGACTATCGGTTGGACCTCAACAGTTCCAAAGATACATCCATGTTGTCTTTAAACAACTAATTAAAGAAAAAGTTGTACTAGTTTATTTAGATGATATTATAATTCTTGCGCAAACTGACGAAGAAGCTCTTTTAAAACTGAAACGTGTTCTAGAAATTGCAGCTGATTACGGACTTAAGTTTAATTTTACAAAATGCCAATTTCTCAAGCGAAAAATAGAATTTTTAGGTTACATAATAGAAAATGGTACGGTTAGGCCATCAGAAGCTAAGACCTTGGCAGTGAAAAAATTCCCCGAACCCCGTACTCTTAAGCAACTACATAGTTTTTTAGGTTTAACATCTTACTTTAGAAAATACATTCCTCACTATGCTAGAATAGCAAAGCCCTTAAGCGATTTGTTAAAAGCAGAAAATACATTCAAATTTGGACCCATCAAAAAAGAAGCTTTCGAGACACTTAAAGAGAAATTAGTAAATACCCCAGTATTGCACATATTCAGACGCGGTGCTAAATTGGAGTTGCACACAGATGCAAGTGCTATAGGTTTTGGTAGTGTCCTACTACAGGAAGATGAAAACAAAAACCTACACCCCATACATTACATGAGTAGAAAAACTACACCTACTCAATCAAAATATTCGAGTTATGAATTAGAAACACTTGCGGTAATCGAGTCAATGAAAAAATTTCGAAATTATTTATTGGGAACAAAAGTTAAAATTGTTACTGATTGTGAAGCATTCCAAAAGACACTCGACAAAAAAGATCTTGCGCCAAAAGTTGCCAGATGGGCACTATTTTTACAAGAGTTTGATTATGAAATAGTACATCGAGCGGGAAATAAAATGAAGCATGTCGATGCACTAAGCAGAAATACGGTATTGGTAGTAACACGTTCTTATGACGAATTAACAGCAAAAATTAAATTAGCGCAACAAGAAGATGAGCATATTCAAACCATCAAAAAATTAATCGAAAAAAATGAAAGCCCGGAATATTTTAATCGAAATGACATACTGTATAAATATGAAAACGACAGAGAACTGTTGATGATTCCCGTAAATATGCAAAAAGAAATAATACGCCATGTTCACAATAAAGGTCATTATGCTGTAGCAAAAACCGAAACAATAATAAAAGAAAACTATTTTATACCCCAGTTAAGGAAGCAAATAGAAAATGTCATTGCGAATTGCGTAGAGTGCATTTTGTGTAATAAAAAGCAAGGGAAAGGAGAAGGTTTATTGAACCCGATCCCAAAACAAAATATTCCCCTTGAGACTTATCATATTGATCATATAGGACCAATGCCATCCACTCACAAAAATTATAATCATATTTTTACCGTCGTAGATGCTTTCACAAAATTTGTCTGGTTATACCCAGTTAAAACTACTGCTGCCGTAGAAGTTATAGATAAATTAAAATTACAACACAACATTTTCGGAAACCCGTCCCGAATAATAACCGACAAAGGACCCGCGTTTACATCCGATGATTTTGAAGCATATTGTAACGAACAAAAAATACAACATGTCCCAATAACGACAGGTGTTCCAAGAGGAAATGGCCAGATAGAACGGATGCACAGAATACTGATACCAATTTTATCAAAACTTAGCATAGAAGACCCCACAAAATGGTACAAATATGTAGCATCGGTACAGCGAATTATAAACAGCACTATATCTAGAAGCACAAAATTTTCACCATTTGAGCTTCTAACCGGAGTGAGATTGCGACATAAAAACGATTTGCAAATAAAAGAGTTGTTAGACGAAGAACATGTAAATTCGATTATGTCAGAGAGAAATTTCAATAGGGAAATTGCAAAAGAGAACATTTTAAAAATACAGCAAGAGAATCGCAAAACCTTTAATAAAAAAAGAAAACCGGCATACACTTATACACTCGGTGATTAAGTAGCTATACAAAAAACACAATTTGGTACAGGCATGAAGTTGAGACCTAAATTTCTCGGTCCCTATGAAATCACCAAAGTGAAAGGAAAGGATCGATACAACGTAAAGAAAATTGGCTACCATGATGGTCCAAACATTACATCGAGTGCTGCTGACTTTATGAAACGATGGACAAATTGGACAGATTGATATTTTGAAACAATATTCTTTTTACTTTTATTGAACATTATGAGTGAACTCTGAACTTTAAGCAATTTTCAACGTTATAACAAGTTTTGTTGTGTTATTTTCATTTTTATATTTTAGGAAACACTGTATGTTTCAATATTTACTATTGTTTATTGTTTTGTTTGTATATATATTTTTTGTGTGTATTTGATAATTTTAGATTTTAGTCGACTGGTTCTATACCTAGTGAAATTAGTAGATGATGACTGTGAGGACACAGCACAGTCAGGACGGCCGAGTTGTGGTCGCAGGAGTTCTCATCTGAACTTTAGACTGCAAACACAAGCACATACTTTATTGGGGCTTGTGAAGTTGAATGATGCCTCGCGAACAATATAAATTTTGATGATGTGCAATTTTATCGTGAGAACAGAGTAGATGTGCTACAGCCTTCGCCTCGATCAGACGGATCGACGGTGGTCTCTTGTTAATTCTATGCCGGTCGGTGGAACCGCGCATTTAACAAATGTTTAAGCCCGACAGACGGTCGGATCAATTCTAAGTGTATATATGTTTTTAAATTAATGTTGTAAATATTTTATATGATAATCAAGAATTAAAAGTATAACGTTTTAATCAATTGGAAAAACGTGTGGACTATTACTCTCATCCCCTAGACGCCAGCTAAAATCCTACATATATGTAACTTTTTTGTGGACACGATAACTTTCATAATTCTGCACAAATCTCTTCCAAATAGATATATAAAATCTCGGTCAAGTTTGTCAATGGGCAAAATCGAACTGGGGGGGGGGGGGGGAGGAGGCAAATATATATATATATATATGTAACTTTTTTGTGGACATGATAACTTCCATAATTCTGCACAAATCTCTCCCAAATAGATACATGAAATCTCGGTCAAGTTTGTTAATGGGCCAAATCGAACCGGGGGGGGGGGGGGGGCATATATATATATATATATATGTAACTTTTTTGTGGACACGATAACTTCCATAATTCTGCACAAATCTTTTCCAAATAGATACATAAAATCTCGGTCAAGTTTGTTAATGGGCAAAATTGAACCAGGGGGGGGTGGCAAATATATTTATATGTAACTTTTTTGTGGAGACGATAACTTCCATAATTCTGCACAAATCTCTTCCAAATAGATATATAAAATCTCTGTCAAGTTTGTCAATGGGCAAAATCGAACCGGGGGGGGGGGGGGGGGGGCATATATATATATATATATATGTAACTTTTTTGTGGAGACGATAACTTCCATAATTCTGCACAAATCTCTTCCAAATAGATATATAAAATCTCGGTCAAGTTTGTCAATGGGCAAAATCGAACCAGGGGGGGGGGGAGGGGGCAAATATATATATATATATATATGTAACTTTTTTGTGGACACGATAACTTCCATAATTCTGCACAAATCTCTTCCAAATAGATATATAAAATCTCTGTCAAGTTTGTCAATGGGCAAAATCGAACCAGGGGGGGGGGGCATATATATATATATGTAACTTTTTTGTGGACACGATAACTTCCATAATTCTGCACAAATCTCTTCCAAATAGATATATAAAATCTCTGTCAAGTTTGTCAATGGGCAAAATCGAACCAGGGGGGGGGGGCATATATATATATATATGTAACTTTTTGTGGACACGACAACTTCCATAATTCTGCACAAATCTCTTCCAAATAGATACAGAAAATTTCGGTCAAGTTTGTTAATGGGTAAAATCGAACCGGGGGGAGGGGGGGGTCAAATGTTTTTTTGTTTTTTGTTTTGTTTTCACAAGAAACCTCATAACTTCTTAATTTTGATACATATTGAATCTGTTTAAAGTTATTATTTCTAGGAAAAGGGCTAAAAATTTATATGTGAAAGATTTTTGATTTCATTAAAAATGCTAACAAGACGGGGCAAAAATAGCAGTTTCAGAAGAAAAACTTCATAACTTCATCAATTTCCAAGATATCAAATCAGCTTAAATTTATTATAAATATTTTTAATATTATCTAAAGCTTTTATATTGACAAGTTTTTTATCGAACCACCTCTTACAAAACAATAAGAAAAAAAAAACCCTGCTGGCTTTATTTAAAGGCAGAAGTATATTTTGAAGTGGGCGGTCCTAACTGCCGCATAATGGCAAATAGGTTTTTCTTCTGCAATTCGAATCAGCAGGTTTCCCACAGTCTGCGTCTTTGAAATCTACCTGTGCCTGTAGGCCGAGCCATCAGGGATTTTTTTTATTATTATTTTCATTATTATTTAATTTTTTTAACAAAAAAAAAAAACCTATTACTTACTACTACACCTTTACTAAAAACTAATTACTTTTTATAAGAAAATGGACAAAAGTAATAGTTTTTTTTTTCTTTTTTTTTTTTTTTTAATGTTTGTCGATGCATTATACTGATATGTAATATCAATCGTATGGTGCAAATAAAGCAATTTTTCAGCTTGCTGCCTTGTGCCAGGACATCACTCTTCCTGAGGCTATATAATATAATCCTATGTGGAAAATTAATTTCACAACAGCACAAAAGAGTACAAAATCATTGAAATGGTTATTTGGTTGGTTGGTTGTATAAGGTTTAATTGCGCAAGGTACCATTGGGGACAAGCTGCGCCAAAATAAAAGTTAAGAAAAAAATAATTTAAGAGTTCCATAACAAAACCAAAAAAGAAACAAAGCATAATGAACAAAAACATCTGGATGGGTATACAGTCAATGTTTAAAACAAATATTAAGAGTTCTTAAAAACAGTAAAGTAAAAAAGTAATACGCTAAGAAATACTAACCAGATGTCAAGTTAAACAAGTATAAATTAACATTGTTACAACAAGAATATGAAGGATGTATAAAAACTATATCTCAAAATAAAAGCCAGAATGTTTTAAAAAATGAAAAAGTGCCCCATGAGGTGTTTCCCCATGAGGTTAGTCAAGATTGGTGATGATGAATTAAAATATATTCTATACAAGTGCCGGAGACCCGGACAGTCAGTTAAAATATGATAAATAGTCAAGGTATCAAAATGACAGTGTAGACACATGGGAGCATCCTCCTGAAGTAAGAGATGTTTATGAGTGATCCTTGCATGTCCAATTCTCAGACGAGTCAAAAGAACATCTGTTTTCCTTGGATAACTTGGAAGCCAGGTCATGATTATAGGTTTGATATGGTGCAGTTTATTATGGATTAAACTCGATAACACTTCCTAATATCTAGTTCTTTCACATTGGAATCAGGTAGTCAGTAGGTAAGCCTTTACAGCTCTGTCCAACCTACAACCCCTTTCACCGAAAGGCACCAGTCTCCCGGTGTTGGTCCTAACAGCCACCATACAATGTATGGCGTCCTCCGATCACGGAACCGGAATTCGGAAAATGCCCTGCACTCTGGGACTCAAGATCAGCCTAAAAAGGTAGAACCGAGTCGAAGAGATTAAAAAACCTCAGCACCCAGAGTGTCTCACGTGAAAATAAAAAAATCCACTATTGTATAAAAAAGAAGCTATGTGAGAGAAAACTTAGAAACAAGGTGTATTTTTTGTCTTTCTCACTCTTTTTAAATTTTTTTTTTAAACTCAAGAACAAAAACAATGTTAGTGGAACAAAGTGAACAAAAAAGTTAGTAAAACAGTCAAACATGAACAAGAACAAAGAGGTATAACAAACTGAAAAGAGAAGATTAAAAAGTGTGAAACAAAGAAAAAAGGATAGACAACTAAACAGAGAAGAAGGCAGGAAGGGAGAAAGATCGCTCCGGAATCCGGGGTCGCGAAACCCGTAAATACCTAAAGAAGGTATTCCCCTGGGGGAGGGGAATGGCACGAAATGAGTAATTTAAAAGTATGGGGCGAGAGGAATATTATAAAGAATCTAAGAAATTTTAGAAACTCTTAACAACATAGCACAATGATAATAATAAAAATATTTTACATACCTACATTTCAACTGAATATCCAGCTTCTGTGATATCCATCATAAGAGGTCGTAACTCATCACACAGGTCTCTCACTGCATGTTTTGATAGCCGGAAGTCTCTGACAAACTGTCTTTCATTATAATTAAATGGATCCTCTCTATCAATGAGTCTCCATCTGGTTAAATTTGCAAAACGAAGTCGTCTTCGCCTCACTCGATGCAGAGCGATGATGTCCGCCATTATTATTTACTGTTTACGAGAGCCCGGTAGCTTCCGCAAATACTGGTCACGTGACGTTCTGATTTGCGGACGCTCTACGAGAAGAAAACGCTCCACATGTTTGTTCTGTTTCACGAAACTAGCTAACGTCCGCAAATTTGCGGACGAAAGGGAGTTGTGAGCGATAAGTGTTTGATCAGAATACGCGCGATAGAGCTAAACTTTCGTTTTCACCGGCATATCGGCACTCACTATCATAAACAATATTGTATCTAACATCGGCATTCTGCTCATCTGCGATCGTTAATCGATTCACCCATTTTTCTTTCGCAAGTACAGTTTTTGCAGATCGCATCTACTTGCGTTCAATTACACTTTAATCGATATCACGATGACGTTTCGCCGCATGTTCTGGAAAGTTTGTTTTGAATGTTTAATTAGTTCTCGCTACTATAAAAAGGCTGTATTGTTAGTGTTTTAATCAGTTTCTAATTGTAGGAGAATCAATCACGAACGTGAGTGAAGTTTAGGTTTCCTCATTACAGGAAAATAGTTATGTCTTTTGTAATCAATATCTATTTTAATAGTTTGCCATCATGCTGTGAAACATAGTTTTAGTAAGTTATTTTTAAAGCTGTACTTATGTTTATTTTGACTTCAGTTTCTTCATCTTAAAGTTTGTTTTCCGTTTTCATTATTGACTGGATATATGTTACAGTGAATCTTCATATGTTTGACTTTTATTTGAATAAACTATTTAAAGTGAAAACCTGCTTCCTCAAATTACTTAAGCATCAATGTCTTACACATCCAGCTCATACTTCCAATGCGTTTTTCTGCTGTATTAAGTTCTTAAAATGTTCAGCATCATTACATCAATACTCCAATTAGATGTTGTACAGAAAACAGTTATCCAGGAACTGGAAGTAAGAGTTGTTTATCATCAACTAGCATTAATGAGTTCATTGAAATTATGGCAGATAAAGTATTGAAGAACATAATTGATGAAATTCTGGCGGCAAAATATTTCTCATTAATTTTAGATTCTATGCTTGACATAACACATCTTGACCAGCTGTGCTTTGTGTTACGTTACATAAATCCTGATTGTATTCCTGTTGAGATGTTTTTAAATTTTATACCAATTTATGGCCATGGTACAGAATATTTGACAAATACTGTTATTTGTTGCTTAAGGGAGCTAAACATAGACATACAGAATTGCAGAGGACAGACATATGACAATGCATCAAATATGGCCAGAAAGTATGCAGGTCTGCAAGCCAGAATAAAAAGTTTAAATCCACTGGCAGACTTCATACCATATGCTGCACATTCCTTAAATGTGGTAGGCATACATGCTGCGGAATCCTGCACTGCTGTAGTTAAGTTTTTTTTCTTGTTGCAGGAATTGTACAACTTCTTTTCCAACTTCTTTTCTGCATCAAGCTATAGATGGCAAATGCTTCATGAGAGTGTAACAACTAACAAGCAACTGACATTGAAGAGCTGTTCAGGAACAAGATGGTGCGCAGATGCAAATGCAACAATGTACTGAGAAAAAATTATCAAAAAATTGTTGACACATTACGTCAGTTGTTGATAGTAATGATCAGACTGGGCAGTACAAAAAATGAAGCTAAGTCACTCCTCAAAAAATTATCAAAATTTGAAACAGTGTTGAACACTGTTATTTGGGACACAATATTACAAAGACTAAATCAAACCAGCAAAATTTTTCAGGATTCTACAGAAAATTTAGAGCAGCTATCTCCTTTATTTACATCTTTAATAGAAATTATTAAATTTGTGAGAGCCAATTTTGATATGTATGAGAGTGAAGCTGTAAAAATTTCACCACGATCTGTTACCTATGAGGTTACAAGAAAAAAGATCACTCCACTAAGTTAAGAAGGAATTTCTCAATCTTGAAACCAACAAGAGTCTAGAGATTTTTCAGAGGTGCCATGTAGCAAGAAATATAGTAAAACTTTTCTGAAAAATAAATGATTTCAAATTCATTTTCTTTCCCCAGACCTTTCAGGAAGTATTTGTAGATTCCCTGACTTTTCCTATATATTTTTTAATTTCCATGACTTTTCTGACTTTCCATGTCGCTGGGAACCCTGAAGTAGATGTTTGGTTGATACAAACAGTACTGAGGTTCACTTTGAACCATGTGATAAATTTATAAAAACATGCCATTATGTACTTTGTAACTTCTTAAGAAGCCATCTCTCAAACTGCAAACAGCCGTATGATAAAATGACAAAAAAGTTTTCTGCTCTTATAAATTTGCATTCAAATGCTTTGCTACATGAAGATGCAAAATATCTTCAACAAAGTTATCAGTCAGATTTAGAAGAAGAATTTTTTGATGATTTGACTCAATTGAGCTAATTTGTAAACAAAGATGATACTCTTCTCCAAATGTTAAAGACATTACAAAACCCTCATTTATCTTCAGCATTTTCTAATGTAGAAACTGCTTTATGAATTTTTTTAACAATGCCTATTTCTAATTGCTCAGGAGAAAGATCATTTTCTTTACTGAAAAGGTTAAAATCTCCCCTTCAATCCTATCTTCATCAGAAAAAGCTCTCATGCTTAGCTATATTATCCTTAAATGGAGATGTTACTAATAAACTTGATTATAACGATATAATAGACTCTTTTGCTGAATGCAAAATTAGAAAGAAACCCCTAAAAATAAAATAAGAAATGTTTTCAACACCATTACAAGGCTTAAAAAAACAAGTGAGTTAAATTAACCAAATACATATAATATATTTTTGTAATTGAAAATATGTTGACGATTCCATAATAATTAATTTTAAGAAAGTAAGACTCACAATATTGATATTGCATATATTTGCACTAGCAAGCTACGCCCGATACACTGGTCAATTTCTCTTAACGAACCTTTAATCAAACGAAATATTGACCTTGAAATTGACCCTGTGTTTTAAAACCATACGGACCTTTACTTGGAATGTCCTTCCGCTTTTCTGAAAACAAAATTATTTTTTTAACGTTGGATTTTAATGAAGTTACAATACTTTAAATATAATGAAATTGATATGCCTCACAGAGGTGGATTAAAATATGCTATTTGTCGAGAATTGAATAAAACTCCTGCACTCGTGACATCATAATTCACTTTTATATCAGGCCCGTAGCCAGAATTTCCCTTCGGGGGGGGGGGGGGGGGGGGGGCTCGATCTTGGAAAAAAATTTTTGATCAGACAGTAGTAATTTCATAACTTAAAGTGTAAATTACAAAAAAAAAATAAACAAAGCAAGTTAAAGTATATTCCTACATAGGATACTTGATGTCCATGTCAAAAATTGTTATTTCGTATTTTTTTGCTTTCAAGAGCACTTCTAGTTTCCAAGCCGGTTCGGAAACCGGAAGCATTTTTAGGGGGGGGGAGACTGCAACGAAAAAAACAAAAGCCGAAAGCACAAACTAACAATGTTTGAGATGAGTCTCATGTATCCTAAGAGAAAAAAAAAACGTTAAAAAATATTGAAATGGAAACATGTAATTTGAAAATTTAAAACACAGGATTAATATTAGCTTACGAGCCTCGCATTAGGAGCGCCGGGGCTTAAAATGATTAATTCATAGATGAAATTAATTACACATATTATTTTTTTCGAAAGAAAAAATTAAATACTACAGATATATGTAATCATAAAAATTATATTGATACTTCACATTCTGTAATTACAATAATTATAAATGCATACATTAAATATCCTTAGTACATTAAATTTACTAGTACTACAGCTATAGAAGCAATCTTCGTGATTTTTTCTCAGCCATGAGGGTGATTACCTTATCTGGATCTACTGTTATGTCCCAATGAATAGAAATCATTGAAAGACTACTCAGTCTCTCATCGGTCATAACGCTTCGAGGTAAAGATTTAATTCTTTTCATTGTTGAAAAGGACCTTTCAGCACTGGCTGTTGTTACCGGGATCGTAGCTAAGACTGTTAGCAAGTGTTTGATAGTATTGTAATACGTTGCATTACAGTATTCTAAAACTTTTAAGACTTCTGTATCTGTGTCAATATTAGCAATTTTCTCGCACCATAATTCGTATTCTGCTTTCACTTGCGACATTGACGCTTTATCGTCGAAATATTGACAGAGATTCTCTAAGTTTCTTGCTTTTTCCGGAGAAGCAAATCCTGGAAGAAGTACTTGGAAATTTGTTAGAATGTCTTCATTCGAAATGAATCTGTCATTCAAATTTTGAATAAGGTTTTCAACACAGGGAATAAAGACTGTGACCCTTAATACTCTTCGGGGGATGCAATTTGTGGATTTGCACGTGTTGTCTGTCTTAATGTTAGTCTTGCGATCTTTATTTCAGTTTGGAAGGCGTCTTCCCCAAGTTTTGATGCGGAATTAAATATCTCACGAAAGACTTCGATTTCATTTTCTCTATGTTTCTGTAAAATATTTAGGACATCTTTAGTATGTGTTACAGCCGATATCATGTCACGAGATTTTTCTTGAAGAAGAACTGACAATGGCTTTGTAAGACTGAAAAGTTTGTCACAAACAAACAGGCTTATGAGAAAATCACTCTTCTCTATGACTGCCAAGAAAGCTTTAGCTGTTGAAGAAATCTTCCAAGTGTTTTCCGAAATATTTTCTAAGCTAATGCAAATACATTTAAACAGCTCAACAAAAGTTAATATGCTTTCATGTCTTTCGATAAATCTTGTGTCACAAAGGCGGATAAGTCGTTTTCTTCTGTTTTCAAGAGCATATGATGAAATTGCTTCTTGAAGGGCTAAATTTGCCTTGGGGTGATTTCTAAAAAAATTCATCACTTCATTAACAGTTCCGAGACAGTTTCGTATGGCAGGAATCAGCATGCTGTTGGACAATGCGAGGTTTAAACGGTGACTTGCACAATGAATGTATCGAATTTTTGGATACTTCTGACGAATTCTAGACTGAATCCCACTAATATGACCAGCCATATTGGACGCTCCGTCATACGCTTGTGCGACGCATTTAGACATATCAAGCCGTAGTTCAGCACAACGTTATAATATTACTTTTGTTAAATTTTCGGCAGACAAGTCATTTACTGGAATGAAACCTAAAAAATCTTCCCGAATTATTTGGGTTTGTGAATTTTTTAAATAGTCCACATATCTAACACAAAAGGAAAGTTGTTCTGTGCTTGAAATGTCCATAGTTTCATCAGCAATCAAGCTAAAACAGATTGCGTTATTTATTTTGGTAATTAGTTCTTCGGTAACTATATCCGAGCATATTTGAATGATTTCATTTTGAATGTCAGGGCTGAAGTAAGTAGCATTTTTACGGCTGTTTATAATATGCCGTTTCAATTCATCATCTCCAGACTTTGCTCTAAATCTTAAAAGAGCTCTTAGTTTACCGTCTTTTTTTATCGGCTTCTCTCACGTTAGAGGACCGCTATCATGATCACCTCTAAGTGGCATTTCTTGCTCTGCACAAAATAAGATTGTTTCAATTATTGGTCTAAGAGCTGCCCTGTTTTCTTCTTTTTCTGAAGCTCTTTGGGAATCCAATAGCGAGATAATATCTTTCTGTTTTCCTGAAGAAATCTCGAGAAATTTGTTTGCTAACGTAACACACTGTTTGTGATAATCTAATTGCATATGTTTTAAGAAAACATATTTAGCCTTTTTCCAATTTCTGAAACATGTAGAAACTAGTGCTCCTGGTTTTTCATGACATCCTTTACCTATTCCTTCGTGGAAAAACAAAAAGCAAGGTTTACAGTAAACACCATCTTGCTTTCTAGAATAAGCAAGAAAAGGAAATCCTATTTCAGGATCTTTTATCCATTTCTCTTGAAAGCTTCTGTTTTGTTTCTTCCCTTCAGTCATTGGGAAGTTGTATGGCTGTTTAGGAATAAAACTGAATCAAGAATGTTTCTCTTCGTGACATCATCTAAGTCATCTTTAGTTACATCACCTATATCGAATTGAGTTGATTGCCATACTAAAGACACACATGGAGTATTTAACGAATTACCCCCACTAGAGTCAATTTCTTCTGGAAAGCTAACATTTAAACAATCCTCAAGTTCATTTTCTAAACAAGACTTGCTTCCAGAAAAAGATGATGTTATTGGATCTGGTTCTACGGAAGTCATTTCAACATTTAGTGCACCCGCGGTGCTGTCCTGTGATTCTGCAAATAAAAATGTGATATACATCTGAAAATTTATTTTTGCTATATCATATCATATTTTCCAAATAAATTAAAAGCTTCCATTACCAATTATTTACATACACTTTTACTGTCATCTGATCCAGCCAATCGACAAAATACAATATCGCATTTTTCGGCATATAATTCACCACTTAAAAAATCCATTTTAGACACATAAATTGGATTCGGAATACACTTGATTTCAATTACTAAATAAAATTTCTGGGTCTCAGCTGAATTATTTAAGCACCGGAATACACAGTATTTTAAAAATTAGATCCGAAAGGAAAATGTTCATTTTCAAATCAGTAACTCATTTCTTTTTTAAATTAAGAATTGTGTTATTTTCAAAAATGTCACATAAGGTGTTTCAGTGCAAAATCTCATCAGGAATTTTCTTTCCTTACAAAATAAAATAAAATAAAAAGATAAATAAATAGTAATGATAAGTGAGCCTTGCAAAATTTAGTAGTAGTAGAAACAGTTTTATAATGAAATTTTGATAGGAAGAAATGAAACAACAAAATTAAAAATTATCCCCCTCCCAAAAGAAACTAGTCGTTGGGGGCCACCGTAATACTTATCCATCATGGATATACATAATAGCCTCTATCTCAATTTGTTCGGTATGCAGAGTGTTTAAAATCGTGGCTTGATGATGTCATTAAACGTTAAATGCTCTATTACTGAATTGCGTAAATTAAACATCCTTATAACTCCAAAAATAATTATCATATCAACTAACAGTTTACTGCGTCGGATTAAGCATCTGATTTCCAATTAGAATAAATCTTTGAATTGAAATTTGAATGATATACAGGGTCATGAAAAATCGAAGAGTGTGGAAAGTATGATTACAAATATCTCGGCAATTAATTTAGCGATCAACTTCATTCTTTATGCAAAAGTTATGGTTTTTTATTGTCTTTTATATCAACTCCTTCAAATAAACAATTTCTAAAATTTTTATATACCTTTTATCAGAACGAATATTTCGAGAGTCCGAAAAGAATAGTTCCAGATAATCGAGGTGACTGATATGCAATAGGCTTCTTCCCATTATTACATACTAAGTACATACCAAATTTCAAGTCTATCTCAATTTGTTCGGGAGATAGAGCGTTTACAGACACACACACAGACAGACGGAATTTTTTTTTTTTCTAAAAATATGTTTTTCGGAATCTCCAGTGTCTGAAACGTGTAAATCCGTCAAATTTTTTTTCAATTTTTAAAACGATTGCAAGACTTACCCTATACTACGTATGATGGGTAAGTAAAAATAAATAAATAGAAACCAAAGCAGAAAATTGTAATTTCAGAGCTAAAGTTCAGGGTGAGTTTCCCGCCTTAAATTGTCACACCCCTCCTTGGAAAATGTCGGTTTGGGGGGGGGGGGGGGGGGGGGGGGTTGCCGTCCGCCCAAGCCACGAAAATTCGAATTTTATCAAAGAATCGCAGAAAACACATACATTTTCTCAAAGAGCTTCTGGAATTGCATTGAAGGTTTGCGGGAAAACGAGAGTTTCGTCGTTGTATTGTGCGAAAAATTTTATTTTTGCAGTCAGTTCAAGTGAAAAATGTTATTTGAAGTGGCATATAAAATATCATAAACTATTTAATTTACCATCTTTACCTCTCTACCTATTGAATTTTGAAAAAAAAAATTCTTATCAACTTTAACCATATTGTAGGTACTTGAAGTGTCAAGAATATGTTTATTAAATTTAAAATAATCAAACTTTACCCAATTACCCTCCCTCTTTTTCGTCTTAGGGGCGAATATGGAAAATCTTGAAATACTTGTTACGTTACGTGATACTGTAGGCATGTGAGGTTTTAAGAATTTCATTTGCATTTGTTTATGAGATATGCGATATGCTATTTTTTTTCAACATAGTTGAAAAGTATTTATGAATTCGGTTTTGTCAATCTGTCTGTCTGTCCATGTTCTAACTCGCGTAAATATATTCGGACTGTCATGCAATTGATATGTATTATTGAAGTTTACTATGGCATGTTCGGTACTGAAAATGAAGTATATAGCACTTATAGTTTTTTTTACAGGGACACTCAAAAGAATTCCATTACATTACGGTCTATTGGGAAAAATCGTTTGCAGTTTGTGTTAATGATGTTACACAATTTCAAACATTTTGATATATCTCGCTGAGAAGCACTTCTATAGATTTAGTACTATGGAATATGGTGTGCACTTATAGTTCCTTTACAGGGACACTCAAAAGAATTCCCTTAAATAACGGTCTATGGAGAAAAATCGTTTGCGGTTTATTTTAACAATGTTTCACTATTTTAAATATATTGAAACTGATATATATCACTAAGGAGCAATACAAGAGTTTTACTATAGAATATTTTTTGTATAATATTCATCGTTCCTTTACAGGGACACACAAAAGAATTCGGTACAGTCTGTTAGCAATATTTGCTGGAAGTGTTTTTTTTTTTTTTTTTTTTTTTTTTTTTTAGTTGCTGAACATTTTTTAATTTAACTCATTATTTGTATAGTACGTTGTGTAATAAATTCTTATAGATCACATACAGGGCAGCACAAAAGTTCTCGAGTACATTTACGTTTATTGATGGGAAATTCTTGAAGGGTAATTTTAAACTGTGCTACGCAATTTCCTAACCGAACTTTAATTTAGCATCCTATGTAGTATATACAAATCTATAGTTCATATACAGGGTTGCATAAAAGAGTTCGGATATTTTTTCTGAATATTGTTGGTAATTCTTGAAATGTTTAAATATTTTATGCGTTTTCCAAAATATCATCTTTCACTTCGTTAAAATTTAAGGATTTCTAAAATTATTTTGGAAGTTTTAGAAAGTGTTACATAATCTATATTTTACGCATGATTTTTCGTTCTTGTTTTTATTTGCCTCATGATATGGCGATTCTAATAATTTTTTATGTGCCCCTTTTGGCCCCTTAAGATTTAAAGTTTTAAAAATAAATATCCAATTCATGCATTTCCCTCCAAAATACATATATGTTCAGATTTTTAATTCTCTAAGTTAAAATAAAGTAGACGGAAATTGACTCTGAATATTTGAATACCACCAAATGCCACAATATAGAACATAATTGTAAGTTAATAGAAAGCAAAGTTCGTAATAAAAAGAATATTTCTTTTCAATAACAACAATAACAACAACAACAATAATAATAATAAAGCCTTACTTACCAATTTCATCATTTCTTTTAAGCTTCTTATTAAATAATGATTCAATGGTAGGCTGAACTTTTTTTAACCGTTTCATTTTTGTGATTGCTTAGTCACCCTTAAACAGTGCTCTATCAAAAGACAGGCGTTTCCAATTAAATTTTTATTATGCTCCTACACACAGCTCAAAATGTCCCTATATCTACTCTAAAAGCAGCGGTGAAAAACTGCCAAAAAATCCCTACATAGATGTATCCATCCCTAAGGTTGATAATTCTATAAAAGACAAAGAAAATTTCCCAGACAAACAGACTACTCTTAGTACACTTTCTTTCTAATATTCATATGCAAACAAAAACAAAACAATTTAAAGCTAAGTTGTTCAATGAAGAGCCTGGGGGACGCCGCCATGGCGCCTTTGACGATTTCTCGATGACCTATCAATTTTTTTTTCTTATCGAACAAATTCCTTTTCAATATTTCTTGCTACTATTTTTTTTAAGTAAAAAACTTTTTACAGTTATAACACAATTTTCAAAGATACTTTCTTTAAAATAATTAATTTTCACACGAATTTACATTATAGATAGCTATTAAAGATTTTGACTCATTTTTCTACAAAATATTTTAACATTGACCACTCTAAGTTTTCATTGTGATTCCTAAAGTTAACGTATATGCCATATGCATATTACACTTACTTTTTCTTAGTCAAATTAATAATACAGAATTACACATATCGAATTTTACTGTGCATAAAGATAGTCAAAATTGTGTTTTAAGAACTTATATTCTAAGTGGTATATACCAATAAAAAACACTATATCTGAATGAACAATATAACGAGGATTACTGCAAGTGTAAATGAATAATTTTATATTTTTGCAAACGAAATGTGCGTAGATTTAATGTAACAGAAGATAAAAACAAAAACATTGTCAAATTTTATCATTAAAGATAATTTTGCAAAATCTTTTTTAATTTTCGGGGGGGCTTCAGCCTCCTTAGCTCCCTCCCTGGCTACGTGCCTGTTTTATATTTTAACAGAAAAATAAGGCTACTATAATTTGTGACTCGTGCTACAGCCAGTATACAGGCGGCCGTTATCATTATATTTTTATGTGTGAAGGTTTCGCAATGATACTCCATTGTAAAATTTGGTAATTTTTTTAATTCAATATTTGAAAAACGGCATAATAATTAGATTTGAAATTTATATCAAGAAAAAAACAAATGTTTACTTTTCTAATGCAGTCTGTTTAACAATTTTCTGACAAATACTTTTCGAGCTATTAATTTTTTCAGTAACTTCAAATGTTTCATGTTCCGAGATTAATCTGTGGCAAAGATTAGCGAAAATTACAGTCGTGAGCAACGCATAGCTTTTTATTAAAGAGGATGTGAAATATATAAAATGGAATTTTCTGATATTTATATTTAATAATAAAAAAATTTCTGTGTATATATGGGGGATCTTTTCGTGATATGTGTTTATCGAAGAGTTTTTTGTTATTTTATCTTTAATTCCATAGTTATCCATTGCATCTAACTCAATGCATCATAACAACAGGCGATTCATTTTAATTGCACATTAATTCTTAAAAAAACATTTTATGTTCCTTAAAACATTACATAAATTTTAAGATATTTACTTAAATTTTGCTCTTCTACTTGTTAAATGTTAAATTCATGATTTCTTTTTGCATTTTCAGTTCACAACCTTATAAGATGTTATTTAATTTGCATTTGTTTTAATCTACCTATTTTTACTATTTACTGTCTTATTACTACCTGGTGTAATTAATAAAACGACTTATTTTTAATATTTAAATTAGGGTCAGGTGGGAAAAAGTTGGGGTATAATCAAGCTTTTTTTTTTTTTTTTTTTTTAGAGAACGCTCTAAAACAAAACTCATATATTTTTTATAAAACTTTTGGTGCATTTTGTATACATTAGATTCATAGAGATTATACATGAAGCATATAAACATTCAATTTTCCTTGATTGTTTTCTCTCAGTGATGCATTTAAAACAGCATGTTTTCATACCATCACTTTACTCCGTGGTGAAAGTAGTTCTAAAATTAGTGCATATTTAATTAAAAATATGTAAATATTGTTTTTGAGATAAAAATACATTGAAATAAATGTATCTTAATTGTATTTACAAGGTACAAATGCACAAAATATATTTTTCACATATTATTTAATTAAAGAAATTTTGTCCACAGCTATCAAAATTAGGTTCACATAGTATGATAATTTTTAAGAAATATTATATGTTCCTTAACATATTACATACATTTTAAGATATTTCCTCACATTTTGCTCTAGTACTTGTTAAATTCACAAATAATTTTTTGCATTTTCAGTTCATAACCTTGTAAAATGTTGTTTAGTTTGTATTTGTTTTGATCTACACATTTTACATAAATAAAGTAATGGTAAATTTTATATACTGTCTTGTTACCTGGTGTAAAGAATAAAACGACTGATTTTTGATATTTAAATTATACTTTTTAATACAATATTTTTCTAAATAGAATATTTATCAGAGAGTAATCCGTTTTTTGTGTTAATACTGAAAATAGCTGACAAGTAAGTGAAGTATATGTGCATTTGCAGGTGTCAATGCAGGTTGTTTTTTTTTTTTGTGAAAAGTAAAGGTTATTGTTATGAAAAATACCATTTTATAAGAAAAGTTGAAATCTAGTTACTCAAATTTGAACTAAGCATTTATTAACAAAAACTTTTTTAAATCCTTTTGCTGCAGCTTTCTTCTCTGGTGAACTTGTTTGTTTAAAAAAATACACATTTTAAAACATCACAAAGTAATTTGTGAGTTTTTGTGGGATATAATTTTGTGAAAGGGCCTATTTTATTAAAAGGAATTTTGTGAAGAGACTCCAAATTTTGCCTGGATCAACTCTTGATTTGTAAACATTGGTAAATTCATTCATGCTTTGGTATAAGAAGATAAAATGCCTGAATAGTTTTTTTTTTCTTTTTTTTTGTTATCTAAAATGGTTTCTTGCAAATGACTAAAGTATTAACGATGAAATTTTGCATCTTATGTAGCATAATTTATCTGATTGGGAAAGTTTCAGCCCAATCCAACTAGTAGAAGCCATGATATCAAATCAGAATGTATAATTTAAAGATGTTCTATAATTTCAAAACTTATAATGTATAAAAACACTTTATATGTGCAGTGGGTACTTTTCCATTAAGGTACTTGTACCCAATATGGACAGTGCTCTCAATATGGACACCCCTAATATCTTTAAAAGTAACACTTTTGATCTAGTGGTGGCACTACATGTCCGTGAAGAAAAGTAGTTGAAAAGATAATTAAGCATTGAAAGTGTAAAAAAGCACGCTGTTTGCCATTTGGAAGGAAACTTGTTGTTTTGTGGTGTACTGATTGTAATTACAGGTAAGTTTAAATTATTATTAGATATAGTAAAATTACTTTAAATATTGAAAAGTGGTGTGTTTTAGAAAGCTGATGAAACATATTTTCGAGTGCTATTGCATATATTGCTTTAAAATGTTTTCTTTGTTTATTTATTACAAGATTTCGTAAAACTACGCCCGATTCCTAATATGGACACCTCATGTCCACATTGGAAGTACAGCAAGTGAATCTTCAGATTCACAAATTTGTAAAATATCTGTTTAATGTTATTTTATTTAGCTAATTCATAGAAAAATAATGTTTATATTTATTTTTAATCTTAAGTATAGTATCTGCACATTACATTACGAATTAAGACTGGAAATACACCATTTTACAGGTTTGTCAGTGATTACTTTAACGACTTTTATTGTCTGAACTGTTACATAATATTTCTGTTTTCAATTGCAAAAATGTTTCAAATCGGATGCTGAGATAGTAATGTTGTAAAAAACTTGCATCGAGAAATTTTAATTTTTAAGCTGAAGTGGGACTGAGGGAGGGTGGGGGGGCAAAACATTTTTTTTTTTAAATTTCAAAAGAGAAAATAAAGGTTGTCCAAATTACCTGTGAATAAACTGTCAAGATTTTCCTTCTTATGTGTTCACAGTTTTTTTTTTTTTTTCAGATTTTTTTTAAGATTTGCTCATTATGGGGCTGAAAAAAAGAGGCAAGTGGACAGAGGAAAAGTTGAAGAATGCTAATCGAGCCGTACACAGTCGGACATCATTTGTCAGTGCAGCTAAAGCAGCAGAGATTCCAAGGACAACTCTCATGAGAACTTTCAAGACTGTCCAGGTGAATGATAAAATCCGAAATCCAAAGTTGGGCCACAAATTCCTGCTCACAGAAAAGTAGCAAGCTAAACTTTGTGCAAGAATATTTAGACTAGCAGATGTTGGCATGTCAATTACTGGGAGATTACTACGAAGGAATATTGTTGCTAAAAGGAAATCTCTGAACCTCAATCCAGGGAAAGCCCAGAAGCTGAACCGGACAATTGTTTCCGATCATTTTCAGAAACTGCAAGTGTGCTTGGAAAGAATTGGATATTGTAAATCAACCGCAGCACATTTATAACATAGATGAAAAAGGGTGCCGGCTTACTATCCACCATCAACAGAATGTTCTTGCATGAAAGGGGCTAAAAGGGTACATTTTATTGCACCAATGCATGCAGAAAATGTAAAAATTGTTTCTTGCTGTAATGCCTTCGGCCACAGCATTCCTCCCATGGTACTTTTCAAAGGAGAGAGGATGAAACAAGAATGGAAGGATAACATGCCTCCAGGAACAGAAGTTATTATGTCACCTAAAGGCAGCATGACCACTGAGGTATTCTGCACTTGGTTGGAACATTTCGCTAAGTTCAAAACTGAAGGCCCCACTCTTCTTGTTTTTGATGGAGCCAGTTCTCATTCGGACGCAGAAATCGTGACAAAGGCAGACTAGCACAATGTAACACTCTACTGTGTGCCCAGCAACACAACTCATGAATTGCAGCCCTTGGACAAAACTGTTTTTAAAGCTTTTGAATCATACTGGGAATATGAAGTATTGTTCCATTTCACTCGTCACCCTG
Source organism: Maratus michaelseni (assembly GCA_963931845.1). NCBI lineage: Eukaryota > Metazoa > Arthropoda > Arachnida > Araneae > Salticidae > Maratus > Maratus michaelseni. The sequence goes on along the minus strand of OZ007597.1, from coordinate 29,566,366 downwards.
ATAGACAGATCACTCGACTTAGATTTGGAGAAATCTTTATGAAGGTTTGGAATCGTTCGATGACTCTGTCAAACATAATTTCAGGTTTTCAGGCAACTGGAATTTTTCCTTTCGATCTAACTATAATTCCACGTGAAACCATCGCACCTAGTGACATTACTGCAATTCCAGAACCAGCAGCAGAAAGGGAAGAAAATATTCCAAATTTGGAAACTGCAACAGATGTTGAATCTCCTGTTAACAACAACATACCTCCTCCAGTTATTGACCCACCTTCATCACCTGCTAGATCCTTTTCCATGGAAAATTCCTTCACCAGTGTGTTATCGACTCCAACTGTAAGAAGGAAGAAGAGACAACGTCGCCAGGCGATAAACTCAAAAGGCATCCAAGTGGTAAAATCCTTGTTCAACAAGATGCCATCTGAACAATCCTCCAAGAAAAAAATTCTCCAAAAAGCCCTTGCAGAAAAATCAAAAGAAGCCTCCCCTCAGTACAGTATCTGTTGGCGAAATAGCAGGTACCAGCAGTATGACTTCCACAACAAAGGAGAGCTGGTACTGCTTCTTATGCAGTATTGATGCTGTTGCAGACGGTTTCCATGATTTTCCAAGCTTCATATTCTGTGTTATACATATGAAATCGTTCAGCAATTGCAATTTAGTTTTACAATTTTTTTCTGTTATTCTTTTTTTCACATGTATGGCAGTCATCATCTCAAACCACTCTTAAACAAGTCTAATCCACCATGCAGTCGTCAGAACATCTTTATGGATCATTTTCAAATGTACTGCTTTTTTAAAAAATAGATACTAAACCACTGACCTGCTGTAGCCACATTCATTGTTGCAAAGTGTGATGGGAAAAGATGTTCTTCACTAAGATGATGCAGAAAGCGCAAGCTAGTTTTATCTTCGATCTCTGTAATCCAGAGACTTTTTAAATATCCCAATGAAACAAAAGTTGATGGAAGACCTTGCTGCTTGCATACGTCTGCAGGCAAAAAAAGAGGTCTGGATAGGAAAGCACTCCTAAATTTTTCAATAAATGTGGGACATCTGCTACAGTATGTATGTGTCCATTTACAGTACTATAAACTATTTCTTGTGTCCTTGGAGACACAGACACCACATTCCTTCCACATAGCCCTGTTATTATTACCCATATCTGACACCATCGCTCTTGACATGTTTCTATGACTTTGTCAATCAATTTTTTCATGTCAGTACCAGGCATTGATTGACCAGTAATTTCAGGGGCAATTACCTGCTTCCACTTGTTTTTCAGACCTCTTAGGAGTATCACTGTATAATGATTCCCAGGTGCCGAGTGTGAGCCTAAAGTGACACCACCCACAAAAGACTTTTTTGAGGTGTCAAAATCTTTACTTTTTGAAATATCTATTTCATCAATTATAATGGAGCACCATCTATTACTCAAACTCATTAGATCAATTTTAAGTTTTAGATATTTACAAAATGAATTTAAAATGCCAAAATTCATCTGTATACCTTGCATTCATCAATTCAAAGTACTGTAGCAAGATGATAGGTAGCCGTTGATCTCAGATATTCATAACCGAACTTACCCATAGCAAATCTTAGTTTCAAAGCTTCGATAATGCCCTCTTGAGACCAGCTCTTGATGGAAGATATTTCACAAAAATCAAGACAGGTGCGAGATGCGATCCAGTAATTATTATTAATAAAGAAAATGACAACTCAAATTATGTTCAACTTCAAGTTGTAAGCAGATGATTTTGATGCTGATAACTTCTTATTAATTGGACAAAGTTTACATGTTACAGAATAATTATCACTTTCTTGTTGTTCTATAACTTCAAATATTCATTATATGCCAACCAGGTCAGTTCTATACTATTTTTGTCTATCATTCTATTATATCAATCTCAAAAGCAGAATCCCCACATTAAAACACAAGATCTCATAATGAGTAAGAAGACAAAGTGTTGTCAGCAAGAAAATTAATTTTTTTTTTAGGATTGAGTACTTTGAGGTTTTATCAGCAAATCCAGCAAACAGTAGATCACGGGCATGCTGACGCTTCTGTTCTTATTAAGAATTTATTATGATCATTTCTAATGATGATAATAAGTTCGCTAATTATCTTGATCTAAAAATTTTGATTAAAAATGGATTACAAATTTCAGTTTTTGATAAGCGTACCAGTTTTCCGTTTAATGTGAATCTATTAATTCATTGGTCTTCAAATATTCACAAACGTATATATATAAATATTATAATTGGTCAAATTTACCGTTTTTACAGAATTTGTTCAAATAACAACCTGTTTAATAAGGAACTATTTTATTTTATTGGTCATTTATATTATAAAAAGAATATCCCTCTAAAATTTATCAAAAAATATTCAGATTTTGCAGACTGCCTCCATTATTGATAGATTGCTTACATTCAACAGTAAATGACTCGTAATTCCTAAAGCCTGAAAAGGACGGTTTTATGATGATGGTTGTGTTTGTTGCCATCCGACGTGGAACAAATCTGGATTGTGTACTGAATGACGGATTTGGTTTGTTTATCGTGTTTTGTTTTAATTGTGGCAACGTGGCTGAATTGGTTGTGTGTATTTTCAAAGAGACATTTGTTTCAACTATGGTGTTTCAGTATTGTGATATTGGTACAGCATTTGCTTAATATTGTGGAGTAGGGTACGGTGGGGGGAGCGTCTGTTAAGTAGTATTCAAATATGTTTCTGTACATTTTGAATTTTTGCTACGCAGCGCTCTAGCCGAAACCCACTGCCACTAATTGTTAATCTTTTTGTTCGGATGCTTGGCTGCTTTTGAATTTACCCACTGCTGATGAGGCCGCAGCTTGTTTCTGTTTCTGATTATTTTTACGTATATTTTCTACTGTGTTTTCTTGTGTTGTCTTGTTTCTGGTGAGGGGGGTGGTGCTAGTTCAGGCCAAAATCATGTTTTGCTGGATTATATTGAATTTGTGTGTTCTAATATGCAGCTTCTGGCGCTGTTCACACGAATATATAGTTATTTTGTTTATGATGTGATGGTTACTGCTTATATATATATATATATATATATATATATATATATAGAGTTCTAATGATTTCTAACTGGCAAGAAGCGAGCAAAAATTTTGTTCGAAGGGGAATATTTTAGATGATTGATTATTTATTTAATGTTACAAGACAGCAAAGAATATGGAACTTAAAAAAAAAAAAAAGAAGAGTTTTAAATTTTGTATATGGAGAGGTGGGGGAGATTTTAGGGGAAGGGGTAAAATTTATATTACTAATTATTTATCGTCACTACAGAGCACTATTTAGGACATATTTTTTTATATATAAAAAAAAAAATCTAACTTAAACATTTTAGTTTTATTTGTATGCTGTGTGGGGGGGGGGGGGGGGGGAGAACAGTAAATTATGGGAGGTTAAGGGACAATTTAGATGATTACTTATATATTATTATTAGGTAGAAAGGAATGTGGCCATTCTTTTTAAATAAAGAGTTTTAAATATTTAAAACTATATACTCAGGTGAATAAAGGGAAGCATAAATTTTGGGGACAAGGAAATAATTTTTATTTATTGTCATCAGAGAGCAAAAAATGAAGTGAAATCTTTTATTTTTGTTGTGTCGCAAACAAACACATTTTTATTCTTTAATTTTAATTTTAAAATCATATTTTTGCTAACTCTTAAATTGGGGTTTTGTTTTTATTCAAGATCGCTTTTCGATCTCGTTTGTTTACAAATCGCGACTTCGGTCCGGTTTGTTTATATTTTCGCAGCGGTTAGGGTTAGCGGTCACAGTTTATTTTGCAGTAAAACTTAAATTCATTATGCTTTTAAATTGTTTTATTTAATCTTTGGCACAAAATTTTTAATGGTTTTTCACACTATCCATCAGGTTTAATTCAAAATAAAATTTCTATGTACGCGATGTTGTAATCGGTTGGTTGGTTGGAGGTTGGGTATTTGGTGCTGCGCAGGTTGAAATAGCACGCTTTCATTCTGTGGATTATCAAATGTTTCACTTAATATTAACTAATTGTGATTTTAATGTTGTTTATATAGTTATTTTTACAAAAGATAGATATGCATACTAGTGTAATTATATAGAAGTTAATTTTGAGCTACTGGAGTGTTTTGTTTTGAATTTGAGCTACAGGAGTTATTTTATTTTAGGTATTTTTATTAAATTATTTAACCTTAATTAACATTAAAATTCCTTTTTATAATTTTGCTTTTCTATCCTGACATTTCCCTTTTCTTCAATTTTACACTATTAAGTTATTGTGGCAACGATCGTGACAACGAGACAGCATTTCCCGCCAAAATGATTGGAAGGTCACGTGGTGACTCTGCTTAGAGAAGATGTCTGACGTCATGCTCCGTGGAGGGTTACGAGTTTTAAACGGATAAATTTAAAAAAAAGAAAAAAAAAATTAAAATCAACTAAAATCGTCATCAATCATCGTTATAAAGAAACAGTAAACTTCTTGATGTGCAAATTTATGCACATTATAACCTTTTAAAAAGAGTATTTAATTTTATCATATCGTTTTGGTTCCGCACTATATTTTTAGTGCGGCAGTATACAATTGTCAAAGAGGTGCAGGTAGATTCCGCGGGAGCTTGAAATAAGGATTCTCTCAGTAGCCAGCAACAAGGAAGGTGGTTGAGATGATGAAGAAAGCAAATTGATGGGCCCATCGACTTCAAATCGCTAAGTTTTTTTTCTTTTTCCTTTTTTTTGATATTAGCTGTTCAGCATGATACAGCTAATTCAATCTTTCTTTATTTTTAATTAATCTTACTCCTTCTATTTTATTTTTATTGGCCAATTTTTTTTTTATGTAACACAATGTGTTGCAAATTTAAAAGTGCTCCGTAGCTCATATCTCAATATTTTTGTAATTAAAGGGTGTTTTTTTTTTATAATGAGTAAAAGTAAAGTTCTATTTTGTTAAAATTAAATAAGAAAAAAAAAATGAATATCATTTACAAATGTCTTGTCAAATTATATAAGGAGAATATTCGTCTTCTTGCATGAGAAATTGTAATCATGAGTAAAATTTTATAATGTTTACAGTTAATATTTAATATAATACATTTCTAATGTTAATCTACCCAAAAAAACGAATGTTTATTAATTTTTTAAGTAACAGCATGTAAAGATCATGACATTAACTGAATAAATCCCATTTAATTATGTATTTTTTTTTTAGTCATTCCTGCAGTGTCTCTCTCTCTCAGTTATTATTTTTTATTATTTCTTTCCTTAGGGATTTAAAGTCATCTTCATGAGGGCTAGCTATTTTCATTCTTTATTCAAAATTTCCATTTGTTGCATGATGTTTAGTAAATTAAATTTTAAGCAGTTCTTATTAATTTAAGGCCAACATGAAGATGATGTTGAGTTAGCAAGGGTAAAATTCATTGACCATGGCTTGGGTTATTGTATCTGGGATTTTCTTCTTAATTAACTTCCTTATTTTAAAATTCAGGAGTTTTTCACAACGCAGCTCCTTCTTCTTCCAGTAAAATCTTTTAAATATCTATCCTAAAATTTTAGTCTGGTTGTAATTTTTTCTTATTGTATTCTTAAATGTAATATTTTCTTATGTGGGAAGTCTTTTTAATATTTTATTTTCTTAAGTTAATCTAATTTGGAGTAACTTTGGGTCTTCTATTGTAATTAATTCTTCAATGATAATAATGAATAATTTAATTAATTTCTAAACTTGTTAATACTCTTCTTTAGTTGTGATAAGACACAACATTTTTGTATAAAAATAAAGATTTAAAAATATTTTAAACTCCTTTGTATGCTACTAGGAGGAAGCATGAATTTGAGAGATTAGGGATAATTTAGATGATTTATGTTTAGATGAATCCGTTCTTTTAGGTAGCTTTCATTACAAAAAGCTACCTATTGCAGCCGTTTGGAGGAAAGCAATTCCAAAAAATTTTGGTCTATTTTCACAGATGATAACCTCCAGACCCCCAAACCACCCTCTGTTCAAATGCTGATATATATATATATATATATATATGACATATGTCATGTTCTAACTCTCTTATTTATGAACCGATTTGGATGTAACTGAGTATGTGTACAGGAGATGCCAAGGTCTCGATCGAGTTCGTTGGCGAGTTTCATCCGCCATCTTGTTTCAAAATGGCAACCTGTAAAAAATTTTAAAATTCAAAAACATGTACAAAAAAATTATAAATTGAAAAAGTTGTTCTGTTAAGTGTTAGAACACGATACAAGGATTCTGGAACATTTTTTGTTTTTACTACATCATAAAAAATGTCTGAGAAATGGCAGTTTGAAATTCTAGGGTGATTGAGATTTTGAAACAATCTGATATTTGTTATACTGTATCTCTCGTATTTATGAACCTATATGAATGTGACTGATCATGCGCACAAAACATGCCAAGGTCTCGACCGAGTTTCTTGGCCAGCTTCATGCGCCATCTTGTTTCAAAATGGCGGGAAGTTAATTTTTTTTTTATTTTCTTATAAATTCAAAAACAAATTTTTTTAATTATAAATCGGAAAAGTTGTTTCCGTTTAAGTGTTAGATCGTGATACAAGGATTCCGGGACACTTTTTGTGTTGGCTTTATCTTAAAAAATGGCAGTTTGAAATTTTAGGGTGGTTGACATTTTGAAACAGTCTGATTTTTGTTATGCTTTAACTCTCATGATGAACTTGATATTCAAATTCAGTATTATGAAAACTGGGATTGAATTTTCTAAAATCGGGGTTCCAGCAATTTAGTTTCATGTGTTTGAGTAAAATGGTTGGTTGGTTGGTTGTATAAGGTTTAATGGCGCAAGGTCCCATTGGGGACAAGCTGCGCCAAAGTAAGAGTTAAGAAAAAACTAATTTAAGAGTTCCATAACAAAACCAAAAAAAAGAAACAAAGCATAATGAACAAAACATCTGGATGGGTGCCCCATCCAGATACAGTCAATGTTTAAAACAAATATTATGATTTCTTAAAAAGAGTAAAGCATAAAAGTAATACGCTAAGAAATACTATCTGGATGGGGTTACCCCATCCAGATGTCAAGTTAAACAAGTATAAATTAACATTGTTATAACAAGAGCATGAAGGATGTATAAAAACTATATCTCAAAATAAAAGCCAGAATGTTTTAAAAAATGAAAAAGTGCCCCATGAGGTGTTTCCCCAATGAGGTTAGTCAAGATTGGTGATGATGAATTAAAATATAGTCTATACAAGTGCCGGAGACCAGGACAGTCAGTTAAAATATGATAAATAGTCAAAGTATCAAAATGACAGTGTGGACACATGGGAGCATCCTCCCGAAGTAAGAGATGTTTATGAGTGATCCTTGCATGTCCAATTCTCAGACGAGTCAAAAGAACATCTGTTTTTCTTGGATAATTCGGAGGCCATGTCATAATTGTGGGTTTGATATGATGCAGCTTATTATTGTATTCTAAATCCCAACTTTCTTGCCATTTATTATGAAAAAAGTGTTTTATAAATAGTTTAATGTCTGAGAATGGAATTTTATGGTGTAATGGATTAAGAGCAAGTTTTGCCGCCTCATCTGCTTTTTCATTTCCAGGAATACCCATGTGTCCAGGTACCCAGCAAAATAAAATATTATAACCACGTCTAGTCAAATTATTATAAAAATCTAGGATGGCTGAGACATAAGGATGCTTTTTAAAAGATTTAATTGCGTCAATAGAACTATTTGAGTCAGTATATATGATGAAGGATGTTTTATGATGATGAGATATGTGTAACATGGCTCTCTCTATTGCAATCAACTCTGCCGTAAAGACAGAAATTGAAGTGTGAAGCCGATAACTGAAGCTAGTTTTATCAACAAAAACCCCGCAACCAACAGTATCCGCACTCTTGGAACCATCTGTATAAATATCAGTAAAGCCATTATATTTTGCACGATGTGCAGCAAATAATTGTTGAAAACCACTAGAAGCCAAGTTGTTCTTCTCATAACCTTTAAAAGGGTGGAGAGAGATAATTTTGGGGGGATTCCAGGGAGGGAGAACATGCAAAGGACATGGACTCACCTCAATATTTTTCAATGGGCCATTATCGATAATATTTCTCATTATGACTCCAAATGATGGGATGCATGATGGTCGATGTTGATAAAGAATATCATTGTCAGTATTTAAAAGATAGGTGTGAAGAGGATGACCAGGATGAGAGAGGACACGGTAATATAACTCTAATGAGAGTTTTTCACGTGTATGGTGTAATGATGGTTCATTACAGTCAACATAAAGACTTAAAATTGGAGATGTACGAAATGCACCAGAGCAGACACGGAGTCCACTATGGTGCACAGTGTCTAGTTTTTTAAGAACAGATTTTCGTGCTGAACCATAGACCTGGCAGGCATAGTCCATTTTAGATCGAATAACAGCTCGATAAATTTTTAATAGAGAGGTACGGTCTGCTCCCCAAGAAGTATTTGACAGTACCCTCAATAAATTAAGCGATTTTTCACATTTTGTCCGTAAGTGTAAAATATGTGGTAAAAATGTAAGTTTCTTGTCAAAATGCAGGCCAAGATATCGAACATTGTCCACAACAGGAATTTGGGATGAACCGATAAAAATTTCAGGATCTGGATGCAGACCCCTTCGTCTACAAAAATGCACACAAGATGTTTTGTCATGAGAAATTAAGAAACCGTTTTTGTTAGTCCAGCTAAGAATACTTTTGATTGCTATTTGCAGTTGTCTTTCAATAAAACGAATATCCCGTCCCATACACATAATACGAAAGTCATCTACATAAAGATCTCCCTTCACAGAAGCAGGGAGTTGATTAATGATGTTATTTATTTTAATAGCAAAGAGGGTGACACTCAGGACACTACCCTGAGGTACACCCTCTTCTTGTACATAAAAACTAGATAGAATTCTCCCAATTCGAACTTGAAATCGTCGAATGGCAAGAAAGTTTTTTATAAAAATTGGAAAGTTCCCACGGAAGTCCAAGTTAAAAAGATCGCGAAGGATCCCATAACGCCATGTTCTATCATAAGCTTTCGCCATGTCAAAAAATACTGACACCAAATGGTTGCGTTTTAGAAAAGCTGTTCGCACGTGATTTTCCAAATGAATTAAATTATCGATAGTAGACCTACCACGTCGAAATCCACTTTGAAATGTGGCAAGGCAATTGTTATTTTCTAAAATATGCACGAGGCGGCAATTCACCATTTTTTCAAGAAGTTTGCAAAGGCAGCTAGAGAGTGCAATTGGCCTATAATTATTGGGATTGGTAGCATCTTTTCCTGGTTTAGGAAAAGGTATAATTATGGCTCTGCACCAAGATTTCGGAAACTTCTGCTCCATCCATATCCTATTGAAAAAGGAAAGGAGATTATTTAACGACAATAACGAAAGGTGCTTAAGCATAATATATGTAATCCCATCGTGACCTGGGGCAGATAAATGGCTGTCTCTCAAGCATTTTATCATCTCTGATTTGATAAATGGTTTATTATATGCATATGAGTTATGAGAGTTAAAATTAATCCTGGTTCTTTCAGTTTGTCTTTTATATGTTAAAAAAGGTTCTGGGTATGAGTCAGAGCTTGAAATAGATGCTAGGGTACTACCTATTGTCTCAGCCATGTTTTTAGGTGATGCGATGGCTTGACCGTTATGTTTTAAAATAGAAATATGATTATCAGAGTAGACGCCCATACATTTTTTCACTTTATTCCATAGTTCTTTACTTGATGTATTGGAATTAATGCTTGAGATGTAGTTGATACAGGATTCACGCTGGCTTTTGCGTCGCACTCTTCTAGCTTCAGCCTTTGCTTTTTTATATGCTATATAGTTAGTATTAGTTGGGTACCTCCGAAATATTCCCCAAGCCTTCTGTTGTTTTTTCTTCGCATTTTGGCAATCACTGTTCCACCATGGCTTTCTATGTTTATGTTTAGATGATGTTTTAGGAATGCTAGAATCTGCAGCATTGATAATACATTGAGTTACATTATCAAGTGCATTGTCAATATCCCCCTGTATCATGTCAGCTGTGATATTTGCATGTGCTGTAAATGTTGGCCAGTTGGCTCTGTCATATATATAACGATTGGTAGAATTGTTACAATCCCTATCAGGAGTAGTCAGTGTAATAAAAGTGGGAAAGTGGTCACTGCCGTGCAGGTCATTAGAGACCCAGAAATTCCAGAATGGATAGAGTATTGGGGAGCAAATTATAAGGTCTATTGCATGGAAAGTACGGGTTGGCTCATGAAAGTAAGTGTGATCACCATTATTGAGCAGGCATAAGCCGTTGTCAGAAATGAATTTTTCAATAATATCACCACGTTGGTTAGAGTCACGGTTGCCCCAGAGTTGGCTGTGTGCATTAAAATCTCCAACAAGGATGTATGGAGCCGGGAGTTGGAGAAGGAGGTTATCGAGTTGTGCTGATTGAATAGTTTGGTTTGGAGGTAAATAAATTGTACATATTGTTATGAGTTGTTTAATATGTACACGGACTGCAAGAGCTTGTAGGTTTGTATTTAGAGATATATAAGAATGGGGTAGATTATTAGAAATGAAAAGAGCTACTCCACCAGTAGCCCTTCCATTAGCTGCAAAATCTTTTCTGTAGGTAGTATAGTTATGTAATTTTGCTTTGTCATTGGGTTTTAGATGGGTTTCTTGTAGAGCTAAGCATAATGGTTGATGGTCAGAGAGAATATCACGTATTTCAGCATGTTTATTATGATATGCACGGCAGTTCCACGAGATAATATTAGTCATTATTGATCTTTTAGATAGATATATCAACGTCACTTTGTTCGGAGGTAGTAGACATATCATCTCCTCCATCGTTCAGTTCTGCATCCGGTTCTGGATGAAGCTCCACCGCGTCTTCATCCTGCATACGCATCACATTTATTTTATTATTTTTATTTGGTTGAGTTCCTGTTTTGGGTGGTTTAATTTTTTTTCTTTTGTTAGCTGGGTTTTCAGATGATATAGAGGTTTTAATTGTTTGTAGGCCATGTTTTTCCGAGTCAGATCTGCTCTTTTGTTTCATAGGTGTTGTTTTGGGGGTATTTTGAGAGGTTTTTATATGGATTGGAATTTTAGGAAACATTGATTGTGATGACTTTGAAGAGACATCTTGTGGTGATTTAGGAGGAAGAGCATTTACTGATTTAGAAGAAACAGATTGTGTTGATTTAGTTGTAGTAGCAGGTTTAGTAAACTGGGGTTCTTTTTGCTTTGATAAGACACTTAATTCTATAATGGATTCAGTTTGAGTTGCTATATTTTTATAATTTTTGGAAGCAGTTTTTGATATAGCAGCAGCATATGATACTCCAACTTTGGGTGTCCTGGATTCAACTATTTTTCTGGCTTCAGGGTATGATATGTTTTCTTTTGTGCGTATTGTCTGTATTTCTTTTTCTTTTTTCCATTGTTCACAAGATTTAGAGTAGGATGGATGTTCTTTTTTACAATTTATGCAGTGAGCTGGAGCGTTACAGTCAGTACTTTCGTGACCAACTGTACCACACCGACCACAGGTGATTTTTCCACGGCATGCTGTTTTAGAATGACCAAAACGTTGGCATTTAAAACAGCGCAGGGGGTTTGGGATGTACGGTCTAACAGAACATGATAAATATCCAGCTTTTATTGTTTTAGGTAAATTAGGAGTACTAAATGTGAGGATAATATGCTTTGTAGGAATTTGTATTTGATTAGGTGGTATTTGTTCATCACGACGGAAGATTTTTATCCTTCTTGCTTCGATGACATTTTGATCTTTTAGATTATCAACAATTTCCTGTTCAGTAACATGCAGAAGATCCGACTCAGAAATTACTCCTCGAGATGTATTTAAAGTCCTGTGCGGAGATATGCTGACTGTGATGTTTGCAAAATGAGTACATTTTATTATGTTAGAAGCTTGAGTACTATTGCTTACTTCAATTAAAAGATCGCCTGACCTCAATTTTTTCACAGTTTTGGGTTCACCAACCAAACCTTGGATTGCTTTATTAATCAAAAAGGGGGATGTTTGATCAAAGCTCCCTTCTTGGCGTTTTACAATGAAAAATCTGCATTCCATATTGGAAGCAGAAACCTCAACTCTTTCTCCCCATGAGTTACTTTGTCCATGATTAATTACTTTTGAGCCAGAGGCCAATGAGACATTCTCTTTATTCGCTTGTGGGGCTTCCACATCGCATAGTTTATTTCCTTCTGTTGTCACCATATTAGAGTATTAATAGATAAAACGCCAGGCATCGGGCCTGGTCACCGACCCTTCTTCTTAACCTTACTTCTGGGCGCAGGTTTCAAAAGGGTGAAAACTATCAACAAACCTCCACGTTTTTCGAACATTGGATTAAACTCGATAGCACTTCCTAATATCTAGTTCTTTCACATTGGAATCAGGTAGTCAGTAGGTAAGCCTTTACAGCTCTGTCCAACCTACAACCCCTTTCACCGAAAGGCACCAGTCTCCCGGTGTTGGTCCTAACAGCCACCATACAGTGTATGGCGTCCTCCGATCACGGAACCGGAATTCGGAAAATGCCCTGCACTCTGGGATTCAAGATCAGCCTAAAAAGGTAGAACCGAGTCGAAGAGATTAAAAAACCTCAGCACCCAGAGTGTCTCACATGAAAATAAAAAAATCCACTATTGTATAAAAAAGAAGCTATGTGAGAGAAAACTTAGAAACAAGGTGTATTTTTTTTCTTTTTCACACTTTTTAAATTTTTTTTCCTTTTTTTTTTTTTTTTTTTTTTTTTTTTTTTTAAACTCAAGAACAAAAACAATGTTAGTGGAACAAGGTGAACAAAAAAGTTAGTAAATCAATCAAACATGAACAAGAACAAAGAGGTATAACAAACTGAAAAGAGAAGATTAAAAAGTGTGAAACAAAGAAAAAAGGATAGACAACTAAACAGAGAAGAAGGCAGAAAAGGAGAAAGATCGCTCAGGAATCCGGGGTCGCGAAACCCGTAAATACCTTAAGAAGGTATTCCCCTGGGGGAGTTTGAGTAAAATGAGTTGAGTTTTTAAAAATCCTTCCGGCCTGTACTGGAAGGAAAAGGTAGTTTTAATAGTCCATGTTTTTAAAAATTAAACTCATTTTACTCAAACACACGAAGCTAATTTGCTTAGAATCCGTTTTAGAAGATTCAATCCTGGTTTTCGCTAATACTTAATTTGAATGCAAATTTCAGCATAAGAGTTACAAGCTTAACAAAAATCAGATTGTTTCAAAATGTCAGCCACTCTAGAATTTCAAACTGCCATACCTGAACCAATTTTTAAATAAAGCCAAAACAAAAAATGTTCTGGAATCCTTGTATAACGATCTAACACTTAACGGAAACAAATTTTTCAATTTATAATTTATAATTTTTTACACATCTTTTTGAATTTTTAAAAAAATTAGCTTGCCACCATTTGGAAACAAGATGACTCATGAAGCTTTTCATGTCTTGTTTATGTCTTGACCAATGAACTCGGTCAAGACATTGGCATGTTCTGTACACATGATCCGAGGAGTTACAACTGATGATGCTCTAGCCAGAGTGAAAGTGCTTTTGTGCAATGGTGAAGGTTTTTATTTGAAACTTTTTATGAAAATTTTTTTAACCATGTTTTTAGATAATGTCTGAATGTAAATTGGTAATATGGACAATAAATAGACAACTGAAGTGTTGCTAAAAATTATGCATTGGGAAACATGTCAATAATGCCATTTATGGAAAAAAATAATTCAATCAGCTAGTTTAATTTCTTTACACCTTGTAGCCAGAACTCACATGAACAACTTTCATTCATAAACCATTTCAGTTTTATTTCCTAATATGGGATCATCAACAAAAAATGAACTTTTTTAATTTCCTCAATACCATACATACAAAACTTTTCAATACTTTCATTTGATATGTTACTAGGAAGCAAAATCTCAAACATTTTCAAGTGCGAGAGATCTTCAAATCTTTCTGCCAGATAGTCTAGTACAGATTTCATGAATTCCTTTCTTGTAAGAATTGATTCGGTCCTGAGTTTTACATTATCTTTAACTAAATGACCACCATCAATTCAAAACTATTATTTGAATTTTTTGGAACCTTGATTTTAAACAGAATAATATGTGTAACACTCTCATTTCAAAATAGAAATGATATACAGTCGACTCTGTGAAATCCGCCGATGTATAATCTGCCTATCTCTATAATCCGCCATCCATTTTCACATGAATAGCTCAGATAAGTTCTTTCTCGGATAAGCCATTTTCACACGGATAGCTCGTTAATTACTGTTATTCTTTCTGGAGCTAAGGAATATTCATTATGCGAATGATGTAAAACAACTGGGTATTCAAGGTCTTCTTCAAAAATATAGCCTACAAGCACCTCGTCGTTTAATTGCATGATTAATTCATGACTGACTAAACTGCATAGCATCAACCCATTCAAATCCACCATAAGGTAAAAATGACATAGCCCATCCATATAGATTATTCGCGTCCAGATACATAATGTAACTAGATGCTTCATTTTCTTTATAATCAGGAGTACCAGGGATGTTTGCAGTTGCTACTGTATGTGAAATTTGAGAAAGCCCCCTCTCACTCCTTCCTCGATAAAAACTTGCATGTTTATATCTGTAAACAGTTCTAATTTAATATCTGTCATTTTTAAACAGGCGTTCCATGAAAGTCCAGATGTTGTTAACACATGATAGGTATCAATATTATAATTTTTCATACTTAAGTATAAAGGTTAAAATTCCCGGTCGCCACCGGCCACACGGCGACTAAATGTAAAATATTGGCGACTTTATGCTATGCATCTGATCGCCAAAGTGGCAATTTCTACTTTTCATACCATAATTTTCGGGACGTCGTTTTATAGGCCACACCAATAAAAAACAGAAGATAAAAAATCAATTTTCATCAGATAAGTTGCACAAACGAAAATGCATAATCTATTTAAATTGGAGGATTTTGCTAATTTGTTAACTTTTTTTACGATGACACAACAAACGGAAATGCATTTTATACTTTAAATATATTTAAAGAAAAGAATATTTTAAATAAAAAATAAATATAACTTTCCAATCTTTATTTCTATTTACGACGATGTAATTGACTTATTTATGATGCATTAATTCCTTTTCTTTTTAGGTATTCCCGTGTTTAATATTGGAAAAAAAAAATCGAAATAAATTACTAAAAGTTTTTTTTAAAAAAAACAAGCTTTTTTCTATCGCAGCAAGCTTGAAATAAGTATAACTTTTCATGGACTCATTATTCTGACTTCAAAATAAAACATAATTCAGACTTCCAAAGAAAACAAACGTAAAATAAATACAAAATAAAACAGCACGTGGCCGCGATAAGACACTGTATCATAACCATCTCTTTCTCCTCAACGCGACCTTGACCTAAAGACCGGATGGGATACAAGCTTTCTATTTCATAACTCTTCCAGAAATTCGTTCTCTCCCTCTCTGAAGACCATTCACCTGTTGTTACATGTAAAATTGATTTTAAAGCTGAAATTACAAAGAACTGACAAACGCACTTTTAAGCTGAAAAGTGACATTTCTACGGACAAAAACGGTCGAAAACTTGTTATTCCCCATGCGACATTGACCTACACAAATGAAAAGTAGGAAAGGCACATAAAGATTTTCCGTTATTGCATTCTTTAGATGAAATAATCTACCTTAAAATTCCGAAAATAACCTTCCCCCCCACCCCCTTTGACAACATAAAATTGTGGCAAAAAAGGAAACAAGGCTTATGAACGGTATTTTTTGAAAAATTCCTCAATACTATCTCTCAACATTTATAATTATTAAGGTTGTTCTGAAATCCAAATTGGCTATTTTATGATATATTTTTTAAATTCATTTTTTTTTTCAGAAACTCGGGAAATTAGCAGGTAAACTTTGTAATTGGAAGATATTTCCCATTTTTTGGTAAATAAAGATGATCTTTCAGGAAATACTGTCAAAGTCAGGATTTTGAACCAAATTTATGATGCTGCAGCACGATAAAAAGAAAAACGTGTTATGTGACACGAATCGCTTATAACTCGATATCCTGCAGCACAAAAATCACCTAACAATCAGTTCTTCTATAATGCTTTTCTCCACGTAAACACATCTTGTCGGGATGGCTTCCTTAAATTTGCTTTCGAAGTCTTCTTCCGCATAAAATCTTCCCAGAAATCTTAAAAAAATTACTTATGGTGTTATAAGCGATTTTTGTCTCTTGACATCAGCTTTTCTCCTTTACCACGCGTGCACGTCCGAAATTCAGTACAATACGTCAACTTTGAAAATATCTTTTGTTTTTGCCAAAAAAGGAAAACGAGATTCGATTACATATTTTCTGAATAAGCAACCTGCCAATTCCATGCGTTTCTGAAAAAAAATGAATCCAGAAATGTGTCAGAAGGTAGATTTTTGGATTGGACTACAGCTTTAAAATGCCGTGATGATGTGTAATTTTTCAAATACTATTCTTTTAAGCAAAAAAAGAACTCCGTGAATGCGTTAGAAGTTCGCGTTTAAACACGGAAAAAAGAAATTATTAGGCTGCAAGCAAACAGAAAAAAATATTAAGGTGGTTCTCAAATGACCTGCTCAACAACAGGAAACTTTCTGACACAATTTCAGACTCATTTTTAAACGCTAAGAAATAAAATTGGCAGGCTTGATTATGAAAGCTATTTGGAATCGAAATGAGTTTTCCATTTTTTGATAAATAAATTACCTATCGAGTTATAAGCAATTCTGATCATGTGACGACACGATTTTTCTGTTTCTCGGGCTGACGCGTTGGGAATTTGGTTCAAAACGCCGACTTTGACAGTATTTTCTGCCTTTACCAAAAAATGATAAACGTGTTTCGGTTACGCATTTTCTACATAAGAACGCCAGCCAGTTTCAGGCGTTTCCAAACAAAAATGAATTACAATTAAAAAATTACAAATGAATTACTATTAAAAAAAATATTCATATCTCCCTTATTTTTTTAGTGATTTTGTTCAAATTTTCAGCAAGCTGCAATAATTGTAAATTAGGCAGTGTAACAAATTTGTACAAAAATGAATACGGAAATACCTTTACCAAAAAATGATAAACGTGTTTCGATTACGCAGTTTCTATATAAGAACGCCAGCCAGTTTCAGGTGTTTCCAAACAAAAATGGATTACAAAATGCGTCAGAAAGTAGCCTGTTTATTTGAGAACAGCCTTAAAAAGAAAGAGAATGAAAAACAAAAAAAGCTTTTTCCTTACAATTAAAAAAAATATTCATATCTCCCTTATTTTTTTAGTGATTTTGTTCAAATTTTCAGCAAGCTGCAATAATTATAAATTAGGCAGTGTAACAAATTTTTATCACAATATAATAGGTTATTAGAAAATTAGTGCCCCCCCCCCCCCCCCCACAAGAATGGCCACTACAGGAGCAACTTAAAATGGGGTGGTTTATTTTATTTATTCAAACTCCATGAGGTCAGAAACGTTATCAAAATCAGATCATGAGCTTTTGGATGGATTGGTGTTTTGTTATGCAGAAAGAAACCTTTTTTTTTTTTTTTTTTTAATTGAAAAACAAATATTACAAAAGCTTTCATCCAAAATAGGATGTTTTATATTTTACCATACTTAACAAATCAATCTAAGTATTTGAAATTATAAAGATGCTGCGGCGAATAGTTTTGTTACGTTATCGATAAATAATGTTATAAAATGAAAAATAAACAGATTATGCAAAATTCGTAGGTTTCGGGTAGAGTCCTGCATCGGGTCGGGTTACCCGCACCTGACCCGACTTACGGTTTGGGTCAGGTTGCGGGTAGCCGATTTTTTATTATTTTTTTTTTGTGTGTGTCTGGTTTGCTTTGGGTTGACTTCAAATGAAATTTGCGTGTTCGGGTCGGGTTAACCCGACCCGTGCAGGACTCTTTAAGTTTCAGGCTACGTCAGTGTTGAATTCAGGGGGTGGCCTGGAGGGGACGTACCCCCTGAGCATTGAAGTGCCCCCCCCCCACACACACAGCCACAGAAATCCCTCCCGGAGAAAAGTGTCTGAATTCAACACTGGACTACGTATTGACGTATTGGAGATGTGAACCAATCTTTGACCTCAGCCTTGAGCGACATCGTTCGATTGGAAGCTGCTTAATTTCTGGATTGTGTGCAGGTCAAAGGTCAATACTATGGTATTAATATAGCACAAGTGGGCCCCCCTCTCACTCATTTCAGAGTTTTCTGTGACCTCGTGCCGTGAGTCGAACTCAGTTGCGTTTTTTTTTTCAACTCTTGAAATATATTAATATCAACAGTTCTTTTCAGAACTAATTTCTTCTTAATCGAAGTTATTAAAAATTATGGCTTCTCTGAAGACAAATGAGCAAAGGTCTAGAGGTGGAAAAAGAAAAGCTGTTGATGCAACACCACTGCCGAAAATTGCTTCTTTTTTCACTAAAAGGTAAGTTTAATTTCCTTCCATTAATTTTTTTTTTCCAAAAATAGCTAAATTACGTTATCTCATTAGTCTTCTATTGTTCTTATACCGAACTGAGGGATAATAGGGGATTTACCTTTACCCTCCACGATATATATATACATATATATATATATATAATCTTTAAGAGTTTGTATTTTTACAAAAAATATTTGATCGGCTTTTATTTTTCATTTTTAGCAAATAAGTCATTTTTAGATTTTAATGCTTTGTATTTATAAAAAATTTTCCTGATGCTTTAGAGATAAGAAATCGTTATGAAATGTGTAAACAGTTCGATGTAATTTCGCCATTTTCAATCCTTTTCCATCCATTCTTAGATTATACTTCTTCCATTAATGTTACTTTATTTGTGCTTCTATTGCAATAAGTAAATGCAAATTACTTAGTATTTTTAGTAATTTATTAAAATATCTTATACACTAGGGTGGTCCGGAAAATTAAAATTTTTTAAAAATTTTGTCTCACCCTCCCATTTTGTTATGTTTGGGTTAAAAACCCAATATTTAAAATTAAAAAACTTTTTATAATTCTTTAGAGGGACTTTAAGGGTGGAGAGGGGATGCTATATTAGATATAATCAAATATACATACTATATAAATCAGTCTAGCATAAAATATTTATAACAATTTTTTTTTTAAATGTTATAAACATATTTTCTGGTAATTTTAACTATAATTGTGTATTTATTTTTGATTCATTGGGAGAGGTGGTGGTGGGAGGGGGCGGGGTGGTAAAATAAGATTTTATTAATGTGCATGATAGTTAATCTGGCATTAAATATTTAAAAAGTTTGTTATGTAATATTTGCTGGAAACAAATACTGAACTAGTTATATTGTTTTAAGTGTAAATGGCTTATTTTTCCATAATCGGTCCTGACGCGATAGAGATGTATTTTAATGAAATTTACCTGTTTGAACTAGACCTGGCGTTATTTTATTTAAAAGATTTCAACAACATTGGTACTTTATTGATCGGTCACAATTTTGAACATTAGTAAATCATAAGTGTTCATAATCAATGAAACTGAAGTCAAAAGTCTTTGTGAATTTGTGCAGATTTGCATTATATCTAAACAACCCCGTGATGATTACAGAGAATTTTTGGAGTTATGGATTATTGTTCTTGGAAATGTTAATAATAGTAAAAAAAAAAATTAAGTTTAACGAGCCAGATGCTTTTCATAGAGCTCGATGGATGGCCAAATTGATATATGCTATAAAATCTACCTGTTCATGAATTGAAAGGGATTCAAGAATTCCTATTATCTATATATTTAAAATGAAAAGCACATTCTGTCAAATCCACATGAAAATAGTCTCTTAACTTTACCGCACATCTGTCAACTTTTTTTTTTTTTTTTAAAGGCTTCCACTCTCAGAAACAGGATATCTGATTGATTAACCCAACCCTCACCTGTTGAGCCTAGGGGGATTGAAAATGGTTGATTGAAAATAGATGAAGTCGTACCATTGGATTGATAGCATAGACTTTCTAATTTATTTTTGCTGTTATCTGAGGTTGAAAGCTAAAGCTTTTCTTTTTTAAGAACTTTTTATTGCTATGTTAAAGGAGCCAACGCGAAAACAAACAAACACATAAAGCGAGAAGAAAACACTAGATAATATTTTTTCACAAAATTTTTACACGGGCTGTAAAACCGTTTTATTTATCACCAATGATGATTTTGAAGAGTTCAGGCAAAAAGAACTTTTTATTTTAAAACTATGAAACAACCCTGGGTAAAAAAACAAGAAAATGAGTGCTTTTATCACTAAATATCAATTTTTTCGCGAATTTTTCGTTAAAAAATATAATTTTATACAAAATTGAGTTAAAGATATAAAATAATAAAAACTTTGATTTTGTTTTATATATTTATTAACGGGGGTCAGCTAGTTTGTTGTTAAAATATATTTGAAAGCATGGCATTAAGACACATTTGTAAACAATAAAAAGCACAAAAATGGATCTTCAGTTTCTGAAGGATATAAAAAAACACTTGTTTGTTTGACTTGTTTTGAAATATTTATGAGTAGGTCATTAATAATCAAATAAAACACTAGTGACGTTAGAATTTTGTCAAATTCTACTGTACTATCAACAATAATATAAATTCAAAATAAAATATAAATAAAAATATAAAATATGCATATATAAATATGTAATAATTTACAAAATGGGTTTTAAAATGTTCTTTATTTTATTAAGGGCTGCCACATCATCTTCTATGACCTCTGTGGACCAACTTCCCAGAGATCTACCCCCAGTTCAGGAACAACATGAAACGGAAAACTCTTCTGCTAAAGAACTTTCAATAACTGAAACGGTTGTAAATTTATCTGAGGAGACTACTTCACATTCAGGAGAAAATGCCAAATCAAAGAAAAAGAGACACTACAGAGAGGAATGGAAGATTGTCAGGAATGACTATGAAGGTACTAAAGATCGGAACGAAAATCTAATTATAGATGCTGTTAATTCTTGGGGTATGTGGTGCAAAGTTTGTACAGAGTGGGCACCGAAATTAGGTGCTAAGTTCTGCACAAATTTTATACAAAATAATCAGAATTTTAAGCCACCCCAACCAAAAAAAGAAACTGTTGATAGTCATTTCAGCAGTATCTCACACAGAGTTTGCTTAGAAAAAGCAAAGTCTTCCATGATACGTAATGAAGAGGCCCCAATATACAAGAAGCTGGTCCAACTGGATGAAAAAGTTTTCCAGAAAATGAAGCAATTAACACGAATTGTTTTTTATTTTGCTCTGCATGACCGGCCAGGTATAGAATTTTCTACAGAATGCCAGCTGCAAAAGCTAAATGGACTAGATTTGGGCAACACTTATCAAAACTGCATGTCTTTCAGCATGCTTTTGAAATATGTTGCTCGTTTCCTGCAGAATGATGTTATTAAGCAGTTAAATACATCACAATTTATTTCAATTTCAATTGATGGCAGCACCACCAGAAAATGCGCAGAATATGAGGCAGTAGTTGCCAGGTATGTTCCTGAAGCTGAGCATGAAAACAAAGTGTGCTTTGTTGGACTGTGTGAAATTGAAAATTCGGATGCTACAAGCTTAGCTGAAGTAATCGGTAAGCGACTTAATAAGACGACTGCAGGTGTTAAAAAAAAACGCGGCACCCATCCATTACTGGACATTGCCCCCTTCATACTTTCTGGATGCCTGAATCGGCGCGATCGTAACCCCTTTCATGAGTACGACAGTGGCCGGACAGGCTCGGTTCATGAGCGACAGTCCGTGACATCCTCGGCGCCGAACTTGTCTGGAAAGCTCACAGGAGCGACCAGGGCCCAGCGACTAGTCAAGGGCTCCCTCTCATGATTTGCTTTATCCCAATTCGAGATCGAGAACAACTCACACGAGTGATCTCATGTCTCTCTAGTCGGGAATGGACAACACACACTAAAAACTAGGTTAGTAAAACACAGATTAAAAAAATAGGAAGGGGTCCGACCCCCGTCACGCTGTCGGGTGACTAGGCCGCCAGAGCCGTAGGGCCGGGAGAACGTTAGTTTAAAAGCGAAAAGTGAAGGGATCGAAACAGGTAATGCGATAGTTTCGTACCGGTGGTCCGGCCAGACCTGCGTAACCGCCCGCGTCCGCTAGCTCACCTTCACTAGACACGAACACCAGCTTTCCAGAACCTTAACCATGTGGCTCCCACCCAAGGCTCCATATCTCAACAACAGCTGTCTCCGGCGCCCCCCGCCGAGGACCCTGGGAACGGACAAGAGAAGCACTCATCTTGTCTATCCCCTGGAGTGCCGCACGCTGAGAAAGGATGAGTTCCAGGCCGCTCGATTTCGTGCCCGGTTCAGGATCCCCAGGCTGCACTTAGGATTGTCCGAGCATACCGGCAACAGCCGGCAGCCCAGTCCTCCCGGAAGTGGACTTACGTCGGTTACCGCTCCCTCTGAGACCCCGCTTTGTCCCAAACTCATGAAAATGGAATCCGGACGCCACGGCGTCTTCTGCCGGGTTCCAGGTCATCCCTCCGCGTCCCGAAGGACCGGATTGATTCCGGAACACCCGGAGGAGCACGTCACTGACTGGGAGAGCAAACTTGTTTGCACAACAGTTGATGGAGCTGCAGTAAATGTTGGAAGGTATGGAGGTTTAGTAAAAGTTATAAACTCTCCATTTCACATTCACTGCTATAATCATATTTTGGACTTATGCTTAAAAGATTCTATCAAAAGTAGTAAGTTTGGAATGAAAATTATATCTCTGTTGAAGAGCATTAGCACTTTCTACAGAACAAGCCCAAAATTGACGAGAGAACTGAGTCGTCTGGGCGATGTTCTACAGACTAAAATCTTGAGTTTTAAACCCATATGTGAAACTAGATGGGCAGACTCTACTGAAAATTCTACTGTAGCAGTAGTTGCAAATTATGAGGTTTTAGTGCAGCATTTAACAGATGTAGTATCAGACCATGCAACATGCAAATATTCAGGAAGTGTGACAGCAACAGCTAAAGGAATTCTAAAGGAACTCTTATCTTATGACATTGTCTTTTTCTTGCATGCTTTTGCTGACTTCATTATATTAATTTCCAGAACTTCAAAAGTTTTAGAATCATCTAGCATAAATATTTTGCAATCCACTGATTCAATTAAAAAGCTAAAATTGAATCTTTTGGACTTTGGATCATCTGGACAGTTAATTTGTAGTGGTTCTAAGCATTTAGAAGCATTTCTACTATCTATTGATGACAGTAACCCTCATCTAAAGACTGTGCAATTTAAAAGTGTAGAATTGAAAACTGAAAATTCCGTCTCTAGGAGAGAAACCGGCATGAGTTGCAAAGGCAATGAAGTAATTAACTTCAGAAATTTATGTGAAAATGCTTCTTTAGCAATTGAAAAACGTTTCTTTGGTGAGGATGGGCCTGGTAATTCTATTTGTGTACGAACTGCACAGTTGCTCAATACGTCATATTTTCCACCAGACACTGACTCGCTGAATGATTATGGCAACAAAGAAATTAAAGAATTTTGTAACATATTTGGCTTAGGAGTGGACAGAGCATTAAATGAATGGAAAGAATTACGTTTAATCATGTCAGAACATTTCAGACCTTCTATCCCTCTTAACAAACTCCTTGAAAGGTTATTAACTGAAAACTTTGAAAGATTCAAAACTGTCAGGAGTATTGTAACAATATTACTTACTATTCCTCCAAGTAATGCAGAAGTTAAAAGGGTTTGGAGCTCTGTTAAAAACATAATTGACGATAAATCAACTTCGATGGGTCATGAGATGCTGGAGAGTCGGATCCAAATTAAAAGATCTAATGTTTCAATTGAGAACTTTGATCCTGCACCTGTCGTTAATTTATGGTGGTCTGACTCTACAAAGAGCAGACGACCCAATTTTAATGAATAATAAATAATTTATAAATGTACTTAGTTAAAAATTTTACTTGATATAAATTCTCTCATTTTTTAATGTAATAACTTAATTGATTTTGTTGGGGGTAAGTAAACTGCCACTGTGATAATTTCTACAGACATATTTTTATTATGTCTCCGTAATATTCATATTTTAAAAAATATTGTAAAACTATTTAAATCTACAAACCACGGTAAAAAGTGGCCACTAACTGGACAGTAGTGGCTACTAAACATACAGCCTCTACCGGCCACTGGCTACTAATGAAAATATTGAATTTTAACCTTTACTTAAGTATCTAAAATTTTGTAAAACATCTGCAAAAATTAAGACGTTAGATGAAACATACAGGTCATGATAGTCCCCTAATGTTTTGATATGAAAGTCTCCCAAACTTTTAACGCATGGTTATAATCTGCTTCACTTATTGGTTCATCAGTTAAGCTGTTAAAAAATGCATCGGGTTGTGGTAGATTTTTTTCTTTCAAGCTTTCAAAAGAAAAAAAATAATCATAGAAATATAACTGCAAGCAACATGTTTCATTATTTTGTTTGTAAAGGATGTTGCACTGGAGGGAGTCACTGTATCGAACGGTAGAAGCAGACTTTCAAAGTCCGCATAAATTTAATAGGCAAGAGGATGCTGAAGATGTGTGCCAGTAAACTGAAGAATATTGTTTTTTTTCGTAGGTAACTTAATTATTTGCGCTACATGCTTTTTGCATAATTTAGTGTGTTCTTCTAATAAATCATTTCTTATAAAAGTGTGAAAACAGCAATAACAAATATACTGTTTACCGTTACGCTTTGTACGATCTCCTAGAAATTGAGAAAAATCACAGATTAAAGTATAATGTCTTCGCAATTAACACAAGAATGACGGACAGGGCCAATTTGGCCCCTATCGATGTTTGCGAATATGTATTTCCTATATTTCATGACTTTTGCTTATTTAGCTTCTAGTCCATATATCTGAAATAACTTTTCTCAAACTTACATAGAATCCTGTATTTCGAACAGTTCACATAGAAAAACGGGAAGGGCCAAAATGGCCCTCACTAATCACTCCCTGCATTCGCGTCGCACCGTTTCATTCTTAGTATTATGACCTTGGAAATAGCATTCCTAGTAATTTGAGTTCATTTTCTACCTTTACATTCTGTTTGCTTCCCCCCCCCCCCCCCCTACGTAAAATGGCTTTTACCGATAGAGTGGCACGACTGAGTTATGCGCCTAAAGCTTTACCCACGTGACCAACAGAATGATAACATATTGTCAGTTGCTTTATCAGTAAAGTTCAGAAGACATGTCTCGTTAACGCGGTCTCACTCATGAAGAGATTTTGAAAGAGTTGCAACGATTAGATGAAATGGAGTCAGGCGATAATGATAACAGCAGTTTAGATGAAGATAAAGAATATATTCCTTCAAAAGAAGACACGGAAAGTAGCAGTTCCAGTGATGATAAAATTGAAATGATTTCTCAAAATATTGTTTCCGTTAAAAAATCACAAGAATGTAGAAATGAGATTAGAATAAAAGAATCGAAGAAACAATACAGGAAAAAAAATTTGCATTTCTGATAATTCTGTATCACCTAAATTGCAGTCGGAAGAAAACGAAGTTATCCATGAAAGTGATTTTTCCAGAAATTATTCCCAGCCTTCGACATCTAAGGCAGGAGGACGAATGTTTTTTCTTAGGCGTGGTCGAAAACTTTGTCAGAAATCATTTGTTAGTCTTGATGCACCTTCTGTTGGTCATGAAGAAACTGCCGTCGATGGTACAATTTGGAAAGTGATTGAACATTCTGCGACGAAAGGACGACGTGCAACACAGAACGTATTGCGGGAATCTCAAGGGCGACCTCGTATACAAAAAGGAATATAAATGTAGATAGTGTGATTAGTGCGTGGCATCTAATGTTGTCACAAAATGGTGCGCCAAATAAAAAAATGTACAGAAGCAGAAGCTCACCGTCAACTTGAAGATGACACATGGACAGTATCATTAGATGAATTGGACGCTGTGTTTTCTATTATGTATGCAAGAGGATTATATGGGGCAAAAAAATTTCCAGTAAATACATTATGGTCATCAGTTTGGTGACCAGCATTTTTTTCATAAACTGTGTCAAGAGATCGTTTCAAAGATATTATTCGATTTTTCCGTTTTGATTTGAAAACAGAAAGATCAGAGAGATTGAAGACAGATAAGTTTGCATTGGCATCGACACTGTGGAATTCGTTCAATGAAAACTGTGCAGCTTGCTACAAACCAGGAGAAAATCTCACAGTTGATGAACAATTGTTGCCATCAAAGACCAGCTGTCCTTTTACTCAGTACATTCCAAATAAACCTGACAAATTCGGTATAAAATTTTGGCTAATTGTCTGTGTAAATTCGAAATATATCCTCAATGGATTCCTGTATACTGGTCAGGATATCAGGTCCTACTGATCAAGCTGTACATGAACATGTAGTGATGAAGCTCACTGAAGGATATTTAGGGAAAGGTAGAAATATAACTACAGACAATTATTTTACATTGCTAAAACTGTGTGAAAATTGAAGGCCAATTCAACAAGCTTAGAAAGACAATGATATAACGATCACATCGCATCAAGGAAAGAACAATAAACATGTTTTGACACTAAGTTCCCTCCATCCTAATGTTGCCATTAACAATGGCAAAAAGACACCCGAGACAGTTCGGTTTTATAACCAGACAAAGTATGGAGTGCACATTGTAGACCAAATGTTACGCCTGTGTACCACCAAATCTGGAACACGTCATTGGCCTATGCATGTCTTTTATAATGTTTTAGATATGTCTGCACTGAATGCTTGAATTTTATATAAAGAAGTGACGGGAAAGGAGGAACTTAGTCGGAGAAATTTTATTCTGCAACTATGTGAAGATCTGCGAGCTTCATATATAGAATCCCCAGGTTGTACAGCGTCTAATATGACCCCAACAAATTATATAAAAGATATCAGCGGAATGAAAACGTTCAAATGTAAAGTTAAATCAAGTTGCAAAGGAAATCATACAAGGAACACTTGTATCGAATGTACAAAACCAGTTTGCGGCAAATGTGGATATACAGAAGTTCGATGTACTCATTGCCTTAAGAAAACATAAAGTGTACAATTTAAAGAAATAAAGGTCAGTATAAAATTTATTCGCATATTCTATAATTTTCCTCATTTTTCTTCTAATTATTTACATTTTACCTTTGTTAAGATGGCAAGAATCATCGAAGGGCCAAATTGGCCCTTTTTGTCTTTTTAGGTATAAGGCAACTTGCCGTCTTTCTAGTGTTTATAATAAATTTATCACGCTTTCATCTTCACGTTCTGATACATATATAAGAGTTATTTGATTATCTGCAAAACCGAAGACTTATTACGTAGATTGTTTTGATTTTCAATTTGAGGTATTTTTTGATAGGGTACCAGATACTTTATTTTTGTCATATTTAGTTCATCTTTCAGGATGATCTGTATCATCTACGTTTTGCTTGAATGCTAAAAGGCATCATAAAAAACACTTTTGATCATCAAAATTTTTAATATTTAAAATTACTGTTTTATCCTTTTGTTTTTTAGGTAACTTGATGTAACTGCTACCTCTAAACAGGTTATAAGTAGCCAATTTTAATTCCAAGAAGATAATTTCTTGCAATCTCCATCCTGATCCACGTTTTATGAATTTATCGAATGATGCAATTAATTTTACAAAACCTGCAGGCATTTGTTCTGCAATAGTATCGTTTGTCAATTGTATATAAGTGTCAGTATGGAAGAAAGATTCCATTGTTTCAATTTCATTGTCACCGTTTAATCGTTCTAATTTCAATTTTAAAACCATATGCCATTTAATCGATCGTTTTTCTTGTAACGCTTCTTCAATTTTTTGACAAATGTCGTTGAAGTTTACATCAAAAAATTGGTTGAGATCATATCGATCGCTTTCAAAAGGTTCGATGAAATGGGTTCGAAATATATTTAAGGTTTTCTTTTTCAGATGTTTTGTTTATGGTATTGGGTTTTCTTTTATTTTTTTACAGATATAAACGGTTTGTGAATTGCATGCTGATCTTTGATTATGTACACTTAAATTATATTTTGTAACAAATAATAATGCGCATTTGTGGCATTTATAAGAGAATATAAAGAAATAATATAATTTTTTGATTTTGCATGCGCATAGTTTTATTCAATTTCGGGAAAAATCTTCAAAAAGTGATTGGGTCATCCATGATTTTGTGTTGCTGTCTTAATCAGTTGGTAAACTTTTTACATTTTTGAAACAGCGAGATTTCTTGGCTTTCTAATTACAAATGGCATCAGCTTTTCGCATCCATCTGAATTTCCACACAGCAAAACGGTCGAACGAATTTTCGACAATTTTGCACCATGGCAATTTTCCCCTTAACCCTTTATCTACCGCATTATGAACTACTGAAAATTTCTTCATAAATATATATTTTTTTAGCTGCCATATTGATAATTAAAGAATATACAAGTAAAAAAATCTCTCTGGTACAAAATTTAATTTGTTAGAACTAATTAATTAAAGTGGTACTTAAAAGTACCGTCAGTACACTATGTATAAATTTCCTCATAATAGAAAAAATTACGGATGATATTTCTAATGAAATTTAACCTCTTAAAAATGCTAAATAACCAAAAAACACTCATTAGAAAACATTGAAATTATCAAATTGACATAATTTTATTTTATACATAATACAGGTAGAAATTCACATTGGATGATAATCATTGGATTCGCCGATAACTCAGTTAATATTTATCACTACGAAAGAATAACACACAATCTCAATAAAATAACTTACTAGCGGACTGTAACTCTTAATTTCTCACAACACTAAAAATAAAAATGGTCGAGAGCCGAGATTTACACAACTTCTCAGATCGGCATCTAAAACCCAACTCACAATCACAAGTTTTTTTTTTTTTTTTTTTTTTTTTTTTTTTTAACATTTTACATAGACGGCGCTTTTAGCGGCAACATACCGCCGGGCCTTGAATGTTGCTAACATTCAATAATATAAATGCAATATAATTCAAACACAATCTCTAAGTGAAAAATACAATCTAAAAAAAAAAACAATTTCTTCTCAAAAATACTACACTAAATAAAATACTAAATTTACAAATATGAACACAAGAATGTAATACACTGCAGGAAAAGTATATAGTTTAATAAAACAAATGTATGAATTTAAGTAGTTAATAAACCATCATTCACATATGGCAAAATAACAATTTTTGTGACTGGCTTTTTATATGTGCCATTTTTATCTTTCAAGGTGACAACTCTTATGATATTGTCTTGGCCTGGATGAATTTTAATAATTTGGGCCAAATGCCATTTTAAAGGGCAATAATTATCAGAATTTTTTACTAATACTAAATCTCCCTCTTTTATCTCTAAATAAAGATCTGAGAATTGCTCTTAATTCTTTACTGGCACCAACGAAATCTCGACCATTATCACTATATATATCAGAAGGTTTGCCCTGCCTTGCTATAAAGCGTTTAAGTGCTGCTAAGAATGCTTCACTTGTTAAATCATTTACTATTTCAAAATGCAAGGCTTTTGTAGTAAAACAAACAAATACACAAATAAATACTTTTTTTACCTGTTTACTTCTATCTACGAAGTTTTTTACTTCAAAGGGACCACAGTAGTCCAATCCAGTACGCATAAATGCTCTGGCCATTGTTACTCTAGAAGCTGGCAAATCAGCCATTTGTTGCTCTGAATTCTTAGAATTTACCTTTTTGCAAGTCATACAATTGAAAAGGATTTTACGAACTATATTTCGAGCAAAGATCCAAAATTTGTTTCAGATGAGAGAAAGAGTTGTTTCAGCACCTGCATGGAAATACAAATTATGAAAATATTTAATAACACAAAAAGTAAAATTATGGTTTGAAGGAATAATCATTGGATATTTTTGATGCTCAGTTAAGTAGCTGTTTCTCAGTCTACCACCAACTCTGATTACACCATTATCATCTAAAAACGGGCACAAGTTTGTCAGTTTACTACTGTTAGGGATTGCAGTATCATTTATAAATACTACATTTCCTTCACGAATGAAGTCCTCTGGATGTTTTTTACAATACAGAATAAGGACTGAGAGAGTTCACTGCTGGTTAAAGTTCCACCTTTGGGATACAAGGGATTTCTACAGTTATGGATGAATCTATTACACCATGCTACTACTCTTGCAGTTTTATGAATGAAGAACTGTTATTAATGATGTCTAAAGGCTGAACAGTGTTAACTAAGGTACATACTTGAGTTACTGATGGTGCATTCAATTGACGGATAAACAGCTCACTGGTTTCAACAGAAATAATATCAGGAGACTCCACCATCTCAGGCTGTTGTAGAATGATGGACTGAACCACCATAAATCACATTGCTGGATCTTGATGGGATCTAGGCCTCTAGAAATGAGATCTGCAGGATTTTGCTTGGAAGGTACATAATTCCACTGATCAATCGAAGTTAAACTTTGTATAATCGATACCCTATTTGCGACAAATGTCTTTAGATCATTCGACTCCTTTTTTAACCATGCAAGTACAATAGTACTGTACAAAAACAAGTTTTAGAAACTTCTTGCTTTAGAGCACTTAACACTTTTTGCATCAACTTAGTTAATAGGACTGCGGCAGAAAATTCTAGGCGAGGAATAGTAATATGCTTTAGAGGAGCCACTCTAGATTTACTAGTGAGCAGTTTGATAGCAGAATCACCATACGAATTAATAGATTTTACATAAACGACTGCACCATAAGCAAGTTCAGAAGCATCTGAAAAACCATGCAATTCCACACAATTAGACTGTTCTACAAATACAAATCTTGGGATATTGATCATATTTACAGTTTTTAAGAAAGTAAGAAAATTAGTGCATTCGATATTTTTTTTCACTAGAAGATAATCACACCAATCTATTTTCAGCAACCATCAACCTTGGTAGGAAAACCTTGGCCTTCGTAATTATTGGACCTATCAAACCCAACGGGTCAAATATTCTGGCAATTTGTGACAATACTGAGCGTTTCGTATACCTTTCACTTTGCTCTATAATTAAATTAAATCCAAAACAGTCTGGTTGCGGCTTCCACAATATTCCTAAAGTTTTTGTCTCATTGGAAAATGAATATTCAGATATTGCATTTACACAAAAGAGAAGAATTATTTACTGACCATTTGTGAAGATCCATGCTTCCCTTCTTTAACAAAGATATCAGTTGTTGGATCTCTTTAGCTGTGTCTAGATCATCAGCACCTGTCAAAATATCATCCATATATATGTCTTGAAATAATACATTTGCAGCTAAAGGAAATTCCTTTCCTTCATCTCTAGCTAGCTGGGCAAGGGTTCTTGTTGCTAAAAAGGGGGCATCGTTGTACCATAAGTCACCGTACATAATTTATATACCTTAACTGGTTCATGCACCTCAGGTTTGAACAAGATTCTCAATAAATCTCTGACTCGGATGTATTAATATCATAAGGTACATTTTTTTAATATCTGCTACAAAAACAAATTTGTGCTTTCGAAATCGCAACATTATACTAAATAACTCATCTTGGATTGTTCCTCCATTATACTGCAAACTATTTAGAGAGTTTGCGGTAGTAGTTAAGGAGCTAGTGTTAAAGACAACTCTTAATGGTGTGCTACTTGATTCAGCACGGAACACGCAATGATGGGGTATGTAATAAGTGATATCTGGTTCTTCAGATTCTATCACCTCTTCCATATGACCCATACTTAAATATTCTTGCATAAAGACTTTATAAAGATCATTAAATTTAGGTTCTCTAACTAAGCGATTCCATAATAAATTTAAAACTTTCATAGCCTTATTCTTTGATTCACTAAGACAAGATGGTGTTTCCTTAAATGGCATTTTTACCATGTATTGCCCTGTTGCAATTCTGGAATAATTTTTCAGAAAATGTTCTTCGCAAATTTCTGCTTCCTTATTTCTAGAAACTTCAGACTCTCTCTCTATGTTTTCTATTTCCCAAAAATCTCGAATTACCCTTTCTAACTCCAAATTATCTGTTATCAACCCACAATGTATATTACTTTCACCCTTAGCCGGAAGGCTTCCGCTAACAATATAACCGAAAACACTGTTTTGTAACACTATTCTAGTATTTAATGGTTGGGGGTAAATTTGACCTGGCCTTAAAAATTCATAGAAATTTTTCTGCACCCAAACGCAAATCAATAGAACCTGGCACATTAAACTTTTCATCAGCTAATTTGATGTTATTTAACGATGGAATACAAGTCTCAAGCAGTCTAAAGGGCGTAAATTCTGTAATTTTCGGAACGACTAAAAAATCTAATTTTAAATAAAAATCTTTATCTATTCGAAATAGTTGTGTTAACTCTAGATCTAACATTAAGGGACAAATTATTTATTCCTGAAATAGAAATATTAGTCTTTTCACCTTTCAAATTTAGTTTATCTACTAACCTTTTACTCATAAAATTAGAGTTTGCATCGACATCTAATAAACCATGTGCTTCATGAAAGTTACCATATTCATCTTTTATTAAACAAACAAATGTGCTAAACACAGCTTTTAACTCATTAGACAAATTACATATCATTGAAAATAAATTGCTTTGGTTATTAGCTTGGAAAGGCTGGAATACTGGAGCCGAAGCATCCAAATTAGATTTATTACAGACTTCGTTTTTAGAACTCATTTCCTGTGAAATTATCTCTGAATTTTCAACTTTATTTATTTTTTGTTCACGCGGGAAATGCAGAGTCACATGGTGCCTTTTCTTGCAAATACAAGATAGTTTAGATTTACAATCAATCACTTTATGATTCATAAGACAGTTAAAATAAAGATTTTTGGATTTTACAAGCTCAACTCTATTACTCACTGACATGTTTTTATAAACAGGACATTTATGCAAAGGATGATTTTCACTACATGACAAAATACATTTAGAATTTTTTACCTCAGTTAGAAAAACTTTAGAAACATTTTGACAATAAGTATTTTTATTACTCGCTCTAGAATTGTCAACCACGGGTTTTCCCTTTGACGTATAATATAAATCAATTTCCCAAGATAATTCAATGGGAGAAAACCACGATTCTACATTTATAAAATACATGACATCTTTATCAAGCGTTTGACAAATCTTATCAGAAACTATTAACAGTTTTAAAGTTTCGAAATCTGTCACATTTCTCAATTTTAAATAATAATCCCAACTCGTTGTTAATCAAAGATGCAAATTGTACATATGTTTCATTAGGATGACGTTGTGCTTTCCTAAAATGTTCTAAACAAGTCTGGGGGGTTGGCTCAAATTCTCTAACTACTATAGCCTTTACTTTTGAATAATCTTCTAATTCTCCATCTTTAATGTATGTAATTAAATTTGTTGCCCTTTCCCCTAACAGATTTAGTAGAATTTCAGATTTATATTTTTCTGGGACATTTTTAGAAATAAAGGCTCTTAGAAAGGCTCTAATAAAGAAAAATAACCCCAACTTTCTGGTCTAGATGGAATTTTAATCGTTAACGTTCGTACACTTTTAATTAGAGAGTCTAAAGATTCTAATCATTTTTGGTTTCTGCACGGGCCTTAGCCAACTCAATTTCTAACTTTGCATGTTCAATTTTTAATTTCTCAAGATCTAGTAATTTTGATTCCTCATTTTTTCTTTCCTCAATAAAACTGTTTGCTATGTCTTCAACCAGTTTATTATCTGCTTTGTACTTCGAACTTTCCTTTATTAAATTTATTAAATCATAAATAGTTAATTTGGAATCCGATATATCTATGTCAAATTCAGCAGCAATTTGCTGATAATCTTCCATTTTTGCACCTTTAAACATTGTATTATAAATACAATTCACAATAAAATAAATAAAACTGACGTACCTTTATTTATTAATGAATCTCGAAATCTCATAATTCCACATTGAAAAGATGTAATCCACTTTTTCTATTTCAAATTAGTTCAATAATAAAGAATATCAGTTCTTCTCTGCGTAAACAGATTCACAGTTTATTTTTTTGTATTACGAAATTCTCATGGTTAATTGAAATTATTTTTCTTTCATTCTAATTACTTGATAGAATTCCAAACACCATTTTATCTTTTGCAGACGATTACCAAAACATAAACATCGAAAAATTCCTTTTATTCTTTCTCCGGCGAGAGGAGACCAATACTATGGATTCGCCGATAACTCCGTTAATATTTATCACTATGAAAGAAAAACACACAATCTAAATAAAATAATTTACTAGCAGACTGTAACTCTTTTAATTTCTCACAACACTAAAAATAAAAATGGTCGAGAGCCGAGATTTACACAACTTCTCAGATCGGCATCTCAAACCCAACTCACAATCACAAGTTGTTTTTTTTAAACATTTTGCATAGACGGCGCTTCTAGCGGCAACAATCATAAAAACAATTTTTTTTTTTCATTTACACACAAAAATATATCACAAGTTGTGCATTTTGAATGTGGTTTTGATTGAATATTTTTGAGTGCACAGAATTCACAACGTCCTCGATTCGACACGAATGTTGGCCAATGGCATCCTCTATTTTCATTCTATCAGTGATATCACTATTTTCTGATGGCAGGTCTTTCAACATATCCAAAGACTCCTGAATGGTGAGACCTTTCTTTCGGTGCATTCTAAAAAAAAAGGAAAGAATTTTTTACTATTGCTTGAAAACTTTTTATGTGAAGTACATTACATTTACCCGCACAAACTAAAAAATTAAAATCTAGCTTATATTTTTATTTGGAATGCAAAAGCAAATTCACATTCAATACTAACATTTTCAAATGCTCTTAATAGTGTTAGTAAAAAAAAATAATAATAATTTAAAAAAAAAAATCTATAATTGAAATGTATTAAAAATACTAAAACATATTGCTACACTACACATTCATAATTACATTATAACAAACAGAAATACTATAGATAATTACATGGACAAAATGAAAACAAGTTTTTCTCCAACACTACGTGTACTGGCAGTACTTATAAGTACCACCGAATAATTTGACCATTAATCACATTACATAATCTGTTATCTTATAATGATTGGGCAAATAATATTCTAAGACAATACAGAATGAATAAAAAAATACAACACTTACCTTTGGATTGATATTATATATTTATAGCAAAGAAAAGGTAAGAATGGCAATCCGTACAAAATGGCAGCAAAAGAACATAATGTCCGTTCGAAAAGAGCTTTCTTCCTCGCAAAATTCATCAGCCTAGAAAAACTGCCATCTATCATGAAAAAATAGAATTAAAAGTCTGTTTCTAAAATGTGCCATCAGAATATAAGTAATGGTTGTTGTGCTATAAAGTTTTAAAGTGATTGGTACTTATAAGTACCGTCAGTAGATAAAGGTTTAAACCGTGTATGTCTTGTCTGGAAACAAATTTAAAAATAGCCCAGT
This sequence comes from Maratus michaelseni, assembly GCA_963931845.1. Classification (NCBI taxonomy): domain Eukaryota; kingdom Metazoa; phylum Arthropoda; class Arachnida; order Araneae; family Salticidae; genus Maratus; species Maratus michaelseni. The sequence goes on along the minus strand of OZ007597.1, from coordinate 29,530,814 downwards.
TTTATCAGCATTAAAAATGTTCTCTTTTGAATAACTATCCACCACAGAAGGCAATATTTCTCACTCTTGAATGGTAGCATGTTCTACGCTATTAGACTCTCCATAGAAAGATTTGAAACATAAGTTATTTCTTTTTTTAAATCAGTCTATTCAACTGATACTGTGAAATCTTTCAGTTGAAGTCTAGCTGAAATTTCTAGTGCTTTTATCCTTTAAAATGGATCCATGTATCGGAATTTTAGCTGCCCACATGCCACTGAACCATTCAAGTAAAACATTTTCAAGTTCTTTGTATGGAGATGTTTTGACAGTTTCTTTTCTTAGTGGTTTTCCAGGCTTTCGGAATGTAATTCCAATGTCACTTCTTGTTTTAAAATTGTTTGAATGTGAAATATGAAATATTCAACGATTTTGCCAGATCTACTTTAGTACAGTGGAAATGTTTAGCCTTTTCGATAATTTCCACCTTTTTGGCAACAGAAAAATCTCTTAGACATTGTTACATTAATAGTAACAGAATAAGACTGGCGCCCACACCACAAAAACTGATTTGAAATTTGTCTCGCCTTCTGTCAGGGGGGAAAAAAAGATAAATGAATCTATTTTTCCTTAAAAGAGATGACGTGGTGAAACGTCATCTCTTAATCTTTTAGCTGTGAAACGTATTCACTGTCTGCTGTTTGTCAGGGGAAAAAAAGAGAAATGTGAAAAACTATTTTTCATTAAAAGAAATGATGTGGCGTCATTTTTTAGCTATGAAACGCATTCGCATCTGCTGTCTGCCATTGGCTAACACTAACTGGTTTTAATTTTGTTTTTGATTGAAAGAAGAAATGAAGAAGATTGAAATGGCGGTGTTGAATCATCCTGTATTGAGCTCTAGAGTGAAACGTGGGGTGTTTGTTTCGAAATTCGAGAAAAAAAATATTTTCCACCTCTCGGTAGAAAAACATACGATGCAGGAAATCTTAAAAATGGATGATGCAGAATTTGGGATTTTTTAATATGATCAGAATAGGTTATTTGTTCGAACCAGTGAAAAATTATGTACGAAGCGGGTACCGTAAAATCGAAGTTCCACTGTAAATAATAGCCTACATGATCAGCCAAACTTAGTGGTACGTTATGTTCAATAAGAAACGATGTAAAAAGCATTTCGGATTTGGTTGTTTGTAAATGTTGAGAAATGGCACTTAATTAAAGCCGATTTTCTCATTAAACTATATTTAAATAAGCAGATAACGCTAAATGGTGTTTAGCTGGAATTGATTGCTTCATAAAATGAGGTAAAAAAGGTAGTTGAATATTTGGTGAATGAAACAATAGAAAAACAAAGCTGTGTGTAAAGTTGTTTCTTCATTGAATAGGCAAAAATTGTAATCCAGTTCAGTTTTTATTAGAAGTAAAGTTCAACAGACGATATAAGTGACATAGTCCAGTTTGATGATTCAGCATAATAAACAATTAGATGACTTTAAACAAAAATGTAGTATGACCAGCACATATTCATATAAACCAAAACGTAACTTAAAACATACTTATTGTAAATGAGTATAAAGCTGCAAAGGTATAATGACACATAACACTTTAAGACAAAAGGCACCTTCCATCACCACGGCCAGAACTAAACTTACGATCGACCGCTTGCGTGAAGATCGAAAACAATAAACCGAATCGCCGGTTGAGAGCGAAGTACCGCGTATAAATACCTGGCCAAAAGTTCACCTGCCAATGACAATGAAGTTCTAGAGCCGTCACGGAAGTGACGCGTGGCTGACGGCATGAATAATTACGAAGCCGGCAAATCAGATAATAACTTATCTGTCGCCATCTATCATGAAACAAGCGAACTCGCTAATCGATTATTCGATTCTTGGCTTAATCGAATATCGCCTTGTGTGTGTTGACTGGAAAATACAGCAACATGACATTTAAATGTTTATAAAGTAAAGTGAAATTTACGGCTTTTTATGAATTAAAAATAAGTAAACGGAGAATTAAAGAAATATGGGTAAGTTAAACATATATTAAGTACTGAAAATTATGTTTTCATGACAAAGATATGATAATGAAATACACTGTCTATGTACTTTATACTGTGATTTAATGAATATAAATAAAGATGAATTATGCATGAAAGTTAATGAATGCATGTGTTTAAAAGTGTATATGAGGCAGTAAGACTGAAACTATTGAATGGAGGCATGTTTTTACAACAGTAAAGATAAATTGCTGTCAACAAAAAAAAATTTGGGCAATTTTTTTACTATCATTTTCCATTCACTGAACTTCCGATGTCTGCCTGATCTTATATGACGTGAGCAATCAAACTTTCCACCGTGATCAACATGAAAATGACTATTGCAAATTGTGAAGAATGCTTCATAAGGTGAATCCTTCGATGGACGTATACAAGGCCATTTTACAGAATATTCTGATCGAAATTTTTGATCAGATTGATTTTTTTTTTTTTTTTTTTTTTGGCTGATCACACATATTTACAAATGAAAAACAAGGAACAGAATTTCAGCACTTTTAAATAATAGAATAACACTACCGAAGACATAATCATACGTAAGCAACAAATCAACTATTGGCGAGAGCTGATAGAAACAAAATAAAGTCTAGCAACAGGAAAAAGCCTATCTAACATACTTCAATCAGCGACGCGCTACTAATATGCACACACACATCGCGTTACAGTTCAGGAGGAGGAAAGCCTAAAACTTATCAGCATTTCAACTTACTTCCTCTGTAACCGCAAATGATTTAAGGATTGTATAATCAATTCGGGCTGACAGTAAACAAAAGTAGTAAAGAATAGTTTCAAATAAAGGAGCGTAGTGCATAGTAGAAACAAGTTAAAGCAGAGTTACTATGCCAAATGTGTAGTTGTTGGCAGCCCTGTACTTGAAGTGATTCAAGATATTTCTGAAACATTCCTTAAATCTATGTTTTTGCTTCAACTACCTGCCTTAATCTTGAAAAAACTTCCATGTATGAATCCCATATTAGCAAAGAAAAAGCAAGAGAACAGTACTTAAATTCCATTTTTGCAGAAATTAAGGAATGCGCCAACACCACATTTGATTGTGTACATTGTGAATTTTCAAATCCTTTACAGATGAATCAACTGTGTATTGTGAAATTGACCTTAAATAAATTCCTAATGAATCCGGATAGTGTATTATTTAAATACTATATGTACAAAATTGCAAACAAAGTTGTTGCATGTGCCATTTTATCACAGCTTCTTCAAACAACTTGCCTCCATTCAAAATATTCTATCCCTGTTTGAAGATTGTTTCTCAAGAAAAATTGTAAATTTATGATTAATAAATCCTTCTTTTTAATTTCTTATAACTTTTCTTCATTTTATTTTAATACATAGTCTTTTTTAAAGCTTTTCAATTTATTGAATAAAAGCAAATATTTCTTTATGAGGGAAAAAAAAACAACTTAGAAATGAATAAGTGTTTTTATAGAAAGATTTTCTTTTTCAGCTCCTGAAATTCGATCTATAGAAAGTGGAGAAGATAGTCAAATTTTTTTGTTTTAACACAAAATTACGTTGAACCATAAAAATAATTTTACTGAATCAACTCTTGGATATAAATATTTTTACAAAAATAACTTTAATTGTTTATGATGAAATTAGAATCATGCTGATTGTTTCTGAGAAACAATGTTATTTTTATAGTTTTAAGACTTGGTTCACAATAATCATGTCATGTCCAGGCTCAATGAGCTACTTGACTGTAACCGTGAGAGTAACTGTTTGGAATTTTCTTGAACCAAAACTAAAACCATGATGTGCGTGCGCAACTCTTTGTGTAGAAAATGTTTGATAGAATATTGTAATAATTGTTTTGTATGTGATTTGTCTGTTATAAGTGTAACCTGTCCTAATTAAAGTGTGATGTTCCATAATATCCAGAATCTTGAGTTGATTAAAGTGCTTCAAAATGAAGAAGCGGGACCTCAGAAAATCACTGTTCAATTTGAAAAATTCAATGAAGATATTGATAGTTTTTAGAACATTTTGAAACATATCTGGATGTGCAAATATTGGTCAGCACAAATGTACTGACTGGGGTTTAGAAGAAATAGCAGATTAAATTTACAGCAGAAGCGTAATAGCTGATTTTAATAACCCCAAAAAAGTTAATTTAAACTATTAAATTAGGATTCAGTTTAAACATAAAATATATATCCAGCTCTTATAACTTTTAAAGGGAATTTATGAATTCCATGAAGTTTAGAATTAAAGACAATATATTTAAAACAACCAATATATTTATTCAAACTTAACATATATAAATACAACAAACTAAAATATATATATTCACTTACTTAAAATAGAAATAAACTTATTTAGATAAACGATAAACAGACATCATGACGTGTAATTAAACTTTTTAAATAAATCATATTCCTTTTCTGGAACCCAAAGTAATAAAACTAAATTTTCATTTTCAACTTTATTTGACTTGTAATAAAACAAATAAATCTTGTTGTAATGTCAAAGAAACGGCAAATAGATTTCCAGCACCTCTTCAGTTGAAAAACACCATATGAAAAGAAAATTCGATTGAAGACGTTTAAACATTTATTCCGTTCGTCAAAAGGTGATCCGTATGCTTCCATGTTCACATTTTAGAACAGTGAGCACATCGACAAACATAAGGTTAACACTTCGATGATATCCAGCCAGGTTGACCACCCATATTTCACCTTAAAACATACGGGGAAAAACCATCAGGCTTCACCATTATCGATCATTTCCGAAAATGTCCAGAGTTCCAAAGAAATCGCAAACAAGGCACTACGATCTTATCTTGACAATTAAATTAACTTACGTGAAACTAAAACAATGCTTTAAAAAAGAAACTCCATTCCAATTCATAACTTATTGCATCATACCGAATAGATTACAAAAACAGCCTTCACATTTCTCCAGACATCTCACGAGGATAACAACAAACAACTAAAACGGATTGCCCTGAATGCCGGTAATCAAGGATGTTTCTTAAGGATAAATTAAATGAAAGGTAAGTTGTAAAAGTAATTGTATTATATTTAATGACTAAATAAAGAGTATTATATTGTGAAAGAATATTATATTATGTATTATAAATGACTTTAATGAAATGTAAATGAGGTAAGGGAAAGAATAAGCATGGTGATATTTCCTAACAGCAAAAACTTCCAGAGGATATCAGAAAGAAAGTTTTTAATTCCTCACTGAGTTCCAAGCTTTATCAACTATTAAAAAATTTGTTGGCCCCTAACATTCCTTCAGACCAAACTTTAGTAAGATTAAAAAATTTATTAAAAAAGTATCTTACACCCAAACCTTTAATTAGTCCGTTGTTGCATAAATTTTTAAATCGGAAACAGCATGAAGGGGAAAGTATTAGTTCGTATATTGCTGAACTTAGAGCATTAGCAGTAAATTGCGAATATGATACAAACATGTTAAATATGTTGCTGCGGTATGTATTTGTAAGTGTGTAAAGAAATAAAACAATTCTGGATAGATTATTCGAGGAGGATAATATTGATCTAGAGAAAATATTACAGATAGCATTAGCCATGGAAAAGGCATTTAAAGGTGCTAGTGATATTATGGGGCATGGTATAAATGCAGTGCAAGTAGGGGGGGGAAAAATTATAAGCCTATAAACAAAAAATCTAATTTTCCTGAACGGCAGAAGAAATCTGAACATAGTAGCCAGTGCACAGGCACAAATCATAATAAAGAAAATTGCAGATTTATTGCAAGTAAATGCAATTTTTGTTCAAAGATTGGGCATATTCAGATAGCGTGTTTTGTAGCTAAAAAAGCGCACGTTAAATCTGTAAAACAGAAACCGGTAGATTTAAATCGGGAACAAAATTAAAGTTCCGATATTTGAATTAAATTCCGATGAAAGCACATTATGTGAGGAGTAACCAAGACAACCTCCTATAATGATAAATTTGAAAGTTGAGAACAAAAATTGTACTTAAAGCCATATATGGCTACAAAATGCAATTATTGTGACCAAAATGTAATAAAAAAAAATTACTTCTGTTAAAGTGGAAATCTGCATATAAAATTGAAATGACCCACATATCATAATAGCCAATAGTTTGTATGTTTTCAGTAATTCGTTTAGTAGTGTAAACTATATTTCTCACATTCCAGCCAAAATTTAAAAAAAAATCTTTTATTTTATCAGGTTGCTGTATCACCATTGGATTTTTCTTATTACAATCACCCTTGGTAAAAATATTGGTTTTCTTATTTTAACTAGCTGGCTTCGCCCGCCAGCGTGCCCCTAATTTACATCGGTGCCTCGAATTGTAGAAAATCTCGAATCTTGTAAAACCTCGAACCGGACGAACCTCCGACCCGGGTCCCCGCTGCCTTCGGCACCGTATACCGGTCGTGCTATGCACGCACCGGATAATCTCTTAATTTGCACATTGAGTAGTATAAACCTCTAACCGAACGAACCTCCAACCCGTGCTTTTCCTAGAAACTACATTATCAAAAACATTTACAATCAATTACTTCAAATTCCTGATAAATCCATTATAATAACATGGACTAAATCTCATGTGGGTGATACTGGCAACGAAAGAGCTGATCTCCTAGCAAAGCAAGCCATCTTACAAGACCAATATCAATCAAGAAAAGATCTGTTGTTCCCCATTTCAATAGCAAAATTGTATTTTAAAAAGAAAACCATCTCTGACTGGCAAGCCATTTGGGACTCATGTAATAAGGGCAGAGATACCTATAAAATTATAAATAAAGTCAATCCAAATTATCTCTGCAAACAGCCAACACTGCCGTATTATCTGAGTAACCATGGCAGTTTCCCACAATACTTACATAAAATAAGAAAAAGAGCCTCACCTAGATGTCCATGCGATAAAGCAGAAGGAGATGCAGTTCACTACATATTCGGATGCTGCCCTCTTATGATCCATCACTTCCCTTTTGATAAGAACGAAACTCTCAGATATAACCTTCGTAATATCATTTTCAATCCTTCAAACTCTCAAAAGTTAAAAGAGAATTGTAATATTCTCAATAAAAATTTCTCTTTCACTACGAAAGAATTTTTAAAAAAAATTGACTGAACTGACCATTGACTTTCTGAACTAAAATACCATAAATTTAGGACATCATGAACTTATAGTACTTCGAAAAAATTTTATATTTAACTTTCAATTTGCAAAAAATTGTTATTTTTTACCTTTTATATTTTATTATTGTTATGTAATTATATTCATTGTTTCAAATCTAACAAACAGGCGCCTCCTGCGGTGGGGGTTGGAACGGATGGGTGCTCTCGGTGTCGGGTAGCGTTTATTTTTCCCCTCGTGGACTTATTGTTCCTATACCTCACGGGTGGCTGTCCACGAGTGGGTGATTTCGGTTCCCGCTGCCTTCGGCACCGTATACCGGTCGTGCTACGCACGCACCGGATAATCCCTTAAATTGCACATAGAATAGTTTAAACCTCTAACTGAATGAACCTCCGGCTCGGGTCCCCGCTGCCTGCGGCACCGTATAGCAGTTGTGCTGCGCACGCGCTGCAGTATACGCTAGTTCCACCTTCCACCACCAGGTGGCGCAATCTGTTTATACGATCATAACTGAAATCGTTAAGGCTTTCGATGCCGAGTCGAATGAGCCATACCCCGTCGTGTTCATGCCCGTAGGACCGGATAGGAAAGCGCCCCCTGGTGGTGAGACTCGGAGCAAAATTCGATAAGCTGTAGTATCCTCTATCGACGTCGAGTCGATTGAGCCAAACCGCGTCGTGATGTCACCCATAGAACCCGAGTTGGCTGAAAAATCCTTTAATTACACCTTCCACCACCAGGGGGCGCAATGTGTTCTATACGAACATGACCGAAATCTGTAAAGCTGTCGAAATCCAGTCGAAAGAGCCAAACCCCGTCGTAATCCGGGCCATAAAAACAGAGATAATAAAACGCCCCCTGGTTGTGAAAAACGAACTAAAACCGATAAGCTCTAGTATCCTCTATCGATATCGAATCGAATGAGCCAAACCGCGTTCCGATTGGACTCGTAGATCTCGAGATAATGTGAAATCAAAGTATAAAATCTGATATTATTATTCGAAAAGAGTGGTATAAACTCAGAAACTTTTAAAAATGTTATAGAGGGTCCTTATTACTTTAATTATGATGTTTGGAATCAGTTTGGTGGAAAATCGTAACATAGTTTCTTAGTTATAGAAACGGATTGATATCTTTAAAAATTACTGGTCGATTTTTACGAATTTTTTTTTGTTGAATTCGCAATTTTTTTATACACGTGTTAGCAAATTTTCGTGAATGTAGAATCATTATTTCCACTTGTTTCAAAAAGGAATGGGGCGATTTGATCTCGGATGTGTCGACCCGGCATTCTTTACGGCAACCTTTTTTCCGTCTGGGGGTCGATGTTGGATGTCTGGTCAGTTTTTGGCCGAAATAAAGGTTGGTTGGTTGGTTGCATAAGGTTTATTGGCACAAGGTCCCATTGGGGACAAGCTGCGCCAAAGTAAAAATTAAGAAAAACTATCAGAAATTCCACCAAAAGTAATGCTATTTAAAAAATTAAAGAAACCAAAGATCAATGAGAACGATCGATGAGGTTACCCATCCGGATATAGTCATACAGTGTCTAAAAACATTATGAATCGTCTAAGAAGTAGTATAAAAGTAATACGTGAATAAGTACTATCTGGATGGGGTTACCCATCCAGATGTCAAGTTAAACAAGTATAAACATTATTTAGTAAAAATGTGAAGGATACATAAAAACTATATCTGAAAATAAAAGCCAGTATGTTTAAGAAAATGAAGGAGTGCCCCATGAGGAGTTTCCCCAATGAGGTTTGTCAAAGTGGGTGATGATGAATTAAAATACAATCTGTACAAGTGCCGGAGGTCTGGACAGTCAGTTAAGATATGATTAATAGTCAGGAGATCATAGTAACAGTGAGGACACATGGGTGCGTCCTCTCGAAGTAACAGATGTTTGTGAGTGATTCTCGAATGTCCAATTCTTAGTCGAGTCAAAATGACATCACTTTTCCTTGGATAATTCGAGGGCCAAATCAGTATTGTCGGTTTAATATGATGCAGTTTATTATTAAGTTCTAAATCCCAACTCTCTTGCCATTTATTTAGAATAAAATGTTTTGTTAGAGTTTTGATATCGGAGAATGGAATTCTATAATGTAGTGGGTTAAGAGCTTGTTTTGCCGCTTTGTCTGCTTTCTCATTTCCAGGAATACCCATGTGTCCAGGCACCCAACAAAATAATATGTTGTAGCCACGCCTTGCCAATTGATTATAAAGATCTAAGATTGCTGAGACATAAGGATGCTTTTTAGATGATTTTATTGCATCAATAGAACTATTTGAGTCAGTATAAATGATGAAAGATGTGTTACGATGGTGAGAAATGTGTATCATGGCTCTCTCTATTGCAATTATTTCAGCTGTAAAAACTGAAATAGAAGACTGAAGCCGATAACTAAAGCAAGTATTTTCATGATAAATCCCACAGCCAACAATATCCCCACTCTTTGAGCCATCTGTATATACATCATTATAATTGCTGTAATTTAAACGATGTGCTGCAAATAATTGTTGAAAGACAGCAGGAGCAAAATCGCTTTTATCATATCCTTTGAAGGGATGGAGACAGACTATATTTGGAGGTTGCCATGGAGGGATCATGTGTAATGGACATGGGCTCACCTCAATATTATTCAGTGGACTATTGTCAATAATGTTTCTTATTCTTACGCCAAAAGAAGGTATGCAAGATGGTCGATGCTGATAAAGAATATCATTGTCTGTATTTAAAATGTAGGTATGAAGTGGATGGCCATGATGTGAAAGAATCCGGTAAAATAAGACTAAAGAAAGTTTTTCTCGTATATACTGTAGGGATGGTTCAACACAGTCAACATATAAACTCAAAACCGGTGATGTACGAAATGCACCAGAGCAGACACGGAGTGCACTATGATGCACAGTGTCTAGCTTTTTTAAACCAGATTTTCTTACTGAACCATAGACCTGGCATGCATAGTCCATTTTGGATCGAACCACAGCTCGATAAATTTTTAAGAGAGAGGAACGGTCTGCTCCCCAAGAAGTGTTTGAAAGTACCCTCAACAAATTAAGTGATCGTTCACATTTTGTCCGTAAGTGTAAAATATGTGTTGAAAAGGTAAGTTTATTGTCAAAATATAGACCCAGGTAACGAACACTTTCCACAACAGGAATCTGAGATGAACCAATAAAGATTTCAGGATCTGGATGCAGACCCCTTCGTCTACAGAAATGCACACAAGAAGTTTTGTCATTAGAAATTATAAAACCATTTTTGTTAGTCCAGCTAAGAATACTTTTGATTGCAATTTGCAATTGTCTCTCAATAAAACGCATATCCTGTCCCATGCACATAATATGAAAGTCATCTACATACAGATCTCCCTTCACAGAAGGAGGGAGTTGATTAATAATATCATTTATTTTAATAGCAAAGAGGGTGACACTCAAGACACTGCCCTGAGGTACACCCTCTTCTTGTACATAAAAACTGGATAGAATTCCCCCAATTCGCACTTGAAATCGTCGAATGGCAAGGAAGTTTTTAATAAAAATTGGGAGGTTCCCACGAAAGTCCATGTTAAACAGATCACGAAGGATCCCATATCGCCATGTTCTGTCGTACGCTTTTGCCATGTCAAAAAATATGGAGACCAAGTGGTTGCGTTTTAAAAAAGCTGTCCGTATGTGAGTTTCCAGGTTAATAAGGTTATCGATAGTTGACCTACCACGTCGAAAGCCACTTTGGAAGGCTGCAAGATAATTATTAGATTCCAACACATGCACCAGGCGGAAATTTACCATTTTTTCGAGTAATTTGCAAAGGCTACTAGAAAGTGCTATTGGTCTGTAATTATTGGGGTTTGTATGGTCCTTTCCTGGCTTAGGAAAAGGTATGACAATAGCTCTGCACCAAGCATGAGGAAAAATCTGTTCCATCCATATTCTATTGAAAAATTTGAGGAGATTATGAAGAGAGAATGGGGAAAGGTGTTTGAGCATGACATAAGTTATGCCATCGTGACCTGGGGCAGATAAATTGCTATTACGTAAACAGTTTTTAAGCTCCGATATAATAAATGGTTGATTGTATGCAAATGAATGACGAGAATTAAAATTTATTCTAGTCCTTTCTGTTTGTCTTTTGTAAGTTAAAAATGGTTCTGGGTATGAGTTGGAATTTGAAATAGAAGCAAGGGTATTTGCTATTGTCTCTGCTATGTTTCTAACAGATGTAATAGTTTGACCGTCATGTTTTAAAATTGAAATATGACTTTCAGAGTAATGGCCCATACATTTTTTCACTTTTTTCCAGAGTTCTGTGCTTGGAGTATTAGAGGTAATGTTTGAGACATATTTAAACCAGGAGTCACGTTGGCTTTTTCGTCGCACTCGTCTAGCTTCGGCTTTTGCTTTTTTATATGCAACATAATTATCATTATTTGGGTACCTCCGGAAGAGGCCCCAAGCTTTCTGTTGCTTCTTCTTTGCTATCTGACAATCACTATTCCACCATGGCTTTGTGTGTTTATGTGTAGATGAAGTTTTTGGGATGGAAGCATCAGCAGCAGTAATAATACATTGAGTTATGTTATGAAGTGCTTTGTCAATATCTCCCTCTATCATACTATTTGTAATGTTGGCATACATTGTGAACGTTGGCCAGTTGGCTCTGTCATATATGTACCGCTTGGGATAGTTATTAGCACCTACATCAGGTATAGTCTGTGAAATAAAAGTTGGGAAGTGGTCACTGCCGTGTAGGTCATTAGAGACCCAGAAGTTCCAAAAAGGATAGAGTGATGGGGAACATATTGAGAGATCTATTGCATGAAAAGTGCGGGTTGGCTCATGAAAATAAGTGTGGTCACCGTTATTCAACAGGCATAATCCATTGTCAGATATGAAGTTTTCAATCATTTGACCGCGTAAGTTAGAATTTTGATTTCCCCAGATTTGGCTGTGTGCATTAAAATCTCCAATGATAATGCATGGACTAGGGAGTTGGAGAAAAAGATTATCCAGATGATTTGACTGAATATTTTGATTTGGTGGTAAATAGAGTGAGCAGATCGTGATGATATGTTTGATATGAACACGGACTGCAACAGCTTGTAGGTTAGTATTTAAAGGCACATGAGTATGGGGTAAACTGCGGGAAACAAAAAGGGCTACACCTCCAGTGGCCCTACCATTACCTGTAAAGTCATGTCTGTGAGTTACATATGAGTGTAATTTAGTTTTGTCATTAGGTTTCAGATGTGTTTCTTGTAAAGCCAAACATAACGGTTGGTGGTCATAGAGAATAGTACGGATTTCGTCATATTTACTATAATAGCCACGGCAGTTCCACGAAATAATATTAGTCATTTGGGGAGTTTTTAGATGTGTACATCTACGTCATTGGGTTCGGAGTTAGTACACATACTATCTCCTTCGTTCTCTTCTAAATCCGAATCAGTGTTAATGTTCACGCAATCAGCATCATCCATAGAATAATCATCTATTTTCACATCAGTTTTCAGGTTTGATTGTGTTTTAGGTGGTTTATTCTTTTTCTTTTTGGGTGGAATATCAGAGGATTTAACTGATGGTAAATTGTGCTTTTCAGCATCAGATCTACGACTTGGTATGTTAGAAGTAGTTTGAAAAGTTCTTTTATGGATTGGCAGTTTAGGAAAAGTAGGCTGTGTTGACTTGGAAGAGACAGTTTGTGATGATTTAGGAGGAACAGTTTGTGATGATTTAGGAGGAACAGTTTGTGATGATTTAGGAGGAGCAGATTGTGAGGATTTAGGAGGAGCAGATTGTGAGGATTTAGGGGGAGCAGATTGTGAGGATTTAGATGTCAGACTGGGATTAGTAGACATTTTGTTTTCTTTTTGTTGCGATTGGTAATTGATTTCTATAGAGATTTCAGTTTGAGTTGCAATAGTTTGAAAAGATTTATGAGTTGTTTTTGTTATGGCTGCAGCATACGATACTCCAATTTTGGGTGTCCTAGATTCAACTATTTTCCTGGCTTCTGGGTATGATAAATTCTCTTTTGTCCGTATTGTTTGTATTTCTTTTTCTGTTTTCCACTGCTCACAAGATTTTGAATAGGATGGATGCTCTTTTTTACAGTTTACACAACGAACTGGGGCATTGCAATTTTCACTTTCATGGCCCACTTCACTACAACAACCACAGGTGACATTACCACGGCATGATGTTTTCGAGTGTCCAAAGCACTGACATCTAAAACATCGCAGTGGATTTGGAATATACGCTCTGACAGAACATGACAAGTATCCAGCTTTTATGGACTTAGGCAAATTGGGGGAATTAAAAGTTAGTATTATGTGCTTGGTGGGTATTTGTACCTGATTAGGTGGTATTAGTACATCCCGACAGTAGATTTTTATCCTTCTAGCTTCAATCACATTTTGTTCCTTAAGGTTCTCTACTATTTCAGCTTCCGTAACATGTATCTCATCAAAAAGTCACCTGTAAAAAATGCAGCCAAGTCTCGTAACTCATTCACCGTAAAAAGTACTGAGATCGTATAAAGCCAAGTTTAACTATCTTATTAACTCTGAAATTTTCATTCACAAATCACTCCTAGTCTCTACATCTTTAGTTAATTATTATTTTGTGACTTGGCAATTACGTAGCACGAGAATGGGATGTATATAGTTAGTCTTAATCAAATAATACTATAACATATTAAAGTGTAATAGCTTCCCTGTGCGTATAAAATTTGCCTTAATTAAATTATCCCATCCCATCCCATAACATAGTAAGGTGTAATAACTTCCCTGTGCTGCGTAATTGCCAAGTCACAAAATAATAATTAACTAAAGATGTAGAGACTAGGAGTGATTTGTGAATGAAAATTTCAGAGTTAATAAGATAGTTAAACTTGGCTTTATACGATCTCAGTACTTTTTACGGTGAATGAGTTACGAGACTTGGCTGCATTTTTTACAGGTGACTTTTTGATGAGATTTCACTTCTTTTTGTAAGTAATCCTCATTTTCTTAATTTTGGGTCCTTTTTGGAGATCATCCACTGGTTTTCGCTAAGCCCACACTCTGTCCCTATTATTTACAGGTATCAAAAATTTGAAGCTTTAGTTTCGTTTGCAAAGTACTGTAGATAAAAAGAGATTTCAGGTTCCTAGGCAAGCACTAAGTTATGGGAGGGGGAGTGTCAAAAGTACTCTCAATTGCTTCCAGGATAGGTGCTATCCATCTGAGATATTACTCGCAGCCCTAGATACTTGATATTTAACATAAAAGAACTTTTTAGTATAAAAAGAAAGCCAAAATTAAAATTACCGGAAATTTCCAATAAATCAAACTATATTCCTTTTTTCGATGTTTTTTTTTTTCGTTTTTTTTAGTCTTTTTTAAAATTATTTACGGATTTTTTAATTTTTTCTTACTTTGTGTACTAAACCCTGCCTTTCTGCCAAATGTCAAGCTTCTAGGACTACAAAATCGAATTATTTTCAAATTTTCGACTTTTTATAAATTTATTGATTTTTCGATTTTAATTCTAAGTTACCTGATTGTCATGCCAATATAGTAATTCTTTGATCCGTCTTCTTAGGATCATTTAGGTTCAATTTAGAGATAAATCAAGTGAATCTTAGAGTCACCATGATTTTATTTAGAAAGGACTATCAAGCCATAACCAGCCAGTAATGTTGGGAGGGTAGGGGGAGCTGTGAAAATTTTTGTGGGGCTAACATCATTTAACAATCCATGTTTCATATGTGTAGTAAAAAGTGTACAACCTGTGAAAGAAAACAAACCTGTCTATAAAGAAATCGTCTATATCGTAGCCAGTCTATAGCGGAACTTTTCTATAACGAAATTCGTAAACGAAAGAAAAGAAAAACATAATCCGGGGGAAATAACATAAAACAATTAGGGGCGTTGTACTAGCTAATAGGACAATTATCTTAAAACTAATGTTTCTAGCAGTACAATATCAAATTGTTTTCGAATTTCCGATTTCTTAAAGATATTTCGATTTTTTGATTTTATTTTCGAATTTAGCGAATATTTTAATTGTTCCTTTTATTGAATAGTAAATACTAACTTTACACCAAGTTTTAAGTTTCTAAGACTACGAGATAAAATTATTTTAAATTTTTGATTTTTTCCAATTCTTTTTATAATTTTCTAGATTTTTTAATTTTTTTCTTATTTTGTATCCTTTATTACAAATTTCAAGTTGCTGGCGCTACAAAATCGAATTATTTTGAAATTTACGATCTTTTTCGAGTTTTTTATTCTATTTTCGAATTTATTGTGTTTTAATTTTTCCTTTTTCTGTATCCTAAACAATAAGTTTACGCCGAATTTTAAGTTCTAATGCTACAAAATCGAATTTTTTTCAATTTTTCGAATTTTCGATTTTTTTTCGAATTTTAAATTTTTTTTTATTTATTTCTTTTTTTTGTATCCTAAATACTACCTTTATTCCAAATTTTAAGTTTCTAACTTTACAAAATCGAATAATTTTCAATTTTTCGTTTTTTTTTCGATTTTTTTTATTTTATTTTCAATTTTTGTTGTGTTTTTAATTGTTTATTTTTCTGAATCCTAAACACCACCTTTACACCAAATTTTCAGTTTGTAAGACTAAGAGATCATATTATTTTCATTTTCTCTCTTTTTCTTTCTTTCTTTCTACTTTTTTTTTTTTTTTAAAGTTTCGATTTTTTCTTTAATTATCCATATTTTTTAATGTTTCCTTATTTAGTATCTTAAATATTAGCTTTATTCCAAATTTCAAGTTTCTAGCGCTGTGAAATCGAATTATTTTCAAAATTTCCTTGTTTTTCGATTTCTTTCAATTTTTTTTATTTTATTTTCGAATTTTATTGCGTTTTTATTTTAACTTATTCTGAATCCTAAACACTATCTTTACCGCGAATTTTAAGTTTCTAAGGCCACAAATCAAAGTAACCACAGATTTTTTTTCGAATTTTTTTCGAATTTTTCGAATTTTTGATTTTTTTTTCGAATTTTCTGGATTTTTTAATTTTTTCTTATTTTGCATCCTAAATACTACCTTTATTCCGAATTTCAAGTTTCTAGCGCAACAAAATTGGATTATTTGAAATTTTTCGATTTTTCGATTTTATTCTCAAAATTTTTTTGTGTTTTTGATGTTTTCTTTTTCTGAATTCTAAACACTACCTTCACACTAAATTTTAAGTTTTTAAGACTACAAGATCGTGTTATTTTCAATATTCAATTTGTTAGATTTTTTTTAATTTTCGAATGTTTTTTTTTTTAATTTTCCGGATTCTGTAATTTTTCCTTTATTTGTATCAGTTGATTCCAAATTTTAAGTTTCTGTGGCTGCGGGATCTACCCAATCTTTTTGATGACGCGAGAGTGAGTGAGTGTGTGAATGACAAAAAATCGAAACTTTGAGTTCATATATCGTCTGCACTAATTTATGGGTATTTTTTGAATTATCCATATTTTTGAATTTTTCCTTATTTAGTATCTTAAATATTACCTTTATTCCAAATTTTAAGTTTCTAGCGCTGTAAAATCGAATTATTTTCAATTTTTCCTTATTTTTCGATTTTTCCGATTTTTTCGATTTTTTTATTTTATTTTCAAATTTTATTGCGTTTTTTATTTTAACTTATTCTGAATCCTAAACACTATCTTTACTGCGAATTTTAAGTTTCTAAGGCTAAAAAATCAAATTATTTTAATTTTTTTCGAATTTTTCGAATTTTTGAATTGTTTTTTCGAATTTTCCGAGATTTTTAAGTTTTTCTTATGTTGCATCCTAAATGCTACCTTTATTCCGAATTCCAAGTTTCTAGCGCAACAAAATTGGATTATTTGAAAATTTTCGATTTTTCGATTTTTTCAATTTTGCTTTCGATTTCTTTGGTGTTTTTGATGTTTTCTTTTTCTGGATACTAAATACTACCTTCACACCGAATCTAAAGTTTCTAAGACTACAAGATCGTATTATTTTCAATTTTCAATTTTGATGGAATTTGTTGAATTTTCGAATGTTTTTTTTTTTCGAATTTTCCGGATTTTATAATTTTTCCTTTCTTTGTATCCTAAACACTACCTTTTGTCCAAATGTCAAGTTTCTAGGGCTGCTTGATCTACCTAATCTTTTTGATGACGCGTGAACGAGTGAGTGAGTGAGTGACAAAAAATCGAATGTTTGAGTTCATATATCGTCTGAACTAGAAAAGACAGAAAGTTGTAATTTTAAATTTTGGTCCTGTATGCCGAATACTCTAGAAAAACGAAGTTTCAAATTTTTGGGATACTCCAGTGCGGAGATATGGGGGGGTCAAAAGTGCCCTGAGTTGCTTCCAGAAAAGTATGCTTACGGCTGTCCTCTCTCGACTTGGCGAGGGCACTGCCGTGCCTCCAGATCTTGCCAAGGCTGTGGTTTTCCTATTAGACTTAATGTTAGCTATATGCTCCATTTTTCTGAAACTAAATTTCCTCATGCCAATATAGTAATTCATTGATCCGTTTTCTTAGGATCGTTTATGTTCAATTTAGAGATAAATCAAGAGAATCTTAGAATCACCATGATTTTATTTAGAAAGGACTATCAAGCCATAACCAACCAGTAATGTCGGGAGGGAGGGAGAGATGTGAAAATTTTTGTGCGACCAACATCTTTTAACAACAAATATTTCATATATAAATTAAATAGAGTAAAGCCTGTGAAAGAAAATGAACCTGTCTATAATAAAAAAGGTCTATAACGTAGCCAGTCTATAGCGGAACTTTTCTATTACAAAATTCGTAAACAAAAGAAAAGAAAAGCATAATCCGGTGAAAATAACACAAAACAATAACGGAAGGTGTACTGGCTAATAGGACAATTATCTTAAAATCTATCTAAAACAAACTATCCCCATCCTGTGGGATTTGTTTTTCAATGTTTTACTTTATTTAATGCAAAACATAGATTGCATCCGACAACTCATAAAAAAGTCCTCCGGCCTGTACCGGCAGGAAAAGGTAGCTTTCCTATATCTTCGTTTTAAAATTTTAGCTAATGTTACTCGAAAACAGCAAGTTAAAATGCAAAGAAACCGTTTACAAAAGATTCGTTTACACTGAATTTGAATAAGAAATTCGCCAAATTATTGAGCTATAGCCAAGTTGGCTTCATTTATGAAGACTTATTTTTGTCGCCAAATTTGGCGAGATTTCGCCAATTGTCGCCAAGCTTGGCGAGAATTTGGCGCTAATGGATATGAATATATAGTTTTATGCGTATGATTGGGAAAATGATTACAACAATGAAAGAAAATAATTTGCGAGAAATCGCGTTCACTAAAACTTATAAATTTATATTAAAATCATTAAAATTACAGACATTACAATACACTTTCATAAAACATTAAAAACATATTAAAATTGGACGTTTCGGATTTACATGGAAAATCCCTCTTCAACAACAACATTTCACTTAGCGTAAATCATAGTTCAAAAATATCAACAAATAGAAAATGCAACGTATCAAAATTTCGAAGTCAAAGTTACAGTTATAATAACACGGAGTATTCATTCGGGATTGCACCTGCTTGACCATTATTGACTTTATCGTTGGTTTTTTGTAATGTGCTGTTTTGTTTCAAAATGTCAGCCACCCTAGAATTTCAAACTGCTCTATCTCAGCCAATTTTTAAGATAGAGGTAAAACAAAAAATGCTCTGGAATCCTTGTATCAAGTCCTAACACCTAATTAAAAAATAAACTTGATTTTTTAACTTTTTTGTATATTTATTTTAGTTTTAAAATTTTCCGTGGCCGCCATCTTGAAACAAGATGGCGGACCAAGCTGGCCAACGAACTCGGTCGAGGCATTGGTGAGCTTAATACACACAATTAGTTTCATCCAAATTAATTTATAAATACGAGCGTTATCGTATCAAATTATTTTCATTTTTTCAATTTTTTTCGAATTTTTTTATTTTTTTTTCGAATTTTCTGGATTTTTTTAATTTTCCTTTTTCTGTATCCTAAATACTATCTTTATTCCTAATTTGAATTTTCTAGCGCAACAAAATCGGATTGTCTTCAAATTTTCGGTTTTTTTCAATTTCTTCGATTTTTTCAATTTTGCTTTCGATTTTTTTGGTGTTTTTGATGTTTTCTTTTTCTGGATGTTAAACACTACCTTCACACCAAATCTTAAGTTTCCAAGACTACAAGATCGTATTATTTTCAATTTTCAATTTTGATGGAATTTGTTGAATTTTCGAATGTTTTTTTTTCGAATTTTCTGGATTTTATAATTTTTCCTTTCTTTGTATCCTAAACACTACCTTTTTTCCAAATGTCAAGTTTCTGGGGTTACGGGATCTACCCAATATTTTTGATGACGCGTGAACGAGTGAGTAAGAAGTGACAAAAAATCGAATGTTTGAGTTCATATATCGCCTGAACTAGAAAAGACAGAAAGTTGTAATTTTAAATTTTGGTCCTGTGGGCCAAATACTCTCTATAATTGAAGTTTAAAATTTTTGGGATACTCCAGCGCGGAGATATGGGGGGGTCAAAAGTGCCCTGAGTTGCTTCCAGAAAAGTATGCTTACGGCTGTCCTCTCTCGACTTGGCGGAGGCACTGCCGTGCCTCCAGATAAGGTCAGGTTCAGAGATAACTCCTCGAGATGTGTTTAGAGTTCTATGCGGACTTATGGATACAGGGATATTTGCAAAATGTGTACACTTTTTTAAGTTAGCTGCTTGCGTGCTATTGTTTACTTCAACAAGAAGTTCACCAGATCGTAGTTTTTTTATTGTCTTTGGTTCACCAACTAGTGCTTGTAGTGATTTATGTATCAGAAAGGGAGAAGTCCTGTCGAAACTCCCTTCTGGACGTTTCACAAGAAAGAATCTTTGCTCTGCATTGCAGGATTTATTTATATCAGTGACAGCATTTTTATAGGACACATCTAACATGTTTCGCTCTTCTATGCTACAAGCTTTGCTTGTATCAGAGGATGTACCTTTATTTTCAGAATAAGAAGGAAATTTTTCCTCGACTTTATCAGCCCAGGGCACATTTGGTTGTGGGGCTTCCACTTCGCATGTCTTATTTCCATTAGTTGTGGCCATACTTTAGATTTTTGTTTTTAACGCCAGGCGTCGGGCCTGGTCACCGACCCTTCTTCTTTCCCTTACTTTAGGCGCAGGTCTCAAAAGGATGAAAACTATTCCCAACAAACTTCCACGTTTTTCGAACGTTGGATTAAACTCGATAGCATTTCCTAATATCTAGTTCTTTCACATTGGAATCAGGTAGTCAGTAGGTAAGCCTTTACAGCTCTGTCCAACCTACAACCCCTTTCACCGAAAGGCACCAGTCTCCCGGTGTTGGTCCTAACAGCCACCATACAATGTATGGCGTCCTCCGGTCACGGAACCGGAATTCGGAAAATGCCCTGCACTCTGGGACTCAAGATCAGCCTAAAAAGGTAGAACCGAGTCGAAGAGATTAAAAAACCTCAGCACCCAGAGTGTCTCACGTGAAAATAAAAAAAATCCACTATTGTATAAAAAAGAAGCATTGTGAGAGAAAACTTAGAAACAAGGTGTATTTTTTTGTCTTTTTCAAAGTTTTTTTTTTCCTTTTTAAGCAAAAGACAGAAATTAACGTTAGCAGAACAAAGAACAAAGTGAACAAAAAAGTTAGCAAAACAATCAAACATGACCAAGAACAAAGAAGTACAACAAACTGAAAAGAGAAGATTAAAAAGTGTGAAAAATAGAGAAAAGGATAGACAACTAAAAAGAGAAGAAAACAGGAAAGGAGAAAGATCGCTCGGGAATCCGGGGTCGCGAAACCCGTAAATACCTAAAGAAGGTATTCCCCTGGGGGATGGCCGAAATAAAGAAAAGTTACGGTCCGAATTTCAAAAAATTTGACATTTTGGAACGACAAAAATCGGCCGCGTGTGTACCCCGATTTTCGGATCGATTCCTCCGGTAGATTTTTTTTTATTCGATGATGCGTTAAAAAGCGATAATTTGGATGTCTGCGATTATCAAAACGGAAAGTTTTTTCGATTCTTTTTCAAGTTCAGTTTCGGTCCGTAATTAAAACACTTTCGTTGATTAATAACTCCCCGGGTCCGGGTCGGAATACCGACCCGATCGAAACTTGAGCACCGCGCTATTTTTCCGAATTTTTCGGTCCGCATCCGCTGCCGGTGCGTCGATTTGTCCCGGAGCCTTTGCGTGTACAGCGGGGAGTGCACAGACAGACAGAAAGAAAGAAACACACACAGACGTTTACCGTTCTTAATATTAGGGATGTTTTAACCTTTTCGCGACGGAATGCTGCTTAACGGAATGTCTTTACATGACGGGTGTGTCTTATATGCATCAGTTGTAAAAGTTTCTAGTAGACATGTGATGCACTGCTGAATCACTGTTTATATTGATCTACTAGGGGGGGTGTACCATATTTGCATTTTCAATTATACGCATTAAATTAATACTTTTTTAACTTAAAAGATGGGGCTTCATGTCCACTACAGCTAACTTAATTGAAAGTTTAGGTTGTTGACCTTGTGTCTGTAGAATGCTTTCCCATTCCTGTAGTTCGTTCTGATGCAGAAGTAGGAAACGTAATGTAAACAAAACTTAGCTGAAAGTCAGCTGTGTCGCTACGTGACGTAAACATCAGAGGGTTTCAGATGGTTTGAAGTGTGTGCTTTTTTTAAGTTTTTATTTAGTATGTCTCTTCCTTAGCTAGTAGACGAAAGTTTTTTGTGCTGGTTAAGAGGATTTAGCTAAGCTTGCGATGTCTAAGAGAAAGAAATTTTTAACAGAAGAGTACACTCGAATGGTTAATGAGCCTATGAGTGATTATTCTGATAGCGAAGACTCTCTAGATTTAACCAAAAGTAGCGATTCGGATACTGACATTTTATCAGAGACTGAATTAGAAGATTGTATGCCTTCCATCTCACGATCCTCTACAACAGTGGATGCTTCATCTTGGACTCGAACTATTTATGAACTGAAGCTGTATGAATTTACAGGAACTACGGCGATAAATTTAACTGGAAATTATGTGAACGAAATTGATTTCTTTAACATTTTTTTCGATGATGACTTTCTAAATATAATAGTTGAAGAAACTAATAATTTCTATGAAAATACCCAGAGAGAAAAGCCATCTTCCTAAAAATCAGGAAAGTTTACGCCTGTAGATGTGCCAAAAATGAGGGGATTCTTAGGATTAATTATTCTAATGGGAATAATTAAAAAGCCCAATCTGAAAATGTACTTCACGACAAATGAAATGCTAACGACGTTGTTCTTCAATAGAGTGATCTCTCGAGATTCGTTTCTTACAATATTGCGATTTTTGCATTTTACTTCTGACAGTAATGCTAAAAAATTTGCCAAATTGGGATCTCTCAGAGAAAACTTGCAGAACAAGTTTAAAACAATTTATGTACCTGAAAACAACATATGCATAAACAAATCTCTTTTTGCCTGGAAAGGACGCCTTGGATTCCGCCAGTATGTCCCATCTAAAAGGTCCCGTTACGGGATAAAAATATACAAACTTTGTGAATCAAATTCCGGATACGTTTGGAATTTTTTAGTTTATTGTGGGAAAGACACAGACATGATGGCTAACAATGGGACAATCCCGATGAGACAATCAAGCGCGCACCATCAGTGGTACACGCCGCCCGATGAGACAATCAAGCGCGCGCCACCGGTGGTACACACCGGCGTGAACGTGCTAAATGGTATAAGAAATTATTTTTTGGTCTAATGAATATCGCTTTGTTGAATGCCAATGTTCTCAGTGATCAAAAATATGGGACAAACACTACATTTCTTCAATTCAAAATGAAAGTTGTAAAACAAATTTTTGAAAATTACGGAGATTTTAGGATACAAAGACAATTTACAGCTAAATCAACATCCACACCTTTAAGGCTTTCTGGAAGGCATTTTCCTTTACTAAATGTCAATAAAAGAGGTGAAAAAAAAAAAGAAGATGCGTAGTTTGCTCATAGACTGTAAGAAGTCAACGAAAAGTAAGACAAACTTTTTTTACTCTTGTGAACTATGCAACGTGGGACTTTGTGTTTATCCTTGCTTTAAAGACTGTCACACACTGTCTCCTTTCTGAATTATTTATCTGTATAATATTTACCGAATATATTTTATCGTTTTTAGATTTGTTAAAGTTTTGATTCTCTATAAACATTTTGTATATATTTAATCAAGGTAAGTCAAATATTTTATTTTTTGCATATAGATTTTAATGAAAATATTTTCAGAATCTTTAGATATTTTGTATTTTTAATTGCATTATTATTCATTACAATTTCACAAATAATCAACTCAATCTACAAAAAAAAAAAAATTCTATGATTTTTTTTTAAAGTTAGGCTTATCAATGCGAAATGCCCCGTCCTCAGAGATAGATCCATTGTAACAGCACACCGTCCCAATAGAGTTGCGTTGAGCTATGTTCCGTCGCAAAAAGAGAGTTCAGGACTGGTGCATATATTATGACACACCCGTCGCAAAAGGGTTAATACTTGAAATGATTGATGATAAAGACTTTCTTTGTAAAGTAAGCAAAGAAAAATTCCCCAATTTAAAATCATATGACAGCCATCTTTTACAGCCAATTTTTTACAAATACATAAACATGTTAAAAACTTTAAATTTAGTTGTTTATGTTGCCCCAGAGCATACAATAAATATTCATCTTTCAAAGCTCAAAATCATAAAAGGCAGAATACAGAAAATTACACTCACTGTATAGCTTTAAAATGTAGGATTAAAACTTGCCAGCAAGATTGTCGTGATGTATCATTTATGATTTCTCATCTACAAAAGCACACTAAGAATCAAGAAAAAATAGAATGTCCATTCTTTAATTGTAGTTTAGTTTTTCAAAAAAGATCTTCAATTTCTGCCCATTTATCTAGAAAACATCCATCTATAAAATTAAAACCCTACAAAGAATTTGATAATGTTGAGAGAAATACATTTGAGCACTTTGAAAATAGTGAAGTTTTTGATAATTTGCTTGAAAATTCTAAAATCTCACTACAATCTGTAAACCACTCATTAGCATTATTTTATCTGAGATTGAAATCAAAATTTCATGTGCCATCTTCTTTTATAGACTTAATAATTGCAGAAATAATAAGTCTCCATGAACTAAACATGCAAAGCATAGAGTGTAAAAGTAATGAAGTGTTATCTGTTATTAGTTCAAACCAAAGCTTATTAAAATATAATTATCTAAGAAATGCTTACTTAAAAAAAAATTCAGTTATGTTGAACCAGTTGGCATTTTTTTAGGTCGAGACAGATTAAACTAGTCGGATGTGTCAATCCCAAAACTTTCTTCTATCTCACACAGGTTTCGCATACACTAAAAAGAATCAGCACCAATTTATATTAAGGTCTAACTGAAACTCAAGTTTTATTAAATTCCATGCAATATTTCTTGAGATAGGACTATCGTTAAAATCGTGTAAATCCTGCAAAATCGGCACCTGCTGGGCGATTTTTACCAAAAACTAATCAGCACCAATTTATATCAGGGACTAACTGAATCTAAAGTTTTATTTAATTCAGAGCATTAGTTCTTGAGATAGAGCTATTGCGAAAATCGCAAAAAAATGCTGCATAGCAGCGCCACCTGCCGGAAGATTTTTACCAAAAACTAATCAGCACCAATTTATATCAGGGACTAACTGAATCTAAAGTTTTATTAAATTCAGAGCATTAGTTCTTGAGATAGAGCGCCCACAAAATTTTTGTCACATACAGACAGAGTCACAGACAGACATTTTCTAAAAATAGTCAAATCGTGTTCAGGAGCTTCTAAAACGTATAAATCCGTCAAAAACCGGAAGTCGAAAATTTTCATGAATCCAATACTTTCTTCTTGTAAAAATAGAAGAAAGTAAAAAGAAATGCTTTTATCATTATGTTCCCATACAGGGTTCCCAGCAAAACATGTCGGCAATTTCCCTGACTTTCCATGATTTTCCCTGACTAAATCCAATAAAATTCCATGACCAAACGGGCATACACAGAATCTGCTTAAAATAACAAGCAGCATTATAAAAAAAAAATCTGAAATTTGTATCGTAATAACAGGGTTTATACTCTTTTCCCAGAAGAAAATTAAAGCACCTTTCAAGAAAATTGCAAAATGAAATTCTATAAAATACTTATACTATAATGCAAAAAAAAACTTCATCTTTGTTGTATGGCATTTATTTGAAAACTGGCAAAGTGTAGAATGTGAAATGTTATGAAAAAAATCTCACTTTTGTCCATATTATGGTTTTTCTGCATTGCATTTGAAGGAATTAACCGGCATTTAAACTGACTAGAGTCTAGAGATTTTTCAGAAGCGCCATGTAGCAGAAATAGAACACTTTTCTGAAAAAGAAATGATTTCAAATTTTTTTCCCCAGACCTTTGCATGCCTTTTTAGGAAATATTTGTAAATTCCCTGACTTTTCGTATATATTTTAAAATTTCCCTGACTACTTTGAAATTTCCTGACTTACATGTCACTGGGAACCCTGCTATACTAGAAAGTTTAGAAGCTCTAATGCAGAATAATTCAGTCAAGTTCCAAGATGAAAATTGCATTAAAATGTATGACAACAGTTTATTAACAGATTATTCTGATGGGACTGTCTTCAAATTACATAACATTTTTAGAGAATCAAATTTTATAAAAAAATTTCTTTGTCAAGATTCTTTTGAAACACTAAATCCTCTTGGATCTGCTAAAAAAACATAAAATTCTTGCTGTGTATTACACATTAGGAAACTTTTCCCATGGAATAGATCAAAAACTGGTAATATGCAACTTGTAATACTGTACAAACAAAAGCATTTTGATTACTTTAGACATAAATCAGTTTTTAAGAGATTAGTTGATGATTTAAAATTGCTGGAAAAAGGGATAGTTATTGAAGGCAATAAAATTCAGCAGGGCTCAGTATTTTCAATTATTAGAGATAATCTTGGTAGTAATGGGATTGGAGGATTTGTAGAGAAATTCTCCACATCAGAATACCATTGCAGATACTGTCTAGTTATGAAAGAGAAAATATTCCAAGAAACTTTTTATTATGTAATTGGTGAGATGGGAACAATTGAAAACTACAAAGACTGCCTTAACCATATTGAACACGAAAATTTAAACCATTATAAAGGTGTTAAATTTAATTCAATTTTTAATGAACTGGCATATTTTCATGTGTGCCAGCCCGGCCTTCCACCATGTCTTGGTCACGATATTTTTGAAGGAGTTGTTGTATATGATATTTTTCTTATGTGAAGGTCTTATAAAAGATTATGTCCTTACAATTGACATTTTAAATGATACAATCAATATATTTCGTTATGGTATTCCTGAAAACAGTGATAAACCTGTTAGTATGAACATAAAAGGAAATAAACTCTCAGGCCATGCCATACAAAACTGGAATTTTTTACGCTTTTTTATTGATTTTAGAAATTGTGATAAAGTAGGTTATAAATTGATCATTCTTTTACATGAAGTAGTAAAACTTATATGCGCTCCAAAAATAACCATTGAACAAGTGTCTTACCTTCAAAATTTTATACAGGAACTTAGGCAAGATGCCTTCTCACATGTCCCACTAACAGCAAAGCATCAAATCATGTTGCATTGTCCAAATTTAATTCTAAAGTTCGGACCATTAATTAAACCAGGGGTTGGCAACCTATGACCCATGGGTCACCAAGTGACCCAATTCATAATTTCAAGTGACCCACTTGAGTTCCGAAAAAAAGTATAAAAAAAATAAATAAAATTCCATTGAAAAAATATTTTGAGTTTATTTTGGAACTTTAAAAAAGTTTATTTTAATTCAGAAATTCCAAACTATTAAATAGCATAACAGAAAATTGCACTTATTTGTTATAATACATATATGTTTGCATCAGGGGAGCCATTGAAGAGAAAGTAAAGTATATTCAGTTATGTTTCCTTTTATAATAATTATAATTTTATTTTTTGCGTTTAAAGTTAAAAAAGGCGCTTGATGATTATTTCCTCAATAAAATTTATTTTATTATTCACCGAAAAAAAGACTGTTTTAAAATGAAAATACCACTGACCCGAAACGTCTTCTTAATACACATATTTTGGTTGATTGTGACCTGCTGCTGAAAAAGGTTGCCGACCCCTGAATTAAACTATGGACAATGAGATTTGAGTCTAAACACTCATATTTCAAAAAATGTGTCCATTCTTGCCAGAATTTCATAAATAATGAATTGGGTTGATTGGTTGGTTGGTTGTATGAGGGCTTATGGCACAAGTCCCCCAAGGAACATACTACGCCAAAATAAAGACTAAAAACTCCAAAAAGTAAGACAGAAACAATGTAAGTAAAACTAAAAAGAGCAATGGGAAAAGCAATATCGTCAGAAGTGTAGAAGAATAAAAAATTTTAAATCCAAAAAAGAATAGAGTAAAAAGTATTTAAAAAAAGTGCAATCTGGATGTCACAAAAGTGTAAAAGATAAATCTGGGTCGTTAAACCAATGAAAGCAATAAAAATTATATTTCAAAATAAAATCCTGCATGTTTTAAAAAAGTAAAGAGTGCCCATGAGATGTTTCCCCAATGAAGTTTGTCAAGATTGGTGATGATGAATTAAAATAAATTCTATACAAGTGCCGGAGGCCCGGGCAGTCAGTTACAACATAATTGGTCAGGCAATCAAAATTACAATGTGGACACATGGGTGCACCCTCCCAAAGTAAGAGATGTTTATGAGTTATCCTTGGAATGCTCAAGAAACAAGATATGAGAAGTGCAATCCCAATTATCGCAAAACTGGAAGTTACACTACATTATTTAGCAACTGGTGATTCCCTAAAGTCTCTAGAATACCTGTTTTGATATCCAGTATCAACAATTTTGATATTTATGCCTGAACTGCTCTCGGAAATATCTGATGTCCTTCAGCCATTCATTAAGGTGAAAATTAATTTACTACGAATTAATTACAAATGTAAGGTAATCAATGGCACATCCAGGATAACGCTTTGGAGTTTTTGCCAGTAAGTGGCAAAAACTGGCAGAAACTAAGAAATAATACTAATAACTTTAATCTGCAATGATTCATAATTCACACATGTATTTGATATGTAAACAATTAAGTTAAAAATTAAAACTAAAGATTATGAATGTTATTCAAAGTAGCAAAATGTTTCAAAATGACTATCAAAATATACTTTATTTTTATAACACTAATTTTCATTCACTTGAAAAACAGAAATTTTCATAATGGTAAATCTGATGCTGTACAAGTTTAAATATTAATATTATTGTTTACAATTGAATTTCTATTAAGTAAAAAGAAAAGAAATTTACAAAACATTCTATGATATTTCAACAAATCACTTTTCAGTTTTGTTAAGTTCCTGTCTATAAATGTCTTTTATCAATTTAATTTTTGATTTCAACTGCTTCACATCCATTCCTTCAAGCAATCCTTTTTCAGCAAGTATGTTATACAGCTGTGTGAAAATTTCATCTTTTAATTTTGTATTTAAATAATCTGGGTGTTGTACGTTCCATAACATAGGATACTCTTGATATACATTTAAAAACTCAGTAATATCATTTGCGTTCCACTTTATTTTTTCACCAACAAACAAACAAACAAAAAAAACCCCAGTAGATAGGAAAACTATGCACTTAATATATATATATATATAAAAAAAGAAAGAAAGAGAGAATCGTTAATTATCGTATTAATGGCATTCTGCCAGTCTGAAGATGATACTTGTCATTTTCAGAGTCCGACATTATCAAACACACGTGGGATCTTCGTAAGACAAGAAACGAAGTTTTAGAACACGGAACTTTTCATTTGATCTAGAACTGTATTAAAACATTACAAATGCACTAAATTAATAGTAACTATCAAATACTCAAGAGACCACCCAACATACATCATCCAAGCACAGTGTTGCCAGATTTTTAAAATGAAAAATACTACAAATACCTGTGAAAAATACTACAAAATACTACGCCACAAATTTGACTGTGGTGCCATCTAGTAGAGTTAAATTAAATAGTACTATAAATATCAAGCAATCGTTAAAACCGTTTAGATTAATTTTGATAACATAAAATGTGACTATGAATGTTTTCAAAAACTTATAAGAACTTTTTCTAATCAACACTTTAAAGTTATTTAATGAGAAACTTCCATTATCGATATTTTTCTTACCCTCATATCTCCATGGAAGTAAATAAACAGCAAAGATAATGTTTTGTTACATGGCTTTTTCAGATTGGCAACAGTTGCACTTTATTTATATTACTTATTATATTACTTAGTACTTACGTTTGTGCTTGTCCGCGACCACGTTGTTGTTGTTGACTGCATGCTGTAATTTAATTCAATTAATGTTAAATTGGTGTATAACTTTTACACGATGAAACGTGAAAACGATGAATGCGATCAAAGCAATCAAGCTTCAAAGAAGGGTAGAATACAGAAATATCGTCTTGAATGGGAGAACGACGATATGTTTAAAAAATGGTTGTGTATGTCTAAGGACGGACTTGAAAGTGCATTTTGTAAAGCATGTAATTCGTCTATGATGCCGCACAAAGCTAGTCTTGTGCAACATGCAAAATCCACTGTACATATTAAAAAAATG
Source organism: Maratus michaelseni (assembly GCA_963931845.1). Lineage (NCBI taxonomy): Eukaryota > Metazoa > Arthropoda > Arachnida > Araneae > Salticidae > Maratus > Maratus michaelseni. The sequence continues at coordinate 29,500,938 of OZ007597.1, read as the reverse complement.
AAGCATTTTAATGGAAGCTCAAAACATAGTATTAGCAATTTTTTAACACCACCTGTTGAAGACTATGTAAAAAAAGCAGAACTGAAAATTTGTGCAGCTTCAATCGAGCACAACATTCCTTTCAAAGTTATGGATCATCTCTGAGATGTTATTTCAAGTTCATTTCCTGATTCAGTAATTGCTAAAAGATTTTCGTGCAAAAGAACAAAAGCTATGGCACTGACAAATAAAGTTTTAAGTGCACATATGAAAGATAAAATGCTTTTAGACATCACAGGTAGCAGCGATGGTATTTCAAATGTCAAGTATTCTATTATCGTAGATGAGTCTACTGATATTTCAGTTAAAAGCAACCTTGCAATTGTGATAAAATATCACTCTGAAACAAGTGACACTGTAAAGACAAAGCTACTGAACTTAGTGGAAGTGAAGGACAAATCAGCAGAGGGATTATTTACCTCATTATCAACCGAAATTAATAATCATGGTCTGCAAATTCAAAATTTAGTAGGTTTTGCAGCTGACACTACCAATGTTATGTTTGGTGAACATAATAGTATAGTGCAAAAAATAAAGTTAGTCTCACCAGATTGCTTGTTCGTGAAATGTGTATGCCATTCAATTACCTTAACAGTGAGTAAGGGTTGTTTAAAATTGCCGAGGGACATTGAAAATACGATACGAAACACTTACAATTATTTCTCTTACAGTTCTAAAAGAAGGGACGAATTTAAGGATTTTCAGGATTTTACGAACACGCCTGGGCATATATATATAATATCCTCAAGCTATACGATATTCGTTGGTTATCACTAGGTGATTGTGTTGACCAGATTCTCAAGCAATGGGATGCACTGATTCAGTATTTCACTGAACAACATCTAAGTGAAAGAATGTTAGCAGCTCAGAGACTAAATGATATGTATATGAATCCATACAAAATACTTTATTTATATTTTGTGAGTCATATTTTGAAAATATCATATAAGTTATCTACTATATTTCAAGCTCGAAATTCTACAGTACCTCACTTCTATGCAACCATCAATGAAGCTTATAAATCATTGTGCTCTATGTACATGAAAAATGGATATGTGAAAGAGACTGATGTAAAAGACATTGATCCAGAATCAACGATTAATTTTGTACCATCAAAAGACATTTACTATATCAGTGTTAAAGGTGCATCATACCTTTACACTAATGAAACATTTAAAAAAGGATAAAAAATTATCGATTTTTTTACTGTTTGTCAAGCTTTTTTTATTGTTTTGTGTAAAGAATTAACGGCACGTCTTTTCTTTAACCAGCTGTTCAAACAAATAAATCTTTTAGATCCGGCAATAGCTATTACTGGATCAACACCTACATTGTTGCCAGTCTTATAAAAATTTCTTCATCATTTTACCTCTGAAAATATTGAATTGATTGATAATGAATGGCGATCATTAATTATATCTGAAAATGTCACTAATATATACCAAGAAAACCCAACGATAAAAGTGGAGCAATTTTGGTTTCAAGTTGGAAAAATAAAAGGAGAAAACTTCAAATTTAGAAATTTGACTAAATTCGCTTTTTTATTGTTATCACTCCCAGTTTCCAACTCAGACTGTGAGAGAATTTTTAGCAATGTCTCATTTATAAAGACTAAACATCAAAATAGACTATCTACTGCCACAGTTTCGAATATTATAATTGCTAAAGGAGGTCTAAAAGGTAAATGTACCTAGTTTGAACCAGATACCGAAATGTTAAAAGCATTCAATTCTGATATGTATACTTGATATTTTTTTTAATATATTTTCAATAAAAAAAGAATATAGTAATGTTTTTAATTATTTAATTTTAAAATCTATGATATAGCTCAATATATTTATTTATTGCTTTATTATTATTTACATCTAGATATGGAAGGAGAAAATAAAAAGGTAATTAATCTAGCAGCCATATTGACATATCTTTCTAGATAATGCATGGTTATAAATAAAATGTACTTATTTTGTTATAAGCTGAAAAGTGGTTTCTAAAGTTCACTAAATTTTCTTTGGTTGCTGGTAAGGTTAAATTATTTACTTTTATAGTTGGTAGACACAAAACTCATTTTCTTATAATAAAATGAGCAGGTGTTAGAGGAAATGGTGCATCTAGTTCAGAATAAATGTAAGTCAATGGATGAGAGTTAATGATAGCTTCTACTTCAAGTAGAAGAGTTTCCAATTTACTTAAAGTTAGCAAAGATTTGCCAATGACTTTATGTAAAGAAACTTCACTGAGTGAACCATTCGCTCATAAAAGCCACCCCACCAGGCAGCACGTTCGACAATGAATTTCCAAAAATTCCCCGATCGGCGTAAAACTTTTTTGTGTCCGGATGGTGGATAGCTTTCCACATTTCTTTTAATTCAAGCTCAGCTCTTTTAAAAGTTTTGCATTGTCTGAGTAGATTATAGCACACACCTCTCCTCTTGAAATAAATCTGCAAAATTCTTATAAAAATTCTGCAGTTGACATGTCTTTCACAAGCTCCAAATGAATTGCTCTTATGATAGCGCAAGTAAATAAGATGTAATTTTTATTCTCACTCCCCTTCACATATAAGGGCCTCGCAAAATCAAGGCCTGTAACGGAAAATGGAGGTGCTTCGTTAATGTGATCACCTGGAAGAGGTGCTATTACTTGTTGAGCAGGACATCTGTTAAATGTCTTGCAGATTGTGCAGTTGTTGAGGACTGATTTTATGCACTGTCTACCTCTTAAAATCCAAAACTTTTCATGAGTTTGTATCAGTGTGTCTGATACTCATGCATGCAAAACCCTTTCATGGGAATCTTTAATAATCAATTCAGTAAATTTATGTTTGGGAGGAAGCAAGATAGGATGTTTATCATAAAATGGCAAGTTAGCCTTTTGTAACTGCCCTCGTACCAAGAGTAATCCTTCTTCTGACAACACAGGATTTAGCTGCAAAAGGTTCGATTCTTTAGGGATATTTTTGTTAAGTTTCAAGTATTTTATAACCTCTGAAAAACTTTCTTCTTGAACAAGCTTTACCCAAAAATTAGTAACAATATGGTTTAATGTAAATATAGATATCATTAAAGGCATTAGATGAGAATAATGATAAATTTTCTAATCTTTGATACTCGAGTCTACTGCCAAGGTTAGCGTGAAATAAAAAAGATATTAGCAACAATATGGTTTAATCTAAATATGGATAAAGTAATAAATAAATGAATAAACAATAATAAATAAACAATAATAAATAACAATAATAAATACTAACTAATAACAATAATAATCAGGGGCCGTGCTAAGAATTTCAAAATGTTAGCCAGTAAATTAGCCAAATTTATCTATTATTAGCCAAAAGTGTACATATATATATATATGTAATCTTATACCAATGTATGTATCTTATATGTAATCCAATACTTTTTCATAGATCTTATCGGAAGTGCAGCCATCATCTAACTGTTCTAAGCTTAAAAAATTTGAAACTACCTTACCTTCAACTACTGCTTGAATATATATCATCAGATTTTGACTTGTACCGATATCTGTAGATTCATCAATTTCCAGACCATAAAATTTCGCAGACTTTATTTTGCCTAAAACTTCATCTTCAATAACAGTTTTTATTGCTTGTATGAAATCGAAACCTTCGTGATGGGTATAATGAATATTTTCTTCAGATTTTAGCATTTCAATTTGTTTACAACCCTGTTGTAACAATAGCTCTTGTTAAGATAACAACTATTCTTTTGCTATATTTTTCTTACAAATAAAGTACACATTTCTCATTGTACTAATAATAGCTTCTTTCACTTTTTCATAAGCTTTACATTTTGCTTGAACCATTTCTTGTCCCTCCTTTTTTTTGCTCCTGTCGCGAGTCTGTGATCCCGGTTTTTTCATGTTTGGCAAAATCATCTGCCTTCGAGAAAACTACTGGATTTACCAGTGGTAAATGTATTTGAACATCCAGCACCAAGTGCAAACTAATATCTGCTTTTCAGAAATATGTTTCAGCCATTTATGTTTAAAAAACCAACTTTGCTGAATTTTTCGTTTTTGTTCTGGACGAATTTCCAAGTCTTCATTACATTTTTTTTCTTTTTATGCCTTTCTCGGAACCACTATCGGAATTATGATCTATTTATTCAAAATACGAAAGAACTGAAGGTTTTTGAGTCATTTTGACCACCAGTTTTTTACAAACTTAGATTTGAAACAAGCATTTCAAAACGAAGCAAACGCGGTTCCGTGGACAGCGCAGCGCCCGTTATCGACACAAATCATCTGCTCTTCGTGCGGTATCAAAGTGCATGCATGCAAGTACGAAGATATTCGCTCCTCTCTCCCTCCAAGTTAGTGAGAAGTGGGCCCGATGCTAAGCCTAACAACGGCTGGAAAGGCACGAAGGGGAAGGAATTGTTAGGAAAATTAGAACATGTCTAAGAAATAGAGTCCCTCATTTCTATATATATTTTGTCTACTCATTCTACATATACCTTATAAACTTATAATTCAACATGTATATAAAGTTTAATAATATCTAAAACTTATAATACCTTACAGGCATCTTTAAATTATATTTCTGTTTTGTGATAAATTAAACAATATTTTATTCAAGAAGTTTTCATAAAATATATCTTTAATTTAGTAATTAAACCTTGTTTTATGTTTAAAGTCATTTTAAGATAAATACTATTTTTATTTAAACTTTCATAAAAATACATATTCATATTAAAAGATAAACTTACTTATTAAATGAATCTGGCCATATATATATTTATCTTAAATGAAATATAAAGTTAAACTTTACTTTAATATAATCCTTGGCTTACCGTTTTCTGTTTACAATACGTGGCTTCATAACTTTCTCTCGATTGCGTCATTCGATACGCTTCATCGATTCCGATCTCCATCATCGTAGTTGGCCTAGATGGCGTTGTCGTGACGTAATCACGGTACGTGTTAGGAGCTAATGCTGGAGGAATGATTTTGCATAAAGCAATATTATTGACGTTCTAGAAGGTTTCGGAAGATCGTGGTGAGCATGCGTGGCGTAGTGATCTGAGAGAGTAGTGAGGTATATATAGTTGCGTTTTTCAGTGAACAATCATCTTCTTCAGCTACCGCATTCAGAGATGTTGTTGTTGTGTTTTTAGTGTGTACGTTCGTTTCAGTGTCAGTTGTATTTATGTTAGTTATATTTTATCTTAAATTGGAAGTAATGACATTCTTAGTTTGAACCAAATACTTGTTCAGCAGTTTTTGTGGTGAAAGAAGTATTGCTGGTAACGGTTTGATTTTTAATGGAATATTGTGGTGGATGCGTTACTTCAGAAACTTTGACTAGGTAAAATTCTTTAATTAAGAAGTTGGTTTCTATGCTTTCTGACCTTCATTTTTCAAATGAACTGTGTGTTGAATAAAGGAAAATAAATCTACGTGTTTTGCTGCCATATAATATTGAAGTGGCTGAGGTTCCAGATGGTCAATACTTAAAGACCTAATCACGTCATGGTGTCATTTAGATATTAAGAATCTTTTAGTAATTGTTAAAGTATATTGAGTAGTGTGATAATGTTATATATGTTTAATTGATTTTAAATTAAGTTTAATTATTATTGTTGTAATTGTTTAATTGAATGTTTAAATAAATATCATTGGTTTTTAAATATGTTATCTTTATTTTAAACCACTACATGTGTGTTTAACTTAATTCATTTTTCATTCATCTGGGGTATAATAAAATCAGCTTTTACATTTTCACTAAATGCGTGTTAACTTTGCTATCTTTTCTTAAACCCCATAACTATTATCTTTTATAATAGTTAACAGGAATACGGCTGTACACAAACTCGCGACGAAAACGGAGATTTATTTACGTTTCAAAACATTACAGTAAATATATTTGTACTGTGCAAAACTTGATTACAACAACGAAAGAGTCTAAAAAAAATCATTCGCCAGGCTTTTCGCCATAATAAATATTTGTTTGCAAATTTCATAATGTATTTGCATTTGACGCGTAGGCGAATGCTTAGCGCGGGCCGTGATAATAAATAACAATAATAAATAAACAGTAATTTATATACATTCTTAAGACAGAAAGGTAGTTTACAGTCGTCTTAGTCTTTGCATTTCTCTCAACACTTTACTGTCATGTGGCCTCCTTAATAATTTGCTCGGTTCTAAGTCATTTAATGCAATAGTGTCCAATGTTTTAACACGACTTAAAGCTACATAAACTTGACCTTTAGCAAAATTCTTTTTTCCGAGATCGATTACTGCTCTCTCTAAAGTTGTTGCTTGAAGTTTATGCACTGTAACAGCCCAACTAAAGATCAATGGGTGCATCCATCTTTCCACGTCTCCATAGCCTTTATTAGCTTGAAATGTTGTAAATGTCGATGTAATTGCTACAATGCCTTCAGAACCTTTCATTCTTGTTCCTATTGTCTCATCATCAATTGAACGAAAATGGCTTCAGGCAATTCGCCTATTTCCAATTGGTCACGTCGAAGTGCTGGTCATTTGAATTTTCACACAATGCCCATAGCACCGTTTACAAGCCCATCAGAAACAGACAAATTTCTCCTTAACATCACTCTAGAACCAATGGCAATCTATAGAGTGTGTAAAAGACCTTAACATCAGCTGGGATGACACATTACAAGAAGGTTGTTAATCGTAGGTTGCTGCTTCTCGGGATTCATCAACAGCATGTACTATGTAGACATGACTGTTTTGTTATATTAATTCAGTCATACGAGAATTGTAATTATCTACCAACTTCAGAGTAGGAAATATCCTAACTGCAGCACGGTCTGCAAAATTGCTAGTGAGAATCACTCGACGTTTTTCACATAACATCTCTAGTTGTGCCGTTGTCAGTTCTCCAAACCTCAAATTGTTTAGCAAGTCAACAAATTCTGTATCTGAGCTTTGTCTCATATTGATTGTGAGCTCACAGAAAGAAAACTGATGCCACAAGTGTATTTACGCACTCATCTGAGAAGGCTGTTCGAAACACCAATGGCCTTTAACTGGTGGTAATTGCATAATATCTCTGAATAAGAGAATATTAATTCCACCAAACATTAAATTGGTTTAAATTCTTGAAGTCTCAAATGAATGATACGTAAATTCTGGTATGACATCATAAAAATTTCATCAATGATCAGCCATTTGATGGAATGCCATTTGCGTCTTTCACACTCTAGTCTTTTCCCGGTCAGTTTTCGATAAGTCATTATGTTTCCCTTCTCTATAGGCAGCGAGAAAACTGAATGTAGGGTACGGCCAGATATTTGTCTTGCAGCCACGCCTGTTAAAGATGCTACCTCTACAAAACTCGGTTGCAGTATGGACTCTGCAGTAGGAGCATAACAACGCCTAACATGCTCAACAATTAATTTTAAAATAAATGATTTACCGCTGCCTGCCCCTTCTGTGATGAACAAAAGTAAAGGCTGGTAATTTTCATCACTTATATCTTTTTTCTATACAATCAGATACTTTTTTCATCAAATCTTTCTGTTGGTTGGTTCATTGGTGTTTTATGGCACAAAGTCCCTTAAGCGACATGCTGCGCCAAAAAAAAAGATTAAGTTACATATGTCAAATTGAAATATAAAAATTAAAAAAGAAACAAAGATTAATGAGATAATTATCTGGATGGGGTTACCCATCTAGATATAGTCACACAGTGTATAAAACAAATAGCGCGAAAAAAGATTAGAATAAGAACACCAAATTAAAATTAAAAAATGAATTAAAACTTTATCATAAAACAAAATGAATGAAAATAACACACTAAATGAAAAGAGTGATATGATGATAAATGTATAATTAAAATCATTCAATGAAAATATAACACAATGTCTAAAAGACATAAACACAAGATTTCACAATTAAAATAGAAAATCTTTAAAAAATTGGTAAAATGTTCAAAGTTTCAAGCAGAAATATATTTAAAATTACGTAGGTTCGAATACCTCAAACACAGTACTATCATCATTATCATCATTTGAGTCTGAACTGTAGGACTCTGATTCCATAGCTTCCTCTGCATAGTGCAGCAGCTGTTTTGAATCTTTTGTAGCAAGGACTGATGTAACAAGACAAGGTTTGTTTTTTCTTCCCTTCACAGTTTTCCATTGTGAAGAGGCTTGGTTGAAGTTTTCTTTCTCTCTTTCAATGCACATGGTTTTGGTTTTTGTGTAGGAGAAACAGGTTTTTCTAATTTTTTTGAAGATGAAACAGATTTTTGACATGATGCATATTCGGTTGACTCTTTAGATGGATACGGATAATATTCTATTTTAACATGTTCTGAGGATGGTGGCAAAAGTTGCAGTGCAGGCAGGGGTCTTATTCTAGCTGTACAATACATACTACGGGTTTTTTTCTTCATAGTGCTGGTTAGTGTAACAGATGAATCATTTGCTGGTAAAGAGAATTCAATTTGGGTGCTTATATGTCTTAAGGATTTTATTTGTTGCTTGAGTAAACTAGAATAAGAAACTCCCACAGATGGTGTTCTAGATTCAACTATTTTTCGAGCTTCAGGCTAAGAAAGTTTCTCAGTAATTTTAACAGCAACAATTTCTTTTTCACGGTTCCAGTTTGGGCAGGAACGAGAATATGCTGCATGGTCACCCTTGCAGTTTATACAGAGTTCAGATTTTTCACAAGAGTTACTCTGATGACCGGTTTCTGAACATCTTGCACATGCAACAGATCCATGACAGGTAGTTTTACTGTGGCCATAACGCTGACATTTAAAGCAACGAAGAAGGTTAGGAATATAAGGCCGGATGGGGCAGCTCAGGTATGCAGCTTTAATTCTAGTTGGTAGAGTAGGGCTATTGAATGTCAGAATAATGTGCTTTGTAGGAAGTACTTGCTCATTCCAACGATTAGTGATACGGCGCACATCTATAACATTTTGATCTTTTAAATTATGCAAGAGTTCATCTTTTGTAGAGAGTAAAAGTTCTGGTTCCGATATTACACCACGGCTTGTATTTAGAGTTTGATGGGCCTGAACAGAAACAGAAAAAGATCCTATTTCTTTGCAATTTGAGAGAAATCTTGAGTGTTTGTCTGAAGAGACCTCAACAAGTAAATCCGCAGACTGTAGCTTTTTAAGTGAATAACAGTCTCTGAAAACAGACTGCAACGTTTTTGCAATACGAAAAGGTGAAGTTTTCTTAAAAGAACTATAAGAGAGACTTATCAGTGCGATGAACTACAAAAAATTAAAAAACGTGTGAAGGAATTATTCTGTACAGATTGTTGCTCTCCACAGGGTAGAGAAATAGAAGGAAGTGAATTTTTTCTATCCATATTAAAGAGAAAATTAATTCAGACCCCGGCTGCACCACCCACTACCGAGCCCAACAAGGGGATGCACATTCGTGCACCAATGCTAACCAGGGCTTATACATTCACAAGACACACCTATTTCAGTTTCCACCCTTAACGAAATTATTAGTATGTGCCCGCTCACTTGATCCCGAGCCAGTGACAAGTCAGCTGACCAGTCGATTGATGCATACGGGACCAATATGCACCTTCCATCTATCTGAAGCAGAGGCCAAAGCAGTGTGTTGGTTTCCCTCAACTGCCAGGATCCCCCTTTCCAGGGACACGGGTCGCCACGTACGGCAAATGCGTGGGTGGTTTACAATTCTCCATAAGTCGATATAAACAGGATGATATCGGCTTATGCAGAATCGCCCTCACCTCAGAAGAGGAAACCACAATGAGAGTGAAACAAAGAAGAAACATTAGACAAGAGAAAGGAGAGGAAAAAAGAAAAGAGAAAGATCGCTCAGGTGCCCGGGGTTGCGAAGCCTGTGAAACCTAAAGAAGGTATCCCCTGGGGGGCAAATCTTTCTGTTGAATATTTAGACTTCGAATACTATTTACAAATACATCATCTGGCATGGGTATTAGATTATTCACGTCCTCACAATCATCGCCATCATTATGTAAATAAAGATGATCATCAGCATATAAATCAACTGGTTCCCTCGACTCTGTACCATTAGTAGTATTAACGACGTTTAACACTGCAGCTTGCGCAAGAGCCTGTTGAATCACTGTTCTGCAGATATGTTTTTATTCAAAGGTCTTAACTCTGTTGTCGCAAAAAGCATGCCTGTGGAGTTTCATCCTCGCTTATCAAATCGCTCTCATTGCGGAAAGGTATATGCAATACAATTAAATTATAATAAAATCCATTATGGTCGCTATTTAATGTAAAATACCTATGATGTAGAACGGCTGGTCTGTTTCTAATGTGCATTCGTATATTGTCGAGCAGTGTGATATACTGAAGTGTTCTGTCTCTTGCTCTCTGAGCACCATATCACCATCGTCTTCTGACCACAAAGAACTTGACATGTTTTCATATCGGACAGCAAACTCAGCTAAACTTAATTCTTCAAGATCACGTGGTCTAAGCTGATATTTGTCAAATATATTGTTGAACACAGACTATTCGTCATTGTCTAAACATAGGAGCCTGCATCTCTGGGGCAGACGACAACTGTTTACGAAGACAAATTTCTTGAACTCATTTTAAGCGGCAAATGACATAAGCGATAAGCAGCTTCTGGAGCACTTATCAAGTGTTGACTCAAGATAGCCATAGATACAGCAAATAGTTGCTTTCTTACATCATTTCTATGTCATTTAGCTGTTTGTATAGCTTCTCTTACTACATCTCTGCAATCACTGGGTTCACTTTTGCTAGCATATTTAGCTATGTAATAAGCAACAGCTGTGATATTACCACATGGCTGTATACCCATGTTAGCTTGCCAAAGTGTTAAAAGAAGTGGATTATAATTGTTAATCATCATTTCTTTTTAACATTCAGAATCGTCTATTGTTTGCAAGAGCTTTGTCTGGTCCTAAACATTCTGTTCTTTCATTTGTAGGTCTAGGAAAACCAAAGCGACAAGAATTGCTGCTGCGGTCTTTATAACAAGTTTTCGAATGCTTGTGAACCTGTAATCTTTTTACCAAATCTGCGTTTCACCTTCTGCAGAGCATGAAACAATGTTTTCAATAACTTTCAAACCTTCATTTGTGTTAAAATTTGGCACATTGTCACACCACAGAAGCATATGCAAATGAGGACTTCCTGTTTTGAAATTCGATTCTGTACCAAAAATCGATAATAGGACTACCAAAACAATCTGGATTCTTTTTTATGAAGCCCATATGCATTCACCCGGAGCGTGAATTGTCGAACTATAAAAACAGGATACTTTTCAACTAATTCAAGACGTTCATGGAAAGTCAAATCTTCGGTTTTGGTATCAGTCGTCCATCAGCTATTAGCAACGATTTACACATATCCAGCCAGTTGAAATCATTACATGAGAATGTTTAAAACCAAGTCAGTGCACCAAGTGACCATACCATGGCAATTAGTTTGGCGCAACGTTTCCAATCTGAAGCAGAACTTTGCACATTTCTCATAGTCAAATGTATGTTATCCACTTAACCTTGAGGAATATATTACCCTGTCTCATTCGACAAGACTCGGAAACACTTGCCTTTGTTCTGAAGTATTCAACCACTGACAAAGCAAAAAATAAGTATTCAACTCTTTGGAAGCCAGTTTCGTTACTCATTACACGGGTTTGGAAATAATCAAGAGCTGTAATGGGTATAGTCCTATGTTTGCCGAATCCATTCTTAGCATCAGGATACAAGAAATACCAACATAACACTTCCATTCTTCTTTCGCGTTCTATATTTAAGGGTGCGGCTGTTTCTCTATAAACATCTGCAATTTTTATTCCAGCAACCAAATTAGACGTGTTGTTATCAGTATTGACAACACTATCAGACGTTTTCGTTTATAAAATGAAGCATACTGGTAGAAAAAATTACGCGTCTTTCTGCATTATTGCCGTTCATTTCATTTACAGATTCTCCAACCTCGGATTCTAGCTTAATTGAAGATGTTGTAAGCATTGGTGGACTTTTAACCATTTGATGAGATTTTGCATGGATGTCTGATGGCAAAATTTGATCAGCAAGTTGATTGAGGTCCGGTGATTTGATCATGAGAGATGGTCTAGGTGTCGTATGTTGAAGTTCTGCAGGTATCTGTGCTGTCCTTTTATCTATTGAAACTGGTGTTATATCAGGTAACCAAGAAAGTTCGTGCGGTTTTCATCAGGCATAAAAAACGACCCACAAAAATCTTAAACACTTATTTTATTTTTGAAATAATCACCATTGGCTTCAATTACGTGTTCCCAATGAGAAACAAGCTTATAAATGCCCTTTTTGAAAAAATCTTTTGGTTTAGAGTCCAAAAACTGGGTTATAGTTTTTGTGACATCATCTTGTGTTCGGAACTGCTGTTCCCGCAGGTGATTATCCATGGCCAAAAATAAGTAGTAGTCCGATGGGGCGATGTCCGGGGAGTAAGGTGGGTGAGGCAAAACTTCCCAGCCCACTGTTTTTATCACGTCCCTGGTCACTTTGGCCGTATGAGGTCAGGCGTTATCGTGGAGGAGAAGAACTCTTCTCCTGTTCACCAGCGCTGGCTGCTTTTCGAGCAAAGCAGCTGAAACCCTTTTCAACTGCGACGAGTAGACTTCGGCTGCGATTGATTTCCCGCTTTCTAAGAATTCATAGTGAACTATACCAGCGCTAGTCCACCAAATACACAGCATTATCTTTTTTGATGGATGTCCAGTTTAGAAACCAATGAGACGGAACTAGAAGTCGACCAATGATGTTTTCTCTTTCGGTTATCATACATTACCCATTTCTCGTCACATGTCAATATCTGATCCAGGAAAGAGGCTTTGTTGTGGCGCGATAACAATGACAAGCAGATGTTCAATCATTGGAGCTTGTTTTCCTCGGACAGGACATGAGGAACCCACTTATCAAGTTTCCATGACATCCCAAGGCTATGAATATTCGATCGGATGGTTTCATCAGATACTCCAAACCTTTGCGCAAGCTCCTGGCATGTTAGATCAGGATTCTGTTTGATTTCCTCTTCCAGCTGGACTTGGTCTAAGATGGATGGACGACCAACACGGGGCTTGTCTTCGAGGCTCTCGTCTCCGGACGAAAATCTGCTGAACCACTTTCAGCGGTCCGTTCACTCACTGAAGTCTCTCCAAACATGGAGCATATTCTTCTAGCGGCCTCTGCAGCTTTGTTTCCTAATTTGAACTCTTAGAACAAAATAGACCTCAAAATCTCCTTTGCCAACGACATCCTTTGTCAACGATTGTACTTTCTACAAAACTGATAGCAAAATGTGAGATACGTTAAACAACTCTCTGCTGATTGCAATTCAAAGGCAATGTACAGAAATGACGTCATCAGAATCAGTATGACCACGCCTACGCAACAAAAGTAGCTGTTCTCAAAAACCGCACAAACTTTCTTGGTTACCTGATAGAATAAATGTTAAGAAACATTTCTGGGCCCGTGACTACTTTTAAGTTACTGCGCACCAACCTATAGAGCAATTGTACGTCTAGAAATCTCATACAACAAGATACACCAGCATTTCTGCTTTATGACCTTATGGTCCTCTAGCGTGTGAATCTAACAGCCAATATGATTGGTCTTTTTAAGCGATGCAACCAAAACTTGATTTGAAGTAAGAATTCCAAACTGATAGCTTGTGAAAAAGGTTCTTAAACCATTTTCTAGATTTGGAAATCCATTTTCAGTATGATCTCATATTATGTGTCCGTTAATAGCAGCATCGCGACTGATATTTAAGTGTACAGTGGAACCATGGAATGTAAGTTGTAGTAGAAGTTCTGATGCTGTTAAATAATCAGTATTTATTTCTCTAGCATCTGGTTCTGCTCTCGTTAATATGCATTGTCCATAAAATGTATCACCGTTTATTAGGATATAGTCTATATCACTAGTTGTCCATGTAACTGGAAAATGCCATGCATGCAAAATGCTGCTATAGCAGTGCATTGCTTGCCAACAGAGTCAATTTCAAATCGCTCACTTCCCTGATGGAATGAACCTCGTAATATTGAAACAGCATTATTTAACTTCATGAAACAGCTGTTAGGCTGATTTCTATGTGCTTCAGTAACACCAAAGACAGTATTAGCCTGAATGTTATCTGTAATATTATTTGAGATTTTAATTATTTGAGAAATGTCGCATTCGGTTATGTTAGCAAAATTAGGTCTAACATCTTGATGTAAAATATTATATCTTAATAACCACTGAAGCGCAGTTTTAATCTTTTCAATATTTATGTGAAATTCCTTTTGTTGGGCTACATTTTCTTGAGTTTCTAATACAATTAGTAAACCTGCTTGTGTTAAAGGTAATGACAATTGTTCAGCCACTTCTATGACATCTTGGGCAAACAATATCACTTGTCCTTTACACCAGCTCTGGCTAAAGTGATTTTGAACCTTAAAAAGTTTCATAAAAGGAACTATTCTGGACAAGAGTCTCTGTTCCGCTTCTGATAAGTTAGATAGTTCTGGAGGCACTGCCATTACTTCCATATTATTCCAATAGGACTGTGAAGGAATTTTTCTCTTTCTAAGATTAGCGGAGCAACGAGAACATACGTTAATTTTTTATTGCCACTAGTTCTGGTGGAACAAAATCGGCATGTGATGTTACATCCAACGACAAACATTGTTTTAGGTATAATAATTTTTTACATACTGAGCAAGGTGTGTCTGCAAATTGATTTATACTGGCGAAAAAATTACTTTCATCCATAGAATGAAGTTTTGGGTGGTTGCACGTGCTATATCCAGATGCTGACTTCTTTGCTTTGCTTTTTCATGCGAGCAGCAACTTTTGTCGGTCTATCCATGTTTAAATAGACAAACAAAATTATCAATTAAAACCAAAAAATTAGTCAGTTTGAAGAGGATTTGTGGGAGGCTTGTATAGACTTATGATATAATTATTTTTATAATTAAATATTTTGAAACTACTTATTAATTTTCACAAATAATAAAACATTCCAACGAAAGCATTTTATTTTTCCCATTCTAAAAAACAACAAAACTGGGCAGTTGCCAGATTTCATATCAAAATCGTGCCAATAATTTTAACAGCAAAATAAATAAAATGCAGACTTGCCAAGTCTCCTGATTTTGGCGGGAGACTCCTGATTTTCACATATTTTCCCATACTCCTGATTTTTGACATATTTCTCCTGATTTCTCACATTTTTCAATATTCTATTTTACCATCAAATGTACTTCAATTCAGGGATGAAAACTGCCATACGGGTGTACTTTTTCTTTATCATGATTGATCAGTAGTATTTTATGTGATAAACTGCATTTAGATTCATTATAAGTGATTAATCTTTAAGGCTTTTGATTCTTACTATGGACATGTTTTTGATTATCAATAAAATTTGTCCCGATTAACACATATTTCACTATATTTTATATGTTTATGGAGAAATAAAACGTGATATACTTCTTAATCTTCAATAATAACGAAGTTTTGTTTAAAATTAAACTTGTGCTAAAAATGTGTTTCTGTTTAAAAATTAATAATATTCCACTGATAAAATATCTCCTGATTTCTGAAATAAAATCTCCTGATTTTTGGTTTTCAGAACTTGGCAAGTCTGAAAATGAAATAAAATAATAGAAACATGGAGTTAGTAAAAATGATATTAAGTTGCTTTAAACTGCGAAATCGAATCACCACAGATTAAATAAAAAAATTTCACAAAAAGTCGTCTGCATTATCAATGTATACAAAGATCAGCACAGAATTACTTACTTATAAAAATAAATTCCTTAAAAGTTTCGTTGAAGGCTTGTAATTTCCATCAAAACAAATCATAATCACTGCACATTAACTTTTTACTAAAAAGCGAAAAATAAATTTTTTAACCAAAAAAAGAACAGACTTCAAAGAATACTAAAAAGTGAAAAATAAACTTTTTAACCAAAAATAGAACCGACTTCTAAAACTACTACAAAGTAAAAAATAATTTTTTTTAACATAATAGTTAATAAGAAATTAAATTAAGAGCATTGTATTTACCATGCATATTATTATATTTATGTACATTAATTTGATTTTTTGGAGTCGGTGTCAGCCAAGCCAAGTTAAAGCCATGTTACTATTTTTAAACATTTCTTCTAATGTAATATGTATTTTCAAATGAGATCAGCAACTATATGTCAACAAACTTTGCTTTGGAAACTAGTTAATCATTTAATTTAAACCATTTGATGAGTTATTTTGAACATTCTTAATATTACCATTTCTTAAACGAATTACCGCCGAATTCACAGAGAAGATGACCGTGAGTCAAGTGCTGTAGTTGGAAAAAAATATTTGTGGGAACTCACCTTTTCATAGAGTAGATAAGGAGTGGATTTTTCGCATTGGTCATGATGTTATTCATACAGATGAATGCTCTTTCACATTCAGTCATTGAAATGTGTATAGTTTTTGAAATCACATAGTTAGGAACATTGTTACACAACATTTTGATAATAGAGATAAGAGTAGATAGAGTAAAATATCATTCGGACCCATACAACCAAAAATGATGCTTCTTTGTCCATTATAGACATTTAAACAAACATCTTGAATATTCTCGTCACAAATTACCATTAATCAATCAGCAGAAAGAAAATCTGAATAGAGGACATATATTTACAACTCTCGACCTGTCTTCGTCGTTTCATCAAATAGCCTCACACCCATTCCATACAGATATGACAACTTTCATTACACATTTCAGCCAATTTCGATATTGCTTAGCACAAGGCTTCAGCTGTTCCTCAGAGTTTTGAGCGAATTATCTGATAACATTTTAGCACCATCAGGTGATTTATAATTTTCAAACTATATTTATGATATGGTTTGTTCAGCACACACACCAACTCTGAAATGTTGTTCAAAGTTTCAAAAATTTTTTGAATGATTTAGAGAATTTATTCCTACATTAAATCCCCAAAAGTGTACTTTTATGAAGCTTGAAATTAAATTTTTAGGATATAAATTGCCTGAGAATAGTATAAAATCACTCGAAGATAAGATAAACAAATTTGCAAACTTTCCTGTTCCTACAACAGTGATAAAAGTACAATGTTTTTACAGTCAAATTGGCCATTATTGTAAATATATTACATTTTTCTGAATTGACGAATTTATCGAGGAAACATCAAAAATTTTGCTGGACACCAGAAGCACAGAAAGCATTTGAAATTCTTGAGCAGAAATTAATTTCCTCTCCTATCCTCATTTTTCCAGACTTTTAAAAGATTCATTCTTAGTTGTGATGCTGGCAAATACGCATTAGGAGAGATGTTAGGACAAAACAATTACAGTGGGATATGACTGATCGCTTATATTTCTAAAAAATTAAATCCAAATCAAATACTGTACCTAATTTCCGAAAGGAACTTATGGCTATCGTTAAATGTACTGAAATCTTTAATATTACGTTAATGGCAGAATATTTATTGTCCGTTGTGATGTCACTTTGACGAAACTAGATAATTTACAGTCGGTCAGTGACAGAGTAGAAAGGTAGATGAGCTCTCTTGCAGATTAACAATATGAGTATGATTTAATTAAATCTCATGAAAATACAGTGGCAGATATTTTGTTAAGGGATTCTTATGTAAATAGAGTAACTATGAAAAAAAACTTGAATGATTCTCAAAAAATCCTACAAAAATTTTAATGATGTAAATAAATCTACGAAATGTTTATGAGGATGGAAAATATGTAAATATAAACTGTAATGATTTTTTAGTCTGAATCTTATAATTTCACTCATTCTGTAACTAATGATTTAGACAAATTTGGTGAAGATTCAAAGTTATAATAATAATAATAACTATAGCAAAATTAATGAAATTTGTGAGACAAATAACTGTATATGTAAAAATTCTTATGTACATTTTAACGATTCACATAAGAAAATTAATGATGAAATTCGTAGGTGTCATGATTTGAGTTGAAATGTGAATACTGTAAATACAAAATTATTTTATTCTTATAATTCACAAATGAAAATGCATAGTGTGACAAAAAAATGAATCATGTGCCTTGCGAATATGCTAGTCGTGATATATTTTTTAACAATAAGGAATTTCAACAGAAACTAGTATGATTAAAAATACTATTGCCAGATTAGAAAATCTTGGTTTTACATGTTACATAAATTTGATATTACAGTCTTTGACACATTGTCTTCCTCTTTGAGAATTTTTATTACATGACAATTTAAGTTTATCAGATTGTTATCCTTGAAATTTCTGTATGATTTGTATTTTAAGAAGACACATAATAAACAATTCTGAAGAGGTAATTACACCTATTGAAATTTATACAAATTTATCCGCCATCACACCTCATTTCACATATAACCATCAACAGGATGGGCATGAATCTTTGAGTTATGTAATTGACAGTATGTGGAAATCAACTTCATTTCATTGTTCAAACTCTAATAAACAATGTGAAAATAAATTTGAGGTGTAAATGAATTCAGTTTTCAGTGGTTGTGTTAAAACCGAAATAAAATGTTTAGAGTAAAAACAGGACCTTCACTTATAATCAAATGATGGATTTTATGTGAGACATCACTCAAAATGTTAAAACACTGGACTCTGCACTTTACAAATTCATACAACCAGGAATTTTACCAAATGAATATTCATTGTAGCAAAAACAACGTAAATGCGAAAATTGAAAATTCTATTTTAAAACTCCCAATGATGCTTCCATTTCAGCTTAAATGTTTTTCGTTTAAAACTCTCAAAAGGATGAAAAACCATAGCTCAGTCATATACCCGGAATTCAACAATTGTTATATTCTGTGTGCTGAGTCAAGAATTTCTTTATTTTTTATGTATTATTCTTTTTCTATACTTTTTATTAACTATAATTATTTAAATTTTCTCTCTCTTTAAGGCTGCCATTGTTGGATACGAGATAAAAAAGGTGTTTTTTGGTGTAAGAAACAAATACTGCATAATGTGCGGCAGAGCATTTAATCAGAATCCGAAACCTTCTGAATATAAATGCTTCAGAAACTAGAAGAGGGTAGTTCTTCTGGCATGGAAGCCGATATCATTATGGAAGGGTTTTCTAAAAGTATTGAGCTGTATGCCATTAAGTATGCTAGCTTTATAGGTGATGACGATAGCAATGTATACAAAATAATCTGGGATTCCCAACCGTAATATAAGGAATTAAAAATGAAGTGCAAAAACCATCTTTTGTGGAATATGTGTAACAAGCTAAAAGACCTAGCCAGAAACAGTCTATTTGGAAATATAACACTAAGATAGTTAATTAGAAATTGAATTTTACAAATAAGAACGGCTGTGACACAAGCAATTAAACATAGGAAAAATGGAAATTCCGGACGAGATGACTTAATAAACATTCCATTTCATGTATTTGAAAGTCACGAGAAATGTGATACATATTTTTGTAGAGGTAGGTAGGTTGGTTTGTTGGTTGTATGAAGTTTTAATTCACAAAGTCCTCCAAGGGACATATTTTTGTAGAGGAAAGGAAGACAAATATTAACATCCCTAATCTCAAATCTAATGGCTTTCTCTGCAAATTGATGGAAATGATGAATTTTCTTGCTGACCATGCTAGAACTTTGAGTAAGAATGTAAATAATAATGCTGTTCAAGAATTCAGCAGAATAATTTTAAAATTTGTGGGAGGAAAGAGGATAAATTATTGATTGAAAAGATCATATCAAGCAAGATGCAATGCTGCTGTTGTTTCGCATAACTACAAAATGCCAGTTTCCAAGTGGCGTAAAACTATGTTTAATTGTAGCTTTGGTAAATTATGTAAAATATCAGAAGAAAGAAAGAAGAGGTTGGTTGGTTGGTTGTATAAGGTTTAATGGTGCAAGGTCCCATTGGGGACAAGCCGTGCCAAAGTAAAAGTTAAGAAAAAACTAGTCCACAAAAGAGATACAAAGCATAATGAGCAAAACATCTGGATGGGGTCACCCATCCAGATATAGTCAATGTTTAACAAATATTATGAGTTCTTAAAAAAGTAAAATATAAAAGTAATATGCTAAGAAATACTATTTGGATGGGATTACCCCATCCAGATGTCAAGTTAAACAAGTATAAATTAACATTGTTATAGCTAAAACATGAAGGATGTATATAAACTATATCTCAAAATAAAAACCAGAATGTTTTAAAAAATGAAAGAGTGCCCCATGAGGTGTTTCCCCAATGAGGTTTGTCAAGATTGGTGATGATGAATTAAAATATATTCTGTGCAAGTGCCGGAGGCCCGGACAGTCAGTTAAAACATGATAAATGGTCAGGTAATCAAAATGACAATGTGGACACATGGGTGCATCCTCCCGAAGTAAATGGTGTTTATGAGGGATTCTTGAATGTCTAATTCTCAGACGAGTCAGAAGAACATTGGTTTTCCTTGGATAACTTGGAGACCAGGTCATGATTATAGGTTTGATATGGTGCAGTTTATTATTGTATTGTAAATTCCAACTTTCTTGCCATTTATTATGTATAAAGTGTTTTATAAATAGTTTAACGTCTGGCAAGGGAATTTTATGGTGTAATGGAGTAAGAGTAAGTTTTGCCGCCTCATCTGCTTTTTCATTTCCAGGAATACCCATGTGTCCAGGTACAGAGCAAAATAAAATATTATAACCACGTCTAGTCAATTTATAATAAAAATCCAGGATGGCTGAGACATAAGGATGCTTTTTAAAAGATTTCATTGCGTCAATAGAACTATTTGAGTCAGTATATAGAATAAAAGATGTTTTATGAGGGATAAAAAAAAAATAAAAAAAAAAAAGAGGAGAATTGCCGATTTAGCATGAAAAAAAAAAAATTCATAAGGAACACTTGTTTCAAATGAAAAAGAGATCATAATTAGAAAAATTAAATATAAATAACGATGAGCGTCAGAAATTTTTTCAGAAACAGAGATTCAACGCTTGTCCCATGTTTAGTCAGAGGAAAGACGTAAAAGATTGACTGCTTCTAATTTTGGCTACGTTTGTAATCAGCTGCCTCATACAAATTGTGATAGCATAATAAAGAAAATGCTTTACATAAATTAAAATTCCATTGCAATGAAGTATGGCAGGCAGCATGAAAGAGATGCACTAGAAGAACTTGATAAATTAAATATCAAGGTAAAACCATGTGGCTTATTCACAGATGAAGATTTCCCATTTTTAGCTGCAACTCCAGATGGTCTTATCAAAAATGATGGAATAGTTGAAATCAAATGTCCATCGTCTTGTAGTAATCTCTCCCCTGAGGAAGGGTTACAAGCTAGCAAAATTACTGTTTGAGCAATAAATAGAAAAAGTAAAGCGATTCAAAATATAAATCATTTGCCTTGATGAGCCTTTGGTAGAAATATTGCAACTAAACTTGAACTATACACAAAAACTCAAACACTGAATAATATGCGAGACTGGTTTCAATGGGCAAACATCAAAGTACTAATGTATATATTAAAACTTATAGGATCATCCCTGTTTATTATTTGGTTACTAATCACCACATTTGCTACATTCATTACCTGCTGCTGCACGTCTAGATAGTGTGTCATTACTTGATCAAGGAAATAGTAGTTTACAATTTTCTTTTAAAATTTATGTATACTAATTGTCGTGTTTTTTATTGTTTCCTGCCCATCTCTTATTTTCATAAATTTATGTATTAATTTGATCTCAGGAATTTTTTTTTCTTACCTCCACCCGCCCCCCCCCCCCCCCTTTCATTTTTTCCAACTCCAGTGCAGACAACCATGTTTTGTTTTCAAAACACTTAATCTCTTCACTTCACTTCACATAGCATCGCAATTCATATGCATCTTCACAAACTGTGAAATGTAATCTTTTGAAGTCCTGTTTTCTTAATATTTATTTTTTTTGTTAGTAATAAGTTTAAAGTTTATTTAAATTATTCAGCTAATTTTTGCAGGTTAATTATTTTGTAGGTAAATTTAGGCGTGGATAGAAATGAAACATTTGTGACTGTTACAAATGCAGGGAGGAGTGTCACAAAGTTGTTACCGAATATCGATTATTTTCAACGATAGCGCTTCAATGATTGGCTAGTATAAACTGGAAGGAAGAAAACAAATAAAAGCACATGTTGGAGTTGATCATTTCTTTTTTTTCAACATTGTCGACGCGTCGTATTAGATTTTGTTCTCGCTTTATAATTATTTTCGTTAAAACAATGTCGCAGACTTCTCGTAGCACTAATTATTCATCCGACGAAATTGAAACTATGCTTCGATATTTGGAACAATACCCGGAATTAATTAATGGGGAAAATAACAAAAATCCTAGTGAAATCACCCAAGAATGGGAAAATCTGGCACAATTTGTAAACGCAACTGGCTTAGGAAATGAACGCTCTGGAGATTAGTTAAGGAAAAAATAGAAAATGCTGAAATATCGCACTAAACAAAAGGCGGCAGAAATTTCACATTTGAGGAAAAAAACAGGGAGGTGGTTCTGGCACAAAAAGAAAATTAACAGAGCAAGAACTTAAAGTTATCAGCCTGATAGGAACAATGTATTTCGAAGGAATTGTGCCAGAATCTTTCGATTCAACGTCATATTTATTGAAAGTAAGCAGCATTCATAATATTTTTCTAATCTTACAGAAATACATGTGATTATCAACGCTGATATGTTTCTATAATTCTGATTAATTTTTAAATTAAAGAAATCAACTATATTTTTCATTCTCAATTAAAATATTACCTGTAATTCATTGTTAACAAATTATCATATGAAAGCATTTGTAAAAAGTTTCATTTTTTCAGAAACAGCATTTTAAACAATAATTTTGTGTCCTACATGAGCGCAAAAATCATCTTACTGAGAAAATTCATTTGGCATTTTTCAAGTTTCAGTATTAGTAATATTCAAGTATTAATAAGTTAAAATAAAAATAAAATATTTACCATCAAAATTTTATTTTATTATTTTGTGCAAAAATTTCAATATATAAAAAAATATGATCATCATGTTGAACAATAACTTGCAAATTCTTGAATGAAATCATTTTAATATAAAAGACCTGTTTAAATAAGACCTTTTTTTTTTCCTAATTGTGAAAGTTTATTCTTTGTTTTAAATAATTTGATTTTTTTTTTTTTCAAAATCTAATTCTAATATTTTCATCTTTCTAGGAAAGAAATTCAGCTGAAAACTTTAAGTAGATATTTTAGATTCTTTACTCTTTCTTGTGGATAATATGAAAAATATTTGTATATTTCAAGTTATGTTATTAAACAATAACTTTCCTGTTCTCATTGTGATCAAAACAAATATTAATCCTAAAACTGCATTGTGTTATGAATAAAATTTAATCACTACTATTCCAGAATTAAATCTACAATTATTTAAACTTTGATTTTCAGCAATTACTATTTCAATTTTTATAAGTGCATAAAATATGAAATACAAATATATTAATCTAAAAAGAAAAAAAAAATCATATTTCTGGTAATTTTTTTAGGCATGTGGATTTAAAAAGTACAGGAAGGATTTGTAACATGACAAAAATATTTTTTCTGATAAAGTTCTTCATTCAATAGATAGGATAACATCGATATTTAAAAAGAATAAATGCTTTTATAGGGTAGATGTGCCAGTAATGGACTGCCTTAAAGTAATGGGCCACCTTCAATGTTTGGTTTATAAAAAAATAACCAATAAAAATTCAGCTTTTTTTATTTCATTAATATGCTTTCTTTAAATTCTAGTTTTAAATACAATCATAATATCAATTATCTATTACTTTTTGTGGGGTGTCCATTACTGGAATTTAGGCTGTTTTGATTTATTTCTGTTATTTACAATTAAATTTAGATTCACATTGGGAAATGTGACTATGAGTGTGGTTAAATATTGTTGGTAGATTAATATAATATTAAAAAATGTGGTTGGTTGGTTGTATGGAGTTTAATGGCACAAGGTCCCATAGGGGACAAGCTGCGCCAAAGAAAAAATATTTTTTTTTTTTATAAACCACAAAATTTAAAATGAACAAAAATAAAAAAGGAAACAAAGTTTAATGAGAACGCTATCTGGATGGGGTTACCCATCCAGATATAGTCACAAGTGTATAAAACAAATATAAAGAATTCTTAAAAAAGTAATGTACAAAAATACAACATTAAGAAATATCACCTGGATGGGGTTACCCCATCCAGCTGTCCAGATAAAAAAATATAAACTAACATTATTATATATAAAACATGAAGGGTATATAAAAACTAGATATCAAAATAAAACCCAGAATGTTTTAAAAAATGAAAGAGTGCCCCATGAGGTGTTTCCCCAATGAGGTTTGTCAAGATTGGTGAAGATGAATTAAAATGAATTCTATACAAGTGCCGGAGGCCCGGGCAGTCAGTTAAAATATGAAAAATGGTCAGGCAATCAAAATGACAATGTGGACACATGGGCGCATCCTCCCGAAGTAAGAGATGTTTATGGGTTATCCTTGAATGTCCAATTCTCAGACGAGTCAGAAGAACATCTAATTTTCTTGGATAAATCGGAGGCCAAGTCATGATTGTGGGTTTTATATGATGCAGCTTATTATTGTATTCTATATCCCAACTTTCTTGCCATTTATTATGAATACAGTGTTTTATAAATAGTTTAATGTCTGAGAATGGAATCTTATGGTGTAATGGATTAAGAGCAAGTCTTGCCGCCTCATCTGCTTTTTCATTTCCAGGTATACCCATGTGTCCAGGTACCCAGCAGAATAAAATATTATAACCACGCCTAGTCAAATTATTATGAAAATCCAGGATGGATGAAACAAAAGGATGCTTTTTAAAAGATTTCATTGCGTCAATAGAACTATTTGAGTCAGTATATATGATGAAGGATGTTTTATGATGATGAGATATGTGTAACATGGCTCTCTCTATTGCAATCAACTCTGCCGTAAAGACAGAAAGTGAGGTGTGAAGCCGATAACTGAAGCTAGTTTTATCAACAAAAACCCCGCAACCGACAATATCCCCACACTTGGAACCATCTGTATAAATATCAGTAAAGCTGTTATATTTTGCACGATGTGCAGCAAATAATTGTTGAAAAACAATGGGAGCCAAGTTGTTCTTGTCATAACCTTTAAAAGGGTGGAGAGAGGTAATTTTGGGGGAATTCCAAGGAGGGAGAACATGCAAAGGACATGGACTCACCTCGATATTTTTCAATGGGCGATTATCGATAATATTTCTCATTCTTACTCCAAAAGAGGGGATGCAGGATGGTCGATGCTGATATAGAATATCATTGTCAGTATTTAAAAGATAGGTGTGAAGAGGATGACCAGGATGAGAGAGTACACGGTAATATAATTCTAATGAGAGTTTTTCACGAGTATGGTGTAATGATGGTTCATTACAGTCAACGTAAAGACTTAAAATTGGAGACGTACGAAATGCACCAGAGCAGACACGGAGTCCACTATGGTGCACAGTGTCTAGTTTTTTAAGAACAGATTGTCGTGCTGAACCATAGACCTGGCAGGCATAGTCCATTTTTGATCGCACCACAGCTCTATAAATTTTTAATAGAGAGGTACGATCTGCTCCCCAAGAAGTATTTGAAAGTACTTTAATTATGTTAAGGGATTTTTCGCATTTTGTCCTTAATTGTAAAACATGTGGTAAAAAAGTAAGTTTACTGTCAAAATGCAGGCCAAGATAACGAACATTGTCCACAACAGGAATTTGGGATGAACCGATAAAAATTTCAGGATCTGGATGCAGACCCCTACGTCTACAGAAATGCACACAAGATGTTTTGTCATGAGATATTAAGAAACCATTTTTATTTGTCCAGCTAAGAATACTTTTAATTGCAATTTGCAGTTGTCTTTCAATAAAACGAATATCCTGTCCCATACACATAATGCGGAAGTCGTCAACATAGAGATCTCCTTTCACAGAAGGTGGTAGTTGTTTCATGATGTCATTTATTT
Source organism: Maratus michaelseni (assembly GCA_963931845.1). Classification (NCBI taxonomy): domain Eukaryota; kingdom Metazoa; phylum Arthropoda; class Arachnida; order Araneae; family Salticidae; genus Maratus; species Maratus michaelseni. Next base: position 29,474,881 of record OZ007597.1, on the reverse strand, counting down.
TAATAGCAAAGAGGGTGACACTCAAGACACTGCCCTGAGGTACACCCTCTTCTTGTACATAAAAACTAGATAGTATTCCTCCAATTCTAACTTGAAATCGTCGAATGGCAAGAAAGTTTTTAATAAAAATTGGAAGGTTCCCACGAAAGTCCAGACTATAAAGATCGCGAAGAATCCCATAACGCCATGTTCTGTCATAAGCTTTTGCCATGTCAAAGAATACTGAGACCAAATGGCTGCGTTTTAGAAAGGCTGTCCGTATATGATGTTCCAAATGGATTAAATTATCGATAGTTGACCTACCACGTCGAAATCCACTTTGAAATGCAGCAAGGCTATTGTTAGTTTCTAAAATATGGATGAGGCGGCAATTTACCATTTTTTCAAGGAGTTTGCAAAGGCAGCTAGAGAGTGCAATCGGCCTGTAATTATTGGGATTTGTAGCATCTTTTCCTGGTTTAGGAAAAGGTATAATTATCGCTCTGCACCAAGCATTAGGAAAAGTCTGCTCCATCCATATCCTATTAAAAAAGGAGAGAAGATTATTCAAGGATAGAGCAGAAAGGTGCTTGAGCATAATATATGTAATCCCATCGTGACCTGGGGCGGATAAATGGCTGTCTCTCAGGCATTTTATCATCTCTGATTTGATAAATGGTTTATTATATGCATATGAGTTATGAGAGTTAAAATTAATCCTGGTTCTTTCAGTTTGTCTTTTATATGTTAAGAAAGGTTCTGGGTATGAGTCAGAGCTTGAAATAGATGCTAGGGTACTACCTATTGTCTCAGCGATGTTTTTAGGTGATGCGATGGTTTGACCGTTATGTTTTAAAACAGAAATATGATGATGATCAGAGTAGACGCCCATACATTTTTTCACTTTATTCCATAGTTCTTTACTTGATGTATTGGAATTAATGCTGGAGATGTAGTTGATCCAGGATTCACGCTGGCTTTTGCGTCGCACTCTTCTAGCTTCAGCCTTTGCTTTTTTATATGCCATATAGTTAGTATTTGTTGGGTACCTACGAAATATTCCCCAAGCCTTCTGTTGTTTTTTCTTGGCATTTTGGCAATCACTATTCCACCATGGCTTTCTATGTTTATGTTTAGATGATGTTTTAGGAATGCTAGAATCTGCAGCATTGATAATACATTGAGTTATATTATCAAGCGCATTGTCAATATTCCCCTGTATCATGTCAGCTGTGATAGTTGCAAGTGCTGTAAATGTTGGCCAGTTGGCTCTGTCATATATATAACGATTGGTAGAATTGTTAGAATTCCTATCAGGAGTAGTCAGTGTAATAAAAGTGGGAAAGTGGTCACTGCCGTGCAGGTCATTAGAGACCCAGAAATTCCAGAATGGATAGAGTATTGGGGAGCAAATTGTAAGGTCTATTGCATGGAAAGTACGGGTTGGCTCATGAAAATAAGTGTGATCACCGTTATTGAGCAGGCATAAGCCATTGTCTGAAATAATTTTTTCAATAATGTCACCACGTTGGTTAGAATCACGGTTACCCCAGAGTTGGCTGTGTGCATTAAAATCTCCAACAAGGATGTATGGAGTCGGGAGTTGGAGAAGGAGATTATCGAGATGTGCTGACAGAAATTAAAAAATGTGGAATATAACAATTATAACCATTAATTGAAAAATAATTTTTAAATAAATTCCTTAAGGGTGTCCATTACTGGTACATCTACCCTATCTGTTGTAAAAATTGTGTTTATAAGCCTTATTTTAGTAATATATAAAGTACATAGAGTAGTTTACTATTACTGATATACAATAAAATTCCTAAACCACATTAGCCATATCTATGTAACCAGGGGTGTAACAATCTAGGTGCCATTGAGCAAATTGCCACCACTAAATTTTTAGTATTCTTCGCCTAATAAGAATACAAATTGAAATATTTGAAATCATGCAATTAGATTAACATTAATGGGAATAGAGTTGCAACTGTTTAAGTCGCAGCATTATTTTTCTAGTAAATGGAACTAAATATATATTTTTTTAAACTTATTTTAAAAATTTTATTTTAATTATTTGTTATCATTTGTATGTCACTGTGACTCAGAAAAAAAATATATGGTTCCATAAGCTTAAATCATGCCAGATTGAGCCTAACTTTTTTCATTTTAACTCAATCTTACTAGCTAGCTAAGATGCTAAGAAATCATACAAGTAGAAATTTGAACTTTGGGTGAAAAAGCATACTTTGGAACTTGTACATGCTTACTGAACTTAAGACTGTGTTTTACAGGGTTCGGTAATATATATCAATAATTATATATCTTGATATATATCCGATATTTATTTTTAAAATATCATAGTTTGATATTTTCACATTGAATATCTATTTCAAAGTATTGCGTATAATAGTTTTGATATTTTCAGTCAAAACAAGTTTAAAGGAATTTTTATTTTAACTGTTATTGGCTGTGTTGTTCTGTAGATAAAGAATTTTTGCTCTTACAGTGGATTTTTATCCCCCCCCCCTTCTCAACCGAAAAATAATAATAACTTTTCCAAGCTTTATATGTTTGAACCTGAAATTTTTATAATATTTTTAATATATTTATAATATTTTTAATAATTATGTGGGACAGTATTTACATAGAAAAGCCACTGAAAGATAATTTATCTAATTTAGATAAACTTGCAGCTTCATTAGAAATAAATTTTTCTCATTTTGCATTTGCTCAGTTAAAGCAGACCAAGCTTACTATATTTAAATTCAAATTTTCCAATAGAAACAAATTATTTTGTTGTATAACATATAAATTTTTCTTAAAACTTGACTACTAAATCTTAATAGTTTGTATTTGGTGAGTGCAAATTGTGTCTGTTTTTAATTAGTTGATTTTGTTAAGTAAGTGACAAAAATACAAAAAGACATTTAGAATATTGTTTTATTAAGTTTTCATGCTAAATGACATATGTTTTAATGTCTAATTTATATAACTCTGAAATATTTGTAATGATCAATATAAGTGGACTATTTTGTAAATATCGGATATTTTCGAAAATATCATGATATTTACGAACCCTGGGGTTTTATATGCTGAAAGATTGCAAAAATGTTTTTTCCCTGTTTTTTTTTTAACAATTTCTTTTCTAAACATGCTTATTTTTGTACCATTGTTTTGCACACTTCTGCATAGTATAGTGTATCTTGGAGGATTGAAACTACAAGAGACAAGATGCAAAATTATACCAATTTAGTCAATTTTGAAAATCACACTTTTTTTTTTTTTTTTTTTAAATAATTTATAAGCTTATAAGTCTTTTATAATTCCAGGTGTTATAACATCAGTTCCCCATAGCTCACAAGATACAATTGCGAGTACTTCTGCGCAGGTTTGTATTTGTGTCTTAATTTAAATGTAAATTCATAAATTTCTAGAAAACTTAAGATTATCTTAAAAATATATAGTTTTTGATACATAGAACTAATCATAGAAAATATAGATATTTATGTCAAGAGTTCTGGTGTATCCTTTTACTATTGTTTCAAAAGTAATAACTTATTTAAATAAACCTAGTTATTAAAATTTTGTTATATATTAATTATGCTTTTTAATACTTCCCAACATAGTTGAAAAGTGTTTATGAATTTGGTTTGTCTGTCTGTGCTGTAAATCGCGTAAATATACTCAGATTGTGATGTAATGATGTATGTTATTGAGGCTTACTATAGCATGTTCAGTATGCAGCACTTATAGTTTTTTACAGGGAGACTCAAAAGAATTCCGTTACAAAAAAAAAAAAAAAAAAAACTTAAGTTTAACTAAGTAACAGATATTGTGAATTTTCCACCCCTGATTGTTTAGTGTTCCAGACAGTCTCAGTTTTTATTTTGGATTTTGCAGCTGCAAAACATTTTTGCCAAAATTTCATGTGTGTATATATATATTATTTTGTATCAAACGACAAACCAAATGTTCATTTGGCACACCTTCTGCTCTTGCGCCCGGGGCACATGCCTCCTCTTTATTATTAAAAGTGGGATTTAGTAAGCTGTACTGCATTATTAGTAATGCAGATATCCAATAACTGACATTTATGAACTAGTACATGACATCTGTTGTCAGATTCCGGTAAAACAACTTAGATTTTAATGGTGTTTACTACAAGATTAATTTAATTTATTATTATGCATTTTTAAACAGTTCAAAGTTCAAATGATAGATTTCAACTTTTTTCAATATAACCAATAACTAACACCTCTGTCAGAGACTGGTAAAATGAAATTCTAGGAACCAATAACTGGTACCCCCCCATTAATCTAAATTAAATAAGTATATACCCTAAATCATGGCCCTAATATATCATATGCAAGCATCTTTAAACTAATTTCTACAAGTAAAACTTTAAGAAAAAAGTTTAGGATGGTTGCATTATAAATAGATTAGAAAAACACTTCCTTAATTTTAGAAATAAGATGGTTGCTTCAAATGGCACTTTTTGTATTCTCAAAAGTTTCTTCCTCATTGAATAGGTTCTTGGCCCTCTAGTGATGAATAAATTGACTCCAAACTGAAAACTAGTCGTTGGGGGCCACCGTAATACTTACCCATCATGGATATGCATAATGTAAAATATTAAAATAAAAATGTGTAAACTACTTATAAAATGCATTGCAATTCAAAAAATAAAATCGTGGCTTGATGACGTCACAAACTTTAAAGGCTCGATTACTGAATTGCTTGAAAGAGGTTTTTCCTTATAACTCCAAAAATAATAATCCTGTTAACTAGCGGTTTATTGCATCTGATTAAGCGTCAAATTTCCAATTAAAAAATATCTTTGAAGTGAAATTTGGATGAAATACAGGGTCATGAAAAATCGAAGAGTGTGGAAAATAGGATTCCAAATATCTCGGCAACTAATTATCCGATCGACTTCATGCTTTATTCAAAATTTATGTTTTTTTATTGTCTTTTATATTCATTTCTTAAAATAAACAATTTCGAAAATTTTTATATACCTTTCATCAGAACGAATATTTCGAGTCCGAAAAAAATTGTTCCGGTTAATCGAGGTTATTGAAATGAAATAGGCTTCTTCCCATTATTACATACTAAGTACATACCAAATTGCAAGTCTCTATCTCAATTTTTTCGGGAGATAGAGCGTTTACAGACACACAGACACACAGACGGACGGCAAAATTTTTTTTCTAAAAATATGTTTTTCGGAATCTCCAGTGTCTGAAACGTGTAAATCCGTCAAAAAAATTTTTTCGATTTTCAAAACGATTACAAGACTTACCCTATACTACGTATGATGGGTAAGTAATAAGTGTCTGGTTTACCTTTAGACAACATTACTTTGCAGAATTTTAGAATAAAATGCTTTTTTGAGTTAGATTTTTGCTCAAGTGTCAGTTACAGGTTAGGTATTAATAACTGGGGGTTTCACTCTACACGAGATTTTTTTAAATACATTATCCTAAATATATACATTTATTTACCTTGTTTGAACTATCAGTTTTGTGTATTCTGTTTATAACACATTTGTATATTTCAAATTTTTCAAAAGCTTTCTTTGTTCTGTAGGTAGTAAACAATTACCAATATAGAGGGGAAAATTTGGAAAAACAGCCTATAATGGATATAACTGGTAAGTAAAATTTATTGATGTAATAACTCACTATTGTCCGCATAATTTCCCTGTCCACCGCGGATAGACGATTGAGATTATCATGCTCTCTGATTAGTTGTTAAACCGAACGCTTCTTAAGTCATTTCCGGTTGAACTTGGTTTCTTATATAATATCTATTAATTTCTATATAATCTAATTAATTTATAACTGTAATATAATAAATATTATACTAATATAATCTAATTAATTTCTATATAATCTAATCTCTATATAATCTAATATTTCTATATAATCTAATAATATATATTAATTTCTTATATTAGATCTTCATAATCCTCCAAAATACCAGAAATGACTTAAGAAGCGTTTGCTTGTACAAATAATCAGAAAGCGTAAAAATCCCAATCGTCGATCGGCGGTGGAGACTGAAATTATGCCTATTGTCCAAAGGGACTGTACATACATAAAGTTGTCAACTTTTTGGTAATATTGAACCCCTCTCCACTAATATTGTTATCAATGTCTAAAAATTACCTTTATTTTTATATTTTAAAAATCTAATTATTTTAATATAGAGAGATAAAAAACCAAAATTCTAACAGCCTTTTCTTATTAAATTTAAACATTTTTTGTTATAGCAGTTGCCTACAATTAAAAATCCACAATAAAATTCTTTCTACAATAATTAATTTTCTATTGAAAGATTTCCACGTGAAAAATGAAAATGAAATAAAAAGTTTCACCCATTGAAAAAAAGATTAATATGACGTATTATTGGTAATAAAACAGAAATTTTCAAACATTTCTCAATAATACAAGGAGTATGAGTGTGTGTATCTTTCTTTTAATAATATAGATGACTATTTCAACCCCTCTCATATTTTTATTTTATTTTTTCTTTGTTATGCAACTGTTCGTTATACTCCATTTCTAAATAAATGTTGAATTTTATTTTCTTTCTTCCAGATATAGAGGAAAGTCCCAGATTAAATGAGAAAGACACTCCTCAACAAAGAAAATGAAGTAAGTGAAATATTTGCTTATTGCATATTTTTCCTATGTTTTATAATTTTATTATTCCAATTAATCATTTGGTGCTATATAAATATATTTTTGTAATTTTGTAGAAATGGATTGTTCTACACCCAGAGTTAGAAACATGCGAGAAAAAAAGAAAAAACAAGAAGAACAACTTGAAAATGAAGTGGAAAATAAAATAATGGCCAATCAAGAACAGATAGTTCAAGGAATTAGAAACATAAATGGAAGATCAAAATGTACTCATGAACGAGGCCAAAATTGCAAATAGCCATTTGAATGTAATTTCGCGTAATATAGCTTCACTCGTTCAATTAGGTGCACATTTTCTTGGCCTAGACGTTACTGTACAAAGTGAATAAATATAATTTAGGAATTATTATCTTTTTATTATTATTAAATTATTAGCGTTGAATATTTTTCCTGTAAAAATTGACACAGAAAAAATTTAACACTTTTCCAAATAATCTTCATGGTAGATTGCACATAACATTTGCCTAATAAATCTACCTGGAATTTTTTTTTCTTCATTTTTTTCTATTACAAATGTATAACTGTAATTATGGTATACTATTAAAATAATGTTGTTTGGAAATTACATTTTTTTTTCAGCCAGTCAATGAATAGGCAAGCTATGCATCGAAATTTTTTATTGCCGTAACTTAAAACGATTTTAACGATTCACATAAGAAAATTAATGATGAAATTCGTAGGTGTCATGATTTAAGTTGAAATGTTAATACTGTAAATACAAAATTATTTGATTGTTATAGTTCACAAATGAAAAATACATAGTGTGATGAGAGTGAAATGAGAATACACATTGTCTTCCACTTCGAGAATTTTTATTATATGACAATTTAAGTTTATCCTGTTGTGATCCCTCAAATGTCTGTACGATTTGTATTTTAAGAAGACATAAAAAACGTAAAGAACAATTCTGAAGAGGTAATTACATCTATAGAAATTTATACACATTTATGCTCCATTGCACCTCATTTCACATATGGGCATCAACAGGATGCACATGAATTTTTGAGTTATGTAATTGACAGTATGTGGAAATCAACTTCATTTCATTGTTCAAACTCTAATGAACAATGTGAAAATAAATTTGCTGTGTTAATGAATTCAATTTGAAATAAAATGTTTAGAGTGTAAAAACAGGAACTTCACTTATAATCAAATGATGGATTTTATGTGAGACATCACTCAAAATGTTAAAGCACTTGACTCTGCACTTTACAAATTCATACAACCAGGAATTTTATCAAATGAATATTCATTGTTGCAAAAACAATGTAAATGCAAAGATTAAAAATTCTATTTTAAAACTCCCAATGGTGCTTCCATTTCACCTTAAATGTTTTTCGTTTAAAAACTCTCAAAAGGATGAAAATTCATAGCTCAGTCATATACCCAGAATTTAACAATTGTTATATTCTGCGTGCTGAGTCAAGATTTTCTTTATTTTTTATGTATTATTTTTTTTCTATACTTTTTATTAACTATATTTATTTAAATTTTCTCTCTCTTTAAGGCTGCCATTGTTGCATACGAGATAAAAAAGGTGTTTTTTGGTGTAAGAAACAAATACTGCATAAAGTGTGCCAGAGCATTTAATCAGAACCCGAAACCTTCTGAACATAAATGCTTCAGAAACTGGAAGAGGGTAGTTCTTCTGGCATGGAAGCCGATATCATTATGGAAGGCTTTTCTAAAAGTATTGAGCTGTATGCCATTAAGTATGCTAGCTTTATAGGTGATGAGGATAGCAATGTATACAAAATAATCTGGGATTCCCAATCTTAATATAAAGAATTAACAATGGAATTAAAAATGGAGTGCAAAAACCATCTTTTGTGGAATATGTGTAACAAGCTAAAAGACCTAGCCAGAAACAGTCTATTTGGAAATATAACACTAAGATAGTTAATTAGAAATTGAATTTTACAAATAAGAACGGCTGTGACACAAGCAATTAAACATAGGAAAAATGGAAATTCCGGACGAGATGACTTAATAAACATTCCATTTCATGTATTTGGAAGTCACGAGAAATGTGATACATATTTTTGTAGAGGTAGGTAGGTTGGTTTGTTGGTTGTATGAAGTTTTAATTCACAAAGTCCTCCAAGGGACATATTTTTGTAGAGGAAAGGAAGACAAATATTAACATCCCTAATCTCAAATTGATGGAAATGATGAATTTTCTTGCTGACCATGCTAGAACTTTGTGTAAGGATGTAAATAATAATGCTGTTCAAGAATTCAGCAGCATAATTTTAAAATTTGTGGGAGGAAAGAGGATAAATTATTGATTGAAAAGATCATATCAAATAAGATGCAACGCTGCTGTTGTTTCGCATAACTGCAAAATGCCAGGTTCCAAGCGGCATGAAGCTATGTTTAATTGTAGCTTTGGTAGATTATGTAAAATATAAGAAGAAAAAAAAGAGGAGAATTGCCGATTTAGCATGAAAAAAAAATTCATAAGCAACACTTGTTTCAAATGAAAAAGAAATCATAATTAGAAAAATTAAATATAAATAACGATGAGCGTAAGAAAATTTTTACAGAAACAGAGATTCAATGCTTGTCCCATGTTTAGTCAGAGGAAAGACGTAAAAGATTGACTGCTTCTAATTTTGGCTACGTTTGTAATCAGCTGCCTTATACAAATTGTGATAGCATAATAAAGAAAATGCTTTACATAAATGAAGATTCCATTGATATGAAGTATGGTAGGCAGCATGAAAGAGATGCACTAGAAGAACTTTATAAATTAAATATCAAGGTGGTATTAAATGTCAAGGTTAAATATCAAGGTATAACCATGTGGCTTATTCACAGATGAAGATTTCCCATTTTTAGCTGCAACTCCAGATAGTCTTATCAAAAATGATGGAATAGTTGAAATTAAATGTCCATCGTCTTGTAGTAATCTCTTTCCTGAGGAAGGGTTACAAGCTAGAAAAATTACTGTTTGAGCAATAAATAGAAAAAGTAAAGCGATTCAAAATATAAATCATTTGCCTAGATGAGCCTTTGGTAGAAATATTGCAACTAAACTTGAACTATACACAAAAACTCAAACACTGAATAATATGCGAGACTGGTTTCAATGGGCAAACATCAAAGTACTAATGTATATATTAAAACTTATAGGATCATCCCTGTTTATTATTTGGTTACTAATCACCACGTTTGCTACATTCATTACCTGCTGCTGCACGTCTAGATAGTGTGTCATTACTTGATCAGGAAATAGTAGTTTACAATTTTCTTTTATTAAAATGTATGTATACTAATTGTAGCGTCTTATATAAGACGTTCTTGCTTAAAAAAAAGTATAAAGCTCAGAATGATAACGAACGAGTTTCTCACATTTTAAGTAATGATTCTGAGCTGGGGTAGATTTTATCCCAGCACGTGTGCTCACGGGTTAAAGTCTATCACCACACATCATCTAGAGTGTAAGAGAAACTCATAATTCTTCTAAGTAAAAAAAAAAATTAAATCACTAAATCAAAGGAAATTATCAATAAAACGAGAATTATTCAATATGGAAAAAGTGTAGGTGAATCCAGACAGTTTAAATTTATCATTAAATTGCTGTTATACTGTGTATATATATATATATATATATATATATATATATATTTTTTTTTTTTTTTTTTTTTTTTTTTTGCTGTGCACAGTGAATTATTAAGTTATCTTTATTTTTGTTTGTAATGATACTTTTTCTATATTATTACTGAGGTTTCAGTATACTGAAAGCTTTCTGATTTTATGAAAGAAAATAGCCAAATAATCGGAAAAAGGCAGTAAAATCTGGTTAGGTTGATAATGATTTTTCTTTTTCTTGAATGTAGATAATGCATATGAATGTTTAGAGTCTCCAGGCGGATTCCATTTTATTTGGTAATGTGTCAATCAAAGCTAGCGTAGGATTTCAAAAAAAAAAAAAAAAAAAAAAAAAAGTATGCCATATTTTGGTACTTATAAGAGGACTTTTATCACTATTTTTAACACTTTCCAACCTAGTTGAAAAGTGTTTATGACTTCGGTTTGTCTGGCCGTCTGGCCGTCTGCCGTCTGTCCGTGCTCTAACTCCCGTAAATATGCTCGGATTGCCCTGCAAATTTTATATGTTATAATCGTTATCTATAGCATGTTCCCTATTTCAACGGAAGTGTGTAGCACTTATAGTTTTTTTTACAGGGACACTCAAAAGAATTCCGTTACATTGCGGTCTATGGGGAAAAATCATTTGCGGTTTATTTAAATAATGTTTCAATACTTTAAACGCATTGAAATTTATATATATCACTAAGGTGCATTAGAAGAAGCTTAATATGGAATAGGGTGTGCATAGCACTTATACTTACTTTACAGGGACAGTCAAAAGAATTCCGTTACATTACGTCTATGGAGAAAAATCGTCTGCGGTTTATTTAAATAATGTTTCACTATTTTAAACGCATTGAAATTTATATAAGGTTCATTACAAGAGACTTACTACAGAATATTGTGTGTATAGCAGTCATCGTTCATTTACAGGGACACACAAAAGAATTCTCTACTGTATGTTAACAATAATTCCTGGAAGTGCGTTTTAAGTTACTGAATGAGATTTTAATTTTAAATCGCTTTTTGTATATTACGTGGTGTGTATAAATTCTGTAGATCCTATACAGGGAAGTACAAAAGTTCGGGAACACATTTCCGTATTATTTAACTCCAGACGGAGAATTTTAAACTGTGCTACGTGTTTCCTAACTGAACTAAAATTTAGCATCCTATGTAGTATATATACAAATCTATAGATCCTATACAGGGCTGAATAAAGTATTCGGATTACTTAGATGTTATCTTTTAGCTTATAAAAGAGTATGATTCGTAAAATTATTTTGGAAGCGTTGGAAAGTGTTACATAATCTATGCTTGACGCATGATTTTTCATTCTTGTTTATGATTGCTGTCAAGTTGCAAAAGTTCTTTGCCACCTTTCAATTTTTGAGCTAGTAAAGCATAATAAAATTAACAAAACATCATAAAGAGTTTATTAGTTACCCTAAAATCAATGTGTAACAATATTTTTAAGTGTAGAAAGCTATGGTTATGAAGAAATTTGAAATAATTGAACAAGGGGAAGTCTAAGTCAAGCAAAACATGAGTGGTAAAGGATAAGGATCAGGAGAGCAATTGGCGGTAGAAGAGTAAGGTCACAGAAAACATCATCTCGGTGAAGGCAACATGAAATGTGGAGTTGAATCAAAATACAGTTCTGTAGAGAATGCAGTATTTTGGTCTAAATGCTAGAATTTCATGAAAAAAAAAAATTATACATCAAATAAAGGTTGAAAATATTAAACTGAGATAAAAAACATGTTTAATAGACAGAGAAATAATAGGGTCATGTTATTTGGAATGTTAAAGTATTTTTTTATTGAATTCTAGCATTTACATAAACATACTGCACACTGCAAAAAACTGTACTTTGTTTCAGCTCCTTATTACAGTGCATCATTTCATGTTGCACATACCGAGATGATTGTTTTCTGTGACCTAAACACAGGGACCTCACTCTTCTACAGCCAGTTGCTCTCCTGCATCTTTTTCTGCCTTTTAGAATTTAAAAAAAAAAAAAATTTTTACTTTTTTTGTTAAATATAAATGCATACAGAGATAAACTTTGCAAAGAAAATGCTAATTTTCTGATAAAAATTGTTTTCAACTAAATATTTTCAAAGTATTAAAAAATCCACCTGTTTTATAAATTTCATTAAAGAAATATACATATATATATATATTACTTTCATATAGAGCCGTACCGAGTACTCAGTATATACTGCCAACTCGGCCAATTTGCCGAGTACTCAGTACTCGGCCAATACCGAGTAGTTGCAAGAATTTCATGTTTTAAGCATATTTAAAGACAAATTAATTTGTAAGTGATCTATGAAAAATTATTTGAATATAAATGTATAATATGTGTTATAATTCATAAAAACTATTTACTCGGTACATAAAAATTTATCTATAAAACATAGAAAAAGGTAAGATTAAACCCCCCCATGCAAAATTAATGTAAATTAAAAGTTCAGTTTTATATTTATATTTAAAAAAAAAAAAAAAGTCATTTTTAAAACTGTAGGAAAAGACTGATTTTGGATAAAGAAGCAGTGTGTAGAAACCGAAAATACAATAAATGCAATTAAAAAATAATAATTAAATTTGCTGTATGGCAAATTATGGTACAAAAACACTATAATATCACTACATTTTCAGGAGATCAGGCATTTCTTTTATTGTTGTAAATTTGGCCTGCTTCAGAAAAAATGTGTTCACTGCGAGCACTGATAATAGCATTTTAGCTGTACATTACACACACACACACACAAAAAAAAAGAAAAAAAAAACTGTAAAGCCCCATTTTTGGTGCTTTCGTGTTATAGCGGCCTCCACAATTACAATTATACCAAGGTTTCAGCTCTGATTTCGCCAAGATCATCAAAAAGCTTATATATGCATCATATATACACATATTATTCCAAACATCCATATTCCATATACGTCATTACATACATATTGTTTAGGTCTTATATGTCATATATATACATCCTATAGGACTTATGTACATGTTATATGTATACATCATATATGTGTTATATACATAGGTGCCAACCTCTTATTAATATTCCGTAATATGAGAGTTAATTTGACCCAAGTTTAACATGTTTCGCACCAGAAATTTTTTTAAGAAATGAAATGAAATGAAATAAATTCCACGTAGAAACCTGAAATTGAATAAAGATTCCACTAATATTTTTTCTGGTTTGAAGCTTTGTTAAACTGGGTTAAATTAACTGCATATTAAGGAATATTAACCGTTTGAGTGCTATGAATAGTGGTAATGAACATGATAAATATGGTGTTAAATTTTGGCTTGTAAATGTGAAATCCAAATATGTTAGAAAAGACATTTCTTGGCTTGGTGACCAGTCTATGTCAGAATTTGTTGTTTTACGCCTTGTGGAGCCTTTTGCCAATTCAGGTAGAAATATAACTGACAACTTTTTTAACTCAGTAAAATTGCAGATAAACTTAAAAGCAAAGGGACGAACATACTAGGAACAGTAAACAAAAAGGTGTGAAATTCCTTTATCATGCAAAAAAGCACAACAAGAACTTTGTCATTGATAATGAGACAAAAAGACAACTTTAATCATGTACAAAGGAAAGAAAGACAAAAATATTATTTTACTAAGTGTTTCTGTGGTGCATACTGTGCTAAAAGGTTGTCTGTGTCTAGTTTGTTGTAGTAAACTTTGCATCCCCACGTTGACATTGGATATAATAAAAGGATTCAAAGACAGCAACATTTTATAATGCCACAAAATATGCAGTTGATGTAATAGATCAGATGGCTAAAATATTTGGTAAAAGCAAGTTCTCGGCGATGTACAAATATTTTATAATGTCTTAGAGTTGGCAGCCATCAACGATTGGATATTGTTTTATCTAAAGATATCAGTCAACGAAATTTCATTCTGTAATTAGCTGATGAACTTCATGAAACATTGTGTTGGAACAAGATCAGAAGTGCAAGAAATGTTTTGCCACAACAGTGATGAACCTCCATCCGAGTGTCGACGACGATGTCAAATTTATAATTGCAATGGAAATAAAACCATACTTATATGCCAAACTTGCAAAAAAAGCAGTTTGCGGAAAATGCACAAAAGTATTATTAAAAACGTTACTTGTGTACAATGTGACAAATAATAACTTTTGCATTATCCACATCTGCAATTGTCTGGGAAAAAAGCTTAAAAAATGTTCTATACTAACAAAAGGTAAATAAAATATTTCAATATAAAATGTATAGTCTCTCCCTAAATTGAGTATACAAACTGATCATTTCTAAATTTATGCGTAAAAAAATTAATTTATACGAAAATATTTAAAAATATTATAGATAACAGTGTATCTAGTTCTCGAACAAGATATCAAGAAAAAATGCAAAAATATTGAAATAGTTTTTATGAAAAAAATTTCAAAGACAGTAGAAAGCAGAAACAGGAGTAAAAAAATTTGAGTATACACTTTTATTAAATGTTATATAACAATGAATTAGTACTTTGTAGCATATCCATTTGCTCGAATAACAGCTTGTAATCGTGTATACATTGATTCTACGAGATTTTTTGGTTTTCACTGAACTTTTGGCCCACCCTTCTTTCAAAACACTTTTCCAGTGCTCCTAACTTTGATGTGGACATTTAAATACGAGGACTGTTGTGTGGTATGCAGTTGCTGACGATAGTTATACAGAAGCCACAACTTCATAATTTTAGCCATGTGCTTGGGATCGTTATCCTGCTCGAACATGAAGTACGATCCTAAACCTAGATTGTTGGAACTAGCTTTAAGATGATTCTTAAGAATGTTCAGATATAACATCTTGTCCATAATACCATCGATATAGACAAGTTCTCCTACCCCTCCAAAAGCCATGCAACCACCACCATGTTTGACTGTCAGTATTGTATTCTTAGGATTCAGCTTAATCCGAGGTTGCCTCTAAACTTTGACATGCCCATCTGATCCAAAAAGGATAAATTTACTTTCATTACTAAAATCACTGATTTCCAAAACTCCTGGGACTTAGAGAAGTGATTTTTTTTAGCAAACAAAAGTTTCTTCTTACGATTAACGTCACTGATGAGAGGCTTTTGCATAGGTACACAACCATTATAGCTTGCTTGTTGGAAAGTCCTGTGCACAGTTTCTGCAGAAACATTTCTCTGTATGACTGAACTTACAGATGCAGCAAGTTTTGCGGCACTCTTCATTGAATTTTTCTTTTTTTCGGTATCGTTGAAGATTTGTTTGCGTCCTCTCCTAGGTGTATTCACTACTGTTCCAGTTCTGTGGTATTTCTTAATGATTTTTTTAATTGCCTTCAGTTGATCATTTAATAACCAAATTCTGCTCTTCTATTGAAGTCTCCTCTCAATTTCTCATTTCAGATTAATTTGCCATCAGAATTATTACAATGCAAAATTTAAATGGGAGTTATAATCAAAATGAGTCAATACAAATATAAATGCAAAGCATTTTAAATAAAAAGTGGTTAATATAAATTAATTTATTCTAGTGTTATACTCAATTATGTGACACTCATTTTTGACTTAGATTATATGTGGAATTTTTTTATGCTGATTTCACTTCAATATTGTGGATACTTCACAATCTTTTTTTAAGAATCTATATGTAGTACCATCTAAAAAAACTTCCAATTCGTTCATACAAAATTTCAACTTTTTACTCTTAAAATTCCAAGCGAACACCTAGTGTATACTCAATTTTGGGATTGACTGTATTTTGTTGTCACATGGGAGAGAGATATTTAAGGAATTGAAGTACTTCCATTCATAGTAGAAAGTAAATACATTTCAGACCCCGGACGCACCATTCACTATCCTGCCCAACAAAAGGATGCATATTCATGCACCAGTGCTAACCAAAGACCATATTGTTCACAATATACTCCAATGTCAGTATCCACCCTGAATGAGATTACTAGTTGGCTTTGCCTGCTAGCAGGCCCCTAATTTACAGTGGGGTCTTGAATCTTGTAAAACCTCAAACCGTATACAAACTGGAACCAAACGAGCATATGGCTTAGGTGGGTCTCCACTGCCTTCGGCGCTGTATACCGGGTATGCTGTGCATGCACATGAAAACCCTTAAATTCTACCTCGAATAGTATAAACCTCTCACCTAACGAACCTCCGGCTTGCTTGAGTTAGGTTCAATGGCACAAAGTCCCCTCTGGAACATGCTGCGCCAAGAAAAAGTAAATGAAGAACATAAAATTATATCAAGAAGTTATCCAAAACCTTGTCAAAAAAATAATTAAATAAAACAACACAGTTCAGTGGAAAAAGTAATGGGATGATATATGTAATTAAAATCACTAAAATAACTTCATAATGATGTTTAAAAAACACAAATCTTTACATTCTGTAAAGTAACGATTATCAAAAAAAGTATAAAATATCTAAATAATGCAGCACAAAAACTGGTATATTTACAATACAGAATATTAAAAAACAAAATAAAATCATGTCGGCTCAAACTCCTCAAAAACAGTATATTCTTCATATGAGTCATAGCTGTTAGAATCTGAGTCCATAGCCTCTTCCAGAAAGTGGAGTACCTGTTTGGAATCCTTCGTATATGTTATTACTGGACTACGACATGATTTCCTGTTTTTTCTCTCCACAGTTTTCCACTGTGAAGAGGCTTGGGTTGAGGTTTTCTTTCTCTCTTTCTGTGCACGTGGTTTTCTAATTTGTTTGCAGATTAAACAGAAGTCTGACCTGACTCATGTTCGGTTGACTGTTTAAATTGACGATTATTAGGATATTCTATTTTCACAGGTTCTGATGATGGTGCCTAACGTTTTAGTGCAGGCACAGCTTTTTTAATAGTGGCACAGCACACATCACGGGTTTTCTTTTTAGTGCTGGTTAGTGTCATAGAAGAATCATTTGGTGATAAAGAGAATTCAGTTTGGGTGCTAATATGTCTTATCGATTTTGTTTGTTGCTTAAGTAAACTGGAATAAGAAACTCCTACAGATGGTGTTCTAGATTCAAGAAGTTTTCGAGCTTCAGGATAAGAAAGTTTTTGAGAGATTTTAACCGCAAGAATTTCATTCTCACGAATCCAGTTTGGGCAAGAGCGGGCATGCCGTATGGTCACCCTTACAGTTTGTAAACATTCAGGCTTTTCGCATGATTTGGTACCATATAGCAGCAGTGATGTGCATGCTCTGCAAAGTCCATTACTTCTGCATTCCACCACCAGGGGGCGCACACTGTCCTATACGAACATAATCGAAATCTATAAAGCTATCGAAATCCAGTAAAATGAGCCAAACCCCATCATAACTACTTTTCTGTCTGGGTCAACATTGGAAGACTGGTCCCGAAATTTAAAAAAGTTATGGTCCGAATTTCAAAAAATTTGAATTTTTGTAACGACAAAAATCGACTGCCTGTGTACCTCGAGTCACGTATCAATACCTACAGTAGGTTTTTTTTTTTAATTCGATGTTGCATGAAAGAGAGACAATTTCCTTGTCTGGGTTTATCAAACAGTAATTTTCTTTTCTGGTTTCGATAAAACTGTGCGTTGTTTTGCTAATTTTGATGAGGTTTTTAATTAATAACTTTCTTAATTAAGGGCCGACTTCTTCGAAACTATAACTCCTGAAGGCCCGCATTTTTCCGAATTTTTTGACACCAAAATCGCCTTGTTGTTTGTTCGCTACGCCTGCACAGGTTATCAGATACAGACGAAGACAGACAGACGTTTTTGAACATTTATAATAATGACTAGTAAGTGACTCTTCACTTGATCCGTAGCCAGTGACAAGTTAGCTGGCCAACCAAAAGATGCATAATGGGTCCAATATGCACCACCCCCATCTACCTGAAGCAGAGTCCAGAGCAGTGTGTTGATTTCCTTCATTTGCCAAGATTCCAGGTACACTGATCACCATGCATGGTAGACACATGGGTGGTGTACAATACTCCATAAGTTGATATAGACAGAATGATATCTGCTTATGCAGAGTTGCCCTCACTTCAGAAGAAGAAACTACAAAGAAAGTGCAACAAAGAGGAAAGAATAGACAAAAGAGGGAGAAGAAAAGAGAAAGATTGCTCAGGTGCCAGGGTTGTAAAGCCCGTGAATACCTAAAGAATGTATCCCTTTGGGGGGTATCATTTGATTCAGTAGTGTTATCAATTCCTTCTCAACCAACTGATAAATCCTGTCTTTAAATGTTTATCCAGGTCTTGTACATAATCTCCTGTGATATTGTTATCATGATTATGATCAGATAGTTCTGGAAGACAAATATAATACTGGTTTTCTGATACAACAGTGTTTGATATTTCACTTAAGGAAGCTCTTAGCTGTTGACAGTGGCATAGCTACATGTTTTGGCGCCAAGGGCTGGAAGAAAAGCTGTTGCAAGAGAGTTATTTGCTTCTAAGCCGATTGAGCATATGTACTCTAACAAATTTTTTAGTGTATAATCAAGCCTCTCACAATTTTTAGAGATCTTTTCAATAATATTATTATATCTCTCATATCACTGAATAATTCTGCACCATTTATATCACATAGATATTTTTCTACCAGTATATTGTACTGCTCATTTAATTTAGGTATTTGCTATGTGTAAAACATATCATCCTTCACATATGCTTCAAATATGCATAAAAAGCCAGAGTGTTTTTCTAAGTTGTTAACATTTGAATTGATATCCGTGTTTGAGAAAATGACATTTCTTCAGCTTGCAAAAATATTTGAACTCTGTTAGTGGATGATAGAATTTTGTATCAAATAAGAGGCAAGTTAAAAAATTAAAATATTAAATCGAAGTAATTAACAGTCCAGCATCTTGTCTCGTATCTGTTGTTTCACTATCTGTAACCCTTAGTTTTTCTAATGAAGCAACCACACTACCAAGTTGTGTAGCTACTGCTTTTACTGCATCCACCTTATGTAAGATTGTCTTTTAACAGTGACATTCACAATTGTTTTGTAACGCTCCGTCAATGAATGGAGCAAAAAAAAATGTAAAAAGTCGTTCTATAGTTCCAAAAAATGTCACTGACCCAGCATTCACATTAACAGCATGTACTCCTGTGGGATTTAGGGAATGATTATCACAGGGGACAAATACAGCTAATGGATTTAATTCTAAAATTCTCTTTTTCATGCCATATCCCTATATGCCGATAACTACCTAGTATGCAGAACATAGGTATAAATCGTTTTTTCTTGAAAGTTCAAAAGGAGAATCTTAAGAGTATTTAGAGTAAAAATGCCCACCAACTCATCCCAAAAAATTTACTTTTTTATTAGCAGCATGCAGGCAGTTAATTTCTACAGATTTCATCATTTACAGCAAATGTTTTGATTTCTATTATTTCAATATTTAAGTATGTAGTTTCATTCATTCAATTGAAAAAAATGTCAGTTCGTTTGATTATGTGCATGTTAATTAGTGTTTTACTTGTTTATTGATGAAGTTGTAATGTTGGTAATTTAGTTATATAATGATCACAGCATGGCTTTGATCTACCTGACAAGAGCCTTATTGGCATCGCTGCAGTTCTCTCTAGTGGTTTGTTACAATTTTCTTTATTTGCCAGTTCAAGGTTTCTATTTAACTTTGTTGAATTGGCAGATTTAAAAAAAGCAAAAATTAAAGAAGAGAAAGGAATTAGTCTCATAATTTAGAACATTGATCAGGTGACGAAACCTTCACCTGACTATGCACCTCCAGAGGTATAATTCATAAGGAACTTGTAGGACTTTGCACCAATGACAGATCTTTCATGCAACAGGTGTCATTAGCGTACATGGATTTACATATTTGCCATGTCTGTTGGCTTGTCACATTCATGGTGAGTTGTCGCTGTAGTGTTTATCGCCGCTTTTATAGGCTGATTTCACTTTTTGCTTTATTTGTCTCTGTCAGGGTTTTTTGCCGCTTTTATGGGCTCACCCCTGTTTTGGGTTGTTTCTGTCTATTATCATTGGTTGAGTTTTTTTTCTTTATCTTGATAAATTGATAACTCTAGCTTGAGCTAGTGCTGGTTGTCACATTTTGAAACTTGGTCTTTTGTGAGAGTTTCACTGGTTACAGTGGCGGATCCAAGAGGGGGTGGGGGGGGGGGGGGGTCAAAGGGTCAGCTGACCCCCCTGTGATGAGAAACACCCTTATTAGTGGCGCAGCCAGAACTTTTTAGCAAAAGGATTTTTTTTATTCTTATTATTTTTTGTTATTTTACACATTTTTTACAGTTCCGAAAAATTAGTATAGAAAATCAATGTTAACCATTTCTTTCTTGGTCCTGTAAGATGTTTCTGCTCTGCTCAGGTCGTCACACGAAAGAGAGTGGGTTCGTTCTATGGATCATTTTTACTTGGCGCTTTTTTCACTCCCAGATGGACATTCATCACCAACTTACGCTTGACATTTTGTAAAGAAATTTCCCCCTACTATAATAGCTAAGAAAAACCTATTTTCTTTCGCTCACTTTGCCTTCTTATCGGTGCAACACACCCATTCCCCCCCCCCCCCCAAAATACCATTTGTCCATTAAAATAAGCAAGAATATGTTACAATGAAGATGTTTTTTTATTTGGACACTGTGGACAAAAAGAAGAAAGCTCGTTTTAACAAATGTAGCAAAGTGATAAAAAAAAAAGATTATAAATGTATTCTCTCTTAAAATGCATGGACATCCTGCAACAGTTCTTTTTGGCGAAAAGAAACAGTTCGTTCGTTTTTTTTCTCCAGGAACGTGCTGTGTGTTTATTTCTGTCTGAGCACGCGACCAGCCCATCACTCTAAATATGCCTAAGCAAAAATCTCAAGCATAAATTTTCCATTTCTTCAAGAAGAAAACACCAACAGCTGATATACCCACTAATAGTCAAAACGAAAAACAATATGTGAATACAAGCAAAGTATGAAATCCAACGGAATCCCACCAAAAGCAAAGAATCCAACGGAACCTTTTATTGCTACAGAAATTCAACCTGATGAGTATGATATCGGAAATTTCATTGGGAAATCGGATAAAAATGCAGCTGAATTAAAGTATTGCATTGTGTCAAATACTTGGATTCCGCCAGCAAAACGTGAATTTCCGATTGTTATGCAATCAGGAAGTAAAAGGCAGTTTCAACGGTCGTGGCTTACAGAATTTTCCTGGTTGAGTTACAGTGCTAAGCATGCTGGAGCTTATTGCAAAATATGTGTACTCTTTGGAGCAAAAGAAAGGGGAAAAGCAAGGAATGTCTGCGAGGACACGCTTTTAAGGAGTACCACAAAATAGCAACAATTAACTTTACCGGCTTCATTAGGACATTTGAAAATCCAGCGGAATCGATTGACGTGAAAATCAATATTGAAATGAAAAGAAGAATCGAAGAAAATCGTTTATGTTTACTACCCATAATAAAAACGATTATATTATGTGGTAAACAAAATATTCCATTACGAGGTCATCGAGATTATGGGAACCTGACGGAAGAGGATGGCTCAGGTTCAATAGCAAATTAAGGAAACTTTCGTTCATTATTGAGGTTTCGTATTGACGCAGGTGACACTGTTTTGGAAAATCACATAAACAACGCTCCTCGTAACGCTACTTTTATCAGTAAAACAACTCAAAATGAATTAATTGACATTTATGGGGAACTCATATTACAGAAAATACTGAACTCTGTGAAAGAAAGTCTGTTCTTTAGTATCTTAGCTGACGAAACCACCTATGCAGGTACTATCGAGCAGATGAATCTTAGCATTCGATATTGGGATATAACTACGAAGAAAATCAGGGAAGAGTTTATAGGCTTTGTAGAAGCTAGAGGCTAAGTGGTGAGTTCCTTGCAGACCTAATTGAAGAAAATCTAAAGAAATTAGGATTAAAAATTGAAAATATGCAAGCACAAGGTTACGATGGTAAGTTCAAATATTGCTGGAAAATTCAAAGCACGCATAAAAGAAAAGCAGGCACTTGCTATTTACATGCATTGCGCGTCTCACAAACTAAATCTTCCCATATCTAAAGCCTGTTCATTACGCAGTATTAGAAACACTGTTGGTGTCACGAAAGAAGTCATTAATGCAATTAGGGAATCCGCTAAAAGAATGAATTGGATGCGAGAAAAATACAAGAGCATCATCCTCAAGAAACGCGATTGAAGCTCTCAAAACTATGTGAAACTCTGTGGATTGAACGCCACGACGCAATTTTACAAGTTTTATAAGTTTTGGATGCCATTGTATGCTTTCTAGAATTATTAGATGCAGAAGAATCGTCCCCTAAATCCACATGTTTAATAGCATCAGTTCTGCGATTTGGTTTCCTTATTGCAGTGGAAATCATTTCTTCCATCTTAACTATTTCTTTATCTCGTAATTTACAAAGCCCTTCGTTAGATTTGAAGCAATGCTATAATATGGTAAAGCATGTTGTCGATACTTTAAATGATTATCGAAATTCACCATCAAGTTACTCGAAAATATACAATGAAGCATCGGAAGTAGCAACTAAACATTCCATTGAAATTACTATGCCGAGAATTGTAAAAACACAGCACCACAGATCCAATACTGCGGCATCAAGTCCTGAAGAATATTACAAATTTAATTTATTTTTGCCGTTTATGGATTTTATCATATCAGAGTTGGTAACAAGATTTTCCACTGCTGAACATTCAGATATCGTTGCATTACATGGATTGATCCCGGCATTTGCCAATGAGGATAATGAAACTGTAATGAATGCACCTCAAATTTACAAGAAATATATTCCAGGGACATTTTCAAAATTACGATAAGAAACAGACTTATGGCAATGGCAATGAAAAAACAAACCGGAGAGTGAACTTCCACGCAGTAAGTGAAAGCATATTACACGCTTTAGAAATTTACCGGAATATCAAGATTCTTCTTCATATTTTATGTGTCCTTCCTGTTACAACTGTACCAGTGAACGGTCTTTCTCAACATTAAGACGGGTAAAAACTTACTTGAGGTCAAATATGAAAGAAGAAAGGCTGAACGGCTTACCAATGCTTAACATTCATCGCGATAAGGAAGTTCACCCTGAAGAAGTATTAAATAAATTCGCAATGAAGCATCACAGGAAATTGCAACTGCAATATTTTTTAGGTAATACAGCAATGTTTTGCCATTATTTTTTTCATTGCAATAAAAAGTGTTCTCCACATCTTAAATATGAAAACGTTTAATTTTATTTAATTGAAGAATTTTAACATTTCTGCATTAACTACATATTATAGAATTAATAAATTGTATATTTATATGTTTCATACAAAATGATAACAAATTGGTTACTAAAAGTTAATTTAATAATATTATTATAATTTGTAATTTATATATTTAAGATTAATATAATTTTTAATGGTTAATTTTATATTATTTCATGAAAATTTATTAATTACTGTGTAATATATTATATTTTGAAGTAGGTTTAAATGATACTTAGTTTTTCTTCCACTTTACTGATAATTTTATAAGTAGAAGGTACAGGTTGTTTTACAAAGGACCCCTAACTTTAAAAAATCAATAACCCGGAAACGGTGATAGATAGAAGCATGAAACCAGTAATATGTTTATTAAAAAAATCTTAAGAATCTCATACATAAATCTCAAAATTTAGTTAAAAATAGCACAGATAGATGGCGCTGAGAGCGTTAAGAATCCTTCTAAAGAGAGTTCAGAAGCATAGAAAGACTAGCCGTTGAAGATTTCGCCATTGCAATCTGACCGCTATTAGCATATATTAAAAATAATTCGCATCGGACACGTTGCTTGTCTGTTGAACTTTTTTGAAAAGCTCACAAATTATTTTCCCATCTGGGCCTTTTGCGACTTGAAATCGCGTTTGAATACTTCTCCTTGTGGCAGTAGGACTCTGATTTAATCGGTGGTACTCCAACACAATAAACATACGTTCCACCACAGTATACATCACTTTCGGAATTATTTTCACTATACGCTAAGGTTCATTTTTTTTTTAGTCATTAATGATTACCGGGGTTTGTGAAGTGAATATGTAATGCTTTGATTGTATTGAAAAATCAAATCGCAGAAGGTATATTTGCACAAGAGTCCACAATTACTAAACTACTTTTTTAATAGTGGCACAGCACACATCATGGGTTTTCTTCTTTTTAGTGCTGGTTAGTGTCATAGAAGGATCATTTGGTGGTAGAGAGAATTCAGTTTGGGTGCTAATATGTTTTAAGGATTTTGTTTGTTGCTTAAGTAAACTGGAATAAGAAACTTCTACAGATGGTGTTCTAGATTCAACAAGTTTTCGAGCTTCAGAATAAGAAAGTTTTTGAGAGATTTCTACCGCAAGAATTTCTTTCTCACGAATCCAGTTTGGGCAAGAGCGAGTGTATGCTGCATGGTCACCCTTACAGTTTTTACAACGTTCAGGCTTTTCGCATGATTTACCACTGTGGCCGACTTCTGCACAAGGTAACAGAACCACGACAGGTAGTTGTAGTATGACCATAGCGCTGGCATTTCAAACAACGGAGTGGGTTAGGTATATAAGGTCGGACAGGACAACTCAGGTAGGCAGTTTTAATTCTAGTTGGCAAAGTAGGGCTATTGAAAGTCAGAATAATGTGCTTCGTAGGAAGCACTTTCTCATTAGGACGGATAGTAATACGACGTGCATCTATGATATTTTCATGTTTTACGTTTTGTAGAAGTTAGTCTTTTCTAGTGAATAAAATATCTGGTTTGGATATTACACCATGGCTTGTATTTATTAGAGTTTGATGGGCCTGAACAGAAACAGAAAAAGGTCCTATTGTTTTGCGATTTTGTGAAAGTTTGGATTTTGTGACCTCAACAAGCAAATCCCCAGAAAGTAGTTTTTTAAGTGAGTAAGCATCTTCAAATACAGATTGGAATGTTTTTGCAATAAGAAACAGTGAAGTTCTCTTAAAGGAACTATCAGAGTGACTATCATGCGTTTAATTATGAAAAAACATGTGAATGACTTATTCACATGTTTTTTCACAGGGCGGCACCACCCACTACCGAGCCCAGCAAGGAGATGCACATTCAGGCACCAGTGCTAACCAGGGCCCATACGCTCACATGACACACCTATTTCAGTTTCCACTCTTAACGAAATGACTAGTATATGCCTGCTCACTTGATACCCAGCCAGTGACAAGTCAGCTGACGAGCCGATTGATGCATATGGGACCAATATGCACCTTCCATCTACCTGAAGCAGAGGCCAAAGCAGTGTGTTGGTTTCCCTCAACTGCCAGGATCCCCCTTTCCAGGGACACGGGTCGCCACGTACGGCAAATGCGTGGGTGGTTTACAATTCTCCATAAGTCGATATAAACA
This sequence comes from Maratus michaelseni, assembly GCA_963931845.1. Classification (NCBI taxonomy): domain Eukaryota; kingdom Metazoa; phylum Arthropoda; class Arachnida; order Araneae; family Salticidae; genus Maratus; species Maratus michaelseni. The sequence continues at coordinate 29,449,207 of OZ007597.1, read as the reverse complement.
GGATGATATCGGCTTATGCAGAATCGCACTCACCTCAAAGAGGAAACCACAATGAGAGTGAAACAGAGAAGAAAGATTAGAGAAGAGAATGTAGAGGAAAAGAGAAAGATTGCTCAGGTACCTGGTGTTGCGAAGCCCGTGAATACCTAAAGAAGGTATCCCCCTGGGGGGCAAAGCTTGATTGGACAGATAAAGCATAGGAATTCAACAAATGCAATCAGTTAATTGCAAATGCGGTTTTATTAGCTCATCCAAAACCAGATGCCAAATTAACTTGAGAAGTCAACGCATCATCACCTTTGCTATACAGGGATCATTGTCGCAGATAGTGGAAGGGGAGTTACAACCTCTCCCCTTTTTCTCTCATAAATTTTCTCAAACAGAAAAAAAGTATAGTGCATAGGACACAGAACTCTTAGCTGCATATGCTGTCTTCAAACATTTTAGGCATATGCTTGAAGAGAGAAAGTTTTCCTTGTATACTGACCACAAGCTGGTATCTTTCGCTTTCCAGCAGTGTTCGGATAAATGTTCTCCAAGACAGACTCGACAATTAGATTTCATTTCCGAATTTACTACTGATATTCATCACATAAAGGGATCAGACAATACTGTGGCATATTTACTTTCACTGATAAATGCTATAACTATGCCAAACCCCTTTGTTTACAGAGAAATTGCCCAAGCTCAACAAACCGACCCTCAGCTAAAATGCCTAATTGATAATTCAGTGACCTTACAATTGTTATGCCAAAGTCTGTTTAGGTATCATCTGAAATGTGAATCTGTGCTTGAAGACAAGTTTACTTAATTGTGACATGAAGGAATGAATTGGTCCAACTGCACTGTTTGGTACACTCCGATTGGCTAGGATTGAAATCTTCTGCTTTATAACATTCAAGAGCTAGAGATGTGTTTGATGGATAAAAAATAAGATAAAATCAAAACTATAAAACATTTAGTTGAACAAAAAATATTACACATTTTCAAGATGTTTAAAATTTAATTCAGTATTCATGCCTTCTGCCATCAATTTGTAGCATTTAAAAAAATGAAGAGGTACTCCTTCCAATGTAACACACACAGTCGAGACACTTTTTTTTTCAGTATAGTGTCTTTGTGTAACATATTAAGCACTTTCAGTAATGAAAAGATAACTTAGTGCAATTTTTATTTATTTTTCCTATAGGAAATTGAAGATTTATTAAGATCAGCTCTACCAGGAGTTGATGACCAAACGATATCCGGTTAGCTGAAAAATTAAAGGAAATCTGAGTTATTTCAGTAGAAGATCTCCAATATGTTGAACAGCAAATAAGTAATATTTTAAAACCCATTCAATCATAAATTTTTACAGTTCTGCCATAAAACACTACCTTCTTCCATACTAACAATAGACCATAATTCTTTCATAACAAGTATGTCTATAGCCGATGAAAATTCTACAGAAATTTCAAATGATACAAGTTTTGCTTCGCAATTTATGTAATTGCCAATAATATCATTGTGCGCTCATAATTTCCACATTGATTGGAATTTGTTTCTAAAAGAAATCAAAGAAGCCCGTGATAATAACACTCTTCCATTAAAAAAGCACTTGAACAAGTTGATTCGAATTTTGATAACGTAACTAACTTTAGCAAAAAACTTGGAAGGAAAGATTTCAGAATCATTGCATCAAAAATAGTTAGCAAGTAACCAAACCTTTTCTTAGATAAATGTGGAGATAAAGTTACTGCGATGGCTGCGAAACATTAATAAAGAAACTAGAAAATTGAATGGATAATAGAAAACGCAAAATTGTATCTCTTGAAACAAATTTTGGAACAGTAAATAAATGAAAAACCACAAGGAATAGTTATGGCTGCTTGTATTGGCAGCCGTCAGAGTTGTCCGAAGGTGAAACGAAAGCAACACAGATGTGCCATAAAGAATGGCTTATTTCAGAGTTTCCGAAAGCAAAAAGAGAAGAAGTAGTGGAAAACAAAATGAAAGTACTTATCCATCTCAACGATACTTCATCAATAACTTGAAGACGTCCATACCAGAAATGGAAATGATAAGGACTGAAATGAATTACTGAAGAAAACAAATACAGGATTGAATGAAAATTAGGTAAGTACCAAAAGGTGACATTATGTATAAGTTTCATAGTCCCAAAATTATATATAGGTCTGACACGATGAAAAATATAATTGATAGATGGAGAGATAACATTGTGGTTACTATTGGTTCCAATATGCACGGCGTTTGTCCTATAGTAAAAGCAAAGTGATGGTCCAACGCAGTAAAAAAAATAGAAATTGATCAACCTAATGTAGTATCGCAATATAATCAGTGCATGGGAGGAACAGATCGTATGGACCAAAACTTAAATGCATATCGTTGTTCCATACGTTCTAAGAAATGATTGTGGCCATTATTTGTATTCGGGATGGAAAGTGCACTTCAAACTGCTTTGCAAATATATAGATTATGTCCATCTTCTTCAAAACCATTAGATCTCCTATCCTTTAGACGAGAAATATGTTTAACGTATTTTCAATGGTCAAAGAACAATCTCCCTGGACCAGGTAGACCTATTGCTAAAACACGCAGATGTAAAGTACTAGATTCAATTAGATACGATGGTTTTAAATCACTATGTCGAGGTTAATAAAACACAGTTACGATGTGGAAACTGTGGGAAAAAGGTCACCAGTAAGTGTAGCAAATGTAATATTGGATTGCACGAAAAATGTCTCAAAGACTTTCATACGAAGTAGCAATATTTTATTATTTTCTAAATAACTCAGAATATATATTCCATTGTATAAAAAGCATTTTAATATCTTATCTTAGTAATAAATTGTTATTCCTTTATTTTTATTGGTATTTTACCTTCAAAAAAGTAATTTTATTCAAGATTCAAAAATATGAAAAACCTGTACCCTTTCGTGCCTAGTGTCCCAAAATTGGGACATTTAGATTTTTATAAATTAAATGTTTTTTAACAAAGAATTTTTTTTTCGATTTTTTACTTTTATTTTACACCATTTAATATAATTAATCTCAATATTGAGTCGAAAAAAAAATTCAGGCACTAATGGGTTAAGTAATGTAAGTAGCAAACACCCTTATTTGTTGGATAGAGAAAAGGATGTGGGTGGGACACGAAGTGCAGCCACCTCCTCATGGTGTGTTCTGGGTGTTTAAATATTATCAAATATCTAAACAAGCAAAGAGCTGTACAATTTATATGCAACTGTTAACAGTGGAATGCAAACTGACCTCCTGTGACTATTTTCTTATTCCTCAAAATCACTCAAAATTTTAATTTTCCCGATTTGTAATGAGCATGCACGATGGAAGATATACTCTAAACGCAATTTATTATTATTATTATTATTATTATTATTATTATTATTATTATTATTATTAAACAGCACAATCTGCAAATATTTTTCACTATAGCGATAAAAAATGTATATACGTAAAAAAAATTTTAATACTGAAAAAATCAGTTGGTTGGTTGGTTGTATAAGGTTTAATGGCGCAAGGTCCCATTGGGGACAAGCTGCGCCAAAGTAAAAGTTAAGAAAAGACTAGTCTACAAAAGAGATACAAAGCATAATGGGCAAAACATCTGGATGGGGTCACCCATCCAGATATAGTCAATGTTTAAAACAAATATTATGAGTTCTTAAAAAAAGTAAAGTATAAAAATAATATACTAAGAAATACTATCTGGATGGGGTTACCCCATCCAGATGTCAAGTTAAACAAGTATTAATTAACATTGTTATAGCTAAAACATGAAGGATGTATAAAACTATATCTCAAAATAAAACCCAGAATGTTTTAAAAAGTGAAAGAGTGCCCCATGAGGTGTTTCCCCAATGAGGTTTGTCAAGATTGGTGATGATGAATTAAAATATATTCTATATATGCCGGAGGCCCGGACAGTCAGTTAAAACATGATAAATGGTCAGGTGATCAAAATGACAATGTGGACACATGGGTGCATCCTCCCGAAGTAAGAGGTGTTTATAATAAAAAATTATTTACGATCAACTATCGGACAAGAACGTTTATCCAATCTGTCTATTATTTCAATAGAATACAATATAGTTAAAAATATTAATTATGATGATGTTATTAACGAATTTGCCGAAATGAAAGCCAGAAAAGTGCAATTAAAATAAAACTTAATAAAAAATTTTATTGTGACATATTTTTTTTTCATTTTTCCAAACCTAAATAATTAAGGGGCCCAAATGCGAATTCTTGCACAGGGCCCAGGAATGGCTAGTTACGGCTCTGCTCATAGTTCTACAAGCAGTTTAAAGTCTAGCATTCTTCACATTATATGTTCGCAAGACAAGGTATAAGGAATTACAACATAAATAATCACATAAACAGGTTCAAATTAAAACTCTGTAAGAAACTGAATATAGTCTAGAAAGAAAGATATTGATTTTTAAAAATATCATACCTTTAAAGTTCTATAAAGGGAAAAAATGTAGACTGTTTAAAAATATGTCGTTTATTTATTAAATCAAGATAAATTACTAAAGTTTCCTTTAGAAAATGTACAATATTATTTTTATTTTTACAAAAAAAAAAAAAAAGTCTGCTCAACATGTCCCGGTAAAAGCTAGGTCTGGCCTTATGTCTAATAAAAAAAAAATAACCCGAGTCCAGACCCTATAAAATATACTAGCCCCTCCCAAAGCATAATCCTGGGTGCACCAATGGGCATAACTTTGATTTCTGAAGTAGTTTTGATTTTATATATTCTTTATTTATTTGTTTATTTATGGTAGGAAGGAAGCAATAGAATGTTATAATTGCAGTAGTTTTCATTTTCAAATTATATTAGTTTTAAAAAAAGAGGGGAGAGGTGACCTACTTTCTTTCTTTCTTTTGTTTTTAATTTTTTGAATAATTAACAAGCTGATAATAACTTGATTTCATCTAAATATAATGTATGTTTCTTCTGAAAAAGTTATTCTGTTTAAAATACTACTGGTAATAATTCACCATGCAGATATGTAGTACTGCTAAAATTTAAGATTTACAAGTATGCATTTTATTTGAATTTACATGGAGTCTATAGTAAGTCAATATTACAAGTGTGAATGTAGTAAAATGTAGATAGGAAGTAATAAAAATGCACCGAGAGCTGGCGACAGAAAAATGAAGTAGAAAACCATTGAGATCACCAATAATAGATTTTATTATGTTTTTAAAAGATAATACTTCAACAATGTTTTTACTTTATTTAAAATTTATAAGGGCATAAGTGGGTATACAGTACAATTAAAATTTACTTTTGAACCATAGAGTAATAGGTGAAACTAGAGAAATTTGATATTTTTTTTCAAAATTAATGTTAATGGCAATTGAAAAATACAGTTGAAATGGTTATTTAAAAAATAGAATAACATGACATGTTATAAACTATAATGTTAAATTAACCAGTGAAAGCTAGTGTGGAAATTATGATACTAAAAAGATAATTTTCAATAGTAATTTTTTTTTTTTTTTATAATATATTCATTTAAAATAACAAAAATTTAGTTAGTATAAATTTTAATGGTACTTATTATTTTCTAAGAAAATATAACAATTAGAAAAACAAAAGCTTGTTTTCTTCCATCACCTGAAAATTTCTAATACAAGTAAATAGAGATTAATATATTTTTAAATAAAACTTTTTAATTAGATATCTGTAAGATCACCAAGATAGGAATTAAAGACAGCAGAATCCTTTAAATCTCATAGCTTAAAACCACAGGTTGTGCTGATTTTAGAATTCTACGGATTTCTGGTCAGTTTTTTACCCTTTTTGAACAGTAATTTGAATTTAATAATGTACTCGAAATTATAATGAATGCTTACAATAAAGTAAAATAATAAAAATTAAGAAAATTTTAAATATTAAAAGTAAAGATCAAGTAAATATAATTAATTATGCATAATGATGATGAGATAATTTTTTCTGGAATTATTCAGTGAAACTCGCCTTATAAATGTTCACTAATAGTTCACATCAAAATCTTAAAATAACAGTTTTATTTCATGTCTAGCCATACTTAAAAAAAAAATTATTAATACATTATATGTATTTGGTAAAAAAGATTGCAATCACCACTGTTAGCAGCACTATCTTGAATTTTTTTCAAAAAAAAAAAAAATATATATATATATACACACTTCCTTTAAGAGAAAACACGAGTTGAATCATATTAACCAGAATTACATTAAAATATGTACAGAATGATATATAAAACCTCAACTATCGAACAATAGATTTTCATGAGCTAAGTAATTTTTACTGTGAGAACGAGAGCAGAAGCAGTCGAGATTCAGACTTAATCAGACAGACTCAGAGATGCTGTGAAATCTCCGGCCAACCAGACGAGCTCTGCTGAGTAATTTTTTATCGGAAATCTCATTGGTATCAAATGAAAACGAGAAAAGACAACAGACAATTGGCCATGTTGTTAAAATTATCTTCAATCTGTAAATATTTGTGTTATTTCATATATATCCAAGAATATTAAAATTTGTAATATTTCATTAAAGATCTGCCTGGAATTTTTAATACTCTGTAGACACCGACCATATATCCCTACATATAGATAAAAAAACTTGAATTTTACACCAAAATCTTAACTGTAAGTTTCATTGCTTATATCAGAAGAAATGTGTGGATTTTAGGGTAGCGGATTTGAGGGAGTCTACTGTATATTAAAAATGCTTTTCTCAGTCTTGTATTTTTATATTTAATGATTTTAATCTGTGTGTATTAGGTAAAGCTTTTTTTTTTCTCCTGTAGGATCATTTTGAAAAATCTCAGTATGAGCAGTCTCGAAAAGACAGATGGAAGCGATTAAAACAGACAGCTGTGCCGACTATATTCGATGCTCCAAATCAGCCACACTCAACCTTTTTTTTTCTCGTGGGCCACAAACATTGGTTTGCGACGTTAGTCGGGCCACAAAACACTTATATATTAATGTAAAAAACGGGGAACTAAAATAGTAAGATAACAAAAGCTGTATAATAAATTAATATAATCAGTAGGATTGAATGTTTGTCGCAGATAGCGGAAGATATGTTTTCAAAAAAATTTAACCCTTAATTGCATAGTGATGTAAATTTCCATCACTTTTTATTTAACTTTTAATAAATAAATCGACTTCTTCGCCACTACTCTCCACATTTATCTATATATTAATATTCTTTCCCTTATACTCACTTTCTGGGTGTATTGGTGCTATTTTACTTATTGCCAAAGTAGAATACAAACTTTGCTTTAAAAACAACAAAAAATTAGAAATTGGTTTAAGAAAATCAACAAAATATACCATTTGAAAAAGTTTATTTATTCATCTTTTAATATTGTGTAATGTTGTTTCTTGCCCCAATAGGTGCAATATTACAGAAATTTTCAAATTCAAAGTATTTTTGTTCTGAAGAATTGTATTTTGACTAGTAAATCTGCAAATCAAGAGCCTCAACATCAGCTTTGCAAGTCATTTGTTTTTTAAATCTCATTTTTGATATCATTTAACATCGTACAATCCGCAATTATTTTTTCAATTGTGTGCATATTTATAAGCATATAAAATTTTTTTAATGTTCCAGAAAATAGAATCATTAAATTAAACACTGTGTTATACAATGATATTCTGATGAACTGCTCATTCTTTTAATTTAATAAGTTGGTAATCGTCCTCTCGTAGTCTCATTAAATTTACATTTGTTTTGATTTAAAGAAAAAAAAAAAAGATATTTCACCAAAATAGTGAGAGTTCTTTGAATTTTATTATTTTATACTTTTGAAATACAGTTGCTAAAGCAACGAATAAATTAAAGTGGAAAGTAAAAAAAAAATGCTTTTAAAATATGAAAATAAGATTTTTATATTTCCCGAACAGATGCAAAAACATTTTCCAATATTTTAAGCAATTAATTTCTAAATTTGATTAAATTTATCGGCAAAATTTTAAAACTGTACGAAATCCAGTTTGAAAATTTAGCATTCATAATTTTACGTCTAAATCCATTATTCAAATATTCCATTTTCCTTTCAGATAAAAATGAAATTTGAAAAATCGTCTGCATCCCCTTAAGAAAGCATTATGACCTAAAAAAAAATTTCTATATTTTCTGAACGAATAAACAAAATTTAACCAAAAACTATACAGCTAATTCAGGATACCTCGCCAACATACCTACCAAAAGTCAACCTAATCGGACCCTTTTTATGGTAGTTATTGCATAACAGACAAACAATCAGACAGACGGAAACCAAAAACTTTTTGCGTATCCACAGTGAGCCTCAACTGACGTTTCGGCAATTGTAAGTGGTGCCCAAGTACAAGTATAGTATAGCTATAGTACTCGACACTATAGCTATAAATCTATCATATCCTTCTTTCAATTCAGATTTCTGGTAGTTCATGAATTTCAGTGTATTATTACTTCCAGCAATAAAACAAAACTATTTTCTACAGATTCTGCATTTTTTTTCCAAAATAAACTGCAAGTATATAATTGTGAATGTTATTAAAGATTGTTTGCAAGTAAGCTTGATACTGTGATCTTAATTCTTGCATGTGCTTCATTTAAAAAACTTTTAATTTAAACCTTTTTATTTTCTTATTATTTTTTAGAACTCAATATGTATGCAATTGTGAGATTTGTAGATGAAAGCGATGCACCGGGGATTGTGTGCACACATTGGATGAACTCAGAGGAAAAAGTGTGCCGATATCCGAATGTGAGAACAAATGAAGCAAGGAATAAATTACTCAAAAAGCTTGCTAAGCCAGAAGAGGATTGGTTCACATTTCGAATAAAAGTTTTGCACAAATATAGTAAGTTATTTAAAAATGTTCTGTGTTTTTTTAAACATTTCTGTGTGAAGTAATAGTTTCTTTTTTTTTTCTAAATCTTAAATTACTTAAACAAAAGCTAAACAACAGTGGTTGATTCCTAACTGTTAATTTTCTTAACCACATGCCAATTCAAATTTCGTTCAATGAAAGAAATACTTGGAATTATAATAACTAGTTAAGTGGCTAATATATATATATATATATATATTACTTTGCAGGCAGTTTCAGTGAGGCTTTCCTCAATTTATCCAAAGCAGAAGATACCTCCAATTTAGAAAGTGAAGAAGAATATACTGCAAGAAGAGTTATCAGAAAATATAATAAACGAATGAGAGGTCCAGAAACTGATTCTGATGAGGATATACCACCACAAAAACGCAAAACAGGTTATCATAATATTGACGTCGAACCATATCCAGCTCCTGTAACAGATTTAATACAACCTCCAACTCATCAAAAATCCATTCAAGCCCACATACATACACAACAGATCAGCAACCATCACATTCAATAAGTTACACTAATCACAGCTCCATTCAAGCCCATACAAGCTCACAACATCCATCCCTTACACTTGATCAACCATCTTCACCAACATATTCAATTCCTCACAAACAAGCCCACAAGTAATTTTCCAAGTCCATCGTCATATTCAGGAAGACCACCTGCATGTTCCTCAAGTAAATGCAATTCTTAATTATTTTCCAAATATGTATAGTCTTTTTTGGGTTCCATAGCAAATACTTGACATAAATTTGTTTTCTATTGTCCCCCACCTCTATCTCTAAACCTACTGGTTGAAAAATTGCAAAATATATATATATATATATATATATATATATATATATATTAGTGATGGACAATTTTGATTTTTTTTTATTGATTTGATTTAATCGATACTGTGGCCAAATCAATTTAATCAATACTCTAAATTTTTTTTTATTGATTTAATCGATACTGGGGCCAAATCGATTTTATCGATAATCTAAAATTTTTTTTACTAATATCGATCTTTTTTATCAATTTAATTGACACTGGCCAAATTGATTTTATAGATAATTATATTATTGTTCATAAATACTGGTCATCAAGTGTTGCACATATAATATCAGTGTTTAGTTGGTAACCAAATATCTTGGGGGAAAATGTCAAAAAAGGTCCCGTTTCACGAAATTTTACACGGGCTGTAAAATTGTTTTATTTATCTTGCATCTAAGAGTCCACCTACCAATACAAATGAAATTTACATTGCCGTTAGTATGTTTTTCATTTGCCAAACTGCTCAGAATACGGCGAGTATAATTACTCAATTTCTAATTACAAACGATAAGCTTGAGAGAGCTATCTCCAAAAAAATGAATCGTTCTAAAAGAGTTAGTCTTAATTCTAAAAAAAACTACTTCTTCAGTCGTTAGACCAAACATTTACTTGCAAGCAGAATCTGCAACACCATAAAAATCTGCACAAGTGGTACAAAAAGCTTTTTATAAGTGTTAATAAGAAAAAACAATCAAAAGCTTCTCCACGTAAAACAAAGAAAAACATCATTAAATAAATGTGTTAGAAAGTATTTGATTAATATCCAAAGAAAACACACAGTATGATGTGTCATTTTTTTTCGTTTCAATTCGAAATGAATTAACGGAACATGTGAAAAATGCCATAGAGGGTATGGGGCCATAAAATGGTACATACTGTTAAAACTGATTTTATAAAAGCATTTTCCAGATGGAGACCAAGAAATCATGTCAGTATATTTTAACTGCGATACCTTTTCTGCATATACAATTGACATGCTTGATCAGAATATAAGCCAAGGATATGTAAAATTAATTAAGAAATTTGCAGAATTTATAGATTTAGGATCCGGGTGGCAATTAAAAGAAATTAGCAATCTAGAATTAAAAATTGCAAAATTAAATCCACAAAGGGGTAGCAGTTATATACCTACTCCTCCAAATTTAAGAGGAAAATGTGCCATTTTAAAAATACAAGACTGCATAGCTCGAAATAAGATAAAAAAGAAAATCAGAAACTGCTCTATTAAAAGACACTATGGCAAATTTGCATGAAAAGTTTGTGGCCGAGACAAAATTTAAAATTAGCTACACCACATTTAAAAGGTTGAGGCCATTCTGGATTATTACTCCACATGTATCAAAGAGAGACACATGTCTTTGTATTATATATGAAAATGCTGAGCTTCTTGTCAACACTGCACACAACACCAACTGCATTATGCAAAACTGTTTGATGTGATATATGGAGTGAAGATTGTCTTCAACGTACCTATTTAAACTGCAAAAGTAGAACAGTAGATTTCAATGAGGTAAACTTAGAAGATGATAGTGAAATAGCATATTTGAAGCATATTTGAAATGGATGTCCAAAAATTTAAAAGTTAAAAATGGTAAAAAAAAAACTGTGAAGGAGGAATTATTTAACACAATGAAGGAATTTATTGAGATTTTTAAAAAATCATTATTTCAATATATGATACATTTAAGAAATATTGTTCATCAATATAGAACAGTTAAAAGAAATAGAGGAAGGTTTAACAAATGAAGACATACTGATATATATAGATTTTAGTGAGAATTACAAATGTAAATGTGGAGCAGAATCTCAAGTTGTTAATTTTGGCTCATCCAGAATGAATACCACACTTCATACTGGTATGTATTATTTGTGCAATGAAACAAAGGAATTAAAAACTGAATAATTTTGCACCATCTCAAGCATGCTTCTGCAGTTTGGGCATATTTGAAGCCAATTCTTCTCAAAATCAATAGCAAAATACCACAGTTGAAAACAATTTCCTAAGTGATATGAAATCAGTATAGAAACAAAAAAATATTTTACCTTGTATAAAATGAAATTAAGAGACATGTCGTAACTACATATATATTTTTGAAGTGAACGTCACTTGGCGTCAAAAAAAGAAAAGAAAAAAAAAGGAAAGAAAAGGAATTTTGACCTGTTTACTAGTACTAGTTGATTTAATATTATTATATGTAGTTTACACTAGCTTTTATGCAGGCTACCCTCTAGATCAGCCATACTCAACCTTTTTTTTTCGCGGGCCGCAAACATATGTTTGGAATGTTAGGCGGGCCGCAACACAATTATATTATAATGTAAAATAAGGTTAATTTAAATAGTAAAATTTAAAAAAAAGTAGTATAACAAACCTATATAATAAAGTTAATATAATCAGTAGGTTTGAACGTTTGTCACAAAAGAAATATTACCAAAAACTTTTAACACCACTATTTCCAAACAATAAACTTAGTGGTAGATTTCAATTGCAAATGATGTAGAAATAGTGGTATAAAACATTTTGCTGCCAATTTTTTCCGCGGTAAATGTTCAGCCCTAATAAGCATTATTAGTTAAATGTAATAATATAACAATGTAGCATTTCCAAGTTCTAAAGAAAAATGTAGGTGATTTGTTTTAATAAATCAATCGTTTTCATAAAACATAAGCTTTTTTTTTAAGTGTAGAAACGTATAGCGCAAATGTAATAAATTTGGAATAGTATTGGTTTAGTGTTGAAGATTAAGAAATGTATAAACTGCTATAGCACAAATAGAACTACACACAAGAACTTTTGACTCTGATAACGGTGTTTAAGACAATTTTAAATTAGTAATTTTAAATAACAGGACAGATATTGTTTTCCCATGAAAATATATAAAAGAACAGCGAAGGTCTTAAAAATTTTTATACTCATCTCAATTAATGTAATAAATAGAGGTTACTGATTATGTATCTCGGGCCGCACATAAAAGGTCTCCGGGCCACATGCGGCCTGCAGGTTGAGTATGGCTGCTCTAGATGAAGAGGAGTTGAAAATAAGAAAAGAGATAAGACATTTAATTTCTCTATATTGAAAATGCTGCAGCTATTTTTTGACAGAAATAAGACTTTGTCAATGTATAATGGAATTACAATGAGTACCGAAGCACACATATTTATGTGCTATGTTTTTGCATTTGCAGGTACTTTTATTTTTGTTTTGCTTTTATAGATGGTCCTCAATTATATACTAAAGAATTGAATGCTTAGGTTTATGTGTATAGTTTTGTGCTTATTTTGAATGTTTTTCTTAAGTCTATATATTTGTGCTAATTAACATATTGAGCCCTGGTGAAATACAATTTTTTTTCCTTTTGCATTGTAGGGGTGTAACTATATGATACAAATCATATATTTTTAATTTTAAGTAATCTTAAATTATATACTCCTCATTATTTCATGTAAATAAGATAAAATCATCTTTATAATTTAATGTTTAAGCTAAATCATTTTACTTTTTACTATAAATAAACAGTTTTTCTATTTATTAGGTTCTTTTCATCATAACTGCATCATATATTCAAAAGTCAAAAAATTATATTAAAAATCAATCTATGTACTTTCATTTCTATCTTAATTTCAAATGATGTATTGCATCGCGATATTAATCACTGCTTTAAATCTTTGTAACTTCTGCAATTCATTTCTGATTGATAACTGTCAAACACTGCTATATAACTCAAATTACTGAATTAGACCACATTCATTTTATTTCATGTGCTCAACTTATTTGGGATGCAGGTCTTAGTTACAGAAAGGTTTAATTCGAATTGTTAAGTAATGTATCTTAATATATATGGATCGAAAATCAAATGCAAGGCTTTACTTGGTAAAAGATATGTATGCGTGAATAACTTTTTTTTTATCCAAATCTTTTAACCCAAGTTTACCACATACTTATATTTTAGCTTTTGGCACTAACAACCTCTATGGTTATAGCATGAGTTAAAAACTTCCAACTGGAAATTTTTATTGGTTAAATAAATCTGAAATTTCAAAATTTAAAATATTGGAACAAAATCCTGATTCTAATATGGGCTTTATATTAGAAGTAGATTTAATTTACCCTGTTGAACTTCATGATTTGTATTACGATTTACCTCTTATTCCCAAACATCTAAATATTACTTATGATATATTACTCCCCTACACGCAGGATTTATATTACACACCGATTTACACAGTACTGTGTAAAAAACGGACTCCGAATTTTTATGAAAAATTGCACTGTGTCTGTCATGCATTATTTAAATTTGAAATTTTATGTTGAAGAAGGAATATTTTTTAAAAAAAATTCCCTGCATTTTAGCTTTTTCTCTAAGTGCATTTTTAAAAGAGTACATTTAATTCAATAATGAAAAACGCTTACATGAAAAAAGAAATTTCAAAAAAGATATTTTTTTCAAAATTAAATAATTGTTCTTTTTTTTTTTTTTTTTTTTTTTTTTTGATGGGGAGAGAATTATACAAAATATGAGACGTGCCCAGCATTTTTGTGCTCTTGCTGCTAACACCCTCTTTGGTTATAGCATGAGTCAAAAACTTCCAAATGGAAATTTTTATTGGTTAAATAAATCTGAAATTTCAAAATTTAACATATTGGAACAAAATCCTGATTCAAATATTGGCTATATTAGAAGTAGATTTAATTTACCCTGTTGAACTTCATGATTTGCATAATGATTTATCTCTTATTCCTGAACATACTAATATCCTAAATATTACTGATGATATATTATTTCCCTACACGCGGGAGTTATACTATCAATTTAATTTAAAAGGCACATTACCAAGTAAAAAACTGACTCTGAATTTTTATGAAAAATTGCACTGTACGCATTATTTAGATTTGAAATTTTATGTTAAAGAAGGAATATATATATTTTTTTTAATTCACTGCATTTTAGCTTTTATTCAATGTGCATTTTTAAAAGAGTATATTTCATTCAATAATGAAAAAGGTAATTTCAAAAAAGATTTAAAAAAAAAAACTTCATTATTTTTTGGGGAAAACCATACAAGACATGCCCAGGATTTTCATGCTAGCCTAAATGAAAATGATTCGAAAAAATATTTAGCCAGTCCTCTACTTTAGTGATTTCAAAATAATAAACTAGACTTTGTCCTATGTAAAATTAAAAAAAAAACGATACTAATGTTAAACAAACCCATTTATGTGGGTTTTACTGTATTGGAATTATTAAATCTTAGAATGTACCATTTATATTATAGAAATTTCAAAAAGTATTATGAACAAAAATGTGAGTTAGTTTATATGGATACAGATTCTCTGTATATTAGTATTCAAAGTACTCATGTACAGTCTGTTACAAAAGTATAAGACCACAACATAGTTTACTATTTAGATAATTAAAGAAATATTTCAATCAAAATAAAGAATATTCTATGATAGTACATCAAGTTTAGTAAAATGTAGCAACTTACACAAATGAAATTAATTCGGAAAAAATAAAACATCAATGTAACAGAAAAGTGTAAAAAAGAACTGTTATAAAATTATAAGACCACCTGTGGGAAAAACATAATAATGTATGTAATCCCATCGTGACCTGGGGCAGATAAATGGCTGTCTCTCAAACATTTTATCATCTCTGATTTAAGAAATGGCTCATTATATGCATATGAATGATGAGAGTTAAAATTAATCCTGGTTCTTTCAGTTTGTCTTTTGTATGATAAAAAGGGTTCTGGGTATGAGTCAGAGCATGAAATTGATGCTAGGGTACTCCCTATTGTCTCAGCGATGTTTTTAGGTGATGCAATGGTGATCCAATGGTGCGTGTTATTTGGCAAATATGCCTAAAAGTAGAAAAATACAACAGTCTCAAATCATAAGTGCGCGTCATATGCCACATTTTACGGTACTTTTTTTTTTTTTTTTTAAATACAAAAAGAGTTTGATTAAATAAAATAATAGGCACAACAGATTTTAGGGGTTGTAATAAAAGGGATTTATTGATTTTTTTTTATATTAATAATTGATTTATTATTTATAGGTTGGAGAAGGAATAGAAAAGTTCATGAAGGAGGATCGTCTGTTGGATGGTCAAAGAATTCAGCCATTCATTCTTGCCAGCCTGAACAGATTTTTCTCATTTTCGTAAATAATTCCATAGAAGTGAGTTCTTTGCTTAAAGGTGTAGATTTATGTTTTAAGCTGACATTCATTTTAAATTTAGAATTCTCAACTTACTGTTCAAATGTGTGGCATTTTTTAAATGCAGTTTTCTATAAATTACACTTAAACAAATAAACTCCTTCATGTGTAAAGGAATTAAAAAGCTTCAATTTTGAAAATTCGAAATAGTTTTTTTTCCTTTTTTTTATTCATTTTTGTCTATCTTGTTTTGTTTTTTTTTCATTCTTTGTTTTTGCAAATGAAAAATCTAGTCTGGAATTTATGCAAACTTTTGCGAAAAATCTGGAATCTTTTTTAATTGAACATTTAATGTTTGTATAAAATTTGAGGGTAAGTGGTATTTTTCACGCATAATATTGCAGTTACTTTGTTTCCCGGTAGCAGAAACCGTGCAGCACGGCAGCGAGCGCTGCAGATTCATTTTGAAACTTGCAGATTCATTTTAAACTTTAAAAAAAAAAAAAAAAAAAAAAAAAAAAAAACTGGATTCCAAATTATTGTATTTTTCTTTCTTTTTTTAAAATTTTTCCTTGCAACAAATTACCGCCATTTTCTCCCAAAACTGTATGAACGAAAGATTCTTTTCCTTGAAGAAACCAAAGTGTCAATCATCGAGATCGCGGTGATACTGACACGCCCTTCATTCCCTCTGGAAGAGGTGATTGGTTTTCAACCTTCAGTGGGCCTCTTCTATCTTCGTGACGTAGTACAAAAGAACGTACATATAACTTAGTACTCCTTCCTAAGTGCGTGACATTATTGCTCTTTGACTCTATTTCTTCATTTCTCTTGCTATTTTGTTTGTATGCACGTGCTCGGAAATCTTTGGAATGGCTTCGCAGACCGAAAAAGTGTCGTGTTTGCATTGCAACGAATCGCTAATGCTTAAAAATTTAAAAACGCATTGTCAGCGTATTCACCCAGGTCTAAAAGTGAAATTCAAATCACTTGCAAACAAAAATGTTATGGACTTGTTTAAAAGAGCTGCAACTTCCGATTCAGATACGCAGCAAGTGGAGGTTTCTGTTGGACAAGGGTTTCCTGATGATAAACCAACGCAAGAAGTTAACTCAAAGAGAGAATTGGAAGAAGTTAAATCCATAGAAAAGCCCCCCAAAAAGGCAAAAACGAATGAAACACTAGGGAGCAATTGTGGTGATATTAATAAGGAACTTCTGGAACAAATTTTAAAAACTGTCACAAGTAAGTGGTTTATTATTTTTTTTTATTGTGTTATTTAAATAAATATATTATTACAGTATATAATTGTTTGTTTCTGGTACGATATATATACCGTATATTCTGCCATATAATGCGCATCACACGCATGGCTCATTCAAAATACTAAGATTGTTATTTGTATGTACGTGAGAACGAATGATGTGTGCCGTGTACAATAATGCAAAGATAGTAATTCTTACGCTCATACATCCTAAATTTTTAATGTTTTATTTTTTGTAACTGGTGTACCATGTATCTGTAAATTTTGATTAATTTTCTATTAACAAAAATGCGCGTTATTTGTCGGAATATATACGGTTATAAATAAATACATGGAAAAGCATTTTGCTTATGGTACGAATTTAATTTTTTGATCCTGGACAAAAATTTCATGAATATAACCCCCACGTTTTTATAAAAGATATTAAAAAAATGTTTTTCTATGTAAATTGTTTTTGTATCTTTGATATATAAAAATATTGTTTTGTATTGAATGTAATTCAAGCCTCATGTAGTTTCGTAAAATTTTGCAAGTAGAAGTGAAAATAAGTCGCCACGTGGCAATTAAAGTCGTAAAAGTGGCGATAAAAAATTGGTCATCAATCGCCATCTTAGTTAACACTCGCCAAGTGCCGATTAAAAATTTTCTTATCGATTGCCAAGAGAAATATGACTTTTTTTATGGAAATATGCATCTCTGCTTTGATTTCACCTAAATTAGCAAACTAGTTAATTTAAATATTCATTTATTTAGATCTACAAGCACAACATAAAGAAGCTGCTACTTCAAAAAATCCTGCTGTTATAGAAACAGAAACTTCAGTTGATTTGACAGATGAAGAAAGGATAGAACTCTTGACTAATTCTCGATCCATTGAAAGGCTTCTGAAATGGGCAAGATGTTTTGTAAGAATAGATGATGGACTTCAATGCTTATATTGTGGAAGCAGTCTTCTTTATGATTTCAAAAATGGTGAATCTTTCACAGAAAATGATATAATGCCAAGATCATTTAGAAATTTAAAGACAGACATCAAAAGACACATGCAATCAAACAAACACATTACCAATTCACAAACCTATTTCCGTGAAAAAAAAGAATCTGAAGAAATGGAAAATGCAGGGAAATTAAATGCCCTCAACTGTGCGAATGCTGCTTATTTCATATATAAAAAAAACTTATCTTACGAATCATATGAAGATTTGGTGTGCATCATGCATAACATTGGCTGTGATATTGGAACGAAAAATCACTCGAAGGAATTCCCCCGCTTGTACTTACCACATGTGCATTCTGTGCTTCTGAAAGAAATAGCAACCTTTATTACAAGTGCAGATCTTCCTGTGGGAATTGTTGCTGACAAAATAACAGTCAATCATCGTAGCAGACACATCGTTGGTTTGAGAATACCGATTTTTGACGTCAATGCAAGAAATTTATTTCATTCTATTTATTTAGAACACAATTTTGTGAATGATTTTTCTGGCAAAGGCCTGTCTTCCAGCATTCTTAATACCCTTGATAAATTTGGTTTAGATGCTCAGTATGTGAGGGAACACTTAGCTGGTTTAGCTGTAGATGGACAGTACATAAAACTAGGTGTTGCTGACCATATAAAAACAGAATTAAATTTAAAAAATGTCCTTGCATCTTGGGACATAATGCATCGGATTGAATTAATGGAAAAAAATTCTGAGATGCCGAACATTTTAAACAAGGCATATAATCTCATACTTGAATGTATGAAAGAATTTAATTATGGCCTTAAGTACGAGAGTCTTGTAAATATTTCGCAAGATTTTCAGGAATTTTTATACAGACCAAAACTTTTCAAAACTATGAAGTTTGCTTCATATTCTATGGAAGTCTTCACAACCTTCATACACGATTATAAATTTTTTGTATCTGCTTGTGAAAAAGATATGGATTTATTTACCTTAAGAGACAAACTGCTAAATAAGACAACTTTATTTCATATACTTTTGTTAGCAGATTTATACAATATTATATCAAAATTTTCCAAATGTGTTCAGTCAGCTGAAATCCTTCCCTGGGATTATTTGAGAAACCTCAACAATTTTCATTCTCATTTAGAAATATTTTTGAATTATGTTAGTGAAATGTCCCATCTCACAACAATTGATGATTTGTGCAATTTTTTGGAAAAAATTCCAAATGCTTTTTTTGCACATTCCAAAACAGCTCTAGAAATGTTCCAGTTTTGTACATATCAAGGTGTCCCACTTCCTGACAAACCAATAAGTGCAAAAATATTAAGATCATCTGTTTCAGCCACATATCATGAAGAGAATGAAAATCAGCTGACTGCAACTTATAAAAATGATCTCAAAGATTTCATCAAATTTATCACATGCATTTTGGAAAAATTTACCTATTATACAAAAGGAAAAAATCAATGTAATGATGAAATTATAAAAAAAGTTGAATGTCTTTTTAGTTTTGACCACTTGATATTTCCACGATCAGATATTTCTGGGGCACATTCATCCTCAACCTTCACCTCTGAGACATTCTCAAACTATATAAGTGATTTTCCTTTCATCGTTGCAAATGTTGACAAGGACACACTTTTCTTTGAGTACAAAAGGTTGTGTTCATTTATAGAAGATAAAATAGCTGAGAGCCGGGACGAGGGCTTACTTTGTGACATACGAAAGCTTTTTAAAGTAGCTATGTTACAACTAAAAAATAAGTTTCCACTTATTTTAAAATTTTTTATGTTTGCCATTTCCATCCCTGTGTCAGAGGCTATATGTGAGAGTTGGGGCTCTGTAATTGCTAATGTGATGCTAAAAAGACCAAGAGGTGATGATGGCTTTTTGGAAGATATTGGTACATCTGACATGCGTGTATTTATAATGCTCAATGGTCCTGAAAGTGGATTTAAAAATATACGCAAGTTTTTTAAAACTGCATTGGTTGAAAAGTATGGCATGTCATATTTTCAACATTTTAAGCATGTCTCAACAAAAGTTGCTTTCAAGCAATCTGTTACATCAAAAGTAGTTAGCAGAATCATTAATGATTCAGACGGTTGCTTGCCATGTTTTCAATAAATTTTAAAAGATTAAACTGAGTTTATTATTACTTTCTTTACTTTAATTAATCTTTTTGTATTGCATTAACTAAACTGCATTTTTTTTTTTTCTTTTTTTTTTTTTTTTTTTTTTTTTTTTTTTTTGTTTATTTGCATATTATCCATCAGATAGTATTAAAAGCAAATTTTGCTTTCTATATGAGTTAAAAATGACTATAATTTTCCACCATAAGTTTGATTCCTCAATGCTAGGAGTCGCAGATAAATTTTGATTTGTGAATATGGTGCTGCAGATTGATACAGAAAATTCTGCTACTGGGCTTTGTTTAAAATATATGTAAATTTAATTTGTTTAGGAAAATTAATGGATGTTTACAAAATGTTTTGACATTTTGCAAAAGCCCATTTGAATATCCTAGTGATTTTGTTGCCATATTAGAAATCACCATAGTGTCGTAGGCCATTGCAAGTGTTATTATAAATTATGTACACAGTCATTTAGGAAATTTTATAATTATCAGCGACACTAAGAGAGATTTTATGCAAATGATAAAACATTAGGACCCTTACACAAGAAACAGACTCAAAATTTTTCAACAAGTCAGTCAGATGATAGTTTGTGCATTAGACAAGTCATAAACACACCAACTAAATTTCAAGATGAAAAAAAAATGCAAGAGAACTATTTCAAATGGATATTCTGCAGCATTGCAGTGAGGCTTGTAGTAAAAGTGGAGTTCCTTTGAATCGTATTATCTCATCTATAAAGAGCACTTCAGGTTTAATGTGAGATACAGTTAATTACTTAAAGGGAGAGACGATGAAAATTATAAACCAGTCTGTAGAACAAAATGAAGAACAAACAAAAACACTTATGGAAACGATTGATTATTGTAGCACTTTATTTTCAAAATTTGATTCCAAATAAACTTTTAGAAGCTTTAAAAGAAAATGGTCGTTACGTTAATCCACTTGAAATTGTTCTTTGTTCACGATATGAACAACAATTAAATGAAAATGGTATTCCACGTCAAATTCTTGTAAAAGACACTTGTCCAGTAAATTTCTATTGCAGAGGTAATGAGACCGATTATTTCTATCGATGGTTTTATGATATGTTTGAAATTTATAAAAACAACAAAAGCATAAGGGACTAAACTTATGTAGTATCCAAGATGGTTTAATATTATTCTAATCAAATATTAGCATCCATGGATACCATAGCAATTGAGTTGTACATTGATGATGTAGAGGTAGTAAATCCACTGGGATCACATACTGGTAGCCATAAGCTGGTATTTGTTTATTTTACAATTAAAGATATACCTGTGTGCAAAAGCAGAAGGCAGAAAGGCAAAAACATCATAGAAAGTCCAGCCTTTTAAACAAAACTGTCAGCATATATATTGCATAAACATGTTGCTATTTAAAGTATACAAACTCTTATCTGAAACGTCATTGGCTACTTACACAGGATGTTGCGACCAGCCGATCAAGGTGAATAACGCGATCCTGAAATCACAGTTACTGCTTGTTACTAAGTAACGTATTTTCATTTGAAGCCAGTGAACGAAGCGAAAGTGCCGGGCCATTTCAAACACGTAAGTATGCCTATTCAAGACTAGTCAAGAGATGGAGAAAAACAAAAATGCATCGATATAAAAGTAAATACTCTTATCTTAAACTTATTTAAAGATACTTTAAATTAAGGATGTATTTAAATATGCATTATATAAAATGCTGAATCGATGCATAAATTAAAAGATGAACTTACAAAGAAATATAGAGCCCTGCATTTTCCAACCGAACAGCAACAAAAAGTTTCAATGATTAAAAGATCTTCCATCAAGAGCTGGTCTCAAGAGGGCAGTATCCAAGCTTTGAAACTAAGATTTACTCTGGGTAAGTTTGGTTATGAATATCTGAGATCAACTGGCTACCAATCACCTTGATACAGTACTTTGAATTGACGAATGCAAGATATACAGATAAATTTTGGTATTTTAAATTTATTTTGTATAAAGATAGAGCCCTGCATTTTCCGTACAAGGAGCAACAAAAAGTTTCAATGATTAAAAGATCTTCAAACTAGTCAAGTGCTGGTCTCGAGGGCATTATCAAAGCTTTGAAACTAAGATTTGCTCTGCGTAAGTTCGGTTATGAATATCTGAGATCAACCGGCTACCCATCACCTTGCTGCAGTATTTTGAATTGACAAATGCAAGGTATACAGATAAATTTCGGTATTTTGAATTCATTTTGTAAATATCTGAAACTTAAAATTGATCTAATGAGTTTGAGTGATAGATGGTGCTCCATTATAATTGATGAAATAGATATTTCAAAAAGTAAAGATTTTGACACCTCGAAAAAGTCTTTTGTGGGTGGTGTGACTTTAGGCTCAAACTCGGCACCTGGGAATCATTATACAGTGATACTCCTAAGGGGTCTGAAAAACAAGTGGACGCAGGTAATTGCCCATGAAATTACTGGTCAATCAACGCCTGGTACTGACATGAAAAAATTGACTGACTAAGTCATAGAAACATATCAAGAGGTAGGGCTGTCAGTCAAAGCGATGGTGTCCAATAGGGGTAATAATAACAGGGATATGTGAAAGGAATGAAGTGTCTGTCTCCAAAGACGCAAGAAATACAGATTATAGTACTGTAAATGGAGACATACATACTGTAGCATATGTCCCACATTTATTGAAAAATTTACGAGTGCTTCCTGTCCAGACCTCTTTCTTTGCCTGAAGACATATACAAGCAGCAAGGTCTTCCAACAACTTTTGTTTCATCGGGATATTTAAAAAGTCCCTGGATTAAAGATATCGAAGATGAATCTAGCTTGCACTCTCTGCATCATTATAGTAAAGAACATCTTTTCCCATCACACTTTACAACAATGAATGTGGCTACAGCAGTTCAGTTGTTTAGTATCAAAACTGCTGATGCTTTGGAAAAAGCAGTATGTTTGAAAATGATCCATAAAAATGCTCTGACGACTGCATGGTGTATTAGACTTGTTCAGGAGTGGTTTGAGATGACTGCCATACATATGAAAAAAAGAAAAACAGCAAAAAATTGTAAAACTAAATTGCAATTGCTGGATTATTTCATATGTATAATACAGAATATGAAGCTTGGAAAATCATGGAAACCATTCCAGATTGGAATCATCCTGTCGACTTTAAGTGCAATAAATCTCACAAAAGAAGCTCTGTCATAAGTATTTAAGTAATTTTTGCCTGGTAGGCTTTCACAAGATGCTCTTGAAAACTTCTTTTCTCAAATATGAAGAAGACCTGACAATAAGCCTATGGCCTTAAAGTCACGACGTGCATTAATGTTGGTGTGTGTGTCCCAGTTCATTTCAGATCTGAAAGATGTGAATTATTTCTCAAACAACGGTTATCTGTTTGATATGCCAAAATTGCAGGACATGACAGAAGAGAATAATGTAATAAGAGATGGTCCATCAAAACAAAATCGTCCATTAACATGCAGTCATGAGAATGATGTTTATTTTAAAGCGGGTGCCACATTAAAAGGCATTTTAAGCCAGAAAATGTGCGATGCATGCATCAATGCAGCTAAAAATGCAATTGATGAAAACGAAGAAAACATTCCTGAATATCTGCAGTATCTCACAATGTATTCAGATATTGATGATGTGAATTATCCATCTTCTGGATTCTACAGAATCTGCAGAGAAACTGATGTAAAAAAAGTTACTCTAAACAGCTCAAAAATGGCATATTTGATAGCTTTCGGATCTCTTTTTTTTTTTTTCAAAGAACTATTGTGTAATATTGGCAAAGACGCCAAATTTGTAATATGTATGAATGAAGCTGTCAATAAAATATCTCAAAAGAACCAAATGGATTTCTTGATTAGATATTGGCCAGACAACTCCAAATAAGTGCTGATGAGAATTTTGAATTCTGTTTTTCTTGGGCACTCTACAGCCCTAGATTTGTATGCAATTACAGGGCTAGCACTAGGATTTTTCATAATTTTAGGGAGGAATTTTAGGAATTTTTTCCCAAATTTTAGGAAAATTTTAGGGGCATTTGCGATATTTTTAACATTACAAGTATGTAATAACAGTATTTTTGTGTTAGTCAGGCACATGTGGTCAGGGGCGGATCCAGAAAATTTTCACAGGGGGGGTCAAGTTTCAGTGGCCAGCGTTGTACCTTCTACTTATAAAATTACCAGTCAAGTGGAAGAAAAACGAAGCATCATTTAAACCTGTTTCAAAATATAATATATTACACAGTAATTAATAAATGTTCATGAAATAATATTAAATTATCCATTAAAAATTATATTAATATTAAATTAATATATAAATTACAAATTATAATAATATTATTAAATTAACTTTTAGTAACCAATTTGTTATCATTTTGTATGAAATATATAAATATACGATTTATTAATTCTATAATATGTAGTTAATACAGAAATGTTAAAATTCCTCAATTAAATAAAATTAAACATTTTCATATTTAAGATGTGGAGAAGACTTTATTGCAATGAAAAAAATAATGGCAAAACATTGCTGTATTACCTTAACAATACTGAAGTTGCAATTTCCCGTGATGCTTCATTGCGTATTTATTTAATACTTCTTCAGGGTGAATTTCCTTATCGCGATGATTGTTAAGCTTTACTAAACCGTTTAGCCTTTCTTCTTTCATATTTGACCTCAAGTAAGTTTTTACCCGTCTTAATGTTGAGAAAGACCGTTCACTGGTACAGGCTGTAACAGGAAGGACACATAAAATATGGAGAAGAGTTTTGATATTCGGGTAAAATTCTGAAGCTTGTAATATGCTTTCACTTGCAATGCGTGGAAGTTTGCTCTCCGGTTTGTTTTTCCATTGCTGCTGCCATAAGTCTATTTCTCCTCGTAATTCAGAAAATGTCCCTGGAATATCTTTCTTGTAAGGTTCAGCTGCATTCATTAAAGTTTCAGTATCCTCATTGGCAAATGCCGGGATCAATCCATGTAATGCAACGATATTTGAATGTTCAGCAGTGGAAAATTTTGTTACCAACTCTGATATGATAAAATCCATAAACGGCAAAAATAAATTAAATTTGTAATGTTCTTCCGAACTTGACGCTGCCGTATTGGATCTGTGGTGCTGTGTTTTTACTCGGCATAGTAATTTCAATGGAATGATTAGTTGCTACTTTCGATGCTTCGTCGTATATTTTCGAGTAACTTGATGATGAATTTCAATAATCATTTAAAGTATCGACAACATGCTTTACCATATCATAGCATTGCTTCAAATCTAACGAAGGGCTTTGCAAATTACGAGATAAAGAAATAGTTAAACTCAACATGGAGGAAATGATTTGCACTGCAATAAATAAATGAAATCGCAGAACTGATGCTATTAAAGATGCAGATTTGGAGGACGATTCTTCTGCATCTAATAATTCTAGAAAGCACACAATGGCATCGAAAACTTGTAAAAATTATAAAATTGCGTCGTGGCGTTCAATACACAGAGTTTCACATAGTTTTGAGAGCTTCAATCGTGTTTCTTGAGGATGATGCTCTTGAATTTCCTCTTGCATCCAATTCATTTTTTAGCGGATTTCCTAATTGCATTGATGACTTCTTTCATGACACCAACATCGTTTCTAATACTACGTAATGAACAGCCTTTAGATATGGCAAGATTTAGCTTGTGAGACGCGCAATGCATGTAAATAGCAAGTGTCTGCTTTTCTTTTATGTGTGCTTGCACCTCTTTGAGTTTTCCACCCATATTTGAACTACTGTCGTAATCTTGTCCTCTCATATTTTCAATTTTTAATCCTAATTTCTTTAGATTTTCTTCAATTAGGTCTGCAAGGAACTCACCACTTAAGACTAACTTCTACAAAGCCTACAAACTCTTCCCTGATTTTCTTCGTAGTTATATCCCAATATGGAATGCTAAGCCTCATCTGCTCGATAGTACCGGAATCTGTGGTTTCATCAGCTAAGATACTAAAGAACAGACTTTCTTTCACAGAGTTCAGTATTTTCTGTGATATGAGCAATTAATTAATTTTGAGTTGTTTTACTGATAAAAGTAGAGTTGTTTATGTGATTTTCCAAAACAGTGTCAATGCGAAACCTCAATAATTTCCTTCATTTGCTATTGAACCTGAGCCATCCTCTTCCGTCAGGTTCCCATCATCTCGGTGTCCATCTGGGAGTGAGCAGAGCAGAAATATCTTACAGGACCAAGCAAAAAATGGTTAACATTGATTTCCTATACTCATTTTTCGGAAATGTGTGAAATAACAAAAAATCCTTTTGCTAAAAAGTTTTGGGACGCGCCACTAATAAGGGTGTTTCGCATTACAGGGGGGTCAGCTGACCCTTTGACCCCTCCCTGGATCCGCCACTGCATGTGGTACACTGCTAAAGAATATTCCCATCATTCCAATGAATTCAACCCTTGTTCCATGTGCTTGTGTTGTTTGTTGCGAATGAGCGCATTTAAATTTGCACAATAACCGGCTTCATATTACAAACCGTTTTGACAGCTTATGCTTACTGCAATTGTATTAATTAGAATTTTGAGTTCCTGGATCATTGAGCCTAACCAGAATGAATGCTCTCCTTCTCTCTCTTTTGGATGTTCTCGGTGAACCTAGAGAACAAGAGGCAAGAAGAAGGGGTGATTATGAGAAAAAAAATTCTGAAGCTCACAGAAAAACTTCTGAAAGGTTTTTTTTTCACACTTCTTTGTCGAAATTTGCGTTTTTTCCTCGATATTTTGAAGAAACATGCATTTTTTTTAGATTCTGTCACGAAATTCGCCTTATTTGCACGATCTATTGACAAAATCCCACGTTTTTTCGCGATCTGTTGACGAAATTCGCTTTTTTTTTCGCGATCTTTTGACGGAATTTGCATTTTTTTTCGCGATCTTTTGACGGAATTAGTTTTTTTTTTTCCCGCAATCTTTTGACGGAATTCGCTTTTTAGACGAAATTATCTTTTTTCCTTGATTTTTGGATGAAATTTGAGGGGTTTTTCACGATTTTCTTAATCGAAATTCATGTTTATTCTGCGTTCTTTTTAAGAAATTCTAGTTTTTTTTCCTGAGATGTTTTAAAAAAATTTGCGATCCTTTGAAGAAATTTGTGTTTGTCACGATCGTTAGATGATCTTTAGAGTTTTTTTTTTCAGGATTGTTTGTCGAAATTAGCTTCCCCCCCCCCACGATATCCTTGGATGAAATTAAGTTTTTTTCCCGATTCTTTGTCGAAATTTGCTTTTCTCCGTGATCTTTTGACGAATTTTGCGTTTTTTTCACGATCTTTTGACAAAATTTGAGTTGTTTTAGCAATCTTTTGACGAAATTTGCGTTGTTTTAGCCATCTTTTGACGAAATACGCATCTTTTTCGGTGATCATTTGTCAAAATTCACGATATTTTTTGGTGAAATTTTGGCAATCTCGAATTTTTAGGAACAAGAAGAAAATTTTAGGAGAATTTTAGGAATTTTAGGGGGAATGCTAGCCCTGCAATTAGCCTAGATCAGGGTTCTCAAACTATGGTACGCGTACCAGTACTGGTACGTGAAGCTCTGTTTACTGGTACGCGAAAGCCCGATACTGGTACGTGAAATAAAATAAAAAATGCAGCTTATGAAAAGAAAAAATGGTTCAATTTCCCCCCCTTTCCTCTTTCTTGAATTGTCAGTTCACCGGCTCCTCAACGCAGGAACTTCAGCGCTATACCGGAGAAAAGTAGGATACTGACAAAGCAAAACACACACGTACGAAAATACAATCCTTCTTATTTAAATATGGTTTCACATATACAGGGATGATTGTGTTCCAGTATTTTGTACACCACTGAATTTATATAGCAATATTCTTATTATGTCATCGCATAATTTATGGATTACAGAAGAAAACGATTGCTATATAAATTTAGTGGTGTACAAAATACCGGTACACAATCATCCCTGCATACACTGGAGAAGAAAGGGCACCTATTCCGCTGTATGTCGTTTGTCATGAGACACTATCTAATCACTCAGTGAAACCATCTCTTCTTATAAGACATTTTGATTTCAATTATGAGGATTTAAAGAATAAGCCCATGAAGTTTTTTCAAAGATAATTGAAAGAGCTATCTGCAAGCAAGGGGGAAAAATAGCTTCATTCTCAGAATTGAATGAAATTTTTTTATATGCATCTTATAAAGTAAGCTTAAAAATAGCCAAAGCAGGTAAACCGTACACTATTGGAGGAATTTTTATTGTTGCCATTGCTGAAAACATGGTTAATGCAGTTTTGTGAGAAAAAGCAGCTAAACAAATTTGCTCAATTCCTTTGTCTAATAGCATTGTATCATGAAGGATTACAGAAATGGCATCAGATGTTAAAGAGTAGTTAATAGAAAAACTTATATTTAGTCAATATTACTCCATTCAGTTGGATGTGAGCACAGATATTACAAATATGGCCCAGATTCTCACGTTCGTAAGATATTTGGATGAGAACTCAGTGAAAGAGGATTTCTTATTTTCTAAAACTTTAAGCGGTCGAACTACTGCTAAAGATATTTTGAAAAATTTGATTTATTTATGAAGTCGCATGACATAGATTGCTGTTGTTGCACACTGAAGGGCGATAGCTCTCGCGAGGTAATGTTTTAACTCACCTGTTTGAACTTCGTTCAGAATTAGGATGAGAATGGAACTGGATGGGAATTTGATGAATTGGATGGGAACATTTGAACTTCGTTCAAATGTTTCTCAGTGATACTTCATCAGATTTAAAGGATTGTTTCGTAGACGAATTGTGGCTTTGCCGACTAGCTTATTTGGCAGATATATTTTGTCTGCTAAATGAACTAAACAAAAGTTTTCAAGGATTCCATACAATGCCTTTTACAGTGTACGACAAAACAAAAGCATTGAGAAGAAAGTTTTCCATCGCCATCAATGATTTGAAAATAGGAACCCTGTCATTGTTTCCTATGTTAGAAAGCTTCATGGCTGAAAATAAAATTGTCAAAACACCTCCTGAATTGGCAAGAGACATAAATGATCACTGTGAAAGTCTGATAAGAGATTTTGAAGAATACTTTTCTGAAAAATTAACATCAGAGTTTTGGATAAGGAATCAGTTTCTTATCAGAGATACCTTGCCATTGACTCTCACGAAAGAAGAAAGAAATCAACTCATTCCGCTCTCCTGTGATGGATTATTGGAATCCCCATTCAAAAATACGAATTTAATGAAATTCTGGTTGGCGAGGAAAGAAGAATACCCACTAATATCTGATAAAGCTGTAAAATTCCTACTTGTTTTTAGCACTACATATCTTTGTGAATCTGCTTTTTCTTCATTTCTTTTTTTGAAAAAAAAAACATAGGTATAGATTAAACATCGAATTTGACTTACGTCTAAAACTAACTAACCATAGGTGCCAACCTCTCATTAATATTCCGTAATATGCGGGTTAATTTGACCCAGCTTTAGTTAGTTTCGTAACAGAAATTTTTTTAAGAAATGAAATTAAATAAATTCCAAGTAGAAACCTGAAGTTGAATAAATAAAGATTCATCTAATAATTTTTCTGGTTTGAAGCATTGTTAAACTGGATCAAATTAACCCACATATTACGGAATATTAATGAGAGGTTGGCACCTATGACTAAGATTGAACCGGACATGAGGAAGCTGAGTTCCATAAATCAGGCACACCCTTCCCATTAGCAATACAGGGAAATTAATAGAGTCATCCTTCTGTATTTGTATCAATTTACGCCAATATGTCATTAAATATTGTATATTTTTTTCTACCTAAACACTGTATTTTGACAATGTGCACATTATTAAAAATGTATCATTTTTATTATTTCAATGTTAATATAAAGCAGGCGATCTAAGTACCAATTTAATAATGTAATCAGGCAATTAAATTCAATAAAATTTGCTCAGATGCACGCACAAAAGATTGGAAAAATGTTTCATTAGACAGATTTTTCTGTTGTGACAATTCCTCCTTCCGGGCTTTAATAAGTCCAATTAAATCTTACTCTCACTCAATTTTAATCTTACTCATACATAGAAGTCTGAAGTGGTAAACCAGATGTGGGCCTCTAATCCACAGAGAAAGCCGCAACCATATGTTCGGCATAAAAATTCGTCTGTTCAGACCGAAAAATTTCTAGC
The DNA here is from genome assembly GCA_963931845.1 of Maratus michaelseni. Taxonomy (NCBI): domain Eukaryota; kingdom Metazoa; phylum Arthropoda; class Arachnida; order Araneae; family Salticidae; genus Maratus; species Maratus michaelseni. The sequence goes on along the minus strand of OZ007597.1, from coordinate 29,418,796 downwards.
AGATATAATTCCTAACAAACTTGAGTTTCATTGCAGTTATAAATTTGTGTCGCTTTCTAAGAAGTGACGTTACATGGACATAAATGGCCCCGTATATTCTGGCCACTTGAGTCCCGATTGCTACGTCTCTCAAGCACTTCAGAAACCGCCATCTGCTCCCATCTAAGAGACTAAACATTAATGAACACTTAAGATTTGGCCGAACAGATATACCCAACTGGCGGGAGGCCTTAAGCAGTACTCTGAATTCAGTTGCAGTCGAGCGACAAGCTCCCAGACTTCTCTTGTGTGAGAAAGTCTCTGAATGCGGCCCATGTGCCGGTCAGGCAAGAACTTTGCCTTTTATTTGAAAGTACTCTGATTCCTGCAGAGTAAGAGAGCGTCTTGCTCTGAAAAATCTCTCCCTTGTGAGACGGTGTTATTCGGCTCCCAGTGCCTAGTAGAACTATTCGGAAATCCTGATCCAAAAATCCCAATGGAAGCCACTACATGTTGCTTATGTATTTTGTTATGTGTACTGTGATAGTGTTGTAATTAAAGTCTGTTTGTTTGAAAAAAAACTGTTTGATGATTTAATAATTACGCTACAGTGTATTAGCTTTGAGTTTGTCACCTGCTGGTACGCGGAAGTGTACATTTCTACTTAGTGGTACGCCAGTCTAAAAGTTTGAGAACCCCTGGCCTAGATGGACCTAATGTTAATTTGAAATATTTGAGAACTGTGCATTAGGAGCTTAAATAAAATAAAGGACATTTTTTAATTTATATTGACACTTGTAGCCTTCATATTATCCATAAAACATTTCAAAGAGGCAATAAAGTCACTAAGGGGAAATTAAATTAAATTCTTGCAGTAATCTACAAAATTTTTAAGGATAGCTGCAAAGCGTGTAGACCTCTGTTACATAAAGTAATGTTTTTGCTTTAAAATTCTGTCAAGTCAGACGGGTTGAAAATGTAAAAGTTGCTGAAAGAGCTCTGGAAGTTTTTCCTAATGTGAAAAAATGTTTTAATGAGCATAAAGCAAATTTGCCCCACAATGCAAGTATTGGAAATATTGAAAATCCATGTAATGACAAACTGTGACAATCAAAAATTGCAATTTTCAGTTCTTTAGCATCAATGTTAGAGCCATTTCTGAAGAATTTCCAAACTCCAAAGTCTTTTTTTTACATGACTCCATTTCAGACTTGTTGTGCAGAGTAATGTTGCTCTTTATCAGAAAAGAAGCGTTATCAGATGCCAAAACACAAAACAAATTATTTCGCAGTGATATATCATTAAAAACAAATAATTAGAGCCCAAGAGATGAATATTGGAATAAGAGCAAGAAGCTATGTCTCGAATCAAAGCTAGTGATTAGAAAAAAACCAGTTCCATGAATGTAAAAAATTTTTATAGAAATGACAACTAAAATTATTACAAAGTTTAATGTTAATTTTGGTATTCTTAGATCACTTTCATATATAATAACATTAATAAGAAGAAGCAATACAGTATTAAGTGAAAAAGAATGAGTGCCTTATTACAAATTTTCAAGGATCACAAAGAAGAAAACATTTGTCAGTGATTCAAGAAACCTTTTCAACACCTATGCCATCAACTTCAACGTGCCATTTTCAAGATCAAAGTCCTGAAATAAACTCAGTTCAAAGCATTTTTCTTGACAAATCTGTTCAAGTGGACTTTGTTAAAGTTCCGCTCTAATAGAGGCTAATATCTATGAATTGGAAGAGAGTGGAAGTAACTATGACTGTCCACGTCCTGATGAGAACAGTTTCAGTTCAGAAGATGAATACATTGCTGCTGAAAATTATAAGCAGCACATGATAACTCGAACTGGTGTTGTCAATTGAAAAAGACCCAAAACTTTTCTTGGGTTTACCTCCAAGAAGTTTTTTTTTTAATTGGATTACTGTGTGAACAAGTCCCACTGCCTACTAATCACATATATGTGGTTCTGAAAAAACTTCGGCTGAATATGCCATTTTCTGTCATGGCACTGGACTTTGTCTTAAGAATTAGCACAGTAAGCAGAGTCTTTTCAAAGTCGCTGCCAGTGCTAGCAAAAGAAACGCTGGAGCTAATTGTGTGACCGAATAAAGAATATATTTGTGTGCACTTACCAATACTTTTTCGTGCATGATATGCCAAAGTACAATCAATTATTGATTGTTTGGAAATAGAGATAGAGAAGCCAAGCAATCCAATACATCAATCGCTCACGTGGTCAAATTATTATGGTGGCAATACTATTAAATATTTAGTATCTTGCACACCAGATGGTTTGATCACGTACATTTCAGAGGGATTTGGTGGTAGATCATCAGATCTGCTAATCGTACAGGAGTCTGCTTATATCAACAAGCTAAGTCCTGATGCCCTTGTCATGGCATACAGGGGATTTTAAAATATATCCGTTTTGCTAGAGCAAAGAGGCTGTTCACTAATTAGCCTACCATCAGTTTCTGCTTCAATAGAAAATACTAAAGCCGAAGTAAAACTGTCACAATGAATAGCTGCTCTTCGCATTCATGTGGAAAGAGTTATTGGCAGGCTGAGAGATTTTTCTATGCTTCCACATGCATGCATAGATAACCACCTTGTCCCCTATTTAGACTATCTAATAATTATAGCCTGTGAGATTGTAAATGTCCAAGATCATTTGATTAAAAAAATTTGTAATTTTTTATTTTGTGTTTTATATTGTTTAATTTAATTTGTTTTATATTTTGATAAAAATAAACATATACCACAAAATCATATGTATAATGAAAGCAGGTGCTTAAAATGGTCCACTGTAAATGAGAAAATTAATATTACCTTATTGAAACATCGTATACATAGAATCTTTATTTTGATTTAAACCCGATGGATAGTGTGAAAAACCATTAAAAAATTTGTGCCAAAGATTAAATAAAACAATTAAAAAACATAATGAATTTAAGTTTAACTGCAAAATAAACTGTGACCGCTAACTCTATCAACCGACGCCACGAAAATGTAAACAAACCGGACTGAAGTTGCGATTTGTAAACAAACGAGATCGAAATGCGATCTTGAATAAAAACAAAACCCCAATTTAAGATATAGCAAAAATATGATTTTAAAACTAAAATTAAAAGAATTTTGTAGAATAAAAATGTGTTGTTTGCGACACAACATCAATATGATAAGGGGAATATGTCCTTGCAGTGTTGGAGGTACCGGAAAATTATGCAAGCATGCATCAGCTGTTTTTTTTAGCCTTGAACAGTCCAATAACATCTTATAATATCACAAACAGAGAAACAAAAAGCTTTAATGTTATTTGTTTCAGAAGGTACAAGACCCAGTGCTGTTTGGTTTGAATCTTTCAGGTTCAAACAAAATCTTCATTTATTTTGACTGAGCCGGCATTAACATTTTAAATAAAGTGGAAAAATTTAACTATCAAAACTTGAAAAAATCTTTTTATCCACTTGTAGGAACATAGAAAAGACTGGGCAGGTTTTTTAATAAAAGATTTACAAACAAGAGGATGCAACACAACTAACTATGTTTAGGTAGTCTTTAGAATTCTGAAAGATATATTAGACAGAGTGTTGGCATATAATTAGTAGATTTTATAACTACCCGTTATGAAATATACATGCGGCAAAGACTGGTTACTTTTTCAAATGGCCACTACTCTAATTCCTTTTTAATTAAAATGTTGCCCAGAAAATGTGACTTATCTACTTTTTCCATTGAATATAATGAGAAAGAAGATAGTTTTAAAGTTGCACATTTGGGGAAAACATATACAGTTGATATGGTAAGAGGTATATGTACTTGCAGTTTTGGAGGTTGTGAAAAATTATGCAAACATGCATCTGCTGTTTTTCTGAGCCTCGAACACTCAAGTACCTCTTTTAATATTGCTAACAAAGAAGCGAAAGCTTTAATGTTATTTGTTTCAGAAGGTACAAGACCCAGTGCTGATTGCAAACAAAATCTTCATTTATTTTGACTGAGCCCCAGATTCATTTTAAAAAATTACCAGAAAAGAATGATTCTAAAAGCACAGAGACAGATGTAGTTGATACAAATGTAATAGCATCATCTGGATAGAACAACCTACCCTCGCTCACGGAAGTAGAATGGTTGAAACTTTGGGCTCTCTTTGGTAGAATTGAAGAGGCAGAATCGGCTAATCCAACATTTGATGTTTGTTTCTGAAGGAATAAAACCTACTGCTGAATGGATAAGGTTTTAAATGAAAACTTCATACAATACTTCAACTGAGCTCCAAATTCATTTTCAAAACATAACAGAAATGATGATTCTCAAAGCATGTAGACAGAAGATGGTAAGTTAGTTGTTTTACCCAAATGTAGTATCATCTCATAGAAAAATTTGTCCATCAAAAAATGGTAACCCATTAAAGACCAACGTTGTGTTTTCGCAACATTAATTTATATATTTTTTTTTTTTCTGACTTGCGTTTTTAATATTTTTTTTTCCAGCATACTGTAGATATACCCTTTATCCTTCTTGAAATATAGATGTTTACTTTACATCATAAAAATGTAGTTATTGGAATGAGTTTGCAATAGGAAAATGCCCCATTACACCAGTAAAGAAAATGAAAAAAGAAGATTGTGGTATATTTGATTCTGCTTTTCATACGAAACATGGCATTTCAGTAGTTAGATAGAATGATAATTTTGCTGTCACAATGGCTAGAAATTGGGATAAAATATATCCATTATCAATGGCTAAGAGATACTCAAGAAAAGAAAAAAATAAATTTCGATTAAACAACCCAAATTAATCAAAAATTATAATAAATATGTATTGCCGGTGTGGGCCTACTTGACAACTTTGTTGCTATGTATAGGAGTACAAAAAAAGGCAAGAAATGGTGATGGCTGATTTTTTAAAAATTTTATTCACGTCGCCAAAGTAAATGCATGGAGGCTCTATATGATTTCTACAGATTCGAAAATCTCTATTTTGGATTTTCAACGAAGTGTTGCTTAGTCATTGCTAAAATTGTCAGAGTAATCGTCAGATATATACATACTTCTGCATCACTTTGATCCGCTGGTTAGAGGTTTGGTTTGAGATTGCTGTTTTGGTAAGATTTTATATTGCAAGATTTTGCATTGAGTGTGCAGCACAGCACGCCTGCTGTATGCTTCTCTGTCGGTAGCAGTGACCCAATTTAAATGTCTTTCTATTTGTGATTTAATATTTCAAGGACTCTGATGAAAGGAGGGGCCCGCTAGCAGGCAAAGCCACGTAGTATGATTATTTAGGACTTGTTCAATGTTTGTTTCATAGAATCATGAAATAACTAAGCTCCGCCTTAAAGAATTGGTATTGATGTTCTATTATAAAGGTTGATAGGTCTGTTCAGTTGGCCAATTACAATGGTTTTAGTATTTGTGCTTCTAAATTATGTATTTTTTAACAGTTTTAGTCTTTAAATATATATTTTACTTGTTTATTTATTGAGTTATTTCTATTACAGGAAGAAAATAGTTCCTGAAAAAAAGCTCTCTGAGAAAAAGGATTTTTTTCTGAGTATCAGGAATAAAATGATTGCAAATAAAAACTACATTATGTAATAATTGTGGTAATTTAGAAGACATTCTAAAAAGTAAAAATCAGGAAATTGAAAGGCTACAAGATGAACTTCAAAACAGAGAGCACTCGCTCCAGAAGAGCAAAGAAAAGTTTAAAGAAATGAAACGGAAATAAAAAGAAAAAAGATATTAAAGAAAAAAAAGATATTAAAGAAATAAAAGAACTGCAGGAGGGAAAAAAGTTTGGTTCATTGATTATCCCAAAACAAAAATTGTCTCTATGCAGAGATAATGATTATTCTAAATATGTTAGGGATATCCTTGAGATTTGCTTTGGGAGGGAAACGAATAACTCTGATAGTTGATGCTGAAGAAAGAGTTGTATTCCGAGCAACCCATATCCCCCCAAGCTACCATCTGGCTCATTGTACACGACGAAGGACTACATCTTTATCATTTACCACGCGTCCAGGCACTGAAACCGAGAGACTACAACAATCGTATGGATTTTGCGCAGTGGTTTTTGCAAGAAACTGCTGCAGACCGACACTTCGCAACAAGTGTTCTCTTCACGGATGAGGCTGCGTTCTCATTACCGTAAAATCCCGTTAATCCACCCTTCCCGATCCAGCACCCCCCTCCCACTTTGTAAACAAATTGGAAAATTAAAAAAATCTCGAGTAAGCACTGTCCCCCAAAAGAAATTTCACCGTGCAAGTCAAGATCAACACGAAATATTTAATCTCACGAGTGTTTTTTTTCCCCTGACGGATCAGAAAGGCATGACGATTCTTTGATATATCGCAAATGTGTACAAACACAAAAGTAACATACACAACATCAACTTTTGTCAATCAGAAAAAGCAATATAACCAAACATTAGTTTTGATGTAAATTTATCTCCATGGCGATATGAAGTTAATAAAAATATTGATAATGAAAGTTTCTCATGAAATGAGTTAAAAAATGTGTATTTGATGCTGTGTGTGAAATATTGATTAAAAAATAATCTATTTATTTTATCAAAGAATTTATAGTCGTATTTAACGTTATTATGAAAACCAATCACAAAAAAGTATCGATTGATTGATCAGTAGATGGCGCCACAGTCGAATTTGTAGTGTATTTTGTGCTATCTTTGTGGTAGCAATGTTTTTCATTTTAAAAATCTGGCAACACTACCAATTCGTTCTGTATGTTCTCAATTTTTGTGATTTGTATTATTTATTTAGCATTTATAGATAAGAAATGATTTTAAAAAATAAAACTTATTTAATCTCCCTAGTTAACAACAGATGGCGTCACCACATAAAATGTTACTAGTTCTAGAAAGTATTTCAGGACATTTTCAACTGCAATTTCTCAGTGTTTTCTAATTATTTAAAATTATTAAGTTCCATTTATTATTCTGTTACCATATTAATGACAGATATTAGTGTTATTATTTATCTAAATGCATTCCAGTTTAAAAGCTTCTGAAATCACCATTAATCGTGAAGTTACTGTTTTTCTATTTTGTACATCATTTTTTTTTTTCAAAATGTTTTTCTTTTCTCACTTTATTAAAATAATGCATACTTTGCGACGATCGATGATTAGCATGGTGATATGTCAATGTATCAACCATCAGGATGAAAACCTGCATGCTATACGTCTGCACAGCGCACAACAAAAATGTTCCGTTAATGTGTGGGCTGGCATTGTTGGAGAGTGCCTACTTGGTCCATACATTCTCCCAGAAAAACTTAATAGTTACATTTATCTAACATTCTTGCAAGAGTTTCTGCCAGAAATGTTCAATGATGTTCCGATGCCTATTCGTAGATTAGATGCATTCAATTTCAACACTATGCAATTCCTGTGCATTTCAGCACAGACATCAGAGCACATCTGCAGGTTACTTTTCCTGGAGGCTGGATTAGTCACGGTGGACCAATCGCATAGCCACCACGATCACCAGACCTATCTCCCTTTGATTTTTTTCTTGTGGGGATTTTTAAAAGGATTTTGTGTATGAAACACCGGAGGACTTGGTAGGAAGAATCGTTGTAGCAGCAGGATGTGTTCGAGATACATCTGGTATCTTTGAGAAGGTGTGCCGTTCCATGCAACATAGACGCCAGGTGTGTCTCAGTGCATCTGGCAAAAAATTTGAGCATCTGCTGTAAGCTCAACATTTGGCTTGCATTAGTCGCATGTGAGTAAGTAATTATCAATACAATGATCTATAATGGTTTTGTTTTTTCTCTTTGTGTTATGTATTATTTAAGATGCCCTGTAGCGGCTCCGGATCGCAGTTGCGACCATCTGTTCCCATGCGATTTTTGATACTTATTGTATGACTGATCTATCATGTCATTTTGTCCACGTTTTTCTTTAATCACCCTGTATATGATTTTCATCAGCTTATACTATAGAAATATATGGAAAATACCAAATATATCTAGAAATAATTTAGTGTCGAAGTAAGTCTACTTAAAATCACTATATCTGCCAGAAATATTTTTAATATACTGCTTGCAAATTTTCTGTTTAGCAAATTTTCTGCAAATGTTCTTTTTGTATAAATTTTTAGTTCATGGTGGCTTTTCTTTTACAGAAGAATTATATAATCACTCTACATGGCTGAAATATAATACGCAACCATGGACAGAAGTATTACAACATTGGAAAGAAACTTGTTTACTTAGGATTAAAGCAAAAAATAAAAATGTCCAAGACCTTATTCTTGAATGGTGTATTCTGAAGAAATTATAAGGTTACTCCAGTAAGTATATGCTATCCCTGTTAAATAATTAATATTATAGAGTATAATGTACTTCTCCATCAACCACTTTTCATAACAAAAACTATCGCTAAATTATAAAATTCAATGCCAAAAATGCATGACCGTAACACGTCAGAAGAGTTACACGTGTATATGGGCCAATATTTCTTAACTAACATTATGTATATTGTAAATTTTATTTATAGTTGACACTTTGGTGATTGGGGCTTTTCCAAATTTCTTGTATTTAATTATTTTTTTTTTATTTAATTAATTTTTTATTAATTTTATTTTGATTTATTTTTTAGGAGATTCCAATTGCAGCATCCTTCCATTTGTTTGTTTGGCAATGGATTTTTTTTTTTTTTTTTAAATGAAAAAGTTGTCAACAGGATAATGGAGAAGTAGCGAGTATAATTAACTTTTCCACAATGTTCTGGGATTAGGATTATTTGTTAAACTGATTTAATTTATCTTTTTCTTTAATACAGTTGGAGAGTAACTATGATTATCTTTTCTCCGATAAACAGGTTTGTTTATTCTCAGAGTTTTGTGATTTATATGCTGTTCTGCTTCATCAGAATAACAGTACAGAACAGGAGACCCCATACTTTGAAGCTTTTAAAAATAAAAATGTTTCCCAAGGTAAGTTTTTTGCTTTAATATACTTTATTTATGTAAATATATTAAGATAAAGTAGTTCAGGAAAGTGAAATTATAATTTTAGGTTTCAAAAATTGTGCTACTTAGTGTAGAGATAGGGAGATTAATTTTTTAAAAGCATTTTTCTATGAAGCGTTAGCATAGTATGTGTAAAAATTTTATATTAGACTAGAATCGCATGTGATTTAATGATATACAGCGAGATTTAACTGAGAAAAGTATTTAAAAATGTATTTTTTTTTACAGCAAAACTTCTTTTCACAGCTCTAAACGGTATAAATATCCAAGTTTTTAAAAATAATAGTTTTGCTTGTAGAACCCCCCAAACACTTGCACTTTAATTATGGCCACCCTGTATATATTATATGTATATATTATAAAAATATTATATATTTCTCTGGTTTTCAAGATAATGAGATCTATCAGCTCAAATCAGTGTAAAGTATGTACACAAATAGGCATTTTCATGCTTACGTTTTTCTATTCTTATTTCACAGTCTGCAGAAGATGGAACGTATTGACAAGTACAAAAAGTCTATAGGAAAACATCAGGGTGGAATTCTCTCCGTCTCATCATTGCCAGACCAAAGTTGTGAAAGATTTTGTAAATCAGTTGCCAGATTCTGTCACTTCAATGAGGTTGAAATTCCTAGAACATTGGGATAGCCCATGGACTGATGTTGAACAACTTGCTGATGTACTTCAGAAGAGATGCCCTCATCTAAACAGTTTAATTTTGAACAGAGCTATATTATCCCAAGGTCCCCCCTTTGTTATAGGCATAGCCGATTATTTTTTACATGATGTAAAAACTTTAAGGATTCATAGTTCCACACTCGCTGACTGTCCTGAAAACGGGGTATTAGTTACAGATTCAAAAATCAAAGTTTTAGATATTCAATGGTGTATACTTGGAGAGTTCAACAAGCCTAATTTTGAAAGAATGCCTAATCTAAAAGAAATAATAAATTACTTTATTTTAGTAAAAATTGCAAGTTAAAAAAAAAAGATTCTCCATTAGGTTGGACAAGTTGAAGAGTAAAATAATGAAGCAGAAGAATGCATGGTAAATTACCTGAAAAATAGGAGAGTTGTTACAAATTTTTCTCCCCATACCATGAAGACAAGATGCCCGTTTCTTTTAATGATATTTTTAAGCTTCCCAGTCAATTGTTAGCAGGAAGAATAGAATGAGCAATGCACCTGTTGTCATTTCCAATAAACCTTGGAAACTTCCAAATGCAATTATTTTTGGCTTTAATGTTAACTACATTAATTATATAAGTAGAAAAATATTTAAAAAAGTTTGACCTATCTGTTTAAGCAAAAATGAGAGCATATATTTTGTTTAAGTCTGTCTTAAGTTGAAATGAGTATTCGTTTAAAAATGCCCCATGTAGGGGTACATTTGAACAAAAAAAACAATTTAAAAAAAAAAATGTGTCAATTTAATTGAATATTGTATGTATTAATTTTTTCATACATAAAATCGATGCTTTTTTCTTATTATAAATAGTGTTATTTCTCAGAACTTATATATAGTGGTGAAAATTATACATTACTGAAAAGTGTTCAAATTTGCCCCTCCCCCCCCCCCCTCTCCCATATGCTTTATGGCTTTCTTTGCACTATTTAGCAACTGTACATAAAACAAACTTTTAAATTATATGTAATCTGCATTACAGGAATCCATTGAAAATATGTTTATATTAAAGATTTAACTTGCATCTAATATGCAAAAATGAAGTAGAAAGAAAAAAGTTTAAAAATGAGAGAGCATTTATCAGCATTTTTTGGGTGATGCTTGATGGATATATAATATTTTCAATTCAGTGTTGCTTCACTTTCAAACAATAATAGTATTCTGAAATTAAGAGTTTTATTTAATGTTGTTAAAAGTTTTTTTTTTTTTAAATGACATGAAGTACATTTATCATTGTTCCTTACCAATGTTAAATAAATAAAATCTGATTTTAAAAAAATCATTTGATTTACATCATGATTTATATTGTAGTTTAAATCAAATAAGCCTGATGCATTGAAAACTTTTTTTTAAGGCTATAAATGATCTTAAGCCAACCACTGAGAGAAAAAAAAACAAAGATGGGATCCATGGGTAGACCAATTGTGCAACCAACCATTTGTCATATTTGTATCAGAGACATTAACCAACAGCTCACAGTGCTACATCTTCATAGACCATATTTTATATAAATTAGAACATTTCTTTGCACTATTTAGCAACTGTACATAAAACAAACTTTTAAATTATACGTAATCTGCATTACAGGAATCCATTGAAAATATGTTTATATTAAAGATTTAACTTGCATCTAACTTGCAAAAATGAAGTAGAAAGAAAAAAGTTTAAAAGTTTTTAAATAGTTAAAAGTTTAAAATATTTTATTTTTAGATATTCCAAACAGATGAAAAGCAGGAACTCACTATGTGATCTTGAGATGGCTTGATTTCTAGAATCTCCACTCAAGGCTATTGACATTTGCTTCAAAGCCATAGATGCTCTGAATGCCTCCTATGCACCAGATAGCATACAAGTGTGGATGCTGCTGCAAAAAGGAGTCTATAAGATTTCAACAAAATATGACAAGCAGATCCCCTCAGTAAATATATTGTCTGCCTTAAAAAGAGGTTAAAATTCTTTTTAATTCAATGTGCTAAATTTTCTTTGATCGAAATCTTACAAACGCATTTTAAAAGGCAACATTATTTTAACTCATTAAGTAAATACACCTGTCGGCAAAGCAATTGCATAAGGGATTTTCCAACTTCAAAATATTTTTTCAAAAATTTAATTCATACCCATGTTGCTCACGCCCCAATTGCTTTGAAATCTGCTGCGAGTAATAATTTTCCTCATGTCAATAATAATTTAGCTATGGATACAATAAATTCAAATGACATGGAAAATTCAGCAAAATCAATGGAAATTATTTCCAGTATATCAGAAGTGTCTCCTGAACAATTTCGGAAACATGTGCCAGAAGGAGCTTCATCTTATGTTACTAGGTTGTCTAGTATACCCTCAATGCCGAGAAGCTTGGTTCAAGAAGTTGTTGAACTAACAACAGATTTTTTAGGAGAAGGTTATCTCCCCATTTTAAAGGATAATATTATGTCTTCTTTAAATGATTGTAATGATAAATATAAGGCTGATATAGAAGCCACGTTTAAAACTTTACAATCTCCTTTTGAGGTGTGAGATACTGAATATTTGATGTTGAAACATTTTGAAAAAAACATACTTTAATAAAGGCCATTTCTTATTGTGTTGGGGAGAAAATTTGTGAAAAATGTACAAAAAATGGTGTAATTTTAGAAAATCAAACTGTTTATTATCAGTTTATTCCAATGCGCAGTGTATTATTAAATGATTTCAAAATTACTTGGTGTATTAAAGAAATGCTTAGACTGGGTTTATCAGCAATCTATGCAGCAAGGGCCATTATTCAAAATGTTTCAATGTAGTTTGTGGAAATATGTGACATCAAAATTTACAGATATGCATGTCTTGCCTATTTTTTTGTATTTTGATGACTTGAAGGTTAAGAATCCTCTTGGGTTGTCTGCTAGAATACACAAGTTAGGAGCTGTATATTACAGTATATCCGACATACCACCACATATTTTGTCCTGCTTACAAAACATTTTTAGCATTATTATTCCACTCGAGCGATCACTCAGAGTTTGGAAATAAAGCTATTTTTCAGAATTAGTTTTTTAGGAGACTGAGGGTATTAAAATTAGTACTCATGATGGCGATATGCAAGTATATTTTGTCACTCATACTTGGCGACAATTTGGGTTTAGACGCTATTTTAGGATTAGTTGAAAGTTTTTCTGCCAGTTTTGCCTGTCGATTCTGTTCAGTGAGCAAGGAAGTGTTGAAAACCCAAATTAAAGAAGATATTACACTTTTACAATCAGAAAATAATTATGAGAGTGATTTAGTTTCTGCCAATATGTCTGCAACTAGTCTTAAGGAGTGTTGCATATGGAATATTATTCTATGTTTTCATTTATTGAATAATAAATCTGTTGACATAATGCATGATTTATTAGAAGGTGTTTGCAGGTATGACATGGCTTCAATTATGAACTATTTTGTGTTTAATTCAAAAATGTTTAGCGTAAGTTTCTTAAACTTCCGCATAAGATATTCTGATTATGGTTCTACTGAAAAGGGCAATATACCTCCAATAATTAATGGAGGGAATATTAAAAAAGGATGTTTAATTATGTCTGTATCTGAAATTTTGTGTTTAGTACTTTATTTTGGTGTTATGATAGGGGATTTAGTTGATACAAAAAATGAAGTATGGCAATTTCATTTGATTTTGAAAAAGATTATTGATCTTGTAACTCAATACAGTCAAAATGCGCTGGTTTACCTTTCGACTTTAATTTGTGAGCACAGTGAAATGTACCAAACACTATTTAAGCTGCCATAAAAACCAAAATTTCATTTCATTTTGCATTATCTGTGTATAATGCTCGAAATACTCCACTCAAGGCTATTGACATTTGCTTCAAAGCCATACATGCTCTGAATGCCTCCTATGCACCAGAGAGTATACAAGTATGGATGCTGCTGCAAAAAAGAGTCTACAAGATTTCAACAAAATATGACAAGCAGATTCCTTTAGTAAATATATTGTCTGCCTTAAAAACAGGTTAAAATTCTTTTTAATAAAATGGGATAAATTTTCTTTGATCAAAATTTTACAAACGCATTTTAATTTGCAACATAATTTTAACTCATTAAGTAAATACACCTGTCGGCAAAGCAATTGCATGAGGGATTTTCCAAGTTCAAAATCTTTTTTCAGACATTTAACTCATACCCGCGTTGCTCACGCCCCAATTGCTTTGAAATCTACTGCGAGTAATAATTTTCCTCATGTCAGTGATAATTTAACTACGGATACACAATAAATTCAAATGAGATGGAAAATTCAGCAAAATTAATGGAAAATATTTCCAGTATATCAGAAGTGTCTCCTGAACAATTTCGGAAACATGTGCCAGAAGGAGCTTCATCTTATGTTGCTAGGTTGTCTAGTATACCCTCAATGCCGAGAAGCTTGGTTCAAGAAGTTCACGTTTAAATCTTTAAAATCTCTTTTTGAGGTGTTAGATACTGCATATTTGATGATGAAACATTTTGAAAAAAACATACTTTAATAAAGCCCATTTCTTATTGTGTTGGGGAGAAAATTTGTGAAAAATGTACAAAAAATGGTGTAATTTTAGAAAATTAAACTGTTTATTATCAGTTTATTCCAATGCGCAGTGTATTATTAAATGATTTCAAAATTACTTGGTGTATTAAAGAAATGCTTAGACTGGGTTTATCAGCAATCTATGCAGCAAGGGCCATTATTCAAAATGTTTCAATGTAGTTTGTGGAAATATGTGACATCAAAATTTACAGATATGCATGTCTTGCCTATTTTTTTGTATTTTGATGACTTGAAGGTTAAGAATCCTCTTGGGTTGTCTGCTAGAATACACAAGTTAGGAGCTGTATATTACAGTATATCCGACATACCACCACATATTTTGTCCTGCTTACAAAACATTTCTAGCATTATTATTCCACTGAAGCGATCACTCAGAGTTTGGAAATAAAGCTATTTTTCAGAATTAGTTTTTTAGGAGACTGAGGGTATTAAAATTAGTACTCATGATGGCGATATGCAAGTATATTTTGTCACTCATACTTGGCGACAATTTGGGTTTAGACGCTATTTTAGGATTAGTTGAAAGTTTTTCTGCCAGTTTTGCCTGTCGATTCTGTTCAGTGAGCAAGGAAGTGTTGAAAACCCAAATTAAAGAAGATATTACACTTTTACAATCAGAAAATAATTATGAGAGTGATTTAGTTTCTGCCAATATGTCTGCAACTAGTCTTAAGGAGTGTTGCATATGGAATATTATTCTATGTTTTCATTTATTGAATAATAAATCTGTTGACATAATGCATGATTTATTAGAAGGTGTTTGCAGGTATGACATGGCTTCAATTATGAACTATTTTGTGTTTAATTCAAAAATGCTTAGCCTAAGTTTCTTAAACTTTCGCATAAGATATTCTGATTATGGTTCTACTGAAAAGGGCAATATACCTTCAATAATTAATGGAGGGAATATTAAAAAAGGATGTTTAATTATGTCTGTATCTGAAATGTTGTGTTAAGTACATTATTTTGGTGTTATGATAGGGGATTTAGTTGATACAAAAAATGAAGTATGGCAATTTCATTTGATTTTGAGAAAGATTATTGATCGTGTAACTCAATACAGTCAAAATGTGCTGGTTTACCTTTCGACTTTAATTTGTGAGCACAGTGAAATGTACCAAACACTATTTAACCATTTCACTAGCGGCAAGTATTGGGAAACAATGCTTTTACCCCTGACTTATCTCTGGGCAAACGGTGAAGTGGTTAAGCTGCCATTAAAGCCAAAATTTCATTTTATTTTGCATTATCTGTGTATAATACTGGAAATAGGACCCCTTGTTCATGTTTCATCCATGAGATTTTAGGCGAAAAATAAAGAGTTCAAAAGCAATGTACATGTTTCTAGCAGGAGAAATATAACTTTGACTTTAACTCTTAAGCATCAACTTTTATTGCCTGAGCGTTTACTGGTTGAGGATTAGTAGATAAAGTTCAGGTTGGTCCAATTGAATCTGTAAAATTAAGTGACATGCCTGTGTATGAACTGTTTGCCAATACCTTTCCATATAATTTAATTTCCACTTGTGTTAATGTGGCATGGGTTAATGTTAAAAGGCACAAACTACAAGCCAGGTTTAACATTAGTAATTAAAATTTTAAATGACCTGCTGTATTTGGCACAATAAAGCTGTACTGTTAGATGAATCCAGAAATGTGTTCTTCGTGATAAAGCGTTTTGAAACTGTTTGTTTCAATGAGCATTATTATGCTTACGAAGTAGAAGAATGTAGTACATGGTGCACAGTTAATTATAATGATTTGATTGAATATAGTCCTACTACTGTAAGGGCAGATTGTGTTAGAGTTGTTACTTTTTGTTATGCTTTGTAAATACAAACTTGCCAAATCTGATTTTAAAATGTTTTCCTGTGCTGGTGATTTTTATCATACTTTTCCAATTTTCTTACACATTTTTAGTTGTTCAATTTATCCAATTTTAACAATGTCTATATTAGCAATGTTGGAAAGCTGAAAAAGAATCCAAAAGATACAGACACTTGATGAAATTATAACTTTAATGAAATTATAACTTCCGTACCAACTGCATGCCTTTTCGAAAATCATATCCAAGTATGAAAAGTTTTTGGATGATGGATCTGCATGGATACTGAAACAGATCAATCACCTAGAAATTAAATTAGCGAAATATAATCATTTTTGTGGAAGTAGTTACATTCAGCTACCAAAAAAATTACAAGATAAAAAGACCCTGTTAAACATAGAAAATTTCGAGGATAGTAAGTGTTTGGCTTGGTGTCTTTTGGCACATAAATTGAATTTAGATCATACAGATAATCCTCAACACGTCATTCACTACCTTCCTTTTGAAAAGGACTTAAACATGAAAAACATACAATATCCGGTACCCTACCAAAAAATTCCCCAAGTCGAAGCACAAAACAACCTGCGCATCAATATTTTCAGATACGAAGACCATAAGCTCACCTTGATATACATTTCAGAAAAAGAAGATGAAAAATAAGTAATCTGCTCTTAAGCTCAAGATCAAAATCAACATTATGTGCTAAACAACAATTTTTCAAGACTGTTAGGAGATCAAACACATAATGGAGCACAATTCTTTTGTTACCGTTGTTTTCATGCCTTTACAAGAAATGATTTGCTTCAAAAACACACTCAACTCTGCATGAAAAAAGCTGCCCTAATAATCGAGTTACCGACAGAAGGAAACAATGTTCTCCAGTTTACGGCAACACACATGCAACACCTGATCACCCAATAACACAATCTATGCCCATATATGGAATGTAACAAGAAATGGGTTATACAACCAACACTGATAAAATAAGATATAAAAAGCCTGTCTTCCGGACATAGCTTATCATTCTAATTTTTTTTTTTTTTTTTTGTGCCAGTCATATGGAGTAAAGGATTATGGATGAATTTTTAGAGAGTTTAATTTTTATTGTGTATTATTTTTTTGGGGGGGGGGAATGCTTGCCTTTTTTTCTTGTCTTTGAAATGATTTAGTATTTGTTAATTTAAAAATAGTCTTGGTTACTTTTAATGTTTAAAAACAAGTATGAACAGTTTAATTTCTTTCATGTACGGTTAAACTTCAGTTATAATTTTTTTAAAAATTTGTCAAACTTTCAATGTTTACCAGTTTGCTTAAACAGATTAATTTTGAATGTTCTTAAAAAAAAAAAAAAAAGATTTATTTTAAATGTGTTCTTTTTTTTTTCTTTAACGGTTTATTACTTCACAATCATGTTTAAAAGTACTTTTCTTTTTGTTATAGAAAACTATGTGTATAGAAATTTCAGTTTTATAAATAATAATTATTATTTTTGATTTGAAATAACTGACAATATTTATAGATTGAAAACTAAATACAGTTAAAATATTTTAAAATTTGCTTCTATGTAGTAAATATTTTGATATTTAAAACAACTTTACATGTTACTTAATTTGTAAAATAAAAAGCAGATTTATTTTAAATGTTTTTTTTTCTTTAACGGTTTATTAATTCGCAATCATGTTTAAAAATACTTTTCTTTTTGATCATTGATATCGAAAATTTATAAATAATAATTATTTTTGATTTGAAATAACTGTTTACAAATATTTATAGATCGAAAACTAAATACAGTAGAACCTCTATTAACAGAGCTTCGTTAACCGAGCTGGAAACGAAGTCTGATTTTTTTTCTTTTTTTTTTAATGAGCCTTGAAAAAGACCACACGCTTTAGTTGACTGTCCATGCTACAGGCTCTTCTTTTCCAAAAGCACTCAATTTCCAAGAAACATTGCATCCTGAGAAGTCATCAGCGAACAATGCTTTGTTTCCAGTAACCCTGTGGCCCTATTGGACACCAGGTGCAATGTGTTATCGGACAATTACACCCTCCCCCCCCCCCCCCACATTTGACTGGTGACAGTGGAGGGGATTGTCGTCTCTCGCAATAGACGGGGTTTCATGACATTCTTCTCTTTGCCCTTTCTTTTACGAATCCCCTGTTTTGTTGTGAACCTTTTCTTTAATCATTTCACGTCTGACCATCGCGTAAATAGTAAGTCATTCATTTTTAAAATGCAGAACAAAAAGAGAAAGAGTTATTGTTTCGGTTGGTAAAAAGCTTGAGGCTATTAAAAGAATTAATAATGGTAAAGTTTTAAAAAAATTGCTCTGGAATTTGAAGTTGGTGAAACCACAGTAGGCGATTGGAGACTTTATAAAGCTCAAATAGAGGCTTTTTGTTCAAAGTTGGATTTGTCAGACTTTAGAAGAAGGGTCGACATAATAAAAAAGTCAAAAGTGAAAAGCTTGAGGAAGCGGTCTATCTTTGGTTCAAGCAACAACACGCGCAGGGGATTCCAATTTTTGATTTATGTAGTAAATATTTTGATATTTAAAACAACTTTGCGTTAATTATTTTGTAAAATAAAAAACGGATTTATTTTAAATAATAATTATTTTTGATTTGAAATAACTCCCTACACAATGATTACCCAATTTCTCCACAAAAAAGACTAACAGAAAACATGCTCTCACCATACGCCAAGTCTCTACTACAAAATAGAAAAATTAAAGGAACACCTAAACTCATCACATCCCTAGAAAATAAGAAAAATTACATACTTCATTATAGAAATTTAAAATTATATTTAAAGTTATGGTTAAAATTAACAAAAGTGCATAAAAGAAGGGCAAAAGTTCTGAAATTTAATCAAGCTACCTGGCTCAAAAAGTACATCAACTTCAATACAGAGAGGAGGAAACATGCGTCTTCATCGTTTGAAAAGGACTTCTTCAAGGTGCTCAATAATTCAATTTATGGAAAAACATTCAAAAATAAGAGGTGACACTGCTGCATTGAATTATGCAATGATGAAGTCCACGTACTAAAACTGGTAACGTCTCCTAACTACAAAAACAGGCAATTTTCTAACAATCTGGTTGTTGTTGAAAGAGTAAAAACTAATGTGTACATCAATCGTCCCACATACATAGGTTTCTGCATATTGGAACTTTCAAAATGCCTGATGTACAAATTCTATTATGAGTACATAAAAGAAACCTACAAACATAATGCTAAGCTCCTGTTTACAGACACCGACAGTTTAACGTATCACATCAAAACAGCAGACATTTATGAATACATGAGATTGCAAGCAGAAAGGTTTGACTTTTCCAACTACCCCTCAAATCATTTTTTACATTCTCGAAAAAACAAGAAGATACTCGGAAAGTTTAAAGATTAACTGTGCAGAGAGGCTGCCCTTAAATTAGTTGGCCTTAAAGCAAAAATGTATTCGCTCAAAACGGGTGAAGAAAAGAAGAGAGCAAAAGGAATATCAATCCGGATCGTTAGAAAACAACTCGCATATCAAGATTGTGTTTCCTGTTTACAAAACATATCAACAAACTTTAAAGAGCAAACCAGAATTATGCAGGAAAAGCATAAACTGTACCCGATCAAACAAAACAAAAAATGTATGTCCGTTCGATGACAAAAAATATTTGTTGTCGGGCGGAATTACAAGTTTCGCATACGGCCATAAGCAAATTGCCTCCCTCAGTATAGATGAAGATTAGAGAGAAAAAATGTTTCCAGTACAGAAGAAGATAAGGTAAAAAAAAAAAAAATGAAGAATTTATAATTTAAAGAATTTATAGATGAGAATTGATTAAAAATTCATGAATATAAAATTAATTTTCAAAAAGAAAAAAAATAATTGTTTTTGATACATTTTGGGCCACCACAATGAGTGGAGCGATTGCCATGAGACCCCTGATTTAATCACGTAATACAGTGTATTTTTTAATACAACCCCCTAAGCACTTATTCATAAAAGTTTAATTAAATGAAATTATTTTTGACAGAGTTAAATTGAAAGAAATATTGTATAGTACATTTTAGATGATGTACAAAAAAATGCTCAGAAGGTTAATATATGCCGAGGGTCCTTAGTCAGTATCTAAAACATTTATTGCTGTTTTGTTTTTGTTTTTTCTAGAATCAATTCAACTTGAATCAGTCGAGAGCAGATTGATAAGAAACTATTCAAATTTTTATTTATGAAATGTACTAATAAATATTCTATTACAGCATGTTGAAAAAAAATCTGTCATTCCATTTCCAGTTGATAGAGGGCACCACCACCAAACATTCTTCAATTCGGTCAAACTCCAAATCAATTCAAAAAATTAAAAAAAAAAAAATTAAGCCCCCTAAATTTTAGACCCCCTCCAATAGCAGACTTCCATCTGACATTTAAATTTCATCGTACTCTAAGACAAGTTCAAAAATTTAAGACCCTAGACCCCCCTGTTGCAATACACCAGTGACAGGATTGGTTCCATCACAGGATCGTCTGCTCCTCCTCCCACCACGATCATGCTGAGTCTCAACTCTCATTCTTCCACTACTCATGGGTTATTTCTCTCACTCTGAAACCAAATGATGGAATGCAAGATGGACAATGCTGATACAACATATCATTATCTGTGTTCAATAAGTGATTATGAAGGGGGTGACCGGAATGTGAAAGAAATGATAATACAATTCATGAGAGCTTTTGACAAGTATTATATAATGAAGGTTCAAAGCAATCGACGTATAAACTTTGAAGTGGAGAGGGCCTAAACACTCCAGAACAGATGTGAAGTGCACAGTGTCCAGCTTCTATTAAAGAGTTTTACGAGCTGATACATAAACTGGACAGCCATAGTCAAGTTTTGAACGTATTACAGAGTGGTAAATTCTTAAAAGACATGTTCGGTCAACTTCCCAACTGGCATTTGATAAAACTTAACAAATTCAACTGCTTTTCATAATTAGCACACAAGTATAAAATATGAGGTTTGAGAGTTAGTATAAATGCCTAAAAAACTGGCACTGTCAAATACAGCAATTTTGGTCCTGTTGATAAAAATTTCATGGTTTGGATGGAGATTGCGCCATTTATGAAAATGTATACATCGTCCTCACCTCAGAAGAGAAAACCACAATGAGAGTGAAACAAAGAAAGATTAGACAAGTGAATGGAAAGAAAAAAGAAAAGAGAAAGATCGCTCAGGTACTCGGGGCAGGGTTGTTACGTTTAAAACATTGTTTAAAACATTACATTTAAAACAATGTTTAAAACATGTTTATTGTTTATAATGTCACAATGTGACAATTCACAAATTAAATTCACGTGGAAATCTTTCAACAGAAAATTAATTATTGTAGAAAGAGTTTTACTGTTGATTTTTAAATTGTTGGCAACTGCTATAACGAAAAATGTTTAAATTGAATAGGAAAAGGCTGTTAGATTTTTAGTTTTTTATCTCTCTATATTAAAATAATGATTTTTTCAAAATGTTATGATTTTCAGCATGACAGTAGGTATTCAGCTGTAAGTACACAAAATTTCAAGTCTGTTAGCTATACAGTTTCTGAGAACCGGCTCTGTGACGGACAGACAGAGAAGTGGGACGAATAGGGTTTCGTGAGATGAACGAAACCCTAAAAATGTTATGCTGTCAGTTAGCAATCATAATTTCGCTACTCAAGAATCAAATAAAGTGGACAATTTTGTAGAAATAACACCTTTATCTTGGTGGATAAGCCTTGAAAAACACGTCGATAAAAATGTCATGCAGATCATAAAACAATTACAAGCAGCTGTATGCTCTACTGCTGGTTTAGAAAGAGTGTTCTCTACTTTTGGCTTTGTGCAGAACAAAACTAGAAAATGGTTAGGTGTTTGATAAGGCTGCCAAACTTGTTACTATTTTTAAAGAACTTAATAATTAAATGTTTTAGTTTAGAATAAAAAAATTGTTTATTAATGTTGGTATTTATTATATAATTTTTTTCATCCTTACTATTTTTTAAAAATATTTTCATTCTTTATATTTAATTTATTAATTTTTGCTCACTTTAATCAAAATTGTGCTGTTGAATGAGAAAAAAAAAAATTTTAAACAAAAAAAACACGTTTTTTGTTTTTTTTTTTTAAAAAACATGTTTTTTTCCAACCCTGACTCGGGGTTGCGAAGCCCGTGAATACCTAAATAAGGTATCTCCCTGGGGGCAGAATTAGAAAAGGATGAGATTTTAGTGAGCAACTAACTAGCACTAAGTGTTGATAATGCACCTGCGATGGTTGGGATGAAGAAAGGTGTGGCAGCACATTTATAAAAAGAAAATGAAAATGTTTATGTTATGAGCTGTCTTTACCACTTAATATTGCGGCTGAAAGAGATGCAGCAAGCCTACCTGTTCTTGTTAAGGAATATCTTATTGATGTATATTATTGTTTAGAAAAAAGTTGTAAACAGAAAGAAAAGTTAATACAATTTTAAAAATTAAATGATGCAGAAGTAAAAAAAATCTTGAAGCATGTGTGTACACAATGATTATCGCTGGGAAAATGTCTATTTGAGTGCTTGACCAATAGAATCCACTCCTCATTTTTCAAAGATGAAATGAATTGAAAATAAAAAGTTCAATTGAAAGTTACACGATACCTAAAGTGAGTAAAATGTCTCTGTAGAGAAAATCATGAAGATGAGAATCTTTCAACTGATAAAAGAGAAGAAAATATCTGTTCTACTAAAAATGAGAAAGCTCACACTTCTAGTAGCAGTTTAAAAGATAATTCTCAGAACACATTAAAGCGTAAAAGTGAATCACATGGGTCCCAATGTAAAAAGTTTGCAAAAGAAGGTAGTTCATATTAAATGTTGACATGTGAAGAACAGTTATTTATGTTTATCTTCAGACCTTAATAAAGAATTATGTTCTTTTTTGCACTCTATTTTACTTTACCTTTGTTTGAAGTTCCAACTGTAACTTTGCAGTCAAGAAATCCACAAATACATGTGTTGCAGTTCACAATGCGTGATATTTTTAGATCCATTTTATCCAAGTTTGTGAAAGCTTCAATCATCATTTCTTCCAATTCTATTTTTCCCAAGTCAATTATAATAGAGATAAAAATAATGATGACTATCTAGTGATAGGAGCTCAAACTACTAAAATAGTACAAGGACTAATGGAAAAGATAACGAATTTTTTTTCACCTGTTAGACAATATTTTTGCAAGGTATGTGATTACTTTAAACGATGAAGTAGTTGCACATGCAAAAGTGGCAAATGTTTCTGCTCTTCCAAGTGCTTCCTTTTCTGATGTAAAATATTTCAGTAGATTCCAGGTCATAGTGTCATTACAGTTTAAAGATTCAAATATTGATGATGCAGTAGATGTATTAGAAGCACAGTTTTGTTATTTACAGTTGGAGGATTTGGAAGAAATAAAGAAGTCAGAAAGAATTAATAAACATCAGCATTTAAATGGAAATATTAAAGGACTTGATGGGCAACTAAAATACAAAGAACTGGCAAATATTATGTTGGCTATCCTGACAATTCCACGCAGCAATGCTGAGTGTGAAAGAATTTTCAGCATTATTAATAAAACGAGAATTAAGTTTAGACCTAACATGAGTGATAATACTTTGGAAATAGTATTGATGGTGTTACAAAATGTAACATTTTTTGGATCACTACCGTAAGTTACCAGTTATCGGTATTGAACGTAGTGTATGTTGTTTAATGGATCTGGCTACAGCAATATGCATTTTGATTGGCTAAAAGTTTGAAATTGGATTTGGTTAGAGATGAGCGGGACTGCTGGAGAATATCTGTCAGTCCAGGGAATTAGCTGCAAGAAGTTAAACGTGTTAGATTTGGAGAGATCAGACAACTTATATTAGGGTTGGGGGTCTGGCAGCCATAGAGTTCTCATTAGGATTGTCAAGGAAGAATATCCTTTAAGATTTTCAAAAAAGGACTGTGAATGTACTCATTGAAGATGAAATCCTTAAAAGTTAGTTTTCCTGTCGTAAAATTCTTTTTACAAGATTCTTTACCAGCGATATCTTATTATCTTAGATCGTTAAAGATATATGCTCAAGAATTTCAACAATGCCTTGTAATATGGTAATGGACAAAAAAGTACTAACTACAGACATTCAGATGCTCGTCATTTTATTTAGAAGCTTTTCCCATGAACAAAACCCAAACCATGTTCTCTGCATAATACAGGACAAATAATGGTTACAGTTAAACCAGTTAAGAGTTATTAAACAGGGTGTTAGGTTATGGTTGCAGCTATAATAGAAAGGTAAAAAAAAATAATTGAATGATAAATGATACTGATTGTAATAAAAGAAAATGTTGCAAAATCAAAACATATCAACATAAAGTTGATAATTTTTTTTCTTGTAAAATATATGAAAACATAAGCTTCTAAGATATGTTCAAAGTGCAAATAAATTTTACATAAATTTAACAATTTTACTACTACATTTGCAAGTTATATCTAAACCATGTGAGCGAAACCCAAACCATGAGCTCTAGCATGATACAAATAATGCTTAAACCAACTAGGGTTATTAAACAGAATGTTTATTTATGGTTACAGTTATAATAGAAAAGTAAAATATAATAATAATTGAATGATATTGATTGGAATAAAAGAAATATTTCAACATCAAAACTTGTCCAACATAAATTTCATTTTTCTTTCCCTTTTGTAAAATATATGAAAATATAAGAATTAACATTTAATTTGTTTAAACTAGATATAACTTCACCTGGCATTAATACTCTTTGATTTTAATAATTATTATTTTGGTTGGTTGGTTGGTTGTATAAGGTTTAATGGTGCAAGGTCCCATTGGGGACAAGCTGCGCCAAAGTAAAAGTTAAGAAAAAACTAATAATTTAAGATATTCACAACAAAACCAAAAAAGAAACAAAGCATAATGAGCAAAACATCTGGATGGGGCACCCATCCAGATATAGTGAATGTTTAAAACAAATATTATGAGTTCTTAAAAAAAGTAAAGTATAAAAGTAATATACTAAGAAATATATCTGGATGGGGTACCCCATCCAGATGTCAAGTTAAACAAGTATACATTAACATTGTTATAGCTAAAACATGAAGAATGTATAAAAACTATATCTCAAAATAAAAGCCAGCATGTTTTAAAAAATGAAGGAGTGTCCCATGAGGAGTTTCCCCAATGAGGTTTGTCAAAGTGGGTGATGATGAATTAAAGTACAATCTGTACAAGTGCCGGAGGCCTGGACAGTCAGTTAAAATATGATTAATAGTCAGGAGATCAAAGTAACAGTGAGGACACATGGGTGCATCCTCTCGAAGTAACGGATGTTTGTGAGTGATTCTTGAATGTCCAATTCTTAGTCGAGTCAAAATAACATGAATTTTCCTTGGATAATTCGAGGGCCAAGTCAGTATTGTCGGTTTAATATGATGCAGTTTATTATTAAATTCTAAATCCCAACTCTCTTGCCATTTATTTAAAATAAAATGTTTTGTTATACTTTTGATATCTGAGAATGGAATTTTATAATGTAGTGGGTTAAGAGCTTGTTTTGCCGCTTTATCTGCTTTCTCATTTCCAGGAATACCCATGTGTCCAGGCACCCAACAAAATAATATATTGTAGCCACGCCTTGCCAGTTGATTATAAAGATCTAAGATTGCAGAGACATAAGGATGCTTTTTAGATGATTTTATTGCATCAATAGAGCTATTTGAGTCAGTATAAATGATGAAAGATGTGTTATGACGATGAGATATGTGCACCATGGCTCTCTCTATTGCAATTAATTCAGCTGTAAAAACTGACATAGAAGACTGAAGCCGATAACTAAAGCAAGTATTTTCATGAAAAATCCCACAGCCAACAATATCCCCACTCTTTGAGTCATCTGTATATACATCATTATAATTCCTGTAATTTAAACGATGTGATGCAAATAATTGTTGAAAGACAACAGGAGCAAAAATGCTTTTATCATATCCTTTAAAGGGATGGAGACAGACAATATTTGGAGGTTGCCATGGAGGGATCATGTGTAATGGACTTGGGCTCACCTCAATATTATTCAGTGGGCTATTGTCAATAATGTTTCTCATTCTTACGCCAAATGATGGTATGCAAGATGGTCGATGCTGATAAAGAATATCATTGTCTGTATAATTATTATTTTGACTATCAGTGCATATTGTTTGTTGCCTTGTCATTCCATTACCATTACTTTTGTCATTCCGTTCCCATGTTTTAAGCATGAAATTATTTAACTTGGATGTTGTGGTGTATTTTCTTCAATTTACACTCAAAACTGGATTTAAAGGGAAAATATCTAGTGTGTAATGCAAACAGCCAATTAAATTAGTAAGAATACTTTTTAGTAGTTTTTGGTAACAGAATGACATCTGAAACTTAGTTAAATAAAAACGTTAAGTTTAAAAAATATATATCACCCACATTAAAAATGTCTTGTAGAATCGAAGAAAACAGTGCAAAGGTGACAATAAATATAGATTAAACAATGTAGATAGTAAAATGTTCATCAGATAGTTTAAGCGAATATGTTGTATGTAGATAATACTATTAAGTGTAATTTATTTTATTTCAGGATGGCTCAGAGAGGTCCACTCATAGAGGATCATACGCTATGTGATGTTGATGAGGCTCCATCTCCTCTTGAATCTTTTTTTTGAGTACCTAAATATTCAATTTTTTTGAGGAATTAGCTGCACAAACAAATTTATAATCCATGCAAAATTGAGAGCTCAGATCAGTTAATACTACAGTTTATGAGATGATGAAGCTTACAGGCCTGCAAATTCTTATGGGTACATTGAAACTCCCCCAAGCTAAATTATATTGGTCGCGAGACATGTCAATGCCACTATTTGTTAACACAATGACAAGAAATAGATTCTTTGAGCTCAGGAACAATCTACATTTTGTTGATAATTTTGCCCAACAAAAGAAAGAAGACAAACTGGAAGGTAAGACCCCTTTTTAGACTTAATAAGAGAAAAATGTTTAAGCTTACCTCGTCCTAAACATATATCTTTGGACAAGCAAATGATTCTTTTTGCAGGGAGATGAGATGTGCATTCAGACAATATGTACCTTCAAAACCAAATCCCTTAGGTCTAAAAAATTTTGTTCTATCTGCTAGAGATGGATTGGTATTAGATTTCTGTATATACACTGGCAAGGGCAGTATTTCTGAAAAAGTTATGCGAGATTTCGGTTTAGGTGGGGGCATTGTTAAATTATTGTGTGAAAGTGTGCCCCAAGATTTCAATCGCATAGTTTATACAGCCAGATTTTTTACCAGTTTGAAGTGTGCAAAATACCTTTTGCAAAATAAAATATTTTTATCAGGAACTGTTACGTCAAATAGAATCTGTTCTGCTACAGAAAAACTGAGAACGGATAAAGAACTAAAAAGAGGGGAATGGGATGAGATGCTTAGAGATGATGAGAAGATATGGAAAGATAACAAGTCAGTTACTTTTTTTCAACATGTGTTGGAAGTGAACCAACTTCAACATGCTTGAGATGGTCGAAA
Organism: Maratus michaelseni; assembly: GCA_963931845.1. NCBI lineage: Eukaryota > Metazoa > Arthropoda > Arachnida > Araneae > Salticidae > Maratus > Maratus michaelseni. Next base: position 29,391,128 of record OZ007597.1, on the reverse strand, counting down.
AAGGATAAGAAAAAGGTAAATGTACCCCAGCCAGCTGTAGTTAAGATGTATAATGTATCTATGGGTGGTACAGATCTTTGTGATCGGTACCTAGCCTATTATCGCTGTGCAGCAAAAACAATTAAATGGCCAACGTGTGTATTTAATAACTTTGTTGATCTGATTATTTCTAATTGCTGGATAAATTATGTAAGACATAATAAAGCAATCAAAGTGAAAAAACACATGTCGTAATGGAATATAGGATGTATATTGCTACATCTCTGATAAAATATGAAGGGAAGAATGATGTAACTCCAAGTAGAGGTAGGCCACACACATATTCAAGCTCGGATGAAGAACAAGAAATGCCAAAGAAACAAAGAAAAGTTGTTAACCTACCGTATAAGGAAATCAGTCTTGACAATGTAGGACATTTCCCAAGATTTTTAGACAACAAAAATGCGTCTAAGTGTCGTTTGGAAGGATGTAAATCAAAAACAAGAGTTATGTGTATCAAGTGCAACGTTTATTTATGTATTATGAAAAATAATTGTTTTGAAAAATTTCACACTTATTAAAAAAATAAGTAATAAAATTTGAGTTTCCTAGTCATTTCTTTATTTCTCGACAAAAATTATTTTAAAATATTGATATTTACAATTTAATTAATTTAATACTTTTAAAGCAATAACAAATAATTATGTTACACTAAAAAGAAACTTTTATTTTTGCAATTTTAAAAACAAACAAGTGTTTAAAATGATTTTCCAAAATTTTGAACTTTTTTTGTAGTTAAGTTCCAAGGTCCACATATGTGGACCACCATTTTCTGGTACCCTGGTACATCAATTTATGAAATTATTTTATTATTATCATATTAGAAGACAAAATAGGTAAAAAAACCCATTTCAATATTTTTTTTAAAGTTTTTTTTTTCCAGTAGCGAAGAGGTTAAAACAAATACATTTTAAAGAAACTTTGATACAATATGATATGGAACTGCTATGTTTAGACATGCTTTCTTTGTGTGACAAAGCTTTGTTAATTAAGCTGTTTAATAAAAAGGATGAATTGGTAAGTTTAACTTTGCATTCTTATCATACAATGCGTGCAGTCAAAACTAGAAAAGGACTAATGACTGTTACAAATCTTAAGGCTATGCTAAAAAGGTTTGATGAAATGGGCTTATTGGAAGAACCCGTAAGAAGCAGAAGACCCCAAACATCTATTGAAATTGTGAACGAGGGCAGAACACTATGCTGATACATGATCGACATCATCAGCACATTGTGTTTGTTTTTGTTGAATGGGGTTTAATCGTTTAATGGCACACAGTCCCATATCAGCACATGGTGAATGCAGTGCATCTGCAATTTCATGACGAACTGGAATTTCTTTTGGAAGTGCATAGTGATCTCTAAGGATAATTTTCAAGAAATATCTGTATAAAATTCAGCATGTACAAGAACTAAAGTCAACTGATTTTGTAACATGTCAGGAATTTGCTAATTGGGTTTTCATGAAAATGGAGAATGATGCGGACTGGCTTTCAAATGCTTTGAGGACAGACAAGACACACTTTTCACTACGTGAAAATGTCAACACACAGATTTGTCGCATTTGAAAAAAAGGATACACTCATGCATTGGTGGAAAACCTCTTCATGACCTAAACCAAGGTGCACATTGAGACGCAGCCAACACGCGCGGGGCAGGTTCTCACGTCATGCGATTTTGTGAAGCATTGAAATGAACAGAAGAGCGCATATTGACTCACACGCAGTTTTTCTGAAGCAGGTCCTGTCTGCCGCTTGTATTTCGAACACAGTTTCCAGTGTTTCCTGTACGAGTGTCTCACGTGTTTCCCTACGAAAATGGAAGAAAAACTTATCGAAGCTGTTTGAGTTTATCCAGTATTATATACCAGCCATGAAGATTATTTCAGGGCCAAATTAAAAGATGAAATATGGGAGAATATTGCCAAGGCACTTAAAATGCATAGTGGTAAGTATTTCACAGAATGAGTATTATTTCTACTTTCTCCTTATTCGTATTTGTATCTATAACTCATTTCTCTAAAATATTTGTTAAAAATAGATTTGGGAAACTTTCATTTTAATTGTTTAAGTTTTGATTTCTAAAATTATTATCTTGATAAGTTATAGAATATTAAAAAACTTATGTTAAAAGCTTTTGAGCTTTCTGAAGTCCTGTTCATGTAGAATTTTAAATTGAGATTCCCTAAAATGCTCTGTTTGAATTATGCATTATGCGTTTGTGAAATAAAAAATGAGAATAGTAATAAATGCTATAAAAAGAAAGATTTAACGAATAAAAAATTCTATAACTCATTATTTTGCATAAATTTTCAATTCTTGAACAAATATGTTCTTTTCCCGAATGATTTTTTTAATCTTTATGTTAAATGAATAGAAATGTGTGCATGTTGACGATGGCTACAAAAATCTATTGCACAGGTCTGTAAATTTGGTTCCGGATAAACAAAGTAGGAATCTAACGAATAATGATTTTTCCAAATACTTAAAAAACATTGATATATTTTTTTTAATGTTAAATTGGAAATATAGTACAATAAAAATTGAACTTTTATAAAATATTTGTACATTTAAAATTTTAACAGCTTAGTGCATTTTTTTAAAAAATATTTATTAAAGTACCTTGATGCTAATTTTAACAAAATGTTTACTAAATATAAACTACTGCTACAGGCCTCATAAATGGTCCTCATTTGCCTCTATGTGTAGATTTAAGTAATTTATATACTATTTATCTAAAATAGGAACTCATTATTAGAGCCATGCCGAGCAATTAAAAAATAATTAAATTTGTTATATCGTAAATAATGAAGCAAAACCACTAATTGTCTATATTTTTCAGAAATAGCATACCTGCCAACTTTTAAAAATAGGAAAGTGTAAAATGACGCGTGAAGAGTATCTTGTACTTTTTTTCTCCCATATGAACATAAAAACCATGTAACCCATTTTCTAATTAACACATAAGCAACATTTTTACACTTGTTTTTAAAATATATAATAGATGAATATTGTTAAATAATACAGCAGTTTCCCCCAGACAGTTTCAGAAGGGTGCTGCACCCTGCCTGCCCTTTAGTTTACAAAGTAGCACCCTTCTTGCCCCTCATAAAAATAATTAGCACCCTTCTTGCCCCCTCCAGTAAAATAATTAGCACCCTTCTTGCCCTCAGTAAAAAAGGTGCCCTTTCTCCTTTTTTCATTAAAAAATTTGCTTTCATAGTAAAAACTGACTAAATGTTGTCTTAAAAAGAGTGTTTTGACAATGAAATATCAAAAGTGGCTTTAAAAACCAAAAGAATACATTTAACAATTAAAAAAAATGCCCTTAAGAATCTGAAAAGTGCCCTCAAAAAGCCAAAAAATGCCCTTCCTTAAGAATTAAAAAAGTGCCCTTTTCTCACCAGCAGCACCCTGCCCTTTTTTAACCTGGGGGAAACTCTGAATACAGCAATGACCATTTTGAAGATAGTTTGATGAGAAAACTATTATAACAATTCATTAATAAACTCGCTAAGGGTTAAGATTTTAAAGACATATACATAGCTCTTCCTTTTAATTTAATTTTAGCTTTTTAAAGAATGTCCGAGCAAATTTATTCAAAACAGGACTTACTTTTTTTTTACATTCAATGAAAATTAAAAGCAGGTGATTTTTGACAATGAAACCTGGACTCATTCCTTTGACAGTACAAAATACTCCCCTTGCATGCAACATTTACTATTATTAAAAGTAACTGGAGAATAATTCATAATTTAAGGGGCAGGGAATGAAACTTAGGAGAAACTTTGCAAAAAAGTGTAAAAATAAGTATCCTAAGTGTAAAAAAAGATCAAAAAGTGTAAATTTTACATCTAAAGTGTAAAAGTTGGCAAGTATGGAAAAAGTTTTTTTTTTTTTTCCCAATTTGACTAGCTTCAGAAAAAAAAAATATATATATATGTTCATTGTGAGCACTGCTAAATTAACATTTTTGTATGCTGTACGTTATGAAAAAGGGAAAAGAAAATGTAAAGACAATACCATTTTTGGTAATCTTGTGTTATAGTAACCCCCCCCCCCCTCCCATATTACATTTAAGCCAGGGTTGCAGCTTTGATTTCCCCAAGATTATTGAGAACCTGTACAGGGCTCATATACAGGGTGTTTCAGTTAAACGTTTCAGAACTTCTAAGAGGGATAGGGTACATCCTGACGAACCAAAATCATATACCAATGGGCAGTCAGAAATGCTTTCCTGACGCGGTAGATGGCATTGTGCGAAAGTTCCGAGCTTTTGTGCAGGGAATCTTCATTTAGCACAAGAACGCCAAGTTAGTAGGATGGATGATTACACGAACGCAGAATTAGCCGATATGCATTTGGTGTACGGGGCTGCAAATTGTAGTGGGCCAGCCGCACAGCGTTTGTACGCAGAACGATATCCGATGATGTATTCCCAGTCATATTTTATTTGCAAGTCTGCACCAGAGGTTAGCTGAGACAGGTTCATTTGAAAGAGCTGACAGGGTCAGGGTAAGAACAGCACGGACTCCAGCCGTCGAACAGAATGTGCTGCAGCATGTACAGAGGTATCCAAGAACGAGTACACAAAGTCTAGCAAACATAGTCGGGGTTTCCCCTTGCAGCATCTGGAGAATTCTCCGAGAACAAGAAGACATGCATCCGTTTCACGTGCAGCGTGTCCAGGCACAGCAACCGGAGGATTATGCACCTCGTATTGCTTTCGCACAGTGGTACCTTGGAAAATGTGCTACAAATCCCACTTTTCCTGCTGAAGTGTTTTCCAATGAGGCATCCTTCACAAGGGAAGGAATTTTCAACTCGCATAACGACCATATCTGGGCGGTCGAGAACCCGCATGCAATACGATGTCATGCAGCACAGATTCGATTTCCGGTCAATGTATGGGCCGGTATTATGGGAGATCACCTCATCTGACATTACCTGTTACCGTGTCGTCTAACCAGAGATAACTACTTGCTCTTTCTGCAGCAAGTATTGCCACAACTTTTGAGAGATGAACAGATTTCTGCATCGACGCAACAGACAATGTGGTTCCAACACGATGGAGCCCCTGCCCATTATAGCGGAGCTGTTAGTAACTACCTGGATATCCCATTTGGTCAACAGTGGATCGGACGTGGTGGTCCCGTGCATTGGCCTGCTCAGTCACCCGACCTATCATGTCTTGATTTTTATTTCTGGGGTCATATGAAATCGCTAGTTTATGACACCCCTGTTGACAATGCTGAGGAGCTGGTTGCATGAATCGCAGTAGCTGCCGGAGAAATTCGTCTGGAGTATTCTAGAATGTTCGGATGTCCATGCGTCGGAGAAGCGAGGCTTGCATTGTAGCCCGTAGAAGCAACTTCAAACACTTACTTTAATCCATGTACCTTTTGCTTCTTTTCTTGTATTATTAAAATGATTTCTCACTTACGGTCTCTTTTCTTTATGGTGCTTCTGTGTACAACACCGCTTCAGGAAAGCATTTCCGACCCCACATTGCTATATGATTTCGAGTTGTCAGGATGTACCCTACCCCTCTTAGAAGTTCTGAAACATTTAACTGAAACACCCTGTATATACTCCAAGCACGTATACATGTGTCATATTTATATGACATATATACATTATATATGTCTTATGCAGATGTATACATCATATGTGTTATATATGACTAATAACTTAGCAATATGTCAAAAAATATTCCATACATCATATATTATGTCATACATGCTTTTTAATTTGGCGATAAATCTTGGTCACTTGGAGATTCATTCACTGGTACTTTTAGAAATAATTAAACATTTTGCATTTTTAAAGGAATTGTTATTGAAAAGGACTTATTATTTATAATAAGTTCTTTTTAAATCTATTACAAAATATTATTATTTAGGATAAAGAAACAGTTTGTACAAACAGAAAGTACTTTTTTTTTTTTTTTTTACAATAATTCTATTTGTTAAATTGCAAATTATGGTGCAAAAACACCAATTGTTGTCATTTTCAGGAGAGAGGGCATTTCTTTTATTAATTTGGTTAATTGTCAGGAAAAATGTATTTGCTTCAAGCACTGTTAAAATAATATTAAACATTTTGAATTATTTCATTAATTGTTACAGCAAGCATTTTTGATAGACAAATTTCAGGTATCACCATTAGAGACTGATTCGGGTGTAACCATTAGAGACTGATTTGGTCTTTTTAATGAGCTGTATCATACCATAGCAAAACAAAATCCTCAATTTCAGTGCCACCTGTTGGCAAAAAATGTAACTAATGCAGCATTTTTTTTCATAAAAAAATAAATTAACATGTTTCTAAGCACTTCTGTGAAAACCACATATATCTGTTGTATATAGTTTACTACTTATTAAGTTTTTAAAAATCCCGATACTTCTGCATCACTATATTTTAATAGTGATTTTTTTTTTTTACATGAAAATTTAGTGATCTATTAATTTTCACCTTAAAAAAAAAACTTCTAAAACATGCCACTGCTATGAGTACTGCCAGTCCTAATCCTGGATAAGGAGTGAAGGGAAGTTAAAAGTAATTACAGTCAACTCCATGAAATCCGCCCACTTAGGGACCAAATGTTTTGCAGATTATATAGATTGTTGCGCACATAGATCATTCCTTTGTTTACATTTTATTTTTTAAAGTCTGAGTATAAATTAAGAACAATTACATAAATATTGCAATAGAAAATGAAAATATTATGCAAAGTTGGTTTAATATATTTAATAACTAAGTTATTATAAAAAAAAAATTACAAATTTTATTGGTTTATTCATCTTTTTTTTTAAGCCTCAACCTTGACACAATAATATGTTAAATTTTGGTTTGTTGTCAATTTTTTTTTCTTCTGTAGTACATCAGGCTCTGAGATAAAATGTTGTTGCTCAAAGATATTTAAATATTTATATCCCAGCAATTTTATTATATTTTTATTTATTAAACTCTGTAAATAAGTTATCTTAGTGTTTTCCACCTCTTATTCAGTATCAAAATCAATGTCTGCTAGTGTGGTTTATAACAATAGCTATAATTCCATAATCAGGCGCCGATTGAGTTATAGTTAGCTAATCTGCACAAGCTAGCTATTGAATCAAATTTTGTTTCTCTAAAAATATAGATACAGCATTCACTGTATCTATTGCATTATTTAAAAGCTCTCTGGGTTTTGCTTTTGCATCTCTAATATGAAAGCCACTAAAATCTTGAATTTGGCTACTTTCAATATCATTGAATAATAACTTGTAAGAAGAATCACATGTGGCATGCAAAAGTAGATATAAATACACTCATGAAAATTTTACTGAAAGAAATATTTATCTGTATTATAAAATAAACAAAAGGCTGAGATAAAGTCAATTAAATTTATATTTTCATTGGTGTTTGAATGAAGTGTACATTTGTGTTACACATAATGAAGTAAACATCAATGCCTATTTAAAAGAAAAATTGCTATTTTGATTTGGTTGTCCTTTTTACTCAGCTCAAATTATTGTCTTTTGAATGCAGGGTACAAAGTGTGAGTTTTCTTCAATCACCATTTATTTCATTGGAAAATTTATAATTCATGAAAAAAACACCAAATTTAACTATGTATGAGCTTAACCATTAACTGCAATTTTATTGCTTACATTCCAACATGTAGTGCCGATAAATTACATTTGCAGATTATACATCAGCGGATTTCACAGAGATGACTGTACAAACCAGAGCTACTAGCATGAGTGGCAGTTTAGAATATACTTATTTCAAGTCTTCGTAAATCAGTCCTTCTGTCATCCATAATTTTTCAAAACATTAAAAACAAACATAGAACCATGTATGCTATATTTTAAATTTTTATTAGGTGTTTGGAATTCCTTTACATTAGAGTTTTTATCTGTCACATAATCATTGTAATACAAGTACATGGTTTTATCTTGTTCAATTATAATACCATGGCTTGGGTTTCTGCCCTTCTGAAACCCCCAGGTAAGTCAATTTTTGGTTGAATTTGTCTTTTTTACTTTCACATATTTTAATTTGTCTTAAACAGGGGCTCAAGAGAGCAGAAAAACATCTCCTTCCCACTGTTGAAGAAAGAAAATACTTTTGAAAAATGCTAGTTTCGTAATTCTTAGATTTTTGTATTTTTTTAAATTATTATTATTTAAACAGTAGAAATCTTAGCTTTCATGGATGGAATTTCAATATTTTCATCCCATGAGATGAGTAAGCCATACTAATCTTTCTAGTTTGTTACAAAAATTGTTTATATTCTCTTTTTGTAAATATTTAAATTTTATTTTATTAACTCTTTTGCATCTATATTGTTTTATCTTAATATTTATATTGAAATTTTCTCTTAATATCTATTTTTAATTGTAAATTAAAATTTATGGCACCCAAAATGGGCTTTTTTTTCTGGTGTTTTCTTCTTCATTGATTTACCAGTTTCCCATGTGGACAGAGCTAGCTCCAACAAATGGGGTTTTGCTTGGCTACAACACATCATACGAATTCCAATGAAACAGATTTTGCTGTCAAAATCCCCAACTTGCTTAAATTTTCTAAGCATTATGACTGTTCGATTAATCACCATCGATCATTTGTAAACAATGGCATTATGACCATCATAGGGTAATATACAACTTCTGCATTGGTTGTTATGTTTGTATTAACCGAGGCATACTGCATTTTCAAACACTGATAAGGCATTTTAGAAAGACTTTATGGGTTATTGCTGGGTACAATTAGGGACACATTTCACTAACTTTTAAAAAGGTAAGATGCTGCACTCTCAATGTTTATATTTAATAAACAATTCTTTAACTTTTTTATTTGTGAAAGTTTGAAATCAACTTATATTTTACTAAATAGTAAATCTAGCTAAAATGATGAGATTTGCTTGTTAATTTTTAAAATAATTTAAAAACTTCTCCCAGGTGCAGATCCTGCCTGCTATTTTGTGCTAATGGATAACTTAGGGGGGAGGGGGGGGGGGGGGGAATTGTTAATATTTACAAGATTTTTAAAAAGGTAAGTGTCAAGAGGGATAAGTGAACAAGTTAACAATTCTTTTGTTGATAAACGGATATGCAAGAAAGTTTTATTTAAAAAAAAAAAAAAAAAAAAAAAGCTTACATGTACTGTTATTTCTTAGTCAACATTTACACGTGTTTCCTTTTTGTTATGGTGAATTATATAATTTCAATCTCATATACAATTTTTCAATTTCCATCTCATATACAATTTTTCAACTCTCATCTTCTTTATTATCTCTATAAAATGTAGGTCATATTTAAAATATATTATATTTCGATTATGAGCATTCATTTTAAAGTGTGAGATGCTGAATTATTGAAAAATCGCAAGACTGCTTCACATACGATTATTAGGTACTACCCATCTTTAAATTATACCAAGAACAAAAATATGATTTTAGTATTGAAGAAATATCAGTAATTATACACAAAAAAAAAAAAAAAAAAACTTTTTTTTTTTTTTTTTTTTTTACAGCTGTAGAAAGTTACAGAATAGGATAAACTAAGTGTATGAGCTATAGCATAATTGCTGGGTTTTGTGAAGTTCAAGCGTTAAGTAGAAGCAAGAAAAGGTTAGTCTTGCTGAATTGTTTGATAGTATAGAACCATGTATGAAAAAAACAGATGTATTTTCTACTATATTTGTCAGAGTAAATATGATTTTTAATAATTAAAATTATCATTTATTGTTAAATGACTACAGACATGCTTAATTTTTTATTCTGTCTATTTTTTTAAACATTTATTATTTTTTAAATAAATTTTCATGACTTTTTATAAATACTAATTATTTTCCAAATATGATAGGTTTTTTTTTTTTTTTATCGTACTTGGCTTCCTGTAATACTTAGTTTCTTGAATATTTTTATTATCTACACATATTTTAAGCATGTTTTATTATATCATTTTACCCTCTAAGTAATTTGTCAGCAAAAATCAAGATTGGAATCCTAATTTAATGAAATGTATGCATAAAATTGTAAATTTTTTTTATAAATTATCTACTTTTCTAAGAAACTGGTTGTGAACAGTTATAAAATACTGGAAATTAAATCAAGATCCAGATTAGATCACCGATTAGAATTGGAAATCAATCAGTCAAGAACACATTGATGAGAGTTCAAGAATGAACTAACAAAAAAAAAAATTGTGCGTACGTAATGTCGAAATATATAGTATTTTTAAAATATAATTATAGAGATAACAATTAGGAAGAGTAAAAAATATACTACAGGACAATGAAACTCACCATAACAAAAATAAAACATGTACAAATGTTAACATAAGAAATAACAATAGATGACAAGCATTTTTAAAACTTTCTTTCGAATACAAGTTTATTAATAAAAGAATTGTTAATTTGTTCACTTACCTGAGTTTACTTTACAAATGATAGTTGATTGTTAAGTCAGTTGTTGATAATCAAATTGTGAAGATAAATTTTCGCGAATGATCTTATCTTGATCTTGTTCACGAACAGCGATCGGGTTTTGGGCCCCGCCGGCACACAAACGAGATTGGAACATATGGAGTGGGTTACAATGCTCAGAAACAGGGGCCGAGGCTACGAAAAAGAAAGGCTACCGCGGTGCTGCGAGTTCTGAATCCTGGGTCCATTCAGAACAGCTTTGGCGGTTTGGCGCTGTTCTGACTTCTGAGAAGCCACGCTCTTGTTTTATTCGAACACAGAGTAACATGTAACATCCTCCAATTTTAAATATTTTAACTGGAGTATAAAACTTATAAAATCTTGTTTAAGAAATACTTTTCTAATGATAGTTGAATATTTACTAACTGCGTGAGGAAAATCAATAGTTATTTATTAATCTTTAATACGCCCACGCCTGATGTTCATGCGCACACTGAACACATTAGTAAACAACAACACGGATTCTCAGAAGTCAGAACAGCGCCAAATCGCTAAAGCTGTTCTGAATGGACCGAGGATTCAAAACTCGCCGCGGTGCTTTACGCATTATCTTTTTTTTACAGACCGCGGGAGTCACGTGATGCTCGAATCCACCAATGCAGGTTTACGAAAAGAGGCTTACGTCTCTAGCGGTCTGTAAAAAAAGATAAGTGGAATGCACCGCGGTAGCCTGTCCTTTTCGTTTGCCTCGCCAGGGGCCCTATAATCGAATTTATTGCTGTGAGTGGATAGAAATCCAGTATGTTTTTGTTTATTAGATATTTATGATGCAATTTAAACTACGGTAAACTAATTTTTGAAAAATAAATAAATTCTGCGAAAAAAAAAAATATATTTATGTTGTACTACGCGATACATTAGGAATGAACGAAAATTCAGGCGTATGTTTTAAATGTATTTCGCACTGGACCACAAGCATTTCTGACGTCACCCATAGTCACGTTTTTCAATCAGCATTCCGATTCCTCCCCACACCACAAGCTTTCGAGAAGGGCCAATCAAATACGGGTAATTTCCCACAATCACTGGATGCTCCGCCCTGTTCGTGTGGCAGAACACTTTATTCTCAATTATAAACAGCCTTATTTTATGTGATCTCCGATATTTTTTTTAGAATAGAGCTTTATTTATAACAGAAATAAGAAAAAATTTCATATCATCACAGGTTTAAGCACAAATAAAACGTTCAAGATGACCCTCCCCTCTTTTCCCCCACAACATTTTTTTTTTTAATATACTAGTTACAATGAAACAGATTGTCATATACATATAGTTACTAATTTTTGTATTACGAGTTTATAAGAAGTTATAGAAGAAGTAAAAGTAAATATTACAGTTCTGAAGTAAATAAATATCAAACTTTTATAATTATCTTATGTTCATTGTTGGACAATTTAATTTGTTTTATTAGAAACAAATCAGTAATAATCAATGGCTTATTTTTGTTTCTTAATTTTAAACTGGAAATATTTTTTGGGATTTTATACTTAACACTTTGTTAACCAGCGATTTTGTATGAAATCTTGATTTTAAAACAGTAGAAGCTTCGCCCTCTCCTGAGAGTCTTTGATTAAGTGGTGTTCTAAATAGGTTTTCAAGTTTATGCGTCAGTAAATATCGTACAATGTATGACTTTAATATAATATTTCTTATAATCTAAAAAAAATACGTGCACAAAATTATATAAATACATTTCCCCCTTTTAAATAAGGTAAAACCATGTCATTGGTCAATGATGATTGGTGAAACAAATACCGATCAACAAAGTGTTAAAATAAATTATTGATAAATATAATTTGCAAAGCAAATTAAAAAGATGCTTTTATTTCATAATTGTTTAAACCCGAAAAGAAAAAAACATATTAAGATATTTCATCCAATTGGCACTATATATTAGGGTGGGCCGAAAAAAACTTTTTTTTTTTATTCGCTATACCGCGGAAAACTTTGCTTTAGGGTTGCTTAGTAAAATAAAATGAAAAAAAAATATATTAAATTTTAATTTTAGCGGCAGAGCTGCTCAAACAAATTTTTTGGAAAGCAATAGTTTTCTTTATTTTTTAAAAGCTATAAAAGAAAAAAACCGCTATAGTGAAAAATCTTTAAAAGAAAGATATAAAAACACATTTTAATAAAAAAAGAAGCAAAATTACTTCATTTGAGGTAGCGCAAAGCATTTAAAAAATCCTTAAGTTAGCGCAATCAAGTTGTATTCACTCATAGACCGGGAGGCGGCACCACAGACAATCACCTCATCGAGTTCACGGCTGAAATTCCAAGAATTAGTTAAAACTCGATTCGCATATTAAAACGCAATCGGTCTGCAAAGTCATATATTGGTGGAAAATACGTGAAAACCCGATTTTAGCGGTTGACTCGTAGGTTTACCATTGTGTTTTCCTGCACCCAAAAGTATAAAAACATGGAGGACTGGGAACAGGAACATGGAACACACAATAGTAAACCTACGAGCCAACCGCTAAAATCGGGTTTTCGGATGTTTTCCACCAAGATATGACTTGGCAGACCGATTGCGTTTTAATATGCGAATCGAGTTTTAACTAATTCTTGGAATTTCAGCCGTGAACTCGATGAGGTGATTGTCGGTGCTGCCGCCTTCCGGTCTATCAGTGAGTGTGGGCGGGTCTTTTTTTTTCAATTTTGATTCGCTATACCTAAAAAAACTTGTGTCTAGGGTAGCTAAGTAAAATGCAAAAACAAAATAAATAAAATTTTACTTCTGGTAGTAGCGCAAAAGGCCTAAAATTTGATTAAAAAAACGCGTTTTAGGCCAAACTATTGCTTTCTAAAAAATTTGTTTGAGCAGCTCTGCCGCTGAAATTAAAATTTAATATTTTTTTTTCATTTTATTTTACTAAGCAACCCTAAAGCAAAGTTTTCCGCGGTATAGCGATTAAAAAAAAAGTTTTTTTCGGCCCACCCGAAATATATCATGTTTCCAAGATGTTTAATTTTAAAAATAAAAGAGAACACTATTTCATAATGTATTGTAAGACATAATACATTGTAATGCAAAAGCTTATATGCAGGTATCTATGCAATAGAGGCAAAAAGTTTGGTTTCAATCCGCTAAATGCCAATAAAAAATAAACCAAAGAAACAAAAAGATGGATACAGGTTATATATCAGTTAAAGGGAAAATAGGCTGAAATCCAAAATGTATTAATTTATGAAAAATGTAAGTTTTTTTTTTAATTACAAATTTGTTTATAAATATAAAAAAAAAATATTTGAAGATGTTCGTCATAAAATATGCCAACTGGCTGCAGCAATGAAGTGTTTTAAACACTGAAAAGTATAATAAATAAATTAATAATAAAGGAAGTAATATATATATATATATATATATATTAAATATGCTTTTATTGATTAATAGTTTAATATTAAATTATGATTATTCATTTAGAAAAAAATTAGGAATCCTGAATACATAATACACTGCTCAAAACAATTAAAGGATATTGCAGTTTTAGGTGGATTTTGTATCTGGGAAACTTTTTAGCTGATTGATACATGGTCGACAGACATAGTAGGTTATATGAGAATAAATTACACATGTTTGGCAGAAAAAAATGCATTTCATTGCGCATTTGTGTACAAAAGGAAAAAAACACAATTTGTGCATATGAGAAAAAAAGAATAAGAAAAGGTGTTTTCTTCAAAGAAAATCATTTTCAGTAGGGGGTATGGTTTCCACGGGCGGCCAGCAACGTTGAACACCTTTGAGGCATGGACTCAATGAGGCTATTAATGACGAGTTGGGGTATTCTGCCCCACTCTTCCAGAAGAGCTCTTTCCAGTTCTTGGAGAGTTTGTGGGGATTGTTGGCGGCCAGAAACTCGTCTTCCTAGAGCGTCCCAAACGTGCTCGATTGGATTCATGTCTGGAGAACACGCTGGCCATTCCATTCGAACGATTCCTTCCTCGAAAAGGAAATCCTCCACCAGGTTTGCACGATGTGGCCTGCAGTTATCGTCCATTAAAATGAAGTTATCTCCGATTGCTGCAGCGTAAGGGACTACAATAGGTCTGAGGATCTCATCCCTATATTGGCGACCAGTCAGAGCTCCATCTCGAATGATGTAGAGGTCAGTGCGCCCGTCAATAGAGATGCCACCATACACCAACACTCCTCCACCGCCAAATCTGACACTTTCGTGCACGAACGCAGGATTATTTCTACTGCCACGGTCCCTCCAGATGAAAATACGCCTATTATCCGGATGCACAGAAAAACGGGACTCGTCAGAAAACAGAATATTGCTCCATTCATTTCTCCTCCAGTTGACATGCTCGGTTAACCACTCCCTGCGGTCGCGACGATGCCTTGATGTAATCTAACACATACCATCGGTCGGCGAGCATACAGACCTACAGCATGGAGCCGGTTTCGGACAGTCTGAGTTGAAATCGTGGTGCCTGTAGCCGAGCGAAGGTGTTGTTGGAGAAGAGTAGCGTTCATGTTTCGGTGTCTCCGAGCTGTTAACGCTAAATACCGATCTTCATTGGGCGTTGTTGCCCGTCTACGACCTTGCCCTGGTCTTCGGCCTGCACATCCACTCTCCAAAAAACGGTTCCAGATCCTGGAAATGACACTTTGTGACACTCCAATGGCTTGCGCTACTTCGGCTTGAGTTTGGCCCCCTTCTAACCTACCAACAATTCTCCAAGCTTCTGAATCTGTCAAATGACTTCGCTGAGACATCGTACTCATCGAAACAAAGCAATCACTGAATGCCGATCATCCTTGTCTTCATTCTCTTTTATCCAGTTGAAAGTCAAATTTCATTCGCTGCCGCTGAAGCGACATTTTTGACGTCGAACTCAAAATTTGCATACTCCACAGTTTGAAAACCAGAAAAATTTGCATTTGTGATTCTCTTCTTCTATTTTCGGCAAAAAAAAATTTCGTTTATATCTTTATTTTATATAAAACTTCAAATATCCTTTAATTGTTTTGAGCAGTGTAATAACAAAATTCAATTATGTATTGTTATTAAATATAACAATACATAATTGAAACAATATTTATATTGTTTCAATTATGTATATATATGTATATATTGGTGTGTTATGATCCGCGTGACGTCTACAGATTTCTAGATAAATAAGTACATATAAGTACGTTAAGTTCACGGCAAAAATAAAAACTGTACGTAAAAGGGGATAAATATGCAGGGGTCGCATATCCAACTCTCGACGAGCGTGAAAATGTTCTAGCACTGGATATGTGTAAGGCTCCTATAAGGGAAGCTGACGCATATCCATTCTGTTGTCCAAAACAGTGGCGTAGCTACATGTTCAGCGCCCTGGAGCAAGTACAATCAAATCACTCCCTTCTCTACCAGAAAAGGTTGCCAAAATTTGTTTTCAAGTTTAAAACGTATATAATGCAGTAAAACATCCTGTCATAAATGGAAAATTTTCATGATGCTAATAGAAGGTTGGTTGGTTGATTTATGACGGCCGATTACGTACTTGAGGGATATAGGATTTAGTGAGTGCTCTCCGTGGAGGTCTTTCTAAGGGATCCTAATCCGTATTTACAGCAAGGTTCGAAGAAAACCACGGAAAACTCCGAACGGTTAGGTCGACGAGCGCGACAGAGATTTGAACCCAGCACCTCCCGTCTACCAGCTTTGAGAGCAGAACCTCTCAGCCACTGGTGGGGCACACTAATAGAAGGAATGCCATACAATTATATCTGCTAAGACAGAAACATGTCTAAAACGGAATTTCTCTAATTTTTAGCTATAACAAAATCGGAAAGCATTGAAAAAATATTCTGTTTTAGACAGGTTTTCGTATTAGTAAGTATAATCACATAGGGTAAGTATAATCACGAAAAATTTCTGTAAAAGACAGGATTGCGCTTGCACAAGTTTTACTGTATATTTTATGTATTAAAAAAATGGCAAATGTAAAAAAATATTTATACAATAATTTCGTTCCTTTGTAATTTTGCGCCCTTATTATTCTCGCGCCTGGAGCAATGTGCTCCAACTGCTCCACGGTAGCTACGCCCCTGGTCCAAAATAACCGCCATATTGCATATTGCAACCTAGCTCAGCATTAGGAAAGCGCCTGAGCAAGTGTTTGCCGTCCCTGTTACTGTCACTCGCCATCCTACGTTTTTTTTTTTTTTTTAGTAAGTTAACCGGTTTTAGCTTGGTTTTTGGTCCGCTGGGTTATTAAATGGCGGTATGATTCAGCCTGTATTATAGGAGCTCTAGATATGTGTCTCCTCTGCTGTGACTATGGGGGCAGATATACAGGGACGGATATCCAATGCTCTCGTCAAAAGTAGAATGTCCTAGCATTGGATATGTATCCCCTTGATATGTATCGCCTTTGCTCTGACGTCAAAATGACGTATGGGGGATGATATCCAGGGGTCGGATATCCAATGCTCTCCTCAAAAGTAAAAGGTCCAAGCATCGGTTATGTGACCGCTTGATATATGTCCCCTTCTGCTATGACGTCAAGATGACGTACGGGGATGTATATACAGGGGTCGGATATCCAACTCTCGACGAGCGTGAAAATGATGTAGCACTGGATAAGTGTCCCCTCTGCTGTGACGTGAAGATGACGTATGGGGGCAGATATACTGGGGACGGATATCCAGGTATCGACGAAAGTAAAATGGTCTGGTTTTGGAAAGATGTCCCCTTCTGATATGGGGGCAGATATACTGGGGTCGGATATCCGACTCTCGAAGAAAGTGAACTGCTCAAAAGCTGGATATGTATCCCCTTCTGCTGTGACCTAAATGCGACGTATGGGGGCGGATATACTGGGGATAGATATCAGCGTCCCCCTTTGATCGGGGATGAGGAAGTGAATGAATTGCCACCGACACGTGCCTCGCCCTTCTCTTCTACTGCGACTACCTCGAACGATGATCCCGTGCTCTTGGAACTAGATTCCGGGTCACAGTTGACTGAGGGTATGCCGATGCCGCCACCTCCCCGCCAGTTTTGAAACAATTTACGACGACCTGTGAAACGACTGTTGAAGGACAATTTTCTCCGACGACCACGACGACCTTGTAAAGGGTCATTACCGTGGAGTCCTTCACTCTAGAGAAGAGGATTCAGATTGTGGGACCGGACGTCGTGAGTTGGTATCAACGCCAGTTCAGATACAGACCGTACGGGAACCCGAAAGAAGTGGTTTCGGATTGGGGACTGAGTGACTAGACCGAACTGGTGGACTTGAGTGCGACCATGATGATGGGCGAGACCGCTGCTGCTGTTGCCGCGATTCAGATGGATAATGATGATGCTGCTGCTGCTGCCAGGACCCCCTCTCCGAAAGATTTGGATTGGACGAGGTCGCCGACATGACCCCCTCTCCGAATGAATTGGATTATGTGAATATCCCTGTTGCCAGTGACTCTCTGACCCCTTCTGCGAGTGAATATGTGAATACGCCTGCTGCCAGTACCATGAATAACAACCCACCCAGTTACTTCCGTTTGGAAGAACTTTTAAATTCTTACAACAATACCAATACTGTTTTAAATGAGGACGCTGTGAATCAATTGTTTGGTAGTTTTTAATTTGCATTTGACATATAAATTCTTCTTCATGATTAAAAGAGGCAGAAAAATGGGATCGAACATTGAAACGTGAGGTTTCAATCTTCGGTCCCATTTTCTTGCACCGGTTGTATGACCAACATTGAATTAATAAAACAATGCTTTTTAAAAGGAATACGTTTATTTAAATCACTCATGGTCTCGTTTCAATTCATCGTGCTAATGGAATTTGGGGAAAACATTCAACTTTGCTTCTATTCACGCGTAGTACTCGAAAATGGAAATCAGATTCTGAAATTTTCTGATGGGGTTCTGGTGCTCAACTCTTTCTGTTGTCGACTGTACTTAATTATTTTTAATATGTTAATTTTAAATGGTTGTAATTTAACTTTCCATCGCAAATTAAAAGTAATCAACGCAAGAGCTAAATAATGAAAGCTACTGTGCTTTCTTTTTTTCTTTTGGTTGTATACATATTAAAATTCGAAATTTTATTTTTTATATGGTTCCTGGGTCCTAATAACATTTTTTAGAAAAATGCTGTCCTCCATTTAAGAAAAATATTTAAAAAATCCCATTCTGTTACAGTCAAAACTTACCGAATTATGACACTTTGAATTTTATGAAATTCCAGTGTTTACCTGTACTAAAGTTTGCTTTTTCAGTACCTGCTTCTTTCAGTGTTTAGTGCCAGGAAACATTGAAATTTCATAAAATTCGAAGAATCATAATTTAGTAAGTTTTGGTCATAAAATAATAGGATTTTTTTATAGCATTCTTAAACGAAGGACATTTTTCTGAATGTAACTTATTAGTACCCCAGGTGCCGTATCAAAAATAAATTTCGTGTTTTAATATGTGTATAGATGAGGTATGTTGGTGTATGGCATGGTATTGTTAAACAAATACCATGTCTAAAACCTGTACTTGATTTGTATACTTTTTGTAATTGGAATTACGTTTCTATCATCAGTGGTTTAGGAGATAATTGAGAAAATATGTATTTTGAATCATCTGGTATATATATCTATGAAGGAGGGAGCGGCAACAAAGATCATGCCTAGAGGCCCGGGAGCCCGAGAGTTAGTTGATCCTCCTGTGACCATAGAAAAGGTTATTACTTTTATGAATATTTAAATTATGAATGATTATAAATTAAATTATTAATTAATTGTAAAGAAATATTAATCATTTTTATAAAAATAGTTACAACATTTTTCTACTTAAAACAATTTTCGTAAATAGTTATTTAAGATTTGGTGGCAAATTACATGAAAAATATATGCATTAAATACTTACATTTTACTTTTAAAATGAATTACCTAACACAGAACGAAAAATTTATTTAATCAGAAACATTAAAATGACTAAGTATATTTTATTATTTCGTCCATAGAGGATGATAGCATTAAACTTTCCTGTTAAACCGTATATCTTTTTAATATTGTTTCAAAACATTTAAACCAAATTTAAATTCTTAAGACTTGCCTACGTATCGCATTATATGTTCTAGCTATTGCAAAAAAAGAAAGATTAAATGTAAAAATAACAGTTAAAAAATACAAGATTTGGATCTAACGATATAACGTCCACGAAAAGCTCTGAAGAGTTGGTTGGAAATTTGAATATGTTAGATGACAGTTTAACCAATATCAGAGCTTTATTTTTTCCATACATAAATTCATGTATAGTTTGTACATGGGAGTAGAACGAATTAGTGTCTCGCGGCTGACATTACGTCACCATACCATAATGTTTTGTTGCTGAACAGGTATGTGTTTGGTGGTTGAATGTCTTAGAGTCTAGTACGGCATTTGAATCTAGATAGCATGAGTTCAAATCCTGCGTTTTCTTGTTATTCCCAACTTTTCTTCTAGATCTTTACTTAACAATATTTTATCGATTAAAATATTCTAGTTCAGATTTTTTAAAACTTTTTTATTTATAAACTAGCTGACCCGCCCAGCGTTGCCCGAACCCGTGATAAAATTTAACAAACCTAAATTTTGTATAATTTTATATCTTTAACCTGATTTAGTAAGAAATTATTTATCTAAAAGTGCTGCGCACGCGAGGCAAATCCTTTATTTCCACTTTCAGCCGATAGGGGCGCATTCTGATATAAATGAACCTACGACACGTGTTCCCGCTGCAAAATCTTTTAGTTTCACTTTCCGCCGCTAAGGGGAATACTCTCTTCCAAACAAACCACCTTCCAAATGAATATCCGACACGTGTCCCCGCTGCCTCCGGCACCGTATAGCAGGCGTGCTGCGTACGCGCTGTAAAATCCTTTAGTTCCACTTTCCACCGCCAGCGGGCACAATTTGTTCCATACGAGCAGTCAACATGGATACCCATTGTACTGAACTGTTGAATGAACCAATTCCCGTCGAAATCGGGCCCATAGAACTCGAGAAAATGATGCACACCCTCGCGGTGGAAGGTGGAACTAAAATCTGCCACGCGATCGAAAACCAAGTCGAATCATCCAAACCCCGTTGTGATCGGGCCCATAAAACCTGAGATAAGAATGCAAGTGCTCAACAACAAATCATTTACTTTGATTGCTGGTATACATCAAGTAAATACGGGTTATGTATTTTTATTAGGAACATAAATTTAATTTTTACAAAAATCGTCATTTGAAATTTCCGTAATTCTCTATATATAACATTTATAAAACGCTACTGGAGAAGCTACAAATGTTAAATTACTTCAATGGAATTCGTTTTGTGTAAATCGGAGCAAGGCGTTAACCCCCTCCCTCCCTATACTCGCAAATATAACGAATAATTTGTTTTAGAAAACAACCTTCCCCTACATTAACGCGATCATTAAAAAAATAATTAAATGTTTCTGATAATTAGACCATAACGAAGACGCTACGTTAAAATGGCCGTCAGATGGCACGCCTTCCCATCCTCAAATTAAAAACTATATCTTAATTAGTTATCTTAATTTTTGTTCGTTAGTAAAAATTGGCAATTATTTCCTTTCATTTTCGAAAACTAAATGGAGGGATCGGCCAGAGAAATAGATCTCTTTGTAGTTCAGTTTTTAATGAAAGCTGATCCCTGTCTGAAGCTTTCTCGGATTTTTTTTCACTGGCGCCGGCAGATTTTTACAAAAATTAAGAAAAATTACCGGCCGAATTTTTCAAAAATTGCATTGTCGGATACAGAAATTTCTTTTACATATGCTCATAAATTTTTAAATCGATATCTTAATCAGTTATCTTAAAATTCGCTAATTAGTCAAATAATTTCGAAGTAAGTAAGTAATAATTTCGAAAGAAGTTTCATTTCCGTTTGGAAATCCAGTACAGGAGTGCTTTTCTTTAGCCATTTTGATAAAAAAGATGACATTTTCGATGCGTTGCTTAATGAGATTCTAATTAATATCTTGAGCAATTATCAAAATATTAAAATTCTGAGTCTCAGGTGCACCAGGCCAGGTGTTGGACCATCCACACCTAAATTTTCAGACTTTTAGGTGGGATAGATTTTGCTAGCCATCGCAGACAAACAAACACACGCACACACACACACACAGAGCGAGACTTTCTTTTATTACTATAGATGTTTTATCGGTAAAATATTCTATTTCAGTTTTATTTTCAACTTTTTTATTTAAAAATATATTATCGGTTGCTCTATATTTTTCATAATAAATTGAATATTTTTAATACAAGTAAATTTTGATGTTAATAAGAATTAAAGATTTATTTTTATTTTTTAAATAAAATATTTACATAAATATAATGTTTCAGAATTTTTTTTCTACTTTTTGATTTTAAAATGTTACGCATGGAATACTTTAATAAAAGTTAATTTTGATATATCAATGAAATAAAATACTTATTTAAATACGATAAAATGTGCTTAAAATTTTACATTAAAGTGTCTTTTTATATTTAAATTTTCAATATTATCAAATACTTTTTCTTTTATGCAAAGCACATTTAATGATGTAAAAAGGCAACAATCTACTTATATAGACACGTGATGTCTTCGGTGAGACACTTGTAGGAAACGATAGGAAAAGCAGCCTGGTGTCGTATGTGACTTCTGACGCTAGGGTGACAGTGTTGACCTCAGTACAAATATATACTTGTACTGTGACTCTGCTCAGACAGACGTGTTTGTCCAATATATAGCAAACTCACATACGCGAACACGCAATACTCACTTGGAAGTGTTGGATTAGACGAGTGAGACATGTTAACAAACATTTTAGCGACAAACTTGGCGATACTGACAGGCTTGCCAAGTTGCTGGGCGATTTAGTTTTCGCCAAAATCGTCTTAACCAACCTAATTTTATATCCCGTATGTCGATGCTTTCAATCATTGTCTCGATTCGTAATTCAGAGATGAATTATGATAAAATCGGATCGAATCGCGACCAGCGAAATGCACGGCCAATTCATGACGTTCAAAACGTTACACGGTGTGGATCATCTTTACATGGCGATTGGTACAAAGCGGCGCGCCCATCATTTTGTGCCAAAATCGTGTAAAGATTATCCACTACAAGGCTAACGAAAAAGACAGGCTACCGCGGTTCATTCCACTTATCTTTTTTTACAGACCGCTAGAGTGACGTGATGCTCTTTTCGTACACCTGCATTGGTGCATTCGAGCATCACGTGACTCCGGCGGTCTGTAAAAAAAGATATGCGTAAAGCACCGCGGTAGCCTTTCTTTTTCGATAGCCTCGATCCACTACGTGTGACGTTTTAAAAGTCATGCACTGGCCGTGTATTGGGACTTAAAATGGCCTATAGAAGCGCTGATCGCAGCCGTCGGTACAGGAAAATTGTTTCTTTAACTAACGCAAAAGTGCCATTGAAGCCATTATTTATTGTAAAAGCATATTATTAAAGTGTTAGATTTTCTAATTCAGATAATTTTTACCTTGTCATTGTCATACAGTGAATGTGCAATCATCTGATCAACCATTCTGCTTCAACTGGAGATCAGGGTTCTTCCACCAATCAGATCTGCCTATTTGTAGTGTGTGACCTCCAACATGACGTCAATTGCAACTGCCCTATAAACACAGAATACAAATATCACATGAAATCTGAATTTGTGTAAAAAAATAATCATTATGAACGAATTAAAAATGCATGTAATGGAATGGGCTTGCAAGGGATTTTCCTGAAGCGAGAAGTTATATCTTTTCTTCACCAGATGGCGTATTCCAGCGCTTGAATTCCCAAATTCGTTGAAAGAAAATCGATTTTAGGTCGCCACTCTCTTATAAAGGTGCTCTAACAGATTTTCCTGCCACTTTCATGTTCAGTGTTGAATCCAGGGGGTGGCCCGGGGGGGGGGGGATGTCTAAAAGGAAGATTTGAGATTTTATGCTTTTATGGCCAAAAAGTGGAATTCCCCCCCCCCCCGGAACTCTATAATCTCTCCTCCGGAGACGCAGAAATCCCTCCCGGAGAAAAGTGTCTGAATTCAACACTGTTCATGTTAGTTGGGATTAGCCAAAGACATTTAAAATAACTTAATTTAAGATACTTAAATGTCTTTGGGATTAATGGTTCAGGCTGGAATTGCGGTGTCTCGCTTTCTTAAATCTTATGTTCGATCTTAGGATGGGCGTTCCAGCGATCTATCTTAACTTCGTATTGCGGTGCCTCATCGTAAGTCCTCTTGCTTAAGCGTAAGTCCTCCTGCAGTCAGCCAATCACAAGCCGTAATTAGATTTGTTATGGTTGCGCGCGCATACACTTGCGCTTCTTCGTAAGATAGCTTTTAGATTAGCGTAAGACCACGAGGCACTGCAATACGGATTACGCTTTGTTTATATCGTAAGTCAGACTTACGCTCAAGACAAGATTGATCTTGCGAGGCACCGCAATCCCAGCCTTAATCGATTGGTACTAATTTATAACTGAAAGTGCTCTAAAATCCCCGACTCTATGGCTTTGTTCATAACCGAAGATCAGGCGGCGCGCGGGCGAAGCAGATTTGCGTATAGAGTTGGTCTTATCAGAGCAAGTAAAAACAACGACTACATATCCTTATCTTTCCAAAACAATGACTAAACAATACCAACAATAGGAATACATGCCTATATAAGGAAAGGGCAACTGACGTCACTGTTGGTTAAATTACTGTTGGTTTGGGAGAAAAACCTGTTCGTTCTTTACGACTCCTACAGTACACATGAGATGGAGCGATTTGATTGGTCTACGTTAAACTGGTCTGTGATATGATTGGCCTATGTCGCCATGACGATTCCTGCAATGATAGCTGCGACAAAAATGCAGTGGTAGATTGGTTGATGGAACTGTTTGTTTGTAAACATGCCCTTTCCTTATTTACTCAGAAAAAATTCCAAATATTCATGAAAGTATCACGTGATCTGATTTAGCCCGATCAGCGTTCATAACCCGCAAAATTTTTGCACGCGCTGCGCGCGATCGACCCAAAGAAACTCTGTGGATGGTTTGATCACGTGATTGAGCTTTTTTTGTGTTTATAGTTTTACTTAGTTTGGTAGGTTGATTGATACAACTGTAGCAGAATGATCGGATATCAGAAAATTTTCAACTTTTTAACATTCTAAAATGATTTTTTAAGCCTTGTGACCCAACATAAAAATAATAGAATACCAAAGTATGATGTATATGTATATATACATCATATAGTTACATAACTGCTGTCAACTTATATGTCTCTAGTACAGGACCTACTAAAACTGATAGTTTAGTTGACAGCAGTTAAATAAAACAAAATCCCTGACGGCTCGGCCTGCAGGCACAGGTAGATTTCGAAGACGCAGACCGTGGGGCGCCTGTTTGTTGGGAATTGCGGAAGAAAATATAAAAGTTCTAGATACTATTAAGCGGATTTATATTAAATTTAAGCACATTTGATATCTTTTGAATTGACGAAGTTATGAATTTTTTTTCTTCCAAAACCTCTCTTTTTTTCCTCACTTGGGGGCAGTTTTAATTATATCAAAAATCTGTCATACATAAATTGTCGGACCTTTTCCTAGAAGTAATAATAACTTTAAATGGATTCGATACGTATCATAATTAAGAAATTATGGAGGTTTTTCTGTTTTCACAACCCCCCCCTCCCCCCCTCGTTTGATTTTGCCCATTAACGAACTTGACCGAGATTTTATACCCCTTGATTTTATGTATCAGTTTGGAAGAGATTTCTGCAGAATTATTGCACTTATCGTGTCCATAAAAAAGTGACTAGATAGATAGATAAAGTTTTGAACTGGGGGTGGTTTTGGGTTCTGGGAGTCATGATCGGCGTAGATCTGCAAAAATTTTTCAAAAATTTCAACTTAGGTGAGAATGTAATAGGTGTAGTATTTCTTACGAAATCTACCTAATATATATATTGTACAAAACAATGCATATAATAAAATAAAGTTTAATTTTCTATAAACAGTGCACCTTTAACTAACAAGGCAGAGGATGTTCGGTTCACGGAATTTTTGAAACACAGTACTGGTTTCAATAAAATTAATGTAAACTCTAAAAAAAAAAGGGTACTTGTCAGCTAGCCTGGCGCTAGTGAAACAAATATAAACATATATACACACACATATATGTATATACATACATATATACACAAACATATATGTACATTTATATTTTTTTACTGTCGCCCGGCTAACCGAAAAGTACCAAAAATTGTTACGTACTTTACTGACGTTTGGGTTGTCCTACACAGATGAACCTGGAAGATATGGATACAAAGTCCATGATCACCGTTTATTTCAGATTTTTTCTTTCGTATTTTTATTAATTTAAAAATGATTTATCAGTTGCTTTATATTTTTTGGGATAAATAGAATGTTAATAAATCAAGGTTGTGATACCAACATGTTAAAAGATTTATTTCTTTATTTGTAATAGTAAAATAAAATCTTTGTTAAAATTTGATAAAAAAGCTTTTGAACATTTTATTCAAACATATTTTTCGATTGGGACTTAAAACGGCCTATAGATGCAGCCGTCGGTACAGGAAAATTGTCCCTTTAACTAATGCTAAAGTGCCATTGAAACCATTGTTTATTGTAAACGCGTTTGAAAGTGTTAGATATTCAAATTTGGATAATTTTTACCTTGTCAAATAAACACGGAACACAAATATCACATGACATCTGAAATTGTGCAAAAAAATAATCATTATGAACAAATTAAAAATGCATGTAACGCAATGGGCTTGGAAGGGATTTTCCTGAAGCGAGAAGTTATATCTTTTCTCCACCAGATGGCGTATTCGAGCGCTTGAATTCCCAATCTTAAATCCTACTCATGATCGTAGGATCTGCGTTCCTGCGATCTATCTGAACTTCGTATTACGGTGCCTCATCGTAAGTCCTCCTGCACTCAGCCAATCAGATGCCGCAGTTAGATTTGTTGTGGTTGCGCGCGCATACAATTACGCTTCGTCTTAAGATAGCTTTAATGTTAGCGTAATACTACGTTCAGATCGGATAGTTAAGTTATCTTAGACCACCGAACTTACTGAGGGAGTTCCAGAAACTCACCTAAGTGAGTTCGAACTTTCTATAGCTAGATGCAGCCACTACCACTCACTCTGATTGGCTCTGGAGGCCGATTGGCTGTTGAGGTTGCCTTTGACATATGCGCTTGCGTACATTCTATGTTTGTTCCGGTATCGGATACCGTGATGTTCAGTGAGTTATCTTAGATGAGTTTTGCGGTGTGGACAGGTATTCAATTCCGGGAGGATACCGCCTCAAAAACGGTGGTCTAAGATAACTTAAATGGTCGATGTGAACAGGGTATTAGATCGCGAGGCACTGCAATAAAGTTGACTGGGATTGCAGTGCCTCGCTATGTTAAATCTTACGATCAATCGTAGAATGGGCGATTACTTTTAGGCTGGGATTGCGGTGCCTCGCTTTCTTAAATCTTACGCTCGATCTTAATATGGGCATTCCTAAGATCTATCTTAACTTCGTATAGGGCAGTTGCAATTGACGTCACCTTGGAGGTAAACAGTACAAATAGGCAGTTCTGATTGGTGGAATTACCCTTACCTCCAAGTGAATACAATGGTTGATCAGCTGATTGCAACTTCCCTATTGCTGTGCCTCATCGTAAGTCCTCCTGCTTAAACGTAAGTCCTCCTGCAGTTAGCCAATCAGAGGCCATAGTTCGATGTGTTATGGTTGCGCGCGCATACACTTGCGCTTCGTCGTAAGATAGCTTTCTGGTTAGCGTAAGAACGCGAGGCACTGCAATACCGATTACGATTTGTTTATAGGGCAGTTGCAATCAGCTGATCAACCATTGTATTCACTTGGAGGTAAGGACAATTCCACCAATCAGAACTGCTTATTTGTACTGTTTACCTCCAAGGTGACGTCAATTGCAACTGCCCCATATCGTAAGTCAGACTTACGCTCAAGATTGATCTTAAGCGAGGCACCGCAATCCCAGCCTTAAACATTTTATTAAAATATATTTTTCGATAACAACATTGTTGAAACATAATTATTAATTTACTAGCAAGCTACGCCCACTACGCTGGTCAATTTTTATAACGAACTTTTAATCAAACAAAATATTTACATTTCATAATTAACTTTTATATTTTAACAGAATAATAAGGCTACTATAATTTGTGACTCGTGCTATAGCCAATATGCACGCCAGGCCACGTCGCCCTTATCATTATCTTTTTACGCATGAAGGTTTTGCTATGGTACTCTATTCTGAAATTTGGTAATTTTTCAAATTCAATATTTGAAAGATGGCATAATTATTAAATTTGAAATTTATATCAAGAAAAATAAAATTTTTTACCTTTCTAACGCAGTTTGCCTAACAATTTTCTGACAAATACTTTATGAGCTATTATTTTTTTTCAGTAACTTCAAACGTTTCATTTTTCGAGATTAATCAGTGGTAACAATTAGCGAAAAAAACAGTCGTCAGAAACGCATAGTTTTTTATTAAAGAGGGTGTGGAGCAGGGATTCTCACCACCAATTTACCACCATCACTTTTGAAATCGGTTCTGTAGTTCCAGAGATTCCATAGAAATTGTAATTTAGAATGATTTTAGAACGTTTTTCGCTTATTTCACCCTTTTAAATTTCGAATTTTTTTTAAATTTGTTCTTAAAGAGCATTTACATCTTATAAGTAACTATCGCTCTTGCACCACCCTGGGGTTAGTGACACCGACATAAAACACGGCCTATGTTGGAGCAGGGGTTGTCACCATCAATTTGCCACCATCATTTTTGAAATCGGTTCGGTAGTTCCAGAGATTCCATAGAAATTGTAATTTAGAATGTTTTTAGAACGCTTTTCGCTCATTTCACCCTTTTAAATTTCGATTTTTTTTGTTTTGTATTTAGAGAGCATTTACATCTTATAGGTAACTACAATGCCAAGTTCTAGCTCCTTCAGTATAAACAAAATCGCAATTTTAGAACGTTTTTCGCTCCTGCATCCCCCTGGGGTTAGTGACACCGACATAAAATATAGCCTATGTTGGAGCAGGGGTGTCACCATCAATTTGCCACCATCACTTTTGAAATCGGTTCGGTAGTTCCAGAGATTCCATAGAAATTGTAATTTAGAATGTTTTTAGAACGCTTTTCGCTCATTTCACCCTTTTAAATTTCGATTTTTTTTTATTTTGTATTTAGAGAGCATTTACATCTTATAAGTAACTACAACGCCAAATTTCAAATTTCTAGTTCCTTCAATGTAGAAAATATCGCAATTTTAGAACGTTTTTCGCTTCTTCACCACCCTGGGGTTAGTGATACTGACATAAAATACAGCCTGTGTAGGAGCAGGGGTTGTCACCATCAATTTGCTACCATCACTTTTGAAATCGGTTCGGTAGTTCCAGAGATTCCATAGAAATTGTAATTTAGAATGTTTTTAGAACGCTTTTCGCTCATTTCACCCTTTTAAATTTCGATTTTCTTTTTATTTTGTGCTTAGAGAGCATTTACATCTTATAAGTAACTATAACGCCAAATTTCAAATTTCTAGCTCCTTCAGTACAAAAAAAAATCGCAATTTTATAACGTTTTTCGCTCCTGCACCCCTCTAAGGTTAGTCGCACCGACATAAAATATAGCCTATGTTGGAGCAGGGGTTGTCACCATCACTTTTGAAATCGGTTCGGTAGTTCCAGAGATTACCCCCTACAAACAAACAAACAAACAATCTTTACTCCTTTATAATATTAGTATAGATAAAAATATATTTTTCTTGAAATTCATTTTTTGATGTAAATTGCATTATTTATTATATTCAATAAACTTCATAAAACACGAGAAACAAATGCTAAAATACTTATACATTCAGTAGAAAATTTATAAACATTCTAACTATATTTTATTCATATTCATTACGAAACTAGACGGTAAACCACTTGTATTTTACCTCTTTACAAAAATAGGTACTGATATTTCTAGTTTAAATAATGTATGTCTTTTACATTTTATTTTTATAATATTTTTTACATTGTAAAATGGGCTTTGCATTCGTACTAAAAATTCACTGTTGAAGTACTCATTATAAAAACATGGAGATATTTGTGCAAATTGATTATATTTTCATTACTTATTTTACATTTGCTAAAAGAAAAAAAAATAATAATGTTTAAATATTAAAAGGCACTGTAATGTAAAATTTTAATCGTAAAATAGCTGAATTTGTCGTATTTAATTAAATAAGTAATTGTTAACAATATCAAATTTTACTTTTATAAAATATATTCCATTAATCATAAAAAATGCAAAGCAACCAATAAAACATTTTTAAATGAAAAAATAAATAGAAATTTAGGTGAATTGAACCTGCAACCTCCAGAATCAAGAGCAATCCTCTAAGCATTCGGCCACCAATTTCACTTCAAGATATAACAAAATATCATTAAAATACGCAAATTAGTCAAATGAAGGCCTGGGTTTATTATCTTTGATTTGGACGTCCAAATCAATGATAATGAACGCAGGCCTTTCAATTTCATTCACAGTATAGACTAACTCCATACTTTAATCTCCATCACTCAAGCGCCGCCTGATCTTAGGTTCTGAACAGTCCCATCATAGAATAATGATGTTGGCATTTTGGCAACACGAGTTAACCTTCTTGTGTTTTTAGTTTTTTCCTTTCCTTAGCGGCGGCCGTATATTAGTAGTAGTAGTAGTTAGATACAGTTGGGTATTATAATATATATATATATATATATAGACACGGCCCAACTCGATCAGCTCCGTTTCTACTGAACGCGCTGTATACGGCCCTAACAAACGCCGGTTTTGCTGGAATCTTTAAAGGACCAGGAAAGTCGACAGATGGCGCTGATTGCCCACCTCATCCGTACGATTTAAAGAGCCATAATACAACATATTCTGCTTATTTTGTGTGATTAACTGACAGAATTAAGTACAATTAACTAATATAAGCATAAAATTTTATGTTTTGAACAATAATGTACCGCTGTATACTCAGAACATTTAAATATTTACATACTTAGCATTGCCAATATCGTCCAACTTTCGGAAAAGAAGCTCAACAACAATAAAAAAATAATATATATATTACAATATATCAATAACAGAAGAAAAACAACCGTTTTTGCATTCAAATACAGATAAATAAAGCATTTTATTCATCACACGAGTATAGATTATTTTTGAATTATATATTTTTAATGTGCAGCTGTGTACACAACTGATTGCTGATATCCAAATCTCTAAAATTTATTATAGCTGAAGCAGAAATACAAAAATAATGCTAATAATAGTGTTATATTGAATACACTTATATATTTTATATAGAGAGGAGTGTGGGTACAAATACCGTCAAAAAGTGAACAAAAACAGAATACATTTATATACACATTTACATATTTATATTTCTGTAAAAATTTCAAGTGTTTAAAAAAAAAATAAAAATTATGTAAACTTTAAAAATTTTCTAAATAAAGAATGTTGCCAGAATTTTATATTTGCTTTATTAGTTATATTTCTTTGCCATATTTTTCAAAATTATGGGTATTATTTTGTTGCAAATACATGAGCACAAATTTTGATGGTGATCATTCAAATGACATTTCCATAATGGGCAATTTAGGAGTTTGGGATAAATAAAATCATAAAGAATTTTTATAACGCCTGTTGTTTTCAGAAATGGAATAGCTTTTTCTATAAAGTATAGAATAATTGAAATTACAGAAATAAATTGTTGTTTTGGATATGTAAGGCCACCCCTGTCTTGATTTTTAATCAAACTGAAGATTGGAGCATTGCAATCCATTGTTTGTACGTGTGACAGACAAGTTTCATAGTCTACAGTTCCTTCGATAATTTTCACAATATAGACTGAGTCAATGGCAATGCTGGCAAATTTCAAATTTGTTGTAAGTAAATCTAGGGAAAAAAGGAGAAAAATATTTATATAGATGTTTGTAGACATTACTAACTAATATGTCATAATTAACACCTTCTTTATTCCGAGATGATGAACGGCAGTACGGCACACAACAATATACCATATTGATTCTAAAAAGAAAAGAAAATTTCTAATTTTATACAACAAATCGTATCCAAAAGCTAACTACAAATAACAACAAGATCCAGAGAAACCTTGACTGATGAGGTGGGCAGTCAGCGCCAATTTCTTGCAGTGGCCACAGCCAGAACTATATTTCGATTCCAGCGCTCCCATTGTATTTGATACTTTTGTTAGAGCCTGTTAGATCGAGTGAAGCCTTGATATAGATTTTAATGGCAGATCTCCCTATTTATGGTATAGGAACAAATACAGAGGAAAAGTCAATTCAAATATAACGATTTAGTTTCTTTATCGAAAAAAAAAAAATGTTAATACTTTGTTAGATCGAGTGGTGTTTGAGGAGTGTTCTTAATGTTTTTTCTTACGATTGGTATAAGGCTCCTATAACTATTATAGGAGCTCTAGATTGGTACTTTAAGGTTGTTTAAAACAATACGAACAATAAACATTTAACAAATATCTCATTATTTTGCATTTTTTACGTTTAATTCCGTAACTAAGTGTTATTAGTATATTTTACGTTTGTGTTCGTAGCACTCGTATACTTTTATTATTGTTATTTTTCGTAGACTTGCAGAAAAAAAAAAATCTAATATTACAAGTAATTGAACATGCCAAACACCACCAAATAAATTATTCTTGTGTGATTCTTTATGGTTTTATTGTTGTATTAAGTTGAATAAATTTATTAGAATAATAGTTATAATTCTAAAGTTGTTATTATAGGAAGCAGAGCTAGGTCTAGTTACTGTTGATGGCCCTTTGCACATTGTTTGCTTTTCTTGAGGCTGTAATCTTCATCTAAAATGTACATATTTTATTACTTCAATGTAAACCATTGCATCTCTGTCCATCATCTTGCCCAGTTGTAGATAACAAGGATTTGACAGGATCACTATTAAATAATCTAGCTTGTTCACAATCATATTCCAGAATGTAAAAAATATTTTATGCAATGGACTGTAAATTTTGTTTTTACAAACTTAGTCGTTTGTAATTTTAATATGCAGTTCCATGCTTTCTATCATATTAGGGTGGCAACCTGTACAAGGTTCAACAATGTGGAGACTGATTCACTTTCAACCAAACTTTCTCTTCTCAAACTTCGGCTCGTTTACTTCAATTATCTCAGTGGTGCAGAAAATGTTTTTATTCCCAACATTTCTCCCAATCCATATAAAAATTTAAATTTACTTCTATTTTCTTTTTTAAATAATATAAAATGTTTAGTTAATGTTTTTATTTTAGTTTCATGTTAAAATAAAAATTATTTTAATTTAATTTTTTTTAATAATATAAAGTAGACTCACCGGGTTGGCACGATTTTTTTTGCTGCCAATTTGGCGAAAATCTTGTTTTAATTCAAATACCAGTTAAACATTGCGTGCAAAAGTTGCACATTATTTTAATATTAAACTAAAATAAAAACATGATTAACTAAACATTTTATATTATTTTAAAAAGAAAATAGAAATAAATAAACAGTAGTTTAATTAATAAATATATAACATTACAATTTATATTATATAAAATATAAACAATTTTATTAATAAATAAAAAAAATAGAAACAATAAATAAACAGTTATAAAAGAAACTATTATAATAAATAAATATCACTCAATAACACTTTTATATATAAAAAAAAAAGAAAATATGTAGTAGTTCTATAACTTTCCATTGCATTTTACAGAAATTTTGCATTCCTCCCACGTTATACCTTTTACTACTTCAATACATTTATTAAATGGATCTTCTCCATTTTCCATGCACTGATGGTGAAACATATAATGCCAAATAGAAATTAAAATCAGAGAGTTGCCTATTATGTGTAGGCAAGGTACATTTTACATGCCTCCACATACTCTCTATAGTTTTGTTATGGCATCCAGTTTCTGGATCAACAAAATAGATGCTATGATTAACAAATAGATGGTAAAAACAATCCTTCCCAATCTCTTTGTATGACGACCAACTATCTGAATAAATAGTGATTCCTGGTTCTATCCACTATCTAAATGCATCCATTAGAGTATCCTTTGTCCTATCAGGAATTGCAACTAAAAACAGCTTCCCTGTTCCTCTCTTGACACCACCAAATACCCTTTGGCCTTCTACATAATGGTCTCTGATACTTCCTTTTTCCAAATTTAGATTAATCTATTTCTATAATCTTATCAGCACCTCCAATCTTCCCTGTTGTATTCAAGATATATTCCAATATGATCTCGTTAACGAACTGTTGCCAATCAGCTAAGGCATGAGCACCAAAACTCCAAGATTTACTTTTATTGAATATTTCAAAGGCCAAAATAAATAGTTCTTCCAGAGTTAATTTGCTAGATGAAAACCAAGAGCCATATCTCAAACTTCTTTGGATTCTGCATTCTTTCCCACTTATTTGTTTACGACAAACCCACACAACGCCATCCATCAGACACGTTATTTTTTTTTGCAATTTCATTTTGCTTGAACATTGTTACACACAAATCCAGATTTTAACATACCAGAGTCTTGGGGGAAATTAATAAATATTTCTCGATCAGAATAAAGGAAACTACTAACAAGAGCAGGATTCATTTATATTTCCATTTTGTGTCTATCTGAAGAAAAACGACTTCTTATACGATCTAAATTATAGACTGGTAGTTATTAACTACGCCTTTAACAGTAGAATAACTCATATTTAAAAGCAAGGTATTAGTGCATAGTTAATTCTTGAAACATTATAAAACCTATAATTCAAACATTGAAACATTCGAATAAAATAATTATCAGAAAAGAAATATGAAATACTACCTGAACTCATGCTGAAAATAATGAAATCCACATTCATGTGCGATATATTGAAGAAACAAAGTCAAGAATACAACTGACCAAGCTAATACTTAAAAAAAAAAATGAGTAAAACGCACACGATCTGAACTGCTAGGTTGTCATAAAAAGAGAAACGTCACAAAAATCACCAGGTTACCACCTCCGGCATATAATTGCCAAAAAAAATCTCGCAAACCCAGTGGTTCATCTGTGACAGCTGTACTGCTGTCTGTACTTTTAATATGCAGTCCCTTGACAAACCTCATTGGGGAAACACCTCATGGGGCACTCTTTCATTTTTTAAAACAAACTGGCTTTTATTTTGAGATATAGTTTTCATATACCGGTCATTTTTTATATATAACAATGTTAGTTTATACTTGTTTGACTTGACATCTGGATGGGGTAACCCCATCCAGATAAGATTTCTTAATGTAGTATTTTTTATACTTTACTTTTTTTAAGACTTTATATTTGTTTTATACACTGTATGACTATATCTGGATGGGTAACCCCATCCAGATAATTTTTTCATTAGACTTTGTGTATTTTTTAGCTTTTGTTAGCGTCACTTTTGTGGTTTTTAGTTCGTTCTTTTTTTGGCGCAGCATGTTCCTAAAGGGACTTTGTGCCATAAAACCCCAATCAACCAACCAACCATTAATATGCAGTCCCATGCTTTCTATCATATTAGGGTGGCAACCTGTACAGTAACCCCATCCAGATGTTTTTCTCATTAAATGTTTCTTTTTATCTCTTGTTGGCTTTACATTTTGTGGATTTTTTTAATACCTTTTTTTTTTGGCGCAGCTTGTCCCCAATGGGACCTTGTGCCATTAAATCTTATACAACCAACCCACCAGTACCAAATATATATACACAATTACAGGACTCATACTTTTAAAAACCTATTTTAATCAGTACCTGATGGATCTCTACCACTCGCGGCCACTCTGGTGTAAACCGTACAATGCACGGTCTAGCTTACAGTATTTATGCTCCAATCCAGAAACTACGAAACTGAGAGGTTGTGACATAAAAACGTTCTCCTGTAGAGGTGCAGAAAGATAGGCGCTAGTGACATCACACTGAAGGTGTGTCCACGCCCAACACGAAATGAAAAGACGTACCGGATTATCGCAAAGTTTACCACAGGGCTAAAGGTTTCGTCATACAACTCTTCTTTAATCTGTTTGGAACTCTGGGCAACAAGCTGGGCTTTGTATCGGGCAATCCTTCCTGCTTCATCCCTTTTCACCGTGTATACCCATCTACAACCTACTGGGGTAACGCCGCTTGGTAAATCAGCTAAGTGCCAAACCCCCCCTTTCTCGCATTACCTGAATTTCGGATTGCATTGCTTTATACCAGGCAGCACGCTGTTCAGATTTACAAGCCTGTTTATATGTCTCGGGATGCTGTCTATGCCCAGTCATGCTATGGGATATGATAAACTTGAAGCTATGGAGTGAGACTCATCATCAGAAACAGGATCGGCATTAGTTTTATTTGCACCTTGACTAAAATATTTATTTAAACTGCTAAAATCAAATAAAACAGGATAATATTTAATTTTCTTTTCTTCACATTACTTTTAACTTCTGCATGAGATCTTAAATGTTGGTTTTTATCAACTTCAAAATAATAAATATCAGTTTTGTTCCTTGTTTTACGTGGAATTGGTTTTCTTATCCAGTCAACTTCTCTTAAAGAGGAAATGACTGACGACGGTGTTTCGGGTCCGGAATCAACATCATTCTTCCTCACTGGACTGAGAATCATTTGGCTACTGGAGGGAATAAGATAAGAATTTCTAGATTCAACCTCAACAGTTTGCTCTCGATTATCTTCAGTACCAAGTGGAAAGAGGTTGTAATCATCCGATGTGCCCATCACAGCTCCAGTCAAAAATTCTTTCATTATAATTTACATTAGAAGTCTCTACTATTTGATTTGTATCAGGCAGCCAGATCCTATAACCCCGTGTTTTAAATGCATAACCCACCATTACATCACGTTTAGCTTTAGGTTCAAGCTTATGACGTTTTTGTTTAGGTATGCCTACATATGCAACAGTACAAAAGGTTTTGAGATGTCTGACTGATCATCTTTTACCCCCATAAAGCTTGAACGGAGCTTTTTGAAAATTTTTTAGAACAAGTTCTATTCCATGTATATACATAATAACGCATGGCTTCTGGCCAAAAACTAGGATCCATTTTACTTTCTAATAGAATGGTTCGTGCTCCATTAGCAATAGTCTGCATATATCTTTCAACTGTTCCATTTTGTTGGGGAGTGAATGGGTTAGTGACTTCAACAGATATTCCTTTACTGGTAAAATAATCCTCAAAATTCTTATTAAGAAACTCTCGGCTGTTATCAGATCTGAAAAATTTAACCTTTTTATCAAAAAAATTCTCTGATCTTGTAATATGATTTTTAGCTAATTCAAAAGCATCAGATTTAAATCTCATAGGATACACAGACACATGGTGAGAGTAATCATCAATAACAGAGAGAAAATATTTTTCATTTTGTCTATCAGTAATAGAACATGGTCCCCAAACATCTGCAAACAGTAACTCTAATGGATGTGAAGAACGAACCTGATTTATGGATTTATGAGATACACTACGGAACTTGCCTAACTTACATTATGGAACTACCAAGGAACACAGTCACATGGGCCGGTAGTCTGAAGGCAAAGAGTCCCTGGACCTGTGTCCCACCTACAAATATTGCTGTGCCAGCACCCTCGGCGGTTTTGGATCCGTCTGTGAAAACGCTGACTCCAAGATGGTGAATGCAGTCTTCCAAGGGAATAGGAGCGTCTTCAAAGTCTATATATGCAGCCCTTGCAGGATGTGCCACCCATCTACTTGCACTACCTTGAATTTCTTATCTCTAATTGATACTCGACCTATGTTAATATCACATCTCATTCAAAAGGCACGTGTGAGAAGGAATTCCTTCTCCACCTGCAGATCCAGCGGCATGGTTCCAGCCAGGACTTGAATCGCTGCCGTACTTGTAGTACGGAAGTTATTTGCTGCGATTCAAAGACCTGAAAACTGTCTCAATCTCCTTTTGGGTGAATTTCGGGTTGTCTTCTCTGAGAGTGTATTCCTGAACTGGGTGGTCTTGAGTATCAAATGGGAAGTGATACTCCTTCAGTTTTTCAACCGTCTAACTGAAATCCCTGATTCGGCTCCCACCTTGGCCTAGGACTGTACCGAGTTTTAGACGGCCAGTAGATTTCCCTTGAGCCCTAGTCAAAATGGGGCCTAAAGGCTTCCTTGGATCAACTTTGTCCAAGACAGTCTGATAATGATCCCATTTTGATCTAGAAATAGATTTTCTGTAATGGGCTCAAAGTTTTTGATACGTTACTTCATAAGTTTTCCTCAGTTCATGATTTTCAGTGCATCGCTGAAATCTTACACGTGCTGCATGCACCTTTTTCCTTTCGACCGTTAGACTTTCGCTCCACCAAGGGACTATTTGAGTTCGAGGTATCTTTGTTCTTTTGACTTTTTCACAAATACCTTGTATTATGTTTGTCAATTCTGCTACACTCTCATCGTCAGATTTGCCTTCTAACCAGGCCGGAGCCATGTTACCTATCCTTTCGGGCATGGTCAGCAAAGTTTCGACATGTTCACCTATTCTTATTCTGAACTTAGGTTGCGGAACCGGCATTTTCGAGGAAATGACCATCACATTATGTCGATGTTCAGTTGCCGACTCATGAGGCTCAATCTCCCAGTTTACCATGCGGGTTGGAGCAAGAAGCTACCCTACCCCATAGCAAGATCTATCCAGCTTTCGCCCTGAGGCCCACTGAACGTGGCTTCGCTAGAGGAGTCGTTCCAGATCTCCATGTCGTTTTGAGCACAGAACTCCAAGAGCAGAGTGCCCCTAGTGTCAACACTGTGAAGAGGATTTCCCCATACCAGACTCTTTGCGTTCAGATCTCCCATAAGGATGATTGACTTGCCCTCATTTCTATTGAGCAGGTCCTGCAGCGACTCGATCTGGTGCGTTACATCGACGTCTGTCCTTTGTGACGGAAGGTACACCGAAACAATTACTATTTAAATTTCTTCACTGAGATCCAGTTGCACCGCCACAACGTCCCTCTGTACCATGACCTCCACCACTGGGATGGGCTTGGCCAAGACAAAAATAGCGGCTCTCACCCGATCATGAGAGAAGTACGCCATAGCCCCCTTTGGAATCCCACCAATGTTGCCATTGGGCAACACAAAGGGCTCTTGGATGCATAATACACCGTACTCACCTGATCGGTCTTCGTCATAGACTTACCCACATTCTGTTGCCCGATGCGCAAATTAATCATAATCGGTTCTGCACATCAGACGATTCGTTTCAAGAGCTCTGGTCGGGCACTGAGGGAATAGTGACGAGTGGGTGGTATCCACACGCTGGTGCGGAGGGTATTGTTTGTTAACTTCATGAGAGTTGAAGAAACAACATGGCTTCCTTACTACTGTTGCGACTGCAATATACAAATATTACAAAAATAAATAGTAACTTCTGTAAGGTATCACTCATGATCTGCCTATGAAGACACAAAATATATATTTAAATTTTTAACTATTAAATACGTATTTTAATAAAATCAGTTGCATATTTGTTTAATTAACGCATGTTACTTTACTTTTAATTCATATATATATGTATATGTCACATTTTCACTTCACAATCACTCCACCTTCCGTAAATCAACTCAAGACCAGGGGTCTCCACCCAGGAAGTTTTCAGTCGTACGCCGATCATGATAAATCATTGGTGCTTATTGAAAAAAATAAATAGGCAGTCACGTCCACTTCAAATTTTATTTGGATCCAGAGAAACTTTGGTTATGCTTTTAATTAGCTCTCATGATAATTCAGTGCAGTAGAACCAAGGAGAAGCTTCATATCTCAAATTAACCATTCGAAGAAATCAAAGCTGTTAAGGGGCGGCATCTTAGATTATATTGGCAGCTACGTAGATTTTTATTCCATGATCACGAGCCAGGCGTCCAACTTCCACCTACATCCTGCTCCCAGTAAAATCTCTCGGCAAGGCGGGAAACCCAGAGTCTATCTCTTCTCTAACGCTCACGAATACAGAGCCATTAAAACAGTCTTTTGACCAATCAGCACTTCGGAACTCAATTTTCTGGGTGCTATGATTTGGAAGAGATCAAGCTGCAGGCTGAAAAGTGCGGTAGAATAGTCTAGAATTGTTCCGGAAAAATCTGATTCCTTCGAACAAATAAAGAAAGAAAGAAAGAAAAAAATACGTAGGAAGACTCCACTATTCCATTACCTTGGCTGTTTCATTCTGTGTTTTCTTTCCTGTGTACTGAGCGGTACGACTTTTCCCAGTGTCTTTCTCTCTCTCTCATCCTCTATTGGGAAAAATAGTCTGCATACAAACAAACCATTTTTTCACCTCCTCTTAATCTTTCACAGGATTACTTTAAATCAGTGCTTCTCAATTTTTCTACCTCACAGCATACATAAATAAAGTCATGGTCAAACTTTCTTGGCACACTGTTTAGCTGAAGACAAGGAATGCATAAATAACTGCTCCTCTCAGTCTGGGGTGTTGGATCAAGTCACATTAATATTTAATTTATGCATTACAAAAAAGAAAAATTATGCCTCCAAAGAATTTGGAAACATAAAAAAAGATTGAAGTTATGCACGTTTTTTATTCAGGAGAAGTAAATTCCCCCATTACTTGCTAACTAAAGTACTAAAAAAGACCACTATTTAACTCTGAAAAAAATGTAAAGAATGCATTGAATTAAGTGTAAAAAGATGCACCACTACACGTTTTTACAGTATAAAAAAAATAATTTTATTAACATGAATTTCAGATTTTAAAACTAGGACATGAAAATAGCTACTAGGACTGAAAATTGCCTGGTTTTATAGAATAATTTTATAACGTTATATTTAACATATTTCATTATTATATTTTAATGTTAAATACTTTTAATAAATTTTTTTCATTATAAATAATATTTTTTGAAAAAAAAAATTGTTAAGTGAAATTAAACAAAAATATAATAATTAAATAAGAAGCTAGGCATATTAGCTTAGCTGTTTTTCTCCACTTTTTTTGATGACTTTTGGAAGTATTCATTTAATACATTTTTTATGAAAATACAGAAAAGTTGGTTTGTTCTAGTTTGGTATTTGAGATATCTTTTTGTATGTCTGAAGAAGCTTTTAAACATTTTTTTGGGGAAAATCATTATATTCCACAAATATTAGAGGAGAAGAGCATCCTAATCTGCACTTGCTTCAAAAGAATTTATAATGACATCAACATTATTTTATCCTATAATTATAGTTACATCTAACTGCAGAGACATCGAAAAAGAAAAGCTCCAAGAAATAATTTAGAAAACCGATGTGACCCAACATAACGGGTAAATCTTACACTTCTTCACATAAGAAACTTTTATGTAGAAAATTATACATAAACATTAATCATATTTATACATTTTCAGTGCTAAATAACGTGAAACAACAGCATGTTTGTTTTTTTTTTCCAATCATGAGCGCCGGAAGAACGAAATCCAGGGAGGAAAAACATTTTGGAATATGTATGCTTAATGTCAGCATCCAAGGGCGAGTTTCATTTTATTAATTAATTAATTAATTAATATTTTTTTTTACAAGCTTTTAACAAGATGAACTAAAATTTTTTAAATCATGGATGATAACTGTCAAAACTAGCAATAAACAAATAAATAATGATAATGCTTATGCTTTATATCTAAGGATAAACATTTCCAAGATGGCGAAATTGACTCTTCTTTGCCATTCGTAGATGTAATCTTTAGATATATCATCCATAGCCAACCATGCAGCGTCGGCTTGGTTAATTTAATCAAGTAAGGCATGGCGAATGACAAGTCTATGTCTTCGTCACGCAGCAACTTTTCCGTACCTTTTCTTTTTCCAATTATAATTCACTTTCAAACCATTTTATGGTATCTTGGCGAACTCTATCATACCTTTTCGTAAGCATGAAGGCCGCTTCAACTTTGTGATAAAACCAGCAGAATCAGACATGTATAAACAATTACACATCCAACGTAAAATTTTATGTAGAAAATTATTTATAAACAATCATATTTAAACATTTTCAGTGCTAAATAACCTGAAACAACAGCTTGGATTTTTTTCTTCCAATCATGAGCTCTGGAAGAACAAGAAAAAACATTATGGAATACGTATGCTTAATGTCAGCATCCAAGGGCAAGTTTCATTTTATTAATTAATTTTTATTTTTTTACAAGCTTTTAACAAGATGAACTAAAATTTTTTAAATCATGGATGATAAATGTCAATACTAGAAATAAATAAA
The DNA here is from genome assembly GCA_963931845.1 of Maratus michaelseni. Taxonomy (NCBI): domain Eukaryota; kingdom Metazoa; phylum Arthropoda; class Arachnida; order Araneae; family Salticidae; genus Maratus; species Maratus michaelseni. Next base: position 29,349,271 of record OZ007597.1, on the reverse strand, counting down.
TAAATAATGATAATGCTTATGCTTTATGTCTAAGGATAAACATTTCCAAGATGGTGAAATTGACTCTTCTTTGCCATTTGTAGATGTAATCTTTAGATATATCATCCATAGCCCACCATGCAGCGTCGGCTTGGTTTATCTTAATAAAGTAAGGCATGGCGAATGACAAGTCTATGTCTTTGTCACGCAGCAACTTTTTCCATACCTTTTCTCATTCCAATATCAATTTACTTTCAAACCATTCTTCGGCATCTTGGCGAACTATGTCAGACCTTTTCATACACATGAAGGCCGCTTCAACTTTGTGATAAAAACCAGCAGAATCAAACATGTATAAACAATTACACATCCCACACAAATTTGAAGGGTAGCGTGTGACATGCAAATACTTGCATTTGAATTTAAAGGAGAACTTTATTATGAGTAAAGTTAAAGAAATGAAATTATAAATAAAAATATTTCGTGAGTTCTTTGACCATTATTGATACTTTGTAAAGGAATTAAAATCTTGGATATAGGACCCAGTCTTTGGGTTTTGTCACAAAATTCTCCAGTCATTTAGAAAATGTTTGAATAGAAACTCGCTGACATAGAGGTATACAGTTTTCCTCAAGATCACTCAAGTTTAGCTTAGACTTTCACTAAGTTCAGATATTGTTGATCTTTCGTTGTTTTTCTTCAACTCTTATCCAGTGAGTATGTTGAGTGAGAATGATTGAAAGCCCTACTCAACCACGTAAAGTCTCCGTATAAAATATACCTTCAAGAGTTTTCAATCCAGAAACCTCCCTTAGCTCTCGGCTGAGCTAATACTAGTAATATAAATAAATGTCTGCTATTTCAGAATTTCTCCAGGAAAATAAACCCAACTCCTCACTGAGCCATTACTCCTTTCTAGGTTTCTCTCTCTGCAAACTTTTCTATCCTCAATTCCTTTCTTGGGATTAAAAATAGGAGGTACTACACGTGGCCTATCTGAAGATGAGAAAATTATGTCATTCCCAAATTCTATCATCATTGGTTGTAGCAAGGGGTGGGGGTGGGGATTATACTCAGTCATTTGAGAGAGCTCCACCTTCTCGAACTTCCGAAACCGTGCTTCTACCACCCACAAACTCGCATGTAGATCTTGGCAACTTTGAGCTATCAGAAACCTTTTAAATGGATGATAGGTTTGCTCGATTATGATCATAAAAGGTTCCTGTTCATGGAACACTTCACTCAGACCACCTACACAGAAATTTTTCCCATGCTGTATAATGGTCAGGTGTTTTCGCTGCTTCTGTAAAGATAGTTTCTGTAGAACAACTGTCACTCAAGATAATTCTTTCGGGAAACACGAAAAATCACATGAACAGTAAAAACACATTAGTAAACTCTAATACATCAGAGTGGCAGATAAATTTGGATAAATTTCTGAACACACGCTCTGATAAACAAATAAAAATATACACATAAACTACTATATTAAAAAAACACTACTACTATTTATTACTTCATAAACTACTATTTATTAAAAAAAAACACTTTGAAAAGAGCAAACTTCCTAACCTACAACGCATAGAACCAAAAAATTAAACCAACAAACACTAAAATATTTACAGAACTACATTTAGCTGAGTTTCTATTGAACACGACTCAAAAAATCAACTTGCGGGATATCTCATTATTTAATAAATTAAAATTAATGTATAAATAACAGGTGTACAATAAAGGGTTTAGAAGTGCTAATGAGCACATTTATTAAAACAAAATAACAAGGATTAGGAACAAATATCTATCATATTATTTTTTTAAAACAAAAGATAAGAAACTTTTTTTTCCCACTCAATCTATTTAGTCTTTATACTAAAATTTGGCCGGCAGTAGAGAATACACGTTTTGATGGAACGGATGTTGTTATAATACATACCGTAATTTCCGGCGTATAATCCGCAGCTCAAAGAGTCATTTTTCAACCCAGAAATATTATTTTATAAAATGTAACTTAAAAGATCGCTGTAAATATTTAACTACAATTATTGAATAAATTTTCCCGTAATTTCTGACATATAATCCTTAGCTCAAAGAATCGTTTTTCGACCCAGAAAATTTATTCAATAATTGTAGTTAAATATTTACAGCGATCTTTTAAGTTACATTTTATAAAATAATATTTCTGGGTCGAAAAACGACTCTTTGAGCTGCGGATTATACGCCGGAAATTACGGTAATTTTTGCTAAACAATTTGAAATAGCATAAGATAGGCATCTTTTTTTTTTTTTAAGCCTCTACTTTAAGGTATCCATATTCCTCGGTAATACTGGTTCCTCCAGATATTTATCAACTTTGATAATGCTTCCAGTGGTGGGATTGGTGTTCATATGAATTTCGCTCATTTTTTTACAAAGGCATCCCAAATGCTGCTGCTGCGTGTTTTGGGAGTGGCGCCATTGTTGAAGTATGAGCTTCTGCAATTTTACTGGCAGATGTATTCTGAAGAGCAATTCTGCCAGTCAAATCTCTCAGAGTTCCGCATGCATTATGGTATGAATTTAGGTTGCGAAATCCATGTTTTTGAACTGTGGATCCATAAGTGTTGAGTGGGCAAATATATGATTGTCTTCAATTTGCTGAAATCTGACACCTAATTCATTTTCCAGAACCTCATCATTTTCTTTACAGTTGCAGGAAGTGAAGACTCCTAAAAATTCTGTGCAGTTTTCTTTTAATGTGTTTGATATTAAAATGACCTGGAGGGGAAAAAAAAAATTATATATATACATTTATATATGTATGTATGAGAAACAAAAAAAACAATATTTTATTAAAAATAAACATTAAAGATTGCTCATTGTGACAATGAAGGTTGTTTGCATCTGTAAACGTAAATTATCAAATGAGACAGATTTGTATTTTCGTGATGGGGTTTAAGAGTTATAACTCGTTGTATAAGACAAATTAAAATTGTTCTCAAATCCAAAAGAACAAGAGCTACTTTCAGAGACATTTTTAATTTTATTTTTGTTCGCAAATGCATCTTTACAATTGCATTTTATGAGCAAAATTCGCATAATAAAGTACTGCAGTAAAAGATAGATATTTTATATTGGATGCTGCCCTTGACGGAATGTTTAAGAATAGAAGTTTTTTTTTATTTTTTTATTCTGCATATTTTGTTTGAATATGGGGGTCTATCTACACAAAAATTGGGACGTTCCTTCACAAAATTCCATTTAATAAAACAAGTACCCCTTCACAAAATTCCATTCCATAAAAGCATACTCTTCATTAATTACATTTTATTTTGTTATGTTTTAAAATGTGTAATTTGGCAAACAAAACAAGCTCAACTGAAAGGAAAACTTTAGCAAGAAGACTTTAAAAATTATTATTAATGGTTCGAATTTGAATGACTGGATTTGACCTTTCGTTAAAAAATGTTATTTTTCACACTAAGGGTCCTTGCTCCTCACGCGAAAAGACCGCTTGCTAATGTTAATCCTATGGGGATTATTTCTCTAATATCTCGTTTGCATTTCAATATTTTTAAACGATTTTTTTCTGTTAAATTTCAGACCGAAAGTGAAAGTATCTTCGTAAAAAAAAATCTGCAAAGAAAATCGGAAAAGTAATAAACGACAAAATTCGAGATTGATCTCAGCTATCCAGTGCAAACAAAAACATGGAAACCTGGAAAAGTCAGGGAAATTCATTGCTGATTTGGAATACACTGTTTTAAATAGTGATAATTTTGTTTCATCACTGAATGTCTATCATTAAATAAAGTGATTAATTCTATTCAGGAATAGCGGCAGAAGTTATCAATTTTAAATAATGTGTTAAATTGGCAACATTGATAAAAGCTTAAAACACCATTATACTTTTGAGCGAGGAAAAAAAATGTATAGAAAAATAATTATTAAAAACTCATTACCTCTGAAACAGTGACATTTTACTCTGAGCTCATTTCTTCAGTCACATCTTTAAGGAAAGATAAAATTTGTACAGCGTTTTCTAATACGGCTATATCTTCTGAGATCAAACTTTCAGTTTCTTTGTAATCTATTGCCAGTGTGGACAATAGGCTGTCTTTTATTTTCAATACTCTTTCAAACATGTCACACGTTTAATTCCAACGTGTTGGAACATCTTGCTACACTTTTAATTGTTCCTCATTCTATCGTTCTTGCATAGAACCACAGACATTCTGTGGCTAGAGGACTTCTCTTAAACAGCTCTACACTCTCTTTAACTTAAGATTGAACTGTTTTTATTTCTTTTAGTGCACTCTGAACAATGAGGTTTAAAGTATGGGCGAAACAAGGTACATGTTTCCAATTTTTGTTTAGCCTGACAGCTGCTCTCATATTGTACGCGTTGTCCATTGTGACAGCCACTATTTTGTTCGATATTCCCCATTGCTGAGCTACCTTTTTTATCTCCTCATGCAGATTTTTGGCAGTATGTCTGTCCATAAACTTTACACATTCAAGCATATATGCTTTCATTTCTCCCGTACTTTGTTTTATGAAATGCACTTTTGCAGTTAAATAATTATCATTTTGTTTGGAGGTCCAACCACCGGTTGTAAGTGATACATATTTGGTAACTACAAGCTCATTTTGAACTTTATCTTTAGTCGGATTAAACTGATTCGTCATAAGTGCATTAGAAAGAGTTTTTCGGGAGGGTAGCGAGTAGCTGGGATTTAATTCTTTTAAGAATTCCTTCAGTTCCTGCGATTCTACTAAATAAAATGGCAAATAATTCTTAGAAAATAATTTTAAAAGCAGTTTATTTAGGAGCTCATTTTTTTTTTTTTTGCAGAAAGGGGTTTTGAGAAGCAATTAGTAACTTTTGTATTACAAAATTTTTTATTCTCTGAGTGAATGGTTAAAGGGTTTAAAAAAAAAAAATGATAGCTGAGTATCTATAAACTTAAATAAAATGTGCATTCATTACTTTAATAGTAATTTATATATATATATTAATTATTTCAATAAAACAATCTATTATAGATTATCTTATGACACCTTACCATAACACATAAAAAAAAAAAAAAACTCTTTGTAAACTGCATTTTAATTTAAATCCTTGGAGATACATAAGCCAGCGAGTTCTGTTTGTTTTTCAATTTTAAGGTGATATGTTAAATCTTTTGAATCTGAGATTTTTGAATCGTCTACCATATAAATGTTCATGGTGATGTACGCCTGCATATATTGCAAAAATTTCATGTTTTATTGAGGGTAATTTTGATTCTGCGGGCAAAAGTTATTTTGAAAAAAATTCAAGGGGATAAAATTAAAAGTAAGATACACAAATTAATTGCCTGCTTGGAGGCATCAGTAACCAGAAACATGTCTTTGTTTTCATCAAAATTTCTAACAGTTGGTTTAGGAAGAAGAATGTTTTGGATTTTATCAAAGGCTTCTTGACATTCCTTACTCCAATAAAATTTTACCTTTTCTATCTAGTAAGATTAACAATGGGTTTAACAATTCCAGAAAAATTATAAATTAGATGGCCGAAATAATTGATCATGCCAAGATAATTTTGTACTACTTTAAGATTAGTTGAAGTTGGAAATTTATTGATTTTGTTAATGTTACCTGGAGAGGGATAGTGACCATCTTTATGTAAATTGAATCCTATGTAAAGAATTTCTTCTTTGCACTAATGTAATTCGGCAGGATCAAGAGTTAGATTGAATTCAGCCAATCAATCAAAAACTTTTTGAAGCTAAGAAAGCATTTCCTCTGAATTGTCTGCAGTGACTATGCCATCAAGAAAGTATTAAATATATCCCCCCCCCCCCCGTAAAGATTCTACGTTTTGGTTAATTAAAGATTGGAAATAGCTTGTGCTGTTTACATATCCGAAAGGTAAGCGTAAAGGCTCAAAATTTCCATATTCGGTAGCAAAAGCGAGTTTGTGTCTGTCTTTTTCTTGTAGAAGAATTTGAAAGAAAGCTGCTTTAACTCGGGAGAAATCGCGCATATCTAGGGTATGAACAGTTTTTACTTTGTCACCAATAAATGCAAACAATAATTCTCAACTTATTTAGTTAGTGACAACTGTTACAAATTGTAGGATAAAATAAGGTAAAGATTACTTTTCGAAAAGTAGTGGTGATAATTGTAAAATCTGTACGCACTCGGGGTATGTCATACCCCATGCGACTTCTCCCGGGTTAAAATCCAAAACAGAGTACAGTTTTTTACCAGAGATATTATTAAGAATGTCATTTATTTTGGGTAAGCATATTTTAAAAGGTTATAAAGATTCCATATTGTACTATTTTATATTAAGCCATATGGTAGGTCTCCCTGCTAAGTTGAATTTGCGCTATGTTATACATTTATTATATCTGTATGACAATCATAAAAAGGCCTTGATTAGATATTACTCTTAACTTGTCCAAAAAAAAAAAGTATAAATAATTACATTAGACTTGTGAATTAATTATGTATAAAGTTTTCTATTTTTCCATGTGTGTTAAATATTTAAAAAAATTAATTTATTAATTTTCAAACTGGCTATAAGAAGGGGTAAAATTATTGAAATAAAAAAATATGGACATCGAAATGATTTAGTATTTGATTTTTGTTATCCGGGAATTTATTTTTTATTGCTTTACTAATTTTAAAGCTGTGTTGGCTAGGTTTTTAGATTTAAGTATTTTTTGATTTCGGAAATTTTTTTATTTACTTTTTTTGTGGTGAAGAATCTTTGCGAATTTTTTAAAAAATTGGCTAATGATTTTCCTTTTGCTATTAGTTTCCGCTTGTACTTTTCCGCATAGCATTTAATTTGGCTCTGAATGAGATATTATTTTCATTGAGTAGTTTAATTTCTTTTGGAGTAGATAAGCTTGACATCATTTCATTTTTTTTCTTTAATGAGTTTTTCTTTTTTATCCAGAAAAGATGAGCTGGGATGTTTTTGAAATAAATCCTCTATTAGAATATGCTTCTTGCTGTCTCCTGTATCTGTTTTTACTGAATCATTACTAGATGTTTTGTTATCGCTATTGGATATGTATGCACATGTTTGTTCGTATATCTGCATCTAAACAAGTACACCTGTATTGATGCAGGCAAGATTTGCATTCATTACATTTTAATCGGCATGAACATGAATCCAGCACTTTACTAATTTTATATATTTTAGTTAATGATGTTGATTTAATGATCCAGCCATCTTGTTCTGGGGTAATGTTTCCTGTCGATAATATTTTGCTTATATCATGTCTATTTCTTAAAGTTTTTAACTTTGCCGTTAATTTGCCTTTGTGTAAGGCAATGTGCCTAACATGTTTTTTGTCTTGTACCAATTTCATTAAAGCATCAATGGTTTATACAGACGTTTATTTTTTCCATTTAAGTAATAATATTTTAAAGTTTTGTGAAGTCTTTCTATATGCATATGTCTGTTAATTCCTGCATTTGTTCTGTAGCAGTATGCCCAGTATGGTGCACAATCAGCATAAAATATTCTCCAAATTCATTAAGATCACTATCATTAGTAAAATCATGTATGAGTGTTTCAAAACTAATATTAAGTTTATTTACATCTGTTTCTGGTAGTAAGTTTGTTGAGATAATTGCACGACTCATTAATGCAACCACCTTATTAATTACTCCTTTGTTAATATCAACAATACCTCCAAAATTCTTATGCATAGATAAGACAATTAAAATATTCATAGTCTTCTGTAAGTTAAATTTTTAAATTCTCTAGGGCAGGTTAGTTGGTCAAACATAAAGTTAGCAAAGTTAAATATTAAAAATGTTGACCCAATTAAAAATTAAATTAACTATTACCATTGCGCTGTGTGATTTCGGTGTAACCATTGACCCATTTGAGAATAATCACTCTTATCTAATGCTGAAATAGAAAATTGAGTCATTAAAATAATATGACAATATTTCAAAAGAAAGATGAAGTCTTCATACGTAAATTAAACAAATATTTATTTACATTCTATTTACAAAAATTTAAAGAAATAAAAAAAAGAATAGTCAGAACATATCTGACTCGATTTGCCAACATAATTTATCCAACAATATTTGAATTAGCACTCTTATCCTTGCAAAGGATATTTATATTTAATTTCTTAACATTTAAATTGAATTTTGACAACATCATTTGTTTAAAATAAAAATTATGGCTTCCATTTGTAATTAAGATCACACTACCAGCTTATCTCCTAATATCTTTGAGAAAATAAAAAAAACATGGGAACAATTTTGGAAAGATTCATAGTTACCTCCTCGCATTGGTTGAAGAAGGTTTTTTTTTTTGTACAAGAGCACTCTTTCATCTAGCCAACTAGCACAGTTAATTTTTCATTTTAGAAAACTTAAGTTAAATTCACCACTCCACATTATTTTTGCATATTCGTTGTTCACTTGCAATCGAATCGCCACACACTCTATCTTCTTTCGGACTACTGAACACTGAATAAAAATCATCGCATCATTTTAGTCAACCTCCTACTTTGACTTCTAAGATCGAGATGCTCTCAGCTCTGATACTTTTTCAAGACTCCGTTTTCATCACAACGGTAGGATGTCCTTCGTTCTACCCAAAATTTGCATGATAGCCATGTTGCATGATACCATGCCCTCAGTTCTGATACTTTTTCAAGACTCCCTTTTCATCACAATGGTAGGCAGGTCTTCGTTCTACCCAAAATTTGCATGATACCATGATAGCAAGTCCAGCCTTCTTTAACTTCATTCGCTAGTTTACCTCCCGTCTTATCTGAAATTTACATAACAGAGGGTAAGTTCATCCTCCTCTTTACCTGCCTAACCAATGGCTATGAATCAGTTATTTTTGTATCGTTGTTGTCTTTCTCGGAACTTCGTGTGTGCTCTTTAATTTTATCTGCCAGACCGACTTAAATCAAAATCCTTCTTACTTGACTTTTATAGCTTATAATTGTAGACAGCGAGTCTATGGTCATAAATCTGCCATCATATATCTTTTAGCTGAGGCGACTTATGGAAAGACCGGATAATGTAATTTCCTTACATTAAAGTTCCTCAAAGATGCATACAATTCTTGTTGTGTGTTTTTACTTTGCTTTGTACATTTTTTTCCCATGCTCTTATGTGCCATGTGCAATATAATCTATATTCAGGTTCATTATTAATTGCAGCCCATGCATTAAAATATGTTTGTTATATCTGACATAAAACTCTATAAGATTTTATTTTGTTTGTAAACAAAACAATTTGACATTTAAAATTTAGAAAATTTACACTTTTATTAAAAAAAATGATTATTATTGTGAAATTTGTTTCGAGAATTAATACTAAACAAAAACATTGTATATAAAATAGTTATATTATAAAAATTTAGTTCCTACATTCACATTATGTAGCACACGGTCTTTTGATAAAATGATTTTTTCCTAACAATTTTCCCATAAACAACTCATATGAAAAAAATGCACACATGCACATAGCCGTTCGGCTTCAAACTGTTTTCCGGTGAAACAAGTGTAACATGCTATCTCATCGAATTTAGGAGGGTTTCCCCTCGTTTGCTACAAGAGTTTCTTCCCATTCAGGAACGGTACATATTTTACAGTGAGAATATCCCCAATTAAAAAAATATTTTCTATGTAGAGAATAATTTACCCGTGAAAAAAAAGTAATTATTTTCCTATTTTGTTTACAAAATGTTTTATGCAGATTACACAGATTAGACTATTTCTTTTAAATGTATACTACTTACTGATGATCTTATGCAATTCATGTTGAACTGGAGTTATTTTTTCTATTGATTTCATGAATGAAATCTTGTAAAAGTTTGTCTGTTTCAATTCAACGTACTGGGAATGCACGGCACGCGTATGAATATATGAAAACAAGCCCAAAGAACAGTTGGTTGGTTGTCAGACAGACTTCCGTTTAGGAATGGGAAATATATTATCCAACCAACGAGAAATATATTATCCTTAAAAAATTAACCTTGTTATAAATAACAGTAAAATTGAATGCATATAATTAAAAAATATTTCCCCTATTTAAAAAATTAATCTAAATAGTTTTACAACGAAATACAGATATATAAAATGCGAAATGTACTCTGAACAAAAAAGAAAAATATATAAGCGACAATTTAATTTAATACAATATATATTACGAATTAAAAATATATTTTCGTATGAAAAAATGAGTCGAAATAATTCATCAGCTACATGCTAAAATTTATTCCGAGCTTAACTGTATACTGAGAGCCAATTTTTAACCTTATGTTTGAGCAGTCAAAAGAGGTGATTCGGCTCCATGTATTCCTATGAGAAAACGCGTAAGAAAATAGTCCAATTTTAAAAGTGGATTATATAGAAAACAAGAGTTTTCCGCAAAATCTTATTCGCTTCATCTAAAACCGATTAATATCATATATTAATTTTTTAAAAATCGTCAGAGCGGATATCGAGAAAAGCGTTTTACACCATTACATGCAGAGATAAAAACTTCCCATTTTACTTAAAAATGGGTTTCCAGATCTTAAAATCTACTGCATGTAAAAATGTATAAATTTCAGGATAGAGTTAGATCGGAGATATAAGACAGCTGTCAAAAAATTAAAACGATATGCCTCATATTTACTGAGATATTAAATGTCGGCGTTTTGCTTTTCGTTTGAACTCAAACTAGGTGTATATATAGAGTGACGGTAATCTTCGGTTTTGGGCTTTCGGTTTTCGGTTTTTGCTGCGTCACTTGAGAAACTACTATCTCTCATGATTTATAAATTCAATAATATATAATGTGATACATAATTCATTTTTGAATCACACATAAAGGAAAAAAATTACAAATCTCGGTTTTTATCAAATATATATTTCTCTTTATTACCCACAAAAAAAATGTTTTTGATGGTTAAAGAGACTATAAATTAAAAAAAAATCATAAATATAGTCCAAACAAAATAATCATTTAATTAAAATGGACAAAATATTGAAAAATGAAGTATTAATGTCACTGCATGAGTAATTTTGCATCTGATAATTCAGTTAGAAAGTAAAGATATTTGCAAAAAAAACAAACAAAATTAATGAGGAACCATAATAGAAATTAAACTTGAATTGAAATGTACTTACATGAATTTGACGATATGTTAAATCGCCCTTTTCGCGATCAATTATACCTTCGGCACACGTGGTGCCAATTAAGGCCAAAATTTTTTGTTCTATGTTTGTCAGTTCGTTTAATTCTTCCACCACCTGTCTGCTGCATCTTAAATTTCAATTCAGATGCCCTTTTTTTGGTGCTACTCTTTAGAGATGACCACTTTTTTTTCCCCTGTTCATAACTTCGATTATTACCCAGGCCAACTGCCTTGACCATTTCGGCACATTCCTTCCAAGCATTAACTTGTTCTAGGACGTTTGTGATATTTTACCCAAATTCACCAGATATTAAATCTGGATTTGCTTGCATATAAACAAGTAGTACATCTATTTCTTCGTCGGTGAAATGCTCAGCTCAAACTCTTTTTTTTTTTTTTCTTCCATGATGAAAATCACATATACTTTTACTGTGCAGTAATGGTATGGAAACAAGTAATAGTAATGAAATGATATATTTCTAAAAACGTGCAAAACGGCAAATGATGCACACGATTGATGACTTTGCAGCAATGTGATTCTGTGTGGTGATTGGTTTACTGTTTGTGTAATCGCTATCATGTTCCGAAGATCGCCGAAGCCAGAGTCGGAAATAAGCAAAGCCGAAGCTGTTTAGGATGGACGATCTGAATAGAGTTTTAAGGATCTTACAGTAGCGATTCTTAAGTTTGGGCTAAAGATCTCTACTGTAGGATCCTAAACAAGCAGACATCTGAATGCCTGCCCATATACAATAGATGATGATTGTGACTCCATAATGAAATGCAAAAATAATTAAAAAAATTACGCGAAAAATATTACCAATGCAAGCACACATGTAATTTCTTGTCAAAGAAAGGTGGGGTTTTACTTCAATTTGTTTTTGTGAAACATGATTACCTTCTTCTTCAGAGCTTGATACTGTCCCGTCATATCGAAATACCTGTGCAACAGGGGGAATCTTTCAGAATCATCAGGTGTGGAACCAGTTAAAAATAGGTCTGGTGAATTTGACTGTAAGGGGTAAAAGAAAAAAATTCGCTTACCATCATGCCAATAGTATACGGAAGGAACGAATAATCATCATCACTATTGATTGTGATTGTTAAAACATTCTGATTATAAAGAAAGAAAAAAAAAATTGGTATACACTTAACTATATATATATATTTTAATGATTTAGTTTAATCTTTATTTTAGAATAGTTAAAAAATAATAATTTATCTCGACTGATTGATGTACTTCTGTATGACCATTCTGTGAAGTTGCATGATACCGTAGTGGGTTTTCAATTGCCCAATCATCAGAAAGTTCTGTTGCAGCATTAATCTGCTATAAAATATTAAAACAACCTGATTAAAAATATAAACTTCGAAAACATATGACATACACAGACTAAATAAGAATTATTTTCTTTAAAAGTATTTCATGTTACTTATTAAAAAAGCAAATACTTATATAATATTTAAAAATGTAGAGTGTGTATATAATAATAATACAGATTTCTCTGAAAGTTAAAGCTTATTAAAAATTTTCAACTTAGAAAACAGAATATTATCCATACATACTAAGGAATATTTAATCGATTTTCTAAAAATAGTCATTAAATAAATTTTAAACATAGTTCTTTAATAATAAATGGTATAATTAAAGTCATGTAATTTTAAATTAGCTATTTATGAAATTATAAACATAACTATGTTATTAAATAAAGGTTATCCTATTTGAAGTGGATTTTATATTTTAAAAGTAATTTTTTCTTACCTCTAATAAAGTATTTGAGCGAAAGTCCTCGTATTGATTGTCAAAGTTTCTTCCTCTAAAATCTTCCTCTAGAAAAAAAAAAAAAATTAATACTGTTTAATTTTAGTTAAAAAAAATAATAATAAAACAGACATATTCTTTACCATATAATCTTCATTACATGTCTTATAATAACAGCAAAATTTTTTTTGTAGGAAATTTGTATACTAAAATAAAAAAAAAAAATACTTTATGAGAAATATATAGTTTTCAATTTAGATTAACCCAAGAGAGATCGTACGGGGCACAAAGTCACCCCAGTCATAGAAAAACATCAGTCCCACGAAAAATGTTTATCAGTAATCAATCATCCTTTCAGTATCCTCCTGTCAGACTCTCTCCTTGCTAGGTATATTGTTATTTTTACATTCCTTTTCTTTCTGCGCGTGAAACAATCGTTTTTTGGAATCCATGTAAAAAAGGGGGTGACTTAGTCTCCCCACGCGACCGTCTTGCTTCGAGTTTTCTCATTCTAAGCAGCGTAGTTTTCTGTTCTGAAGTGTTTGTTGTTTTTTGCGTTGAATTATTTAATAGATAATGGCATGCAAACGTAAACATACAGACTATTAAAAATAAATGGAACATTTGAGAAATTTATTAGATGAAGTTGAGTCTTCTGAAGAAGAAATTGATCAAGCTGGTGAAAATGAACCTGATGAGGAAATATACAGTTCTCACGACAGCGAAAGTGAGTTTGAGCAAAAGGATAAATATCACGAAAATTCTGATTCAGAAGAAAGTATTTTTGTTAGCAAAATGAAAACAATTTTGGGGGAAAAAAAAAGTTAAAACGTGATCTTAAAATATAAGTCATTTAGCAGGAGTAAAAATTATCGCACGCAATATAACTGAACTAAACAGATTTAAAGACAATAAAACTACAATTTCTTACATAAAGTATGATAATTTTACCTGTAAAAAAAAATTCTTATTATGTTTACCAGAAATGTATGTACATTTAAAACTTCTGATAAAGGTATGTAATTATTTTGATTGTAAAGTTTTCTTAAATATTACAAAAGTTTTTTTAAGTAAAGAAGTATACTTTCTTAATGATTTAATGAACGTATTGTTAAAATCAAATGATATTTTTCTTGTTTATAGCACAATATGGGTCACCCCGCGCGATCTCCAACGTCAGTGCTGGGTGCGCGCCTTCTGTCGGGTTAAATAGTATATATATAAAAAAAAAAGCTCATTTTCACATTTTCTCTGTATATTTTCATTGCAACATTGCATGGCGTTTGAAAGCCCAGCAACGTGGCAATAACAATCAGGAATTGATATAGGTTCTGCTAGATTAGGTTCTGGTCGATTAGGGTTTTCAACTTGTGTATTTGAGTTTATATTTTCCCAGTTTTCCATATATATAAATTCCACATCGTCACTGGTTACGTTATTTTCATTAAACTAAAAAAAAAAAGTAAGCTATTGTTTATACATGACCTTAAATAAATCTGACTTGTAATAAAAAATAACCTGTTATAAAATTTAAACTTTGTATCTGTATTCTTGAATTAATACATACTTTAAAATTTAATAAAAAAATAAGATTTTATTTCGTTTGTAAATAATTTGACATTTAAAATTTAGAAAATTCATTCAAGAAATGATTGTTATTGTAAAATTTGTTTTGAGAATTAATACTAAACAAAAATTCAGTATCACTTGTATGTAAAATAATCTGTTATATTATAAAAATTTAGTTTCTACATTCAGAATATTTCAGTTATTGTACATACTACTGTTAAAATAATATTTTATTTTGTTTGTAAACAAAACAATTTGACATATAAAATGTAGACTTTTATTCAAGAAATGATCGTTGTTTTGAATTTTATGTTTCAAGAATTAATACTAAACAAAAACATTGTATATAAAATAATCTGTTATATTATAAATATTTAGTTTCTACATTCACATTATGTAACACACAATCTTTTGTTAAAATTTTTTTTCTTAACAATTTTCCATAAACAACTCATATGAAAAAAATGCCTATATGTGCATAGCCGTTCTGCTTCAAATTGTTTTCCTGTGAAACAAATATAACATACTATCTCTTCAAATTCAGGAGGGTTTCCATGCTTCCCCTCGTTTGCTACAAGAGGTTCTTCCCATTCAGGAACAGTACATATTTTACAGTGAGAATATTCCCAATTTAAAAAAACATTTTCTATGTAGAGGATGTTTGCATGGTGTTACACAATTTGTTGGGATGTCCTTCTCGAAACAAATGCAACAGATCTAAAAGAAAAAAAAAATTATGTAGCTTAATTTTCCTTTTTTTAGTATGTTATAAATTTTTAATAGTAAGAGATTATTATTATTTTTTTATATTTTTGACTGTCTGAAGGAGTTATAGGAATTTCTGTATTTACAAAATTTTGTAAAGCATCGTTAAGTATAGGGTGGGGTTTTACTTCAAATAGTTTTTGTGAAACATGATCACCCTTTTCTTCAGAGCTTGATATTGTCCCGTAATATCGAAATTCCTGTGCATCAGGGAATCTTTCAGGATCATCAGGTATAGAACCCATTAAATATAGTATCAGTCTTCTAGTGAATTTGACTGTAAGGGGTAAATTAAAAAAATAAGAATTTTTATACTTTTTTTTTTAATTTAAAATTTTTTAAAATTGATTCGCTTACCATCATGCCAATAGTATACGGAAGGAACAAATCATGAACTTCACTATTGATTGTGATTGTTAAAACATACTGATTATAAAGAAAAAAAAAATTGGTATGTACTTAACTATATATACATTTTAAAGATTTAGTTTAATCTTTGTTTTAGAATAGTTAAAAAATAATTACCTCGACTGATTGATGTACTTCTGTATGACTATTATGTGAAGTTTCATGATCCCATAATGGGTTTTCATCTGCCCCCTCATCAGTAAGTTCTGTTGCAGCATTAATCTGCTATAAAATATTAGAACAACCTGATTAAAAATATAAACTTTGAAAACATATGACATACACAGACTAAGTAAGAATTAGTTTCTTTAAAAGTGTACTTATTAAAAAAGCAAATACTTATGCAATATTTAAAAATTTAGAGTATGTATATAATAATAATACAGATTTTTATAAAAAGTTAGTGCTTATTGAAAATTTTCAACCTAGAAAACAGAATTATATCCATACATACTAAGGAATATTTAATAGATTTTCTAAGAATAGTCATTAAATAAATTTTAAACATATTTCTTTAATAATAAATGGTATATGTAAATTGTGTAATTTTAAATTAACTATTTATCAAATTATAAACATAACTATGTTGTTAAATAAGGGTTATCCTATTTGAAATGGATTCTATATTTTAAAAGTAATTTTTCCTTACCTCTAATAAAGTGTCTGAGCGAAAGTCCTCTGTATTGATTGTCAAAGTTTCTTCATTTAAAATCTTCCTGTGAAAAAAAAAAAAAAGTTTTTTTAATTAATACTTTATTATTTTTTTCAAACTAAAATTTAAAAGTCAGCAAAATTTGAAAGTTCTGAGAAAAAGTTAGAAAATTTTGAATAAAAAAAAGGAAAATATTCCTTATAAAACTAAGGATTTGAAATTGCAATGCTATTAAAATCAAACTTTGCTCTTTATAAGTGCTGTAAAGAGTATTGCAACCTCTCTTGTAAACCATTTGGTCTACCCCCTTTCAGTCCTTCTAGGTAACTCAGAGATTTTCAGTTCCAGTTTCACTGAAACTTTCTACTGAATGTTGTAGGATTGATTAGGTGTTTCACTCTGCTTACTTATTTTTATTTGGGAACTGAACATTTGTTAACTTAATTTACTGAATATTTGTATTAAAATATGTCAAATCATGCTATATTTAACTGACTGATGTCATAAAGCATTTCATACTTATTCGACAAAATGGATAGAACCGGATGATAAAAGTGTGTATCTGCAAAATGTTTAGCACATAAAAAGTTAAACAAATTTTGCAAAAAATTATGTAACAATTAGTAATTTGGGCCTAATCAGTTGTGAAAGTTTCACTCTCAAATTGACAACTTTTAAGATTTTTTTATGTGTAACATCACAGAATTTTAATACCTGGATTTTTTTCTTTTATTGGTATGGAAAAGTCAGGGAAATTCATTGCTGATCTGGAATAGACATCCTGAGACTGTAATGAACCAGTATTACACCATTCTTGTGAGAAACTTTCATTAGAATTGTATTACCGTGTCCTTTCTCATCCTGGCCATCCTCTTCACACGTATATTTTAAATACTGACATAATGAGTGTGAATCATTATAACGCTTTTAAACCCATATACCAAAATATTCTTTCTTGTTTATTAGTCCCGCAAAGGGTTTTACTCTTTTATTCCAAAAAATTTCACACAGTCATGCAGTTCTTCTGTACATCCATAACTGGATTGCAAAAAGAATTTCCAAAGAACATTATCTGCCATTTTAATAAAACAAGTCTGATTATTTAAACAGCATCCAAGTGGTTGAAAAAATACATTTAGAGGAAAGGGTTATCAAATGTTAAACAGATAATTCTACTACTTGCAATAGATTTATGTTTCTCATTGCGAGGAAAATATGAAGTTATGAAGAATTTTACTTTTTTTCTTCCTGATGCGTGGTTAGAAATATAACGCTCATCAGTGCGTTTGAAAATTTTACCTTCCGGGTCTTTTTTTTTTTTTTTCGTTTTTGAGGCAAGACATCAGACATTTATTTGTAAAATTAGGCAATACAGTTTAAAATTCAACCTAAACTATCCCATTTTCGTGGAAATTATGTTCTCGCACACTGTGTTTCTTTAAGGTTGTTCACAAAATCAATCTAGCTACATTCTGATATATTCCGGAAGTCATTTTTATTCGTAGACTCAAAAGCTTTGCAAGTGTTCTTATTCCTAAATTAAGAAATCTAATAGCATTTTTCGATAAAGTCGAAAGATATTTCAGAAAATTATGTCATGTTGGGGTTTTGAACCGAATTTATAGGTATGGCAGTCTAAGACTGCACAGGCTCTTCTCGCTCAATAGTTATTTAACTAACTAGGACTTAAAACATATTGATTCGGTAACAGG
This sequence comes from Maratus michaelseni, assembly GCA_963931845.1. Classification (NCBI taxonomy): domain Eukaryota; kingdom Metazoa; phylum Arthropoda; class Arachnida; order Araneae; family Salticidae; genus Maratus; species Maratus michaelseni. The sequence continues at coordinate 29,331,287 of OZ007597.1, read as the reverse complement.
TTTTTAACACAATAACAATGTTACTTATTATGTTATATTAAAAAAAATCGACCATCCCTAATACAGAAAACAAGAAAAACGTATGAAGATTTTGTATCAAGTTATTCATATTTAATTGATTAAATGAAATTAATAAAAAAAAAAACTTACAAGCCTTCACCACCACCATAATTATCACTACCATCTGAATCATCTGTATCATAGATGTTTCTTCCTCCGAAGTAGATGGTCTATTTTCAGGTTGATTCCTGTGGAGTCTCTGTTTAAAACATAAAAAGACAGGAGAAATGTTAATTTAACTTCTATAAACACAACATAAAATTATTGGTTACACATTAAAGTAACTAATAATAAATTTAACGAATTTCATTTTATAGTGATATAATTATTCAGGGTTCCTACAGTATTTAATTAGAAAAATATTCATCTTATGTAACCGCCGAATAACACAGTTCTAGTTTTTCTATAAGAAAATGCTGGTACTTCACCTGAAGCTATAACCCTGTTATTGCTTAAAGGTAAAATTGCTCATTTAAATTCTTTTTGACACATAGTATTGAATTTTACTGCAAACTACTTTAATTTCAATGTTTTTACCCCAAACATCAGTCCAAACCTTGTTTTCTCTAAAACACGCTAATGTGCTTTGAAAAATACTGCAAATGTAGAAACTCAACAGTCATATGAAGATAACAAAAAATCGCTAAAAGTGCTTTATATTTATTTAGCTAACCTGCCCGGTGTTGCCCAGGCCCGAGATATTAATAATCTGTTCTATACGAATAGGACTGTAATCGGTGAGGCTATCGAAATCAAGTCGAATGAGGCAAACCCCGTCGTAATAGTGCTCATAAAACCCAAGATCGGAAAGCCATTCTTCCAAAGCTTTGTTTGAGAGAGGGGTGAACAACAGTGAAAGGGAGGGATGCAGTTTCATTCTTTTAAGGCTGGAAAGAGAAATGGGAAGGGGGGAGTTATCTTCTCCTATATTATTTGAAAAAGGGTCGTTTTCTGGGGAAGAAAACATATTTATTTTACAATCAGATAATATTTCTGACGTAATTTTTACACAGGCTGTAAAACTTTTACATTTTATAACCATTAAAAATTTCAAAGTGTTTGGACAACAAAAGCTTTTTTATTAATGTTTTCTTAACTGCACTTTTATCACTAATTATCAGTATTTTCTTTGCAATTCATTTAAGGTTTTATCACGGGCTTGGGCAACGCCGGGTGGGTCAACTAGTTTATTTAAATAATTCTAAGCAATTGAAAAATTTCACGTGAAAACTTTTCTGTGCATAATTGTAAAAATAATATGTAAATTGAGTAATTGATTTTAGAGCTACACCAAAAATTAAATATGTTTACAATTTTAAATGAAGAAAAAATAATGTGTTCATAAATGTTTCATATGTAAAGTAAAATTCATCCATTTCAGGGGGGGAAAAACAAAACATTATAAAATACAAATACATAAAGAAATAAATTTTTCTACCTGAACTTTCTTAAGTTAATCAAATGAAATTTATTCAAAACTGAAATTTTTATGATTTACTACTTTCAATAAAACACATATAAGTGCTTGTTCCATTTAAGAGCACAGTAATTTTGTTAGCACTATTGCTGTTCTTATACTGTTTACACAGTTTTTAATCTCCTGTTTAACATCTCATACTGCACACGTTTAATTTTCCTGGCTATTTTACCCGCCAGCTGCTGTTTACGTTTTGTTTGCTCGGCAGCAACTTCTTGCCTCATTTAACTATTAAAGTCCAAACATCTGGGTGATTATTGCCGATTAGATGGGAAAATCTGTTATTCTACCATTCTGTTGTATTGTTAGTCTTGTATTTCTTCCAGAAGTTACAAGACCGTTGACATAGGTATTATCGAAGTATTGAAGCAGATCTTGCGCCTCAACTGGGACAATAAATTGTAGATAAATCCTTCCTTCCTTAACATCTCTGCGTAGCAAAAAAAGCCAACACATCAATCATGCCACAGAAGTGGTGGAATTCTTCATAGTTTTTCTAGAGGTTCACCAGTCCAAGTTCTTGGATTTTTATGTAAGTACTTTGACACAAGTGGTAAAAGAACCCACGGATTTTTACTTTGTTGCCGAAAACTGCTCTTAATGCATCTATTGCACTGTTATCAAAATCCATGTGGACATATTCCAGATCTATATCAAGATTGCATGAGGCTCTTTCTTCTACATTCGTCTGAAATAATTCCTCATACATTTCTTTAGTTTTATGCTGAAGCAGACAGAACGCTGTAGTTAATATAATTTCACCAATTCTTACTCTTATTACATACAGCTGCATAAAATTTGTTGGAGGAATAGGCGTTGTTAGTTTTTATTTTTTCGATTTTGGTTCCATTTTTTTATATAAGGGTACTTTCAATTTCAGAACCGGTTCCGAAATTGGAAATGTCTGCTTATAAAAAAACTGCAACTAAAATAAAAAAAGTAAAAACTAACAATGTTAGAGATCGACCTCAGGTATCCTATGCAAAAAAAATAATTTAAAAATATTAAAATGCGAGCGAGAAATCGCGCAAGAACCTTCCCATAGACTTAACATTAGATTGAGTGTTTCTCCGCGTGACTAGTTACTGTATTTACTGAATAAGTGGATTGAGATTATTGTTTCCTGGGCAAATTTTTTTGTCCTTATGGCTATTACCAAAACATTCTATTTTGTTTAGAAACACACTTTAAAATGCAAGAAACAGATTATTTACTAGACAATGTTCAGAAACTTGCCTTTGTAGATCATTAATTCCTATGAAAATCCTTATTAATGGTTAATTTTCTTAAGTGATACTTTACAAATAGCAAATAAATATTGTGAAAACATTCTCTTTTATTTAAATGTGATTCTGTTTGACTGTTCTGAATATGTTTATAAGGAGACAATTAAAAGTAGAAGTTGTCTAAGGTTTTTAAACAATAAAATGTTTTTTAAGTATTTGGTTTGGCCGAATAGTTTTGGCCAAGATATTTGGCCAAGTTTGAATATTCTACAGACAGAATAGTTTGATATTTGGTCTAACCGAATACACAGTAACATAGCCAAATATCGAATATTTGGTGCATCCCTAGTTTATTCGTACTCTATAACATCTCTTCTAGATATCAATTTTCAAAATAATATATTTTTCCTTCAACATATTTAAAAAAATGAACAAAAAAGAATCTGAACAGAATTCTCTTCATTAACATTTCTTGGCCTTTTGGCTTAGATCAGCCTTCTAGCTAAGCTGATTGAAGCCCTAGAGATGCTCAACAGGCTAAAGTAATAATAAAATTTCTAAAATTTGTTTTACATATCTTGTGTTCTTCTTTATATTTTATAACATACTAAAGTAAAATAATATGTAATACTTTGAAGAATTAACTATAATGATTTTACATAGAGCAATTATTGAAAAGGGCGAAAAACTAGAATTGTATATGAATATTTATATATAAGCACACACACAGGGTATGACATACAGTAGGACAGTAGGATTTTCTTATGGCTGTCAATATTTGAAAGAATTATAGCTGCCTTATTTAATTTTAAATCATTGTTAAAAAACTGTAAAAATTTTTTTTCATAAAATAGTGGCGACAATTGTAAAAACCATATCCACCCAATGTATATCATGCTCTGTGCACTGCTACTGTGTTTTGTAAGTACACCTTTTATATTGTGCAAGGTAATAAGATATATGTATGATATTTTTAATGTGGCTTCTAAAATAACATATATACTGATTGGGATTTATAAATGTATGCAATGCAAAGTATTATGATCTTTATAATGTTCACATACACAAAGAAAACATTTATTAAATTGGTTAATATAAACATTTCAAATGTGGAAAAAAAAGATTTCAAAATAGAATTGCAGTTTTCTCAAAACTTTGAGCAAAATTCAATTTTTTCAATGTGAAGAATTTGAGAGCCATGTGATAAACAAAAATAAGAATTTTGTAAACCACACACAGCAAGCTGTCCTTGCATCTGTGTATAATAACTATGTTCTTTATTAGCATAAGTTCAATATTTTCCCTCTTTAAGCAAAAGTTACTCCTTTTTTCACAAAGTTCATCTAAAGACAGTTTTTACGTGTTATAAATACACTTTATTTCTACTAATAGAGTCTCATTACTGTTGTGGAGCAACCAGTCGGGTGGTGCTCTAAGATATGGATACTTCGGATTAATCACCAATCCAACATTTCTAAAGGTATAATCTTTAAAATGTTTCTTAACTAAATCTTAAAAGCTCTCTTCCGTCTTCAAGCTGTAATTTACGGCCGGTATTCTGCTGAAATCAGAAGGATTCATAATCGATTTGCTTAACTCATGGAAGTTATCTTTTCTTTTGATTACCCTATGAAAATTTGATGCTGTTAATCTGAAACATCTGTGTTTGTGCCATAAGTCACTTTTGTGTTGATAGATGGTCATTTTTTTCTATCTGAAAAACATCATCAATATTTACCATAACTTCTTCGAAAAACACAATTTCATTGAATGATAATTAAATTTCTTTTAGTTCAGTCTTATAATCGAAAGAAACTACATTTGTAATTGGAAGTTTTATGGTTTTATTGATTAGATAAGCATCATAATCAAAGTCTGATTGTTTTAATCAACAAAAGATTAGTGTTTTTGCTGATAATTTCTCTAGTGCATTGAAATTAATTGGATTTTTGGCAGACCTGTATTTTTAAAAACTTCACTTGTCTTCTTTGGGGAAAACTTCTATTTCTTAGCAGGTTGATGCCATTATTGTACACATGTTAAAACTGCGAATGTATGTTTCAGAATGAAGGTGGTGCACCTCCAGGGCACTCACACAAGGCAAGAAGGTAAGTACCTGCAAGAAGATGAATCAAATTATCAAACAATACTAAACCGTTTAAATATTTATACTTTGAAATTAGACGTATCGTCCTATTGAATTTTTTTTTTTTTTTTTTATCAACAGGAGAAAACAGGCCGGGACTGGCTTTTTGGAAGGACACTGAACTTTCAGATATAATAGACTTTAATATTAAAATTGGTCAAAATAGTTCTCTTAAAAAAGTTTTATAGAAATGAAAACTGCACAGGAATTTAACCATAATTTAAAAGGATATAGTTGACAAGCTTGCGGTGTGCAGACTGCAATTATTTTTTTAATTTGAGTAATTTTTTGAGGTTATATTTAAATTTCTTATTCAAATTTTCATTTTCAGGGTGATTTATTTCATATTTCAAAACGTTCATTATTTGAATTGCTGTCAATTTCTAAAATAGTGCACATAATATTCTTTTCAATTAAAAAATGTATTTACACGTGACTATCAAAAACAGAAGTAAAAAAAAGAGAATTAAATGATCACCTGTTAAAAACAGTAATTGTAGAAAATTACGTAATAAGAAATATACTTGCGCATGAACATTAAAAAAAGAAATAATTAAATTATGTGTTGAAAGCATTAAATGAGGAAACTCGTGTCATATTTAAAATTATCTGTTAGCCATATCCCAATTTTTCCTATCACTTATAATATCTTAATACTTTATTTTTTATTAGTTTCATTTATTACTATATACTTTTCTTACCTTTTTTATTTCAGCTATTTTATTTAGCAGTCTTTTAACTATACCACAGTTCACTCTCGCGAACTTTGTCATCTTCGCTGTTGACTTTCTCATCTTTGCAGGGCATAAAATAACATATAAAGTAGGCGACACTATTGTCGCCCAGTGACAGGAAATGGTGCCGGCAATTTTTGAAATAAAAAATTTTGAATAACAAAAGCTGTCTTTGTGCTTCGGATATTATAACTGTCGACATTTGTTATAGCAGATACCGAGTGTAGGCAGGGGCAGTACGATACAATATGAGGCAGGCTGGGATGGCGGGAAGTGCCGTGTGACCTATGGCCTATGGGAAACATGTCGTTGTTGTGATCTTTGTGTTTCTGCTTGAAAGATTTATTTTCCGACAATCCATCTAGTGATGGGATTCAAATAATATAACAACCGGTTCGCTTCACGAATGATTTTTGATGCATTAACAATAAGGGAAAATTAAGCATCACACATATATTATGAAACACTTTACATTAAAATAACAACGTAAACTTTGAATTTTAAGTATAATGGGGAAAAAAAAATATCCTGAAACATGCTTTCCTATAAGGACGTAATTTGTTTAATAAATATTAGGCAATCATGAAATCCTGATCAAAATTTCTAACAGAAAAGGAATCAAAACCTAATAATACAATAACGATAATGCAAGAATAGCAGAAATTTAAGAAATGTTGAATAAGCATGCTATATAACCAGGGAGTTATCCTAGATTGCCGATTTAGATACCCAAATTCATCAAATCTTCAATATTTTAATGCTTTTTGTTAAGTTAGATTGGATTCTCACAGGAATGAAGAATTTTTTTTTTCAAACTAAACATTATTTTATTAAATGAATCAATTTACAAAATGTCACAGTGTTATATTTTAAAAATGCTGTTGTGCAGATGCACATTAAGAAAAAGTAAATTAAAGTAAATACGATTTTCGCATTTGAAGTATTATAAGAACCAGTTCGCCGAACTCCACACAAATTAACAACTGGTGCAAAACAGCTTAATCCCACCACTGAATCCATCCACCTTCATCCAGTGCATCCTGGCCTCAAGAAGAACTTAGAGTTGGAGCCCCACTGTCTTCGGCAGCGTATTAAAAAAATGGATGGCACAATCTCATTAGCATTCTTGGATAAAAACTTTAAAATCACACAATGCAGAAAAAATAAAATTGCTAATAGAGCTTGCACTGGATGTTTATAATGATAGCCGACAGTTGACTCTCTCTGCTCATTTTTGGCTTTCGCGGTTTTTAACGAAAATTCACATTGACTCACAAATTGCCTCTTACATGGACAATGGTTTAGAGTGTGACTTTTCTTCTTTTAATCCATCTCCAGCACTGTTGCGGTATAGAAAACCAGTAATGTATCGCGAGATGCTTGATATTGTTGGTGACCAAGTAAAAGAAAATACAGACACGCAGTTGCAAAAGGCTGATTGTTTTTCTATCCAGATAGATGGTTCCGTTGATAAATATGGAGTTGATAATAAATTTGTTACAGCACGATTTATTACAGAAGAATAAGAAATGAAATCAGTTTTTCTAGGAGAATGTAAATTGAGTAAGCGAGTAGCAGAAGGCCTCATGGATTCTGTCAAAATCGTATTTGAGAACTTGGGCATCTCCAACAGGATAGATGCTTTCTTAAAAGCAAGAAGACCAACAGAGGTTGTTAGTGCAGCCCGCCTTGATGTTGGGAACCTTCTTGGTAAAGACAAAATTGCCGATTTTACCGATGATGTGGTTGCTTTTTACGCGGCTGAAAAACTGCCTCCTCCATCAGATATGACCTCATCAACAGCAAGACTCTATCATTACTTTAAAGCGTCTCAACCCCACTCAGGTTTTAACAAATTGGTACAATCATATGTTTCTTTAACACCTCACAGCGCTGGCCCATACATACAACGCTTAAATCTAACAAACAGTCGGGACTATCAAAAGAAGCATTAAACTCAAGAACATTTATTGCTCTTAATGGAATTGGAACAGCTTTTTATGATCCAAGACCTGCTGTTGCAAGGTTCCTAGAAAGCAAAGAAAGAAAGAGAAAACTTCCAGACAAAGAATTCTAACAAACACAAGAGTTTGTCAACAAATTCTTTGCAATTGATAATAACTTGTAAGAAAAAATTTAAAGATTTTAACTATTATTGTAACATTTTAAAACCATTATAAAAATATTAAAAATTTTAACTCATTAAAATATAAATAACGAATCGATCTCTTGTTTAATTCCATTATTTCAATAAGAAAGTCCTTTGTATAAAAAATTTAAACTATTGTAAATATTTCTGTAGTATTTTGGAAATATTTTACAGTTAGAATTTGATTCTTTTAAACATGAAGAGTAAAATCGATTTCCTTGTTTAGTTCTACTCTTTTCAAAATACAGTAATTTCTGAAAGGCTAAAGATGTTTAAACACTTTAATTATTGTTCATTTGGCATTTTGGAAACATGTTATAAAATTTAACATGGTATTTTTTTATTTAATATTTTTAAACAGCAAGAGGAAAATCTTTTTGATTAGTTCCACTTTGAGTCTAAAACTATAGTTACGAGAAATTAAAAACAAATATTTAATAATTCAGATCAAATTTGCTTTTCAATTTAATAATTTATTCCAGGCTCCAAATACCAAATTGGTAGATGTAATACTGTTATGTACAAAAGTCAAGTGTAGAAACAGTAAAAGGTAAGCAGCATTTTAACATAATTTTAGCGATAAATTTCATACATAAATTTTTAATTAGATACAGAAATTTGGTAGGTTGAATGTTATGTTTGACTATATATATGACTAACATAACAATGGTTAACAATTAATATGAACTGTGAATGTAGACTTTCTTTAATGCTACCTAGCTATAAATGAACGGGTTTACATGATTCAATGAAAACATCATTATTTACTTACCAGGTACAGAAGAAGTAAAATAGACAGAATTAATAAAACAGAATTATAAAAATCGATATTCTAATTATTTGGTTTGCAGTTATCAGGGGGGGGGGGGGGGGGGGAGCGGGCTGAATTTATAGATATATGCTTGGGACAACAGATCAAACCTATTGTCGCCCAGTGAAAATTCCTTAAAATATGCTCTGCATCTTTGCTTACAAGCCTTTTTCACACCACATTTCATCATAAATGATGTTTTGAATGAGAGGTAGCTCACTTAGCCACGAGATGGCGCTACCGTCTCACGTGCTGACGTTTTTCTGCATCGGCGTATGCGATGCTCGTTCATCCAGTCACGTTGTTTAGAACAGGGGGAGTTTCCCACTTCCGGTTTTTCACGACGTGTGCTCTCCTTCGGCCGAGTTATTTATAGAACGTCGCGATATTCAACTACGGCTGATGTGATGTGATGTGCTGAGTCTATCTTGCTCATGTCCGTTTTTGTTTTGTTTTCGCCGATATAATGATGAGATGACTTTCGTGGTAAAGTACTCTGTTTTTAATATCACATATTTAAGTAAGATCATTTTTAACTTGGATACATAGTTTTGAAGACCTACGTTCATGAAGTTTATTTGTTTTAAAATAATGTAATCTGAATCATGACTTTTGACAGATGCATCGATGGAGTTTAAAATAGCTACAAGATAATAAATAAAAATTACATATGATTAGCGTATTTTTGATATAGCCTTTAAATAAATGAACTCCCAGTACAGCTCCTGAGTGATACTTAATTTCTGTTATGAAATATATTGCTGGCCTATCTCTTTTTTTTTGTTTATATTAAACATTTTTAATGCATTAGTTTTTCCTCATATAACGATACTTCTATATTTTTTATCTTAATAAAGCTGGTATTTTATTTAAATATTTTTTCATCATTTAGTCTTTTTTTAAACACTTACTGCGATAGATAAACTACTTTCTGCAATTAAACAAGGATCATTTTTCAGCAAAGGCTTTCACAGTGCATACTCTTTAGTAATAGGAAGTAAAAGAAAAGGGTGCAGTGAAATTTATTTATATCAGATTGAAGCATTCTTGTTGTATGAGTAGTCTCATACACCACATTATCAAGCAACAATATTTCCAAACAGTTTCAATTAAAAAATATATTTACACGAGATTAATTTATTTCGACAAAATCTTTTACCTATTATAGCAAATTTTAAAACACCATAAATAATATTTCCCTTCAATTAAAAATTATATTTTTACGTTTAATAATAGGAGGAAAACTTTGAAAATTATGTCATATTAGAAACGAAACATTTAAAACACCTTACTGAAAACAATTTTCTGTATTTCTCCATTATACCGGTCACAACTTTCCAGTAAAAAAAAAACTATCGCCAAAACTCCAATACCCAAAAAATCAATGGAAGAATGTTGCAATTGGAATCTAATGCCCCACTCACTAAAGTAACTATCAGTAACTTTAAACAATAAAATTTATAATACATTAATGAAAAGAGAAAAAAAAAGTAATCTTAAATATTTATTTATTTATTTACAATATTTTTCTTAATTATCCCCTTCAGCTAATGGATAAGTGTCGGGCTAACGAGAAAGACGGGTTTCCGCACTTCTCCAATTTAGAGTAGTCATGTGACGCCCACAGTCTCAGTTGAGCTGAGAAAAACAGTTGACATAAATAGATCATTGCCTCCACTTTTAGATTACTATCATATATGAGCAGAGGTCGATGCAGGGATTTTTTCTTGGGGCCATTTTGTGAAAGTAAAAGTTATTTTTGTGAAATTTATTATATTTTTGGGAAAAATATAATATCTTTTGTCAGAAAAATAACATTTTGTAACAAAAGATGAAATCCAGTTACCCTTAATTTGAACCAAGCATTTATTATTAATAATTTCTTTAAGTCCTTCTGCTAAAGTTTCCCTTTCTGGTGAACTTGTTTTGTTTACAAATTACACATTTTAAAACCTAACAAAATAAAAATAATTAATGACATGTATGTTTTTATGGAATGGAATTTTGTAAAGAAGTCTATTTTATTAAGAATAATTTTGTGAAGGGGCCTGTTTTACCAAGAGGAATTTTGTGAAGGGAACTGTTTTATTAAAGGGATTTCCCTAAACAGTGGAATCATGACTCTCAAATCTTACAAATATTTCAAATAACTAGGATAATTTTAAGTACTAATAAAAATAATTTTTAACCAGGTATAAAGTTTTTGAAACTGAAAAACAAATAATTGAGCCATTTATATCCTACAAATCATTGTGAATACACCAAAATATAACACAAACTACGTAAATATAATTTTTTTAACATTTAAAAATTTCAAAGTTAAAGCACAATTTAAAATTTCAGAAAAAAAAAGATTGTTGATTATTTTTTTCATTGAAACATGTCTTTTATACTCTAAATATCAATATTTCTCCCAAAATTATATACGGTCATGGGATATATATAATATAGAATATATAACAAATTTTAAAGCTTTAGTAAATAAATAAAACATTTTTAACACACAAAATATCTAAAAATTAATATTTTTAAGCCAATTTTTTCCCAGCAGCAGAATTATGATTAAATCTTATAAAAAGTTCAAAACACTATCATAATTTAAATATATTAAATAAAAAACTTTATAAACAGTTATAATGTTGAAAGTGAAAAATATATATATGTATATTCAACTGAGTTCTCTGTAACCTAGAAATGACTGTAAATAAATACAAAAATAATTAACACATACTACTTACAAATGATTTATTTAACATATAAAAATTTTAAAGCTGTAGAACAATTTAAGTGCTTGAGAAAAAAAAATAAGATTATCGGAAAAAAAAAAGAGAGAGAGAGAAGGGAGGGGGGGACCCTTATACCTTACTATCAATATTTCTGTATAAAAATTATACATAGTCATTGGATATACACTTTATATAATGTATAAAATTTTAAAAATTTTAGTACAAAAATAAGCATTTAAAAATAAATAAATAAATAAATAAATATGCTCAATATTTATCTCTGAGCATATAATATATTAAAGTGAGAAACTAAAGTCTTAATTTTTCAGTGCAAATTCACACATGCCTCAACTTTTTTTGAAGGGTGATAAAACAAGAAGCAGAATTAAGAAAAATCAAGAGGGTTGGGGAAAGAATAGCTTGCCTATTGGTGTTCACTATTTAAATTCTTACCCCTAGGAAATACTCCTTCTAAATTCTTCTTCATTCTATTTTTAACTCTCCCCTTCCTGGAGGGAGCATCCATTCTTCCAAGGCTATGTTTGAGAGAGGGGTGAACAAAACTGAAAAGGAGGGATTCGCTTTCACTTTTTTAAGGCTGGAAAGGGAAATGGGAGGGGGGTGGGCGTTCTCCCCTCCTATAAAATTTGAAAAAGGGACGTTTTCTGGAGAAGAAAACATATTTATTTTACAATCAGATAACAATATTTCTGACGTAATTTTTACACAGGCTGTAAAACCTTTATACAGTACAAAGTCTCAAATCCGGACATCCGAAATTCGGAATTCTCCAAAATCCGGACATTTTGGAAACTAGCTTTTTTTTTTTTTTTTTTTTTTTTTTTTTTTTTAATATTTATTTATATATGCCTTGGACTGAATCGTTTTTCCCCCTTCTGTTATATTTGTCTCCATATATTTTCCAATTTGATATCTTTACGCTTTTATTCGATCATTCCTTACTCAACGCTCTCCCCTCCCCACCAATCTCCAAAAATTGCATCAATTTATTCAATAAATTGAAGCCGTGATATAGATGTCTGATAATCTTTATTGGCGACTTCCCAATATTCCATAGGAAGCGCCGCATTCATAGTTGTATTTAGCTGCAGGAAAACAGAAAAAAGTAATTAAAAGAAAAGAATGAAAAAAACCATTTTCCTTACCATAAAAAATAAATAAATAAATAAATATCTCCGTCGTTATTTGACGAATTATGTTCAAATTTACAGCAAGTTGCAATAATAGCAAATTAGGCTGTTTTCCCAAATTTTATCAAAATATGACAATTTATTCCAAAATCGGAGCACCACACAAAAAAGGCCACTAGAGTAACTGAAAAGAAAAAGAAAGGATTGAATTATCTGGCTGTTTGTTTTGTTTATTTTATTATCGGAATGAGATCGTTAGCTTTCAGTAGATACTATGTTTCGTTATGCAGAAAGAAACCATGCACAGATTTTTTTTTTTTATTATTAGGCTAGGCTTGTTGAGCGGATTAGGAATGATGACATGTGAGTCAAAGCTTCTGTTTTCTTCTATTTTTGCACGAAAAAAATAAAGGAAAAATATTTTTAAAGGGAAAAAAAATAGACGACGTAAAGAAGATAATATGGAAAAGGGGCAGGACACATTTTTCACGTCTAAAAACAGCAGGGCGCATCGGCACTTAAAAAAAAAGGGCAGTGCGCAGCACCCTTTGAGAACATCAAATGGGAACAATAGGGAGCATAAAAACAAATAATAACGGTTTTTTTTTAAACCTTTTAAAAAATATATTATTTTATTGGAATATCGTATTAGTGTGTATCTTTATACAGCATTGCAAATGCCTTCCTGACGTAAATAAATCGGTGTGTGTGTGTGTGTGTGGGGGGGGGGTGATTAGTTTTTTAATAACTGCAAATGATTTATAATTGATAAAGCAGCGTAAAATAACAGACATATTCAATTACCTAACAGAAAAATTTCATTTTGTAAGTAAAATTTCCTGAAATTGTGATAATTAAAAAAAAAAATATATTCCTCTATTGAAATATTTGCTTTATTATTACCTTATTTCAGTAAAATAAACGGGGGTGGGGTGTAGATTATTATTATTTTTTTACCTTTTTAAAAATATATTCATTTTTTAAAATATTTAATTTGCTTCAGTATAATATTTTTCAGTATTGAAATGCGTTCGTCATAAATAAATAACGGGGGGGGGCAAACTGCAAATGATCCGAAATTCGGAAAAATCCAAAATCCGGAATCGCTGAAGTCCGGAGGATTCCGGATTTTGGACTTTGTACTGTATTTTATAACCATTAAAAATTTCAAAGGGTTTGGACAGCAAAAGCTTTTTTAGTAATGTTTTCTTACTTGCTTTTTTATCACTAATTATCAGTATTTTTTATTTGGAGTTCAATTACGGTTTTATCGCTGGCTTGGGCAACACCGGGCGGGTCACCTAGTTTATTGAAAAAATTCTAAGCAACTGATAAAATTTCACATGAAAAGTTTTCTGTGCATAATAGTAAAAAAAAACAATATGTAAATCGATTAATTGATTTTAGAGCTACATCAAAAATTAAATAAGTTTAAAATTTTCAATGAAAAAAGATAATGTGTTCATAAATTTTTCATATGTAAAGTAATATACTACATATTTTTCATATGTAAAGTAAGATTTACCCATTTCAGTAGGAAAAACAAGACATTATAAAATACAAATACATAAAGAAATAAATTTTTCTACCTGAACTTTCTTAAGTTAATCAAATGAAATTTATTCAAAACTGAAAGTTTTATAATTTACTACTTGAAATAAAACAGATATTAGTTGCTTATTCCATTTAAGAGCACAGGCATTTTGTTAACACTATTGCTGTTCTTATACTGTTCACACTGAGTTTTTAATCTCCTGTTTAACATCTTGTGCTGCGCACATTTTATTTTCATGTCTATTTTACCCGCCAGCTGCTGTTTCAGTTTTGTTTGGTTGGCAGCAACTTCTTGCCTCATTTCAACTATTAAAGTCCAAACATCTGGGTGGTTATTGCTGATAAGATGGGAAAATCTGTTATTCTACCCCTCTGTTGTATTGTTAGTCTTGTATTTCTTCCAGAAGTTACACGACCGTTGGCATAGGTATTATCGAAGTATTGAAGCAGATCCTGCGTCTCAACTGGGAAAATAGATTGTAGATATATCCTTCCTTAACATCCCTGCGTGGCAAAAAAGCCAACGCATTAATCATGCCACAGAAGTGGTGGAATTCTTCATAGTTTTTGTGGAAGTTCACCAGTCTAAGTTCTTGGATTTTGAACATTTGTTTCTGTAGGTACTTTGACACAAGTGGTAAAAGAACCCACGGATTTGTACGTCATTGCCGAAAACTGTATTAACGCATCCATAGCAGTATTCCATAAATCCATGTGGACATATTCCAGATCTAAATCAAGATTGCATGCGGCCATTTCTTCCACAATCGTCTACAACAACTCCTCGTACGTTTCTTTAGTTCTATGCTGAAGCAAACAGAACGCTGTAGTTACAATCATTTCACCAATTCATACTCTTATTACACAGAGCTGCATAAAATTTGTTGCAGCGAGAGAAAAATTTCCATCGATGTACCATTCTTTGTAATGACATAGATGTTTTAAATTTTCATCCGTAGCGAAAATTATATGTTCTGCTGCATGTTGTCCGTTATTGCTTAACAAAACCTGTTTGCTAGAACAGTGCATAGACTTAACATGCGGGGTTTTTTTCAACCATCTAGTAAAAATTTCAGTCGTCATCCACGCATTGTTATTGGCATCATAATCCAGCGGTAGCGTTTTGATGTTCTTTAGACATATAGGTTTTTTTTTTTTTGATTTTCCTAACACCAAAGGAGTGATCTTTTCACTTCCATCACAGTTTGCACAAAGAAGCAAAGTAAGGCGATCTTTACTTTTTTTCCCTCCTTTAAATTTTTTGCCTTTATAAGGCATCAGATTATAAGAAAAAGACTCGTCTCGTCGGCATTAAAAATGTCTTTAGGTTGGTATTCACTTATTATGCTTGGCAGAATTTTGAGCCATTCTGCGACAGAGTCAACTGGAACATCTCTCAATTCATCACTTACAACTTGACACGTGATCCCGTGGTGCGCTTTGAATTTCTGCAGCTATCCTGCTGTAAAGCCACACTCTGCCAGATTCAATTTCATTGTGATTTCTTTTGCTTTTTCCATCAACATTGGACCATTTACTGGAAGGTTCGACATACGACACTGATGGAAAAACTGAAGCAAAACTTTTTCCATTTCAGGAAATTTACCCTCTTGCACTCGCAATTTTTTTTATGCCGAAGATCCACATGTTTTTGCATTTTCCTCAATTTTTTGATGATTGTGAATAATAGTCTTTAAAGTAGAAACTAGAATACCCATCATTTTAGCCAAGTCAACTTTTGACCTTTCCGGTAAATTTTTACTATCGAATTCTTTCAAAATTTCAATTTTTTCTTTTACCGAGATGGACTTGTGTTTTCGAGACATGTCTGAAAAGAGCTGTGGCCGATACAGTACGAAAAGTGAAGAATGGAAAAAAAAAACTCTGTACTGTTAAGTGAACTGATAAGCAAAGAATATGCCGTGTAACAATAAAACAGGTCAGGAAAGCTAACCATACCCGCAAAAAGAATGATCCCTCCCAGTGTAATCCGTTACGCGCAAACTGGTTTTTCAAACTACAATCCCACACCAGTCCACGTTATCATCATGACTCATGAGGGGTATATTTAAACACGTGCTTTGGTGTCATTCATAGCTGGTATATTCCGCCCTTTCTTAAAATACGCAAAAAAAATAAACAAAAATAAAAGTGTACAAAATCGAAAAACTGACATATAAATGATTTTGTGTGTCATATAAAATATAAATTTTTACATTACAACGAATAGGAATGAATTGAGGCCACACTAAAACGTCGTATAAATGTAAACGTCGGATAAACGATGCTTTACTGTATAGTTAGAATATATATCAAAGTTTTAATTACTCAGTACAAAGAGAATATACAAATAAATTGATGTATTTACATAATTTAACTTATTTCTTTGCGATGGTGGAACAAGTAATCATTTTACCGATTTGTTTTCTAATTTTGTGACAAATTACAAAATTAGTCTGATCACACTTTGATTCGTATCATAATTATCAGGGTGTGAAAGTATCATAGTTATACCTGGATGTGAAAAAAATCAAGAATTTCTTTTAAAATATCGAAATAATCAGATTTTTATGATTCTTTTCTCTGACTCGCACTGTTCAAGAGCAGCCAAAAAAATACATTTATCAAATAAACTTACATAGAGCATTACAAATTAGATATATATTTATAAATATTGTATACAGCAGAAAGAAGGTTTGCAAAATCTGGCTAACTGACTTCTTCCTGTACGGCTTTTCAGCACTCCTATAGTTCTGAGGGTCATTTGTTAATTAAATCTGATATACAGCATTATAAAGACAAATAATTTCAATAATTCATATATTTATACATACAACACACAATAATATTAAACTTTATGGAAATCTTCTTCCTGCTGTATATAATCTGGCAAACAGACTTATTCCTGGGAGGCTTCTCAGCACTCCTTGAGACTTTTTTTTCGCCCAGCAAGACATCCATCAAATAAATCTTATATACAGCATTACACTATATGACAAAGAGAAGTAGTTTCAATAGTTCATATATTTATAAATACAACACACAATAATATTAAACTTTATATACAGCAGGAAGAAGGTTTCCATAATCTGGCAAATAGACTTCTTCATGGTAGGTTTTTCAGCACTCGCACTGTTCAAGAGTAGCCAAAAAAAAAAATACATTTATCAAATAAACTTAAATAGAGCATTACAAAGTAGATATATATTTATGAATACTATTGTATACAGCAGAAAGTAGGTTTCTAAAATCTGGCTAATTGACTTCTTACTGTGCGGCTTTTCAGCACTCCTATGATTCTGAGGGTCATTTGTCAAATAAATCTTATATGCAGCATTAACAAAGACAAGTAATTTCAATAATTCATATATTTATACATACAACACACAATAATATTAAACTTTATATACAGCAGGAAGAAGGTTTCCATAATCTGGCAAACAGACTTTTTCCTGAGAGGCTTTTCAGCACTCCTATGGTTCCGAGGATCATTTGTCAAATAAATCTTATATACAGCATTAACAAAGACAAGTAATTTCATTGTTTAATCAATAATTTGATAATTTAAGATTTTTTTTAAAATTCCAAAATTCTGTAGTTTTGTGACAGTAGTGAAGATATCCTAATCTATATTCTCATACGGTTCTAAAGTCTGTTCAGGGAAAGGAGATAACGAAAGTAAACAAACGGGTTGCAGACAAATTGCCAAAGAGCCACACATTTGGCACAAATCCCTAGGTTGGCGAATTTTATTTTTTATTTCGATTTGTTATTTTTTTAAACATTTATTTTGATAACTGAATGAAAACAACACAAGTTGCTAACAGACTTACATCAAGATTTTAAACAAAAATGTAAAAGTTTAAGTCGTCAAAATATAAATTATTCTTTATTTATTTTAAACAGTGTTGAATTGAGACATATTTTTTCCAGGCGAGACATATAGTTGCGGGAGGGGGGTTATACTTTTGACCATTAAAAGTATAAAATCTGAAATATTCCGGGAGGGGGACATTTTAATGCCCCGAACAGAATGTCCTCCCGGTGCAAACCTTCTGAATTCAACATTGTTATAAACCATCATCAGGAGTTAATTTTGTTAAATACAAAATAGTACAAAACTATTTATATCTTAAATTACACAGGTGTATCATAAATCTGGGGTTTGTAGAATAACACTTTTTTCTTAGTAAATCAGTCACGCTGATCACAAATATGACATTAGGTTTTTGCTATTACCCACAGTTTTTTCACAAAATAAAAAAGAAGGGGGTGCCACTTAATAAAATTAATGTGTAATATTTATTAAATAAAATACATTCTTAATAAAAACAAAAATTAATTTCTTAGTAAAATGATATTAATAAATGTTAAAATACAATACTGCACAAAAGGATGTGAAATATAAATACAGATGGCGCCAATTTATGTGTTGATATTTGCCTGAGAAGGCGCAATTTTCTCCCGCGCATTTTGTAGTGAGAACATACGTTTATTTTGTTCGTTTATTGATATCTTGTGTTTGTTTTGTCAGTTTCTTATAGCTATATGGCACCCAGAGGTTGTATAAATCCAGGATCAAAAAATGTGATTTAGCAGAACTTAGTTGATCCAAAAGAAGTCCTCTTGCCTCCCCTGCACATTAAATTAGGTTTAATGAAACAATTCATAAAAGCCTTAGATAAAACAGGGGTTAGTTTTCAATATTTAAATGAAGTTTTTCCACATTTATCGGAAGGTAAAATCTAAGAAGCTGTGTTCGTTGGATATAAGACGGTTAATAAAGGAAGAAAATTTTGAGGAAAAAATTAAATCAGTCGAGAAAGTTTTTAGGAAATTACAAAGATCCTAACTACGCAACGATCGCTGCAAAAACCCTTCAAAAACTAAATTGTAACATGAGTTTAAATTTTTTAAAAAATATATCCCCATCTTGAATATTTTCTTGAAAATCTTGGTGAAATGAGTGAAGAACAAGGTAAGAGATTTCACCAGGACATAAAATGGCAAAACGCTTTAAAGGACACTGGAATGTAAATATGTGGGTAGATTACTGCTGGGGATAAAAAGAGACACTAAACCAGCTTCAAAATCTAAAGGACACAAGCGTTCTTTTGATGATAAAGAAAAGTAATTTTACTGTATATATTAGAATATAATTTCTTATAAAACATGCACACACATTTATATATGTATATATAATTTTAATTATTTATCTGATTTTTTTTGTACATTTTAAAAAGAATGTTGTGTATGTTGTATATTCTCAAATTCCAAATTCTTAGTTTCTTAATTGTAAAAAATCCTGACGTGATACATAAAAATGGATTTTATTTTTGAAATAAGCATAGATTTCTTACAATTTACATAAATCCATGAAAACCCCAGACAAAAAGTTCAATTTTGTAGACCTGTGTTATTTGAAGCCCACTTACCTCATAAATCTTTCAGAAGATGAAGTTGATGTCGGAACTATTTGAATCTAGATTGATTACCATGGAATCTACTATATTATCTGTAGCATTGTCTAAATCCCACATTTGTTTTTCCACTGTATTCGTTACATGTAGAATGCATCTTATCCATTCTTCAGTGTCAATTTTGCTGATACTTTGAGAGCATATATCTTTTACATGAGGCATTTTGAATGTTTTGTTTTCTTTTGCAACGAAGTTCTTTACTTGTACCCAAATCAGTTCTATAGGATTAAGCTCGCAATGATAGGGGGGTAATCGTAAGACTGTTTTATTTTGTGCTTTTGCCATTTCATTGACAGTGTACTTGTCATATTTATTTTTATTTTGTTTCACTAACTGCAACAGTTCCGCTTTTAACATTCAGTCCTCAAAAAGGATATTTTTTGTTAAAAGCCAATCAGCAATTTTTTTGTTTTCTCCACGAAGTATTCAGTATTTTTTCTGATTTTCGGGAATGATAAGGAGCATTGTCCATTACTATCACACAGTTATCTTCCAGTTGAAATAAGATATCACCAAACCACTTTTCAAAACGTTCTGAATTCATGTCTTCATGACAATCTTTATTTTTATTTGATTCGAATAAGTCAAGCCCTCCATCCACGAAACCAGAATCGCTACCAATATGGGTAATTATCATCCGTTTTACTTTTCCGGAAGGAGATTTTATCCTGAAGTAAGACCAGATAAAAATGCTTGTTTTGATGATTTTATTGAGGTATCTTTCCAAACTTTACTAACTGTATGGCCTGCATTCAACCAAGTTTCATCCATATAATATATTTTGCACCCTTCTTCTCTGAAAGATTTGATTTGCCTTAAATATTTTATTCGCCACATAATTATTTCGTTTTTATCAATGAGAGTACTGTCTCGTCCTCTCCATGAATATCTAAAGTTTAATTCTTTCAGGAGATGATAAAATGTTGTTCTTTTAAAGGTTGGCAAATCAGGGTCATCATTTACAACTTCCAAAACTTTATTTATAGTGGGCAATTCATTCCTGAAAAAGAACTCGTGGACTTTACTCCTAATAGCATTCCTATCAAAATCATCTATATTTTCTAAAACACGTTTACGCAATTTTGTTTCCTTCGGCGAGTTTAATACACCACATTTTTTATACTCCAGGTTTTCCCAGCGGCATGGAAAGTCGGGGAATTTCAAAGTAGTCAGGGAAATTCATGGAAATTTTAAAATATATAGGGAAAGTAAGTAAGAGAATTTACAAATATTTCCTAAAAAGTCATGGAAAAGATTCTAAAGAATTTGAATTTGAAATAATTTCTTTTTCAAAAAAGTGTTGCTATATTTCTTGCTACATAGCACCTCTGAAAAATCTCTAGACTGTTGTCGGTTTCAAGATTGAGAAATTCCTTTAAATGCAATACAGAAAAACCATAATATGGACAAAAGTTTTCTACATTTATGAGACTTTTTCATGACATGTCACATTCTAGACTTTGTTGTATGACATTCATTTGAATACTGGCAAATATGAAGTTATTTTGCATTATTGTATTTTATAGAATTTTCTCCTGGGAAAAGAGTATAAACCCTGTTATTACAATATAATTTTTTTTTTTTTTTTTTATGCTGCTTGTTATTTTGTGTTATTTAGAGCAGATTTTGTATATGCCTGTTTGGTCATGGAATTTTTTTGGATTTGGTCAGGGAAAATCATGGAAAGTCAGGGAAATTGCTAGACATGTTTTGCTGGGAACCCTGTACTCTCTTAACACTCGAAAAACAGAAGCTTTACCTATGCCTGTTATACGAGCAGCATTATCTCCTATATGAGAAATCGGAAGTTCAGGATTCGATTCAAGTTCCGTTTTATATACATTTAAAATCATATCTTTTTCCACCTTACTCAAAGCTTTTCTTTTTACTCTCTTCTTAGGCGGGCTCAAAGAAGAATTTTCACACTCCATTTGTGTATACAAAATACCAAATCAATCGAAAAAAATCGTCAAAAAAGCAGAAGCTCAAACACTTCAGACAGTCTGGCGCTTCTGGCACAGCGCCAGGTTTAAGTATTGTCAATCCGCATGCCCATTTGTTTACTTCTCTTATCTCCTTTCAGCGAACGGTGTATAAAAAATTTTCACTATTTCATTAGTCTTTTTTACTTTGAAAATTACATCTCTTATTAAAAAGTTATCACATAGCTACCAAACTTTGCTTTTTATTCCACTATTTCTGAACAGTAATCTTTATCTTATTTAACTCTTTCAGGACAAACATACTATATTATATATAGAGTTTTAGAATTTGTCTGCTATTTATTGCTAAAAATATACAGGTATCAGGTAATGAAAAGTGTCTGCTGTTCAAGTGTGTGTGGATGGAGGTTTTGCTGTATTTCTATTCAAAAATAGCGGCACTTAAAAATACAGATTTGAAAGCCATATTATCAATTTTGTTTCTCATCCAAAGTATTACACATATTCTCTATACCTTAGCATTTCACGAATAAATAAAGCAAATATTTATTCATATAAATATACTATAAACAGGTAAATGTATAAAAAATTGAAACTTTTTTTGCGAATTCAAATTGTTTTACAGTGAATAAGACAAAATTTTATTCCATTGCTACAGGGTGTATCAGGATTGATCGTTAAAATTTGGTGGAGTGCTAGAAATAGCAAAAGAAGACAATCTCACTTAGGAAAATATGAACACAAATGAATGCATGATGTTGTTGAGGATGCTGTGTATTCAAAACTTCTGATCATATGCAAAGCTCTCTGACAAGTCCAGATAGATGGTCATCATTTGACAAGGTGACTTTGCAAGAGTAACATGAATCATTGTAAGTTTAATGAATATTCATCTAACATATGTTACGGCTTGAGAAAGCAATTAAAGATCTGTGCAAATGTATCCAGAACTCTACCCCAAATGATACAAACCTAAGTCGATCTGTTGCTTCTTCTATCATGACAGGTATTGATAACTGATCCAGTTGCAAAAAACTGATCCATTTTTGATTCTGAGGTTTGTGCCGGATGGTGTAGTGCATTTGCACAGCTCTTTAACTGCTTTCTTCTGCTGCCCGTAAGTTAAATGTATATCTGCCTATTGATTAAAAAATATAATGATTCATGTTATTTCGGCAAAGTCACCTAATCGAATGACAACCAGCTGGACATGTCAGAGAGCTTTGCGTGAGATTAGAAGTTGTGGATACACTACGCCTTTTACAATCTCATGCATTTGTTTGCAACCATGCTTTTCTATCTGAGATTGTCTTCTTTTGCCATTTTCTGATTTGAACACTCTGTATAATCAAAATACTATAATACTGTCGAAGGATACAAATTGCGTACAGCAGCAAAGACTACTGTTATACAGTCCATATATTTAATGGATGTAATTGGCAATACACCAGTTAGTATTTTGAACTTTTTCATATATCCTATAATCTGTTCCACATGGATTCGCACATTGGAACCAGCACTATGAAGAAAAAAACCCATAGTATTGGTGCTTCCGCAAGAATAAGACCTATGCCTGCACTAAAACTTTTGCCACCATCATCTGAACCTGTAAAAATAGAATATTATAATAGTCAATCTAGCAAGTTCATTAAAGAAGATACAGGTCAAACCTCTGTTTCATCTGCAAACAATTCGAAAAAACCTGTTTCCCCTACACAAAAAGCAAAACCCAAATCATGTACACAGAATGAGAGAAAGAAAACCTCAAACCAAGCGTCTTCACAGTGGAAAACTGTGAAGGGCAAAAACAACAAGAAAGTGTGTCTTGATACACCGCTTCCTACTACAAAGGATTCCAAACAGCTGCTGTACTATGCAGAGGTAGATATGGCTTCAGAGTCTTACAGCTCTGACTCAGATGATGATGATAATATTGTCTTTGAGGAATTTGAGCCCACATGATTGTAAATGTATTTCTGCTCGAAACTTTAAAAATTTTACCAAATGTTAGTTTATTGAAAATTTATACCAACTGGTATTTTTATACAAACTGTTAGTTTATTGAACATTTTACAAATTGTTATTTTTAAGATTTATATTTTAATTGTGAAAACATGTGTTTATTTCTATTACATGTGTTATATTTTCATTGAATGCTTTTAATTATACATTTATCATCATATCACTCTTTTTATATTATATAATTGTGTTATTTCCATTCATCTTGTTTTTATGTCAAAGTTTTAAATCGATTTTATATTTCAATTAGATGTTCTTATTTTAATCTTTTTTTTGGCGCAGCATGTCCCTAAAGGGACTTTGTGCCATAAAACCCCAATCAACCAACCAACCATCGCACATTGGAAATACGTCTCGACCTTAAAGCCTCGATAGGTCAGTTGCCGTTTTCCTTTGATATAAGTTGGTACTATTATTCTTATACCTTTTAACTGAAACTGTGATGCCACATTAAAACCTCTGTCAGCCAGGACCACATCCCCAGGATTTAGGTATTTTAAGAGATCGCTTCTTAAAGTGATCTTTTTGCCCGATGCTACCCCAGTAATGGGACATAAAACAAACTTGTCCCTAGGGGGTAATAGAAATCAACAATTTCAATGTTAAATGTTGTTTGTAGTTGACCACATTTGTTTTCTTGTTCTCAAACCTGATCGTCTTTGCGTGAATATCTCTGTGCAGTCAATAATACAAACTGTATCTTTATACAGGAATTTCCTTAAGCAAATGGCCATAGTTTTTGTTTATTTTGTGTCTGTTTGGCCAAAATGTTAAATGCCTAAGGCCAACCAAGCTTCAAGGATACTTCTCACAGAAGTCAGAGATATATTAAATCTCACAGCAATGTCTTGATCATTGAGGGTGGGTCTTAATTTTATGATAACCAGTAGCAGTTGTTGCTCTTTTGGGAAATGAAATTTCTTTTTAACAAAGTCTTCTGTGACTGACAGGGTCCATTTAAATGCGTTCATGTGTGGCACTCAGTGTAATACTTTAGTTGCTTTTCACGAGATAACACTTGTGTCGGAAAATGTGTGAATGCAGCTTATCTTTCAGAGTTTTAATCTTTTTTTCTTAGCACAATCATTTCAAATGTAGTAACTATTAATTTGTTCAATTTTTATTTGGGTAATTTCTTCTTGTAGTTTTTTAATTTCATTCTTTAAATTAGCAATCTCATTTTTTAGTTTATAATTTTCTTCCGATAGATTAATTCTGGCTGAACAGTTGCAAGTGAGTTTTTCTTGCTCATCATTATCTGTAAATTGAAAAATAAAAAAAAACATTTAGAATGTGAAAAAAGAAAACACCAATTTTAACATAAATAAATAAAATTGTTTTAGAAATTATGCAAAAAAAAAAAAAAAAAAAAAAAATTAGACACAGAGATATTTTATATTCCACAGAGATAGAGAAACAGGATTGCAGGGGTCGATGCAGGTTTTTTTTTTTTCTTGGGGCCCATTTTGTGAAAAGTAAAGGTTATTTTTGAGAAAAAAAAATATCTTGTAACGAAAGTTAACTTCTTAAAATATTTTTGCTGAAGTTTTCCTCCCTGGCGAACTTGTTTGTTTACAAATTACACATTAAAAATCACAAAATAATATATAAGTTTTTATGCAATAAAAGGTAGTAAGCATGCTACGCTTCCAACTGTTAAATTTATCTCTGCTTATTTAATATGTCATTATAAATGCTTAAACTTTAACATTAATTCCATCAATTCTTGCAGCCAATGAGCGATGCTGTTAGTGGCTAGAGTTAGGGAGCAACACTTTTGATTGTTCATAGTAAATCATCGTTGTCTAAAAATGGAAGAATGACAAGCTAACGACTTTTTGTTATCGAAATTTGCAGAAATTTTTGTATAAATAATATTTAGAGTGTATTTTTAAAAAGTAATAATAATAAATAAGATATTTTAACAAAGGGAAAAAAACCCCTCTAATAATCCATAATTTTTAACCAATGTCCATAACACCGTAATTTTTGCTGTGTATTCGTAATCAGAATTTAGAATTGCGGGGAGCATAATACAGAAATATGTTTGTAAAAGGGTATTCAACATATTTTGTAGAAAGTAAGCATCTTTTTTGACAATTTTAACATAACTGTTGTCAAATGAAGAAAAGATTATAAAATCAAAAGTATCACAGCTCCTGTAAGATTAAGTTCAAGCTGAAATTGTCCATAATATGCATGCTTTCTTTCAAAGAATATTTGCAAGTATCATCAATTACAAGATAGTCTAAATTGGGTATAACTTCTGCAGCTGATCTATAACTTCCAAGAACTGGGCATTTGATCTCAAGAAGTTTTAGCTTGCCTTCTTCATAAACAAGTCCATCAGGGCTGTATAAAAAAAAAAGGCATAGCAGGATGGGCAATAAACCACACTGAAATACTTCAACTGTAGAATTTTTGGCATATTCATTCCTGGCTGCTGCCTCAGCAAAGGACCATACACAGTGTCTGAATTGCCCAGGAAGTTTGGCTCCAGAATTCCGCTCATTTTTTTCTTCCAGTGTGCCTTTTTATTCCTGCTGTATGTGAACAGTTCATAGCATTTGCTGAATGTAATCTTTTTCCTCCTTTCTTTAATCCAAAGTTGCAAAGTCTGGTCCACAGTTGCAACTGCAATGTTAATCGCTTGTTCTGTAGAAACCTGGAATGAATTATAATATATAATTAAAATTAGATCCAAGAGCATTTACATCAACATATTGTAGCAACAAACATTTTCTAGAAAAATATTTATTCTACTTCATTGTTAATTCATCAACAAATGATATATATATTAAACAATGTAACAAGCACTTTTTTCTAGTTAAAAATTTTTGAAAAAATATTGTATGGAGAATTAGTTATCTATGCTAGTTTAAATATTTTAAAGTATTTACTTACTTGAATAGCACTTAAGAAAAAAGACATTTCTTCCATTTTATATCATTTAAGTTCATATCCGATTGTACTGGAGGCTCGAGCTTTCAGTTAAAAATTAATTTTAACATATCTTTGATATTAACACTCGATGCAGCAGATTCAGATGCAGTGGATTCATCAACACCGGATGCAGAGTTCAAACATTGCCTGAAAAAAACAAATCCTTTGTTACATGAAATACATAGTGGTATCATATCTGATATTTTGCAGTATTAAATGGCTAATCTTGCAGGCCTATGTTGAAGTTCACCACTGTTCGTGATATCATTTTATCTTCCATAATAAGGTAATCTTTTTAAAATACCAAATTAACATGTTTTTAGAGGTTGCAGGATTTGGATTGAGGCTGGCTAGCATAGCCCAAAAGTTGTACAGCCACCTAATATAATACAGTGGACTCTCTCTATCTGAACACTCTCTAATGTGAACACCCCGGTATTATGAACACTTTCTGACGGTCCCGGCGAAACTCCATAAATTTAACAAAAGATGAACTCTCCGTATTCTGAACACCCTCTAATCTGAACACCCCACTATTATGAACGCTACTTTTGATCCCCATTCTAACCCGTCTCTCCGTAAACTGAACATGTGTTTGCAGTCGGAATGCGGGGAATTCCCGCATCATGGAAATTCGGAAAAACTGTTGCAGAAAGATAAAGGGTTCAATGAACTCTATTTAAAAATAAAGAAACAAAATCATTTCTAGATTTTAAGATCTACCCGATACTTAAATTTGTTTGAATAATTCAGATAAAATCTTCAGTTAACAAAACATTTATTATAACAAAAAGAAAAAAGAAATCAAAAGAATATTTTTGTCTTTACCGTACGTGTTCTCAACTAACTAGAACATTCTTATATTTTTAATAAACAAAAAAGTGCAGATATGAAGTTGTTGCCATTTCAGCAAAAGTAAATCATGGTAATCAAATTAAACGAAATGATCAAAACAATCAATTTTTATGCAAAGAGATACAAGAAAAAATAATGTAAAAAACATGTCACGTGATTCACCCTCTCCGGAGCTGAGATAAAAATAGAAAGATTGCGCAACAGAAATGCCCACCCCCCAATGACAAATAAGAGACAACAGGTGTTAGAGGGAGTGGTTAAAAAATGATTGTGGTTCCTTTTCTGCACACCTGGTTGGCAGCATTATCGCTTCTGTTTCTTTCTTCCTTTTTGCTCGGCAAAGGTAAAATTTTTTCCCCATTTCACTACTGTTGCAGGGAAAGAAGCACAACACTTATGCAGATATGTCAGAAATAAGTAGGAAAACGAAAAAAGCGGAAAGAACTAAAGCTTCAGAAAAAATACGAAGTTGTTCAAAAATTAAAATAAAAAGTAAGTCAATGGAAAATTGCATCTGAATTTGGAATTTCAGTATGTCAAGTCAACGCCATTAGCAATAAAGAGAAAGAAATTATAGTCGCTTTTGAAGCGAATAAACCTTCTTCAAAGTGTTGAATTTTCAAAAAGAAAATGGGAAACGAGAACATGAACAATCACGTCTGGAAGTTTTTTTGCCAAATGAGAACGAAGAATCATCCTATCACTGGACCCCTGCTAAAGCAGATGATCTGGATTTTGCAGAAAAGGAGAAAATCACGGAATTCAAGGCATCAGAAGGATGGCTGACTCGCTTCAAAAGTAACATTGAATTCAAAATAATCAATGGTTAAGCTGCAGACGTAAATATCGACACTGTGGAGGAATGGAAAAGAAAGCTTCTTGATATAAGAGGATTTCAATGCCGATGAAACCGGCCTGTTTTTCAGAGCTCTTCCAAATAAAACCATAGCAGAAAGAAGCGAAAAATGCGTGGGCAGAAAAATGTCAAAAGAAAGACTTACCATCATGCTCTGTGCCACTTTACGGGTGAGAAGCTCAAACCACTTGTGATCGGAAAAAGTGAAAAACCACAATGCTTCAAAAATGTGAAGATAGGATCATTGCCTGTGCAATCACATATTTGATAAATCAAATCGAAAAGTCTGGATGACATTCACGATTTTCTCACAATGGTTGGAGGGCATTAACGAGATGATGAAGAGAGAAGAAAGAAAAATTCTTCTTTTTGTGGATAATGCCTGATCACACACAAATGTGCAGCTGAGCAATGTGAGCCTGAAGTTACTACCACCGAACTGTACTTCTATAATCCAACCACTGGATCAAGGAGTAATCAAGATCTTTAAAGCTCACTACCGAATTCAATTCTTGAAGAAAATGTCTTTGATGATGGAGGAGGCAAATTCAGCAACCGAACTAATGAAGAAGGTCAATGTCATGGATGCTGTACATTGGATATCAATGGCTTGGAAGGAAATAACCCCTACACCATCCAAAAATGCTTCTACAAAGCTGGATGCCCGTGTGAGAATAAGCAATCAAGGACAGAGGACCAAGAAGCTACAGCTGTGAGTGACTTCGGGTCAATTCTTCAGGAGCTTCATACTGAAATTGAACCTGGAGCTTATCTCGAAGCCAACGGAAGCCTTCCTGTTTGCGAAAACATCGTTAAAGAGGAAGAGGGTAGTGAAGATGAAGCAGAACCAGAAGAGTCCAATGAAAGAAGAACTACGATTACCTTCAAGCAATATGGCCAAGGGATTCAAGACCTTTGAACTATGTGGCTGAACATCACCCGGAAGCATTTCCACTTCTTAAACAACTAGATAAGATTTACATTGCACAAGCATACACAATGCAAAATCGGACTAAAATTACTCACTTTTTTAAGTAATGTACCTATTATGTTTTCAAGTAATGTATTGTATGTATGTAATTGTATGTTTTGTAAAATTTTTTTAATATAACTTTTTTAATAGTTTCTAAATTCAGCATCTCCATCTCGGTAACTTGCATGGTTAACCAGGCTAAGTATTCCATACAGTCTATAAACTCGATACATAGTAATGCATTTCCCAATCTCCCTCTATACTGAACACCCCCATAATCTGAACACTTTTGGTCGGTCCCATGAGTGTTCAGAATAGAGAGTCCACTGTATATAATAAAAAAATTGTTAAAATGTTTAATATTTATATCTATGAAAATTAGAATACATTCTTTTGATGTGTATTTTTCTGACTAAAACAAACATCCTAAAAAACAGGAATATTAATAATTTGAAATAGGTAACAAGATAATTTATTTAGAATTTTAAATTATTGAATTTGAAAATAATTATTGATAAAAAAAAAAAAAACTTTTAAACATAATTATAATTGTCAATCTGTATCTTTAACAGCATTTATAATATATATATATATATATATATATATATAAGTGTGTGTGTAGAATTTGGCAATATTTTTAAAACGTCTTGTTTGACTTTATTTAAAAAGCTCTCAGGGATATGGAAATCTTCAACAGATTTCACATGGCAGAAGTCAGCTATTTGGATAGGGTGTGTATACGAAGGAAATTGCATAGAATAATCACTCCATTTACACTTTGTCTGAGTTGATGATAACTATAACATTTCCATGATATTTATGTCATTACTATGGAGAGAAAAATACATGATCCTTAACTCATCCATTTAAAATATATAAATTATTAGATTCTTCGTTATTTTTTTATTCTCTGAAGAAAATAAAATATTTAATTTTTAATGACTTTCTAAAT
This sequence comes from Maratus michaelseni, assembly GCA_963931845.1. NCBI lineage: Eukaryota > Metazoa > Arthropoda > Arachnida > Araneae > Salticidae > Maratus > Maratus michaelseni. Next base: position 29,301,232 of record OZ007597.1, on the reverse strand, counting down.
TTTAAATGTGTATACGTTTTTGTAGATATTTTTAATTGTGTGAACTGTGTAAACTGCATTGTGTCTTACTTGTTTATAATCTATTGCTCTTTTGAATCATCCAAATGTTTTTTTTGTTACATTCCCATAAGAAACTGTCACTTATATGAAATGAAACTGAAAAATAATGTGTATATTATATTTTTGTTTTGAAGATTTTTCAATTGATTGAAATGTTTAAACAACATTTACACTGCAATAGTCTTATTTATTTATGAACGGTTGCTCTTCTTTGAATCATCCAATGCTACTCTTCTATTCTCGGAATGAAATAAAATGTTTGAATTCAAACGACTTTTTAAATTTGAAAAATCATCCAAACTATAAAAACATTTACATTCCAATGTATCAAATAATTAAAATGTCTAAATTTTGAAATAAAAAATTGTTTCTTCGGTGGCATGTTCACAGAGCACTTCGTTAATTGCTGTATTTAACATCGAATTCCATTTAGAAATTTTCTTATCAAAATTCTAATACGTATTCTGTACGTACTACAACATATAGTTCAAAATATGATTAACCATTTGTGGGCCGTGGGAAATATACTTCTCACTTAATTTTATATGCTAATTCCGAATGCGCACCAGAATATTTTAAATAGAGATCGACCGAAACAGGTTGTTAAGACCGAAACCTAAACCGAATTTCGGTGATCTTCCCACTTTCGGCCGAAACCGAAAGTGCCTAAAAATTTAAAAACTGATTAATACATACATAACTGCATATAATTATTAATTAATTAATTAATTAATTAATAACAAATAATTAATAATTACTTAATAACTAATTACCTTACCAATTAATTCATTAATTATACATGTATTGAACCACATTTCTAACAAACAAACGTAAGTAATAAACAAATATGTGTGTGTATAAGTTTCAAACAAAAATGAAACATGAATAATACAAATTTTATATTTTATTATTTTATAACAACTAATAATTATAGGCATTTATTAATAATCAATTAACAATGTAGTTAAATAATGTGAAACAAACTCAATAATGAATATTTAATTTTTAAATGTATTCATATTTTCAGTTCGTTAATATTTTGCATTTAAATTGTTTAAGTAAAGGTTTAAGTATTGGTTAAGTAAAAATAGTTGTTTAAATAAAAGTTTAAGTAAAGGGCACAAAAGTTAAAATACTTTGTTCAATTTGACTAAAAAAAGAAAATTAGCACTAAGACAACATTTTAAGCCTAGAAATTATTAATTATAAACTTTATTTTCCATTTCAATATTCTCGAAGTGAGACATGTTTAACATTATTTTGTAATTTAGCTAATTTTAATATATATAAGGATAAAAATGTAACAACAGTCAATTTTCTTTTAGGATTTGCACAATAAAATCAAAATAAATCTTTGCTCACTCACCGCCTCCCCTCCCCCCCCCCTAAAAAAAGCTTTGCCCCTCCCTGTCTCCCTAAAGGCTCAATCAGACACAGAAATACGCGAATCTTTAAGCACAGCACACAACTTTTCACGAGGCAAAAAGGGGTGGGATCAATCACGGAGGGTTGCTAAATGATGCGTAGAAAGATTCGTCTAGGTAAGCGGGGTAACTTGAGGAATGCGAGCGGGTTACTACATAAAGGCGTTTATCATTCAGTTGGCATAGTACGCGAGCTGCCTGTAATCTGTAGCCATTTTCTAGTATTTATCTAGTCAGTTGTTATACTTAATATCTGAGCTTAAAAAGATATGGCCCGAACTAAATTTATGAGCAAAATTCAAAAAAAAAAGTTGTGTGCTGTAGTTATTGGCTTAACAGCGGCGATGATTGATGAACGAAAGAAACATAATAAGAAAAAACTATGGATAAAGAAATGGACAGAAAGGACAAAGAAATTTGGATGTTACCATTCTTTAATGCAAGAACTAGCACTAGAGGTAAGGTTACATTTATATTTTCTTATTTCTTTTCTGATTTATTAAAATAATAAAACTATTGCTGTCAGTTGTTTAGCACACATTTTAATGTTACATTTCTTTTTTTTTTAAATCCAAAGTTACTTTACAATTTCGTTTCCATAAAAGAATGTTAGAAAAGAAATCTAAAAAGTTTTAAAAACTTACATCTTTAATAATAAAATGTGTACCTCAATTAAGTTTAAGAAAATGCTATATATATATATATACATTGATTTTTAAATCAATCCAACATATATAATTTTGTGAGCGTTTTTCTTTAAATGTATTAAATACTGAATAGATTTTTTCAGGATGTATAGTTATTAGGTAATTTTTTTCTTTTTTAATTTTAAATTTATAATTATTTTCAATACAAGTTTTATGTCTTGATGTTTTAATTTTTTTTTTCTTTTCCATTTGGAACTTGTTTTTATCAATAATTTTCCTCACCCCCCAAAATTTTTGAAAAACATGTTACAGCATTCAAAATTGTATTTCATAAAATATTTTCTATGAAGTAGTTGTTTTTTGTTATTATGTTATATTTAAAATCATAAAAAAAAAAAAAAAAAATAAATAAAAAGGAATCTGCTCTATTTATATTATTATTATTATTATTTTTTGTAACAATAGATAATACATCACAACTTACATCTTATTCCACATTTTAGTAGATTTTGTAAGAAAAACTACCCAGAGTTTCCCCCAGACAGTTTCAGAAGGGTGCTGCACCCTGCCTGCCCTTTGGTTTACAAAATAGCACCCTTCTTGCCCTTCATAAAACGAATTAGCACCCTTCTTGCCCCTCCGTAAAAAAGTACACTTTCTCTATTTTGCATTAAAAAAATTTGCTTTCATAGTAAAAACTGACTCAATGTTGTCTTTAAAAACCAAAAGAATACCTTTAATAATTAAACAAGAACGAAAAATCATGCGTCAAGCATAGATTATGTAACACTTTCCAACGCTTCCAAAATAATTTTACGAATCATACTCTTTAATAAGCTAAAAGATAACATCTAAGTAATCCGAATACTTTTATTCAACCCTGTATAGGATCTATAGATTTGTATATATACTACATAGGATGCTAAATTTTAGTTCAGTTAGGAAACACGTAGCACAGTTTAAAATTCTCCGTCTGGAGTTAAATAATACGGAAATGTGTTCCCGAACTTTTGTGCTTCCCTGTATAGGATCTACAGAATTTATACACACCACGTAATATACAAAAAGCGATTTAAAATTAAAATCGCTTTCAGTAACTTAAAACGCACTTCCAGGAATTATTGTTAACATACAGTAGAGAATTATTTTGTGTGTCCCTGTAAATGAACGATGACTGCTATACACACAATATTCTGTAGTAAGTCTCTTGTAATGAACCTTATATAAATTTCAATGCGTTTAAAATAGGGAAACATTATTTAAATAAACCGCAGACGATTTTTCTCCATAGACGTAATGTAACGGAATTCTTTTGACTGTCCCTGTAAAGTAAGTATAAGTGCTATGCACACCCTATTCCATATTAAGCTTCTTCTAATGCACCTTAGTAATATATATAAATTTCAATGCGTTTAAAATAGTGAAACATTATTTAAATAAACCGCAAATGATTTTTCCCCATAGACCGCAATGTAACGGAATTCTATTGAGTGTCCCTGTAAAAAAACTATAAGTGCTACACACTTCCGTTGAAATAGAGAACATGCTATAGATAACGATTATAACATATAAAAATTGCAGGGCAATCCGAGCATATTTACGGGAGTTAGAGCACGGACAGACGGCCAGACAAACCGAAGTCATAAACACTTTTCAACTAGGTTGGAAAGTGTTAAAAAATAATAAAAAGAAAACTGCCCAGTTAAACTGAGGGCACTGAGCTCACAGGCTATTCCCACTAATTGTATATTATACTCTTATTTCTAAGAATTTGAAATAAGCCCCTCGAAAAATAAAGTAATTGACAATATATTAAGGGCGGTCATCCCCCGTTACACCCCCTCATAGTTAACTAATGAACCCCTTAAACTAATCAGGGAAGCCTCTAATTACAACGAATATATATACAAAATTTTAAGAAAATCTGATCATTCTGCATAAAAAACCCATTCATCTAAATTAAGGGGGGATTAGCCCCCCTTTCCCCCTTTATACTTAACCAATGATCCCCCAAAACTATTCAAAGAAGCGCATTATCACAATGAACCTATATACAAAATTTGAAGAAAATTGGATAATTCAGCATGAAAAACTCATTTATCTAACTTAAGGGGGGATTAGCCCCCCCTTTCCCCTTTATACTTAACCAATGAGCCCCCAAAACTATTCAAAGAAGCGCATTATCACAATGAACCTATATACAAAATTTTAAGAAAATTGGATAATTCAGCATGAAAAACTCATTTATCTAGCTTAAGGGGGGATTAGCCCCCCCTTTCCCCTTTATACTTAACCAATGAGCCCCCAAAACTATTCAAAGAAGCGCATTATCACAATGAACCTATATACAAAATTTGAAGAAAATAGGATAATTCTGCATGAAAAACTCATTTATCTAAATTAAGGGGGGGGGATTATCCCCCTTTCCCCCCTTTATACTTAACTAATGAACCCCCAAAACTATTCACAGAAGCGCATTATCAAAATGAACCTCTATACAAAATTTGAAGAAAATGGGATAATTCTGCATGAAAAACCCATCTATCTAAATTAAGGGGGGTTAGCCCCCCGTTATACTTAACCAATGAACCTTCAAAACTAATCCGGGAAGCGCCTTATCCCAATGTGCCTATAAACAAAATTTGAATCAAATCGGATAATTCTCACCAGCAGCACCCTGCCTTTTTTTAAATCCGGGGGAAACTCTGACTACCTATTACATTCTATTGGAATTTCTGGAAAATATTTGCACATCTACGCCAATCATGACTCCCAGAACCCAAAACCACCCCGGTTTAAAACTTTATCTATCGAATCCACTTAAATTTATTATAAATCCTCCTAATATTATCTACAACATTTATATTGACAAGTTTTTTTATAGAACCAACCCTTACTGCAAAAAAATAAATAAATAAAATTAAAAATAATCCCACCCGGCTCTGACTACAGACACAGGTAAATTTCGAAGTGGGCAGTCTCAACTGCTACATCATGGCAAAAAGGTCATTTCTTCGGCAACTACCAATAAACAGGCACCCCACGGTCTGAGTCTTCGAAATCAACCTGTGTCTGTAGGCCGAGCCATCAGGGATTTTTTTATTATAAATCTGCCTAATACACAAAAAGTATCCACCCTTAAAGTTCTTGAATTTCTGACATATTTGTTACTTTATGATATACAAAATCAGTTACCTAAATTCCTGCCTTTTAGAAAATAAAGGACGGGGAGGTGAGATGATTGAATGAGATTTTCATCTTATTGTTCTGATGTATTATTTTTTAAGTTAGTTATATTTGCATACAGTCATTTTTAAGTGCTGTGACAAGAAAGGATTTTAAAATCCCTTTGGGACAAGCATCTGTTATGACTCCAAATTCAAATGTCACTATTTCCAAATAAAAATATTCTAGTTTTTAATTGCTACAATTTTACAATCCAGTAAGGCGATAGTTGATGTTTACAAACAATGGTACTAAAAAATGCAGACTCTAAATGCGTATGTATCTTACATGACACAAAATGCTTGTCCCAAAGGAGTTAACACCTTAAATTCTTCACTTCACTGTGAAGTCCAAGCTATTCAAACTTTAGCAAAAATAAAGCATATTTTTTTCTTTATATGCTAGGACACTGCAAGTTATAGAAGGTTTTTATGAATGGACACTGCATCTTTTGAGTATTTGCTGGAGAAGGTAACACCGCTAATACAAAAATCCAACACCAGAATGAGAGAAAGCATTCCTCCTGCTGAACGTCTTGCTCTAACTCTAAGATTTTTAGCTACAGGTATAGTTACATTTTTTTATTTTAAGTTTTCTTTGCGAGTGTAAATTAATAATCATATTAGAACAGCACATATGTTATTCATGTATTATTTTTTATGTTTGTAATTGACTTTTTATTTGTTTAATTATTACTTTAGGTGAAACACAATCATCACTGAATTTTGTATTCAGGATTCCCCAGAGCACAATTTCTGGCATTTTGGTAAACGTATCGAAGGCTATTTTTCAAGTTCTAAAAGAGGAGTTTTTACACTGTCCATCTAATGAGAATGAGTGGAAACAAGTGGCAACAGACTTTCACAGAAAATGGAATTTCCCTATGTGCATTGGTGCTATAGATGGAAAGCATGTTAAAATTATGCCTCCTCCTTGCACTGGATCCACCTTTTATAATTATAAAGGTGATTTCAGCATTGTGCTGTTAGCTGTTGTTGATGCCCATTTAAGATTTCTGTATGTTGATGTTGGAACGAACGGGAGGATTAGTGATGGTGGAGTATGGGCAAAGACAAAGCTAAAAGAAGCAATACATTCAAACAGCTTGAACGTACCTCGACCTGATACTCTTCCTGGAACTAATGTGCAAGTTCCTTTTGTGCTTATTGCTGATGATGCTTTCCCTTTAAGTCATTACATAATGAAGCCATTCCCTGGTTACAGATTGGGGAATAAAGAAAGAATATTTAATTATCGGCTTTCTCGAGCACGTCGAGTAGTAGAAAACGCATTTGGGGTACTCGCAGCACGTTTTCGCATCTATCAGACAAAAATTTGTTCAACTGTAACAAATGCAAGACACTTTGTTTTAGCAACTTGTGCACTCCATAATTTTTTGCGAGAAAAAGCAATCAATAGTTACTTGCCACCTGGAAGTGTGGACATTGAAAATTTAAACAATTTCAATGTATCACAAGGCGACTGGAGAAATACCAGTAACAATTTGATAAGCTTAAGAAAAATGCCACTTAATTCCAGCAGGATGGCTAAAGACATACAAAATAGATTTTGTGATTATTTCAATTCTTCAGGATCAGTTCCGTGGCAAGAAAGAATGTGTAAACTGCATTAGTATTATTATTTTATCTACTTGTAACAAATGTAATTTTTGTTGAACATAAAATTGTATAATAATATAATAAATTATAACGGTATAAATTAACAACATAACACAAATTAAAAAATAACTTTTATTAGGTTGTTTTACATGTTTCGACTCATTCCGAGTCATTTTTAAAAACGAATGAGAATATTCCATAATTGCGCGGGCTTTGAAGTTATTATTTTCATGTACTTTTTTTTTTAATTACGCACATTATCTTTTATTTTTAGTTGGTTGTTTATGAAAATATTTTTTTTTTTTTAAAGTACATGAAAATAATAACTTTAAAGCCTGTGCAATTATGGAATATTCTCATTTGTTTTTGAAAATGACTCGGAGAGAGTTGAAACATGTAAAACAACCTAATAAAAGTTATTTTCATTTATATTATGTTGTTAATTTACACCTTTTAGCATTTAAAAGAACTTATAAAATTGTGAGTGATTTTTTTATTGCCTGAAATATGAGTTTCTTCATAAATATATACCCAGTAATCTTTAAAAAAAGAAAAAAAAAGTTTAATGAGGAGAATTTAATTTGCAATGCTATAATTCTTTAAATGAAAAAAAACAAGTTTTTGCTTTAATAAAATTTCTCACTCTGGTTTATTGAATGATAAAAATCTGAAAAGCACTGAACAATAAATAAAATCAGAAAAACTTAGAAACTTTAACAATTAGAAAAATATGTACTGAAATTAGTTGATAAATTAATTTTAATGGCATTTCATATTTAAGTTACTACATTGATTACATTTTTTTTTTCTTCTCTCAACTGCTGTACAATTTTGTCATTAATTTAAAAATATGCATCAATTCATAACCAGTGCAGGCTTAACCACCAAATTTCCATAAAAAATTATTATTCATCACATTGATAAAAAATTAATGATTACTCCAAAAGAATTACACTTTTATCAATGAAGAAAAATTACTTGTATACAGGGTTTGTAAATATCAAATTTTCAAATATATCCAATATTTAAAAAATAGCCAATTTACTGCTGATGATAAAAATTTTTGAGCATAATATAAATTAGAAACTAAAACATATTGCACTAAAAATGTTTTTTTCTCCCCTCCACCCACTTTTATTTTTCCACTTGGAAGAAAAATTGAAGATCAACTAATTCAAAATGGAAACCATTTTCTTTATATACTAATAAAAAACTAATTATAAGATTCTGTATCAAGTATTAAAAAAAAAAAAAAAAAACAGAAATTTATAAAACAAAATTTTAAATACAAACTCTTAATTTTAACATAAATGGTAAGTTTGTCTTATTTTGTATTCCCTAATATTCTGTACAGTTTAATCTCAAGTGAACCAAACTGAGAAAAGATTCTTTCCAAATGAAGCAGTGTATAATTGATTATTTAGATTAGACAGTTTGTCTTTCAATGAGTATTACAAATGTTCTGTTAATGACTGTGCCATTCTGTAGAATGGCACAGTCATTAACAGTTGAAAATATTATTTATACTTGACTGAAAATATCAAATATATAAAATATCTTTATATTTTGAAAATAAATTTTGGATATTTATCATGATATATATCAAAGAATCCGCTTTTATAAACTAAGATTTAATTTAACAGAATTTTAAGTGTTTCTGATTAAGGTTTAAATAATACAAATATTTTCAGGAGCGGGTCCAAATTTGACTAAAAACTCACACTTAATACTACAGAATACAATGTTAAGAATGGATGAGTATGACTTTAAAATAAAGAAATGGCCCTTCATGAAAATATCTGTATTCTCTGAAAATAATTTGACATTAATAATTGTGATAGGTGCCAGATATTACGTGAAGATGAAAGTTAAACTGTTTTGGGTTTGGACTTCATATCAGAAAAATTTAAATACAGAAACAGGGCATCATCATTTAATTACGTAATTGTTACTTTATTTAACTAGAAAACAAATAAATTTGGGTACTTTTCGGTTAGACGGGTGCCAGTGAAATATATATGTATATACACATACATATATGTGCATATCTATGTATATATATTTCGCTGGTGCCCGTCTAGCCGAAAAGTACCCAAATTTGTAAAACATTGTTAAAAATCAATTGATGACAATAAAAATTTGTAAATACATAGATGTGCATATCTAAAATACACATTATTCATTCTCCTCCTCTTCTGTACTATATTTAAACAAAATCCGTTGAATCTCTATGCGGGCTTCTTCTTTTTTATATTTATTTTTTATTTCTTTCAAGCGCAATTTAATATAATGAGCAAATGCATCATCTGCATCTTCTTCATCAGCACTTAAGGATGCCATTAATTTTTTAGCCTCCTCCAATGCATCAACCATTTTGTTTTCGATGTGTTGTTTTCTTCTTTTCACAGTTTGTTTCTTATGACCTGGAGCTTGACCCTCTAAATTTGCTTCATTTTCGACATAAGGTCTTTTTGTAGATGCTATGTTGGTGCAGGTCTGTGTTTCTCCTTCCACTTCATTTTCTTCATTGTAGTCAACGAAAGATGATGGAGAAGGAGGAATGTAATCTTGTTGACTCTGACCAACAACAACAGTTATTTCCTGCATTTCAACCTGATCCTGATCTAAGCCTTCCTGAAAAAAAAAAAAAAAACACTTTTTAATAAAGAAGTCTGTGAAAATGCATGCATAGAAGAAAGCTGTATATAGTATACTCTAATATTTTTAAAAGTTTAATTTAGGAGGAGTAGCTTTATATATTTTATTTACTAAAACAGTGAATTGGAAACAGATAAAATTAACTAAACAATGAATAATTATTTTAGGGATTGAGATAAGGAAAGTATTCAGAGGAGACTTCACTCTTGCGAACATACTTGCTCACTAATATTAATCCTAATTGACAATTTTTTTTAAAATCACATTTGTATTTCAGTATTTTGTATTTGATTTTTAACGCATTGAACAGCTGAGGTCAATCGATACAAAGATCCTTCTTTTTCAATTTTGATTTCACTTTTTTTTCTTCTGAGGACACTTTCACTTCTAAAGCAAATTCCGAAAATAAAAATATCCTAATTAAAAAAAAAAAAAAAAAAAAAAAAAAAAAACCCGAAAAACTAAAAAACAGTCTTTGGAGAGATCGGCCTCATCTATCCAATGCAAAAAAAAAATTAAAATTCAAAAGAGATATTTAAAAACATTTGTCCCATAGGATTAACATTACCAAGTGGGTGTTTTTTGCATGAGTGATATAGCCCCTTAAAATATCGTGCAAACCGCATACAAAAATCCTACATAAAGGAAAAAATCCCACAGAGCATTTTTTACTAACTTCTATCACACATATATGAAATTATTCTGTGAATATTTTTTTAATTTTTATGGAGTTCTGTGATTTATTTTTGCTTAGTTAGCAGAATTTTACAAATTTAATTTGATTATTGGGAAAGGAGAAAAAAATGACATATTTCAAGAAACGACTGTGCAAAAAAATTAAGTATTTTGTCTAATTACAGTAGAAAAAACAAAACAAAAAACTGTGCTTTTTTGGTTAGCCGGGTGCCAGTGATATATATATATATATATATATATATATATACACACACATATATATATTTTTTTTCCACTGGCGTCCGGCTAACCAAAAAGTACAAAAAAAAACATTTATTTATTCAAACAATCATTAAAAAAAAAAAAAGAAAGAAAGATAAATTTGCCAAAAAATGCTCAAAAAAACATCAGTGTCATTCTGTTGTAAAAAAAAACCCCACTAATTTCAACATATGATTATGGAAAAGAATTGCGAATTCAGTGAAACATTTTTGCAAAAAAACGAGAAATTCGTCAAAGAACGCATAAAAAAAGAAGAGAATTCTACTAAAGATCGCGCAAAAAGCATTACTTTTTTTCAGTCTCGGAAACAAACATGAATTTTGACAAACAATCATGAAACATAATCATGAATTTCATCAAATGGTTGCAGAAAACAAAATCACAAAATAAGTTAGAAAATTGAGAATTTTGTCAAACAATCTCACAAAAGAATTGAAAATTTCATCAAAGTTCACACAAAAAGTGTAAATTTTGTCAGCAAGCCTTGATTGGTTGCGGATTTATTTCAATACATGACTTCAGAATAAAAGTTAATTGTCAATCGTTCTGAGAAAAAAATTTCAAGTAAGAATTAAAAAAAAAAAATAATGGTAACAGTGGCGAAAAAAAAAATCTCAAATTTCATCAAACGATAGTGATGGGGGGAAAATTGTTCGTACTTGGGCTCAGTCAGGGGTAATTGTGTTGAAAAATGATTGATTTGTGACGCAGTTATTTCATTACAGCATTTTCTTAAAGCACATCCATTACAAACAAAACTATGTCTCATTACCATATTCAATTTTCGATAGACATCATAAAAACATTTAACTCACTTATTATCTTAGCATAAAATTTTACCAATTGGACACGTATAACAGAAAGCTATTGTAATTAAATACTAAATAAAACATTGAATGATAAATAATAAAACTATTTTGCTTTAAAACTTACTTTGTTACTATTTACATCCTCCGATTCTAAACAAGCATCTTCCCCTAAAGTGCAGATGCTGTCTTCAGCTTCTACTGCTTCATCTAAGAAGCTAAATGAGTTGAAGTGGGTCCACTTTGATAAAAATCCTGAACAGCCAGACCCACTTTTCATCTCTCTTATTCGGCGTTTTTCTTTCAAATAATAACTTTTTAAGCTCCGAAATTTCGTCATTACACATTCTGAAATATACAAGTATGTTAGAAACAGTATGATTAAAACTAGAAACATTAAAAAGTATTTTTTCAGACCATAAGACACAATTTAGCAATAATCCACCGTAACACATAATGTTGATTACTCAAGGACTGTAGCTAGAAGTTAATAACAGAGGGGGGGGGGGGGGGTTATATATCATGTATATGTACACATATATCTACATGTGCATATATATACACATATATGTATGTATGTATATACATATATATACCTGTACATGTACATATATCACTGGTGCCCGGCTAACCGAAAAGTACCATATTTTTTTAAAAGCCCTTCAGTGATACCATAGATCCCACCCAACCCCCCTGGGGGGTCAGAAGAGGTCAACTTTGAAATCTTGAATGATAACTTATATTTTTTTATCGCAAATTCAGATTCTAAGGGGGAGGGGGGGGGGGCTTATATTTTTTACTCTTTCTCCAACAGAAGCATGTAGGTACAAACACACATACATATACAGGATGATCGAAAAGTTTAAAAGTGGCTGAATAACCCAAGAAATATATATCAGATTGAAAAACAAAAAAATACATGCTAAGTATTTTTGGTTAACTGGGCGCCAGTGATATATCATGTATATATACACATATATCTACATGTACATATATATACACATATATGTATATACACACACACACACATATATATATATATACCTGTACATATATCACTGGCGCCCGTCTAACCGAAAAGCACCATATATTTTTATAAGCTATTCAGTGATACCATAGATCCCACCCCTACCCTCTGGGGGTTCAAACGAGGTCAACTTTGAAATCTTGAATGACAACTTTTATTTTTTATCGCAAATTCAGATTCTAAAGGGGGGGGGGGGCTTATACTTTTTATTCTTTCTCCAACACAAGCACTTACGTACAAACACACATACATATACAGGATGATCGAAAAGTCTAAAAGTGATCGAATAACCCAAGAAATATATATCAGATTGAAAAACAAAAAAATACATGCTAAGTATTTTTGGTACTTTTCGGTTAGCCGGGCGCCAGTGATATATCATGTATATACACACACACACACATATATATATATATATATATAATTCATTAAAGTGAATGTTTTTATAATGAAATAAGAGACTAGAATGATTTTAACAATCCCAATAATATTTGTTAAACAGAAAAATTTGTTGAAGTGACATTCATTGTAAACAAGTTTTACTTTACTAAAAGTATGCAGTAGATAACATTTAATAATATTTTAAAAGTGTTTCAAATTTAACTTTTTGGCTTCAAAATTTCTTCTTGCATAGAAATGTGTGTTAATGCTACATATTATCTCATAATAACATTAAACATTTTCATGTCTATGAAAATCTGTGTAAAGAAATTAATTTGATATTTATACTCGACCACTGATAAAAATCTGCAAAACTTATAATTCTTATTCTTTTAAAATTAGAAAGCGGATATAGATAAAGGATATTCTATGGGTTCTTCATATTACAAATATTATAATATATTAAAGACTTTACAATTAGATATTAAATGAAAATGATAAATCCTTATTTTCCCTTCTTAAGTTCAGTTCCCTTTCAAACTGATTTTTAAAGGATTGTTGATAGATTAATATAACATTAACAAAAGTGTACTATAATAATAATAATAAATAGGGGTCAATCCAGACAAATTTTGAGGCCTGTTTAGGGCCCTTTCCTAAAAATCTGTTTAATAAAATAGGCCGCTTCACAAAAATAAATTTAATAAAATAGACCCCTTCACAAAAATAAATTTAATAAAATGGGCCCTTTCACAATTTTTTTTCTAATAAACCAGGCTCCTTCATAAAAATCATTTTAAGAAATAAATGCCCAGTTTGAATTTGAGTAACAGGATTTCAACTTTTGTTACAAAATGTTACTTTTCACAACAATAAATTCACAAAAATAACTTTTTTCACAAAATGGGCCCCAAGAAAAAAAAAAAAAAAACTGCATTGATCCCTGATAAAATTCAGCAAGGGTGTCCATTTACTAGCATGTTTATCCTATATAAAATTAATTATCTTTGGATAACTTACATAAATTGCTTGCTGTTATTATTTAATCATTTAAAAAAAAAAAAAAAAAAAAAAAAAAAAAAAATACATACCTAATATTCTGGAGCATAACATAAAATCTATGATTTAAAAGTATAATTTTGAATATATAGAATTTGTGAAGCAAATTTCATTCAAAAGGAAATTTGATTAAAATTCAATTTCCATACATATTCAAATGCTACAATGAAAAATCCTTTTGAATTTAAAATCTAAATTTTTCAATAATGGAAAATATTTAACTTTTTTTTCAACTCTACAAATTTCATATTCCATCAAATGTTAAAAGATTGAAAGCTCTCCAATTGTTTAAGCAACAATTCTCTTTATCATTATTTTTTCCCCCGTACAATAAAGAAATAAAGTCAATATTTGCATTAATAATTTCTATAGTAAAATTCCAAAATACTTCCAGGAACAGATTTAAGCAGCATCTGATTAACATTTTCCAGTTTATTCGTATGTAGAAAACACTATGCCAATTAATTTAACAGAAATATATTTCATCAAAGACAAACTGATAACAAAAAAAATGTATTCAGGATGAAAGATGTTTGTTTACAAACATTGGCGAATTTGGCGACTAACAGACAAAACACTATCGAAACATGACAAAAATAAAAAGATATCCAAAAACTCCAAACAATGCAAGAAATGTCATTAAATAAAATTAATAATTAAAAATACTCTTTACGGATATAAAAATGTACTTACCCCAAGTTAGTAAATTTGCGAACTGCGACCATTGAAATTTAATGGCGTTGGCGATTTCTTCAAACGTGCTCTGGCGTAATGTTCTGGACTTATAATGTAGGTGTCTCGGGTCCCAAATGAGGTCTTTTGCTTTAATTTCTTCAAGCAAAAATATTTCTAATTCAGTGGTCCACTTCTTAAATGTAATTTTCTTTTTCAAAGATGTGGACCGTACGCCATTTGCAGTAGCCATCTTGATTTCTGAAGTATGAAGAGACGAGTGGAGTGATGACGCAGGCAACCTGCTACGACGCTATTGGTCAAATTAAGCGCATCAAGAAGCAATTTCCACTTCTAGTGGAAAAAACTGCGCTTAAAGTTTCGCGTAGAAAATCCCTATCACACGGTATTTTTGAACAGTATTTAAAGAACTGCTGCAGATAAAGACGCATGATGAGCTTAAAACTTCGCTTAAACAGTGTGTGTGATTGCCGCTTAAGAAAGCATTGAAATGATACTCCTGTTTGAAAATTTTACCTCCGGTGCTAATTTGACTCTTAATGCCTCTATCCAAAATTATTTATTTTCATATATAATAAAACGTAATTAATTTATAAATAAGACAGAAATAGTTTCCAATTATAAGAATTTCATCCAATAAAAAAATATTTTAAGTATACATACTTCGATATATCTTTTGTAATAAATTTCGTAAATCTTCATATGTTTTAACAACACCTTTCTCATAAAGCGTTCGAAACAATGTGGAATTTCAAAGTAAAAATTTTCCCTTACTATTAACTTTGTACACTGCAAATTCCCAGAACACATTGAAAACACATTTGTAACACTTTGATTCAAAAAAAGTGTTCCAGTTACCTTAATACGCACTGAATGTGTTCCCTTAATATGTTCCGCTATAAAGAAAGTGTACCGAAAGTTTTCTGCTCAGGATATTTGTTAAATCTAAACCTGGAAACACATTTGAGAACGGCTTGGGAATACGCTTGGACACACTTATAAAATCTTTTCAAAAAGTGCGCTAGAAAGTGTGCTGA
Organism: Maratus michaelseni; assembly: GCA_963931845.1. Lineage (NCBI taxonomy): Eukaryota > Metazoa > Arthropoda > Arachnida > Araneae > Salticidae > Maratus > Maratus michaelseni. The sequence goes on along the minus strand of OZ007597.1, from coordinate 29,285,639 downwards.
ACAAGAGAAGTGTTCTCGGAAGTATTTTAAAAACTGTTTCAAAAAGTGCGCTTCAACGTGTACTAAAAAAGGTGACAAAATAAGTGTTCTAAAAAATGTTCTGAGAAGTGCATAAATATTTTCCCTGTAGCTTTTAAAGATCACGTGATAATCGTATTTTAAGTTTAGTCATATATGCATTGCTTGCTTTATAATTTACACTCGCACAATGAATCAATCAGGACAGATAATGATCAACAGTGGAGTTCACTGCAATAAACAGTGTCTCATTTGAGCCGATACAACTCATATCAATGAGTAAAGTTGAAATTTTCCGAAAGAAGGAACGAGATTTTGAAATACAGATAGTTTCGGTCAGGCCGAAATTTTGGCAGCAGTTTCGCCGAAAACGAATATTCAGCGAAACTCCGATTTTGCGCCGAAACCGAAATTTCGGTCGATCTCTAATTTTAAACAAGGTTTACTTTTACCTTGATAGTAAAATAAGTGATATTATTTATTTCCAAATCAGCTTGTGACAAATTCCGGTATACGTCATTTATTTCAATTAGTGCTCGCAATTATAGGTATAACACATATAAAACATTTTATACCTTATTAACAAGTAATACCATATTTAAAACGGTTTGGATTTTGGATAGGTTTAATATAGAAAAAGCGGTGCACTACGTATGCGTCTTATACGTATTATACGCAAAATTTCAACTTTTTAGCAACATAATTATTTGTTGCCTACCCCCAGGGGGGGGGTTATCCTTTCAGAAATTTCCTTCCTGTATCATTTCAGAAATTTTATCATGAATTTCATTTTTTTTTTTTCTTCTCGCAGAATCACTCCCGAACTCTAATTGCAGAAAACTTGCATTTAATTTGGGCACCACTGCAATTTTATCTGAGTAATTATTTCTCAAATGTCAATTTATGACTATATATTTAAAAAAAAAAAATGACTATTGGAAAATTAGCAAAATTCTTTTTGTAAATTTCCTTTGCGGAGTTAAAGCTACCTCTTTTGCAAAAAAAACACCATACAATTATACTTACTAAAACGAAAACTAAAATGAAGCTTTTTTCCTGCCATTTTGACTTCTTCTGATACGTATACTTATCAACTAATCTTACAGACTTTACTGCAGGGGCAGGGAACTATTTTAAAGAGAGGAATCAGGCAAAGTTTTCTATGAGGAGATGGGTTTGAAATATCGTGAGGGATTTTGTTCTTGAACTTCTTCGCAGAAAAAAAAGCGCGAAATTTGCCATTTGGACTTGGAAAAAAAATACTCATTTTTCAAATTAGTTTTGGAAAAAATCTAATTTTCTAAAAGGACAGTGGAAAAATTTGTAAACATCATGGGAACAAACAGTGATTACTGTCAATCGGTTGTGGGAAAGATTCGCACGGGATACTGTAATGTTGAATAGATATCGGAAAATAACAAAAAAAATGTTTGTACTTTTTCAAAAGTAGCATAACACAAACTTTACATTACATTGTAATCCATCCACCCATCCCATATGTAAAACTGAAATCCTGAAAAAACAGATAATCCTTTTTTTTAATAACAGATAATCCTGCTGCTTAGAACGTATACCCTCTGTTTTTTTACGACTACACCACTGCCATCAATTAAAGGTTTTTTTAAAAAAAATGCAGTGTCATTTTACCCTAAAATTATTATTACCACCCATTTTTCAAAAGTTGGCGCCCCTGTACGAAAGTTTTAATATATTTCCAAACTTTATTTGGATGCAAATGCTTTATTTTAGCGCAAAGTCTAAAAAAATAAATACTTACACCATAAAATTTTAAATATGTAATTAATTTATTATTAAACATTCAATTTTCTCCCAACAAGCTGGCCTAAAGTGGCCATGTAACTTAATCACATGACCAGCTTACGGCCAGCTTGTAGATAGAATATAACAAAACACTATATATAGAATATATACATAGTTCTATAACATTTGCTTCACCTTCAATTCGTAAATCATTAAAAATTTTAAGGAATATATTTAACATTTTGCTCTCCGTGTCCATTTAATTATTAGAAACCATTAGACCATTTAAATATCCATTTCTTATTTTCACGAGATGGTGGTGGGGGGGGGGGGGGGGTTTCTCTTCTGAAATTTACAGATTATTTCCAGGTTGATTTCCAGGTTATTTATTTTCCCCAAGCGCTTGTAGTCAGCGCTTACGATGTATTTAATTTGTTAGTAAAAAGACTTTTTAAAGTGTAAGCAAAGGTATGAAAAATTTTTAACCTACTTGAATCATATTATTATGGGTCCATAACTTACTTTAAAGCAGGGGCGTCACGATGGGGGGTAGCCTCCCCCCCCCCCAATATATGTGAACTTGGGAAATTTGAGCTTAGAGTTGGGAAATTATAGATTTTTGTAGGGGTGATTCTTTGTAAAAATAAATTCTGAAATTCACAGCAAATTTTCTGAAAGGTTACAACAGAGGGGGGAATCCGTGCCCGGCATTAACTACTTGCTTTTTCGCGTCCCTTGTACGAAATTTGCCGTTTTTTCGCGATCTCTTGATGAAATTTGCCGTTTTTTCGCGATCTCTTGGCGAAATTTACTGTTTTATCTCGATCTTTTCACGAAATGGGCCGTTTATTCGCGATCTTTTCACGAAATGTACCGTTTATTCGCGATCTTTTCACAAAATATGCCGTTTTCTCGCGACTTTTTCACGAAATGTGCCGTTTTCTCGAGATCTTTTGGCAAAATTTGCTGTTTTTTTTCGCGATCTTCTGACGAAATTTGCGATTTTTTTTTTCGAAATTTACCGTTTTTCGCGATCTTTTGACAAAAATTGCAGTTTTTATCGCGATCCTTTACGAAATGTGCGTCTTTTCCGCGATTCTTTGACGAAATTAGCTTTTTTCAGTGATCCCTGGACGAAATTCGCGTTTTTCCCGCGATCCTTTGTTCAGCGATCATTTGTCGAAATTTGCGATGTATTTTATGTTCGGATTGTATGTTGTTACTAAGAATTTTGAAATTTAAAAGGGTGAAATAAGCAAAAAGCATTCTAAAAACTTCCTAAATTAAGACTTCTGTGGTATCATATGAAGTATACAGACTGATTTTAAAAGTAACAGTGAAAAATTGATGGTGACAGTCTCTGATCCAACATAAGTTGTATTTTTTGTCGGTGTCACTACCAAAAGCAGGTTTCAGGACGAAAAACATTCAAAATTACAATTTTAGTTGTACTGAAGGGGCTAGAACTTGAAATTTGGCCTGGTAGTTAATTTTAAGATGTAAATGCAACTATTTCTAAAAAATTTAAATGTGAAATGAGTGAAAAGCATTCTAAAAATTTTCAAAATTTCTATTTCTTTTGTTGTTGGAATTGTTAAAGACAAAATCTTGAAACTTGGTATAATAGTTACTTATATTATCTCAGCCAACATTGAGACTCATTGCATTGAGACTCAGCCAACGTCAGGCCCTACAGATGCTCGACCCTATCCGGCAAGATATTGCAAGACATATAAGAATTAAATTTTTAAACTTGGCCCCCTCCCCCCCTCTAACTCTCCCCCTAATTAAATTAGAGAAAAACAATTGGCGCCAAACGACGCGGCGTGCCCGATTTACTACGAATAGGGAAGGCGAGTCGTTAAACTCAATAGTTAAAGAAATAACTTGATTAAAGTGAAATTAATCAACTTTTAATTGGTTACTTAATAATTACAAAAACACTGATTAAATAGTAATACACTGAAATAGATAACATATTTGAGGGGGATATCTAAGGGAATATCTCCGAATAGCGAACTAACTTTCTGGTCGACCTGATTATCTGACCCGAAACCGAAAAAGTATTTTAAGTTAACCCACAGTCCGACATGAATATAATATAATGACAATAAATAAATAAATAAATAAAACAGAAAGAATAAGACAAACATTTATGCGGTACACATTTTTATTTAATTAAATGTAATTAATACAGTACTTAAATACGCTGTATGTTCAGACAACATATCGCGTAAGGTAAATTAAGTAAAGTGAATCTCCCGTGATGTGTAATTTACATTATGCGGTATGTTGTGTGAACACGTTGGAGGCATATGTTATATGTTCTGTTCTTCTGTTTTTCAGACAAAATCCGATGAGGAAGCCCCAGACGAACAATAAGACTGTGCTTATTGCAAACACAATACCAAGTAGTTTGTAATAATCTGTAAATAAAAGAAAAAAAAAATGTTTTAAAGACAAAATCTTTTATCGTAATGTACAAAAACTGAAAAAATGTTGAAAGACAAATTATTGAAATAATTGCCTGTCGGTTATGGAAGTGAAAGTAACTTTATAGAAAATACCTGCGACCCAAGTTTTGAGTTTAAAACGAAAGTGTGACATTTTGATAAAGACTTATTTTATATTACATACATTTATGTTACATACATGAAATTGTAAGGGTTCCTCAGCACTGCAGCAAACCCTTCATTTTTGAGTCAGCGAAAAAATGAAGCTATAACTTATTTTAATTTAATAATAAAAAATATTTTTGATTCAAAAACGGCAAATTACAAATTTTAAATGGTTACAACTGAATTATAATTAAAACAAAAACATATTCATCAAATAGAGAGTCATAGTGTTTAGCCCAATATGCAATTTCATACTTTTCCAAATAGGGGCTTTAACTTTTTCTTTAAAAAACTTCGCACAATTCGGGTGTCAGATAGTGAGATTGTTGCCAAAAGAAAACGCCTATGAAAACAATCCTCAAAAAATTTGAGTTTGTTTATGTATGTATTTTAATTATATGTAAATTATTATTGTTTTTTATATACAAATAATTACTTCTGTTTCTATATAAAATTAGATAAATGGCTCCTTTATGTTAAAAAATTGTATAAATATTGAAAAAAAAAATGTTTGAAATAGTGAATAGTTAGCCAGAAAATATGTTTCCGAATTTCTTTCTTCCCTAAGGCTATTTTTCTCTGTTTCGAAAAAACCCCTACACTGGAAAAGTACTGAAAAATATTTGCATGTTCATCATTGAAATTATTAGCACATTAGAAAACATTTTGGTACAGTATTGTTATAATCCAAAAAATCTTAAAAAAAAAAAAAAAAAAAAATGATTATGATATATTTAAACTGTAAACAAGACAATATTTAGGATTCAGACATGTACAAACGGTCCGGGTAGGTAGAATAGAACCTTCATGAAATTCACGCGCTTGTATAAATTATTTACATATTACATACATGATTCATGATGTACCATCTATACGCAGTCGCAGAAAACACAACTGATTTCCAAAAATTTTTTACGAAGGGCAGGGGCCATAATCTTAAGTGGAATGTATTAATGGGGAAATAAATCAAAGATTTCTAATATCATATATTTTCAACTTTTACACCGCGGAATAAAGAAAAAAATGCACTTTGAAATGCATTTGATTTGAAAATTACATAGGTCAAAGATGGACACCAATTTACACATATAGACAAATCGTTTTTGTATCATCGATAGCATTTTTTTAGCGTGGACAGTTTTGTAAATTATTGCTTGATCCGGAGAGTTATAAAGAGAAACTACTACGATATCGAGATGCACAAAAAATTTAGGCGCAGAAGAAAATAAACAAATAACATTAAAGTGTTCTCAGTGGGAAAAAAATCTAAAAACGTTCCGTTTAAAATAATACTGACTTTCGTGGAAAATCAGTTTTGCATGATTAACCAACCATGATGCAATATAGTTACGCGTATAAAATACGCATTATATATTACTCATGTATCAGTAAATATCTTAAATATCTCAAATAACAAAACGTGTTACAGTCTAAAAAAATATCGACAACACGTTATTTCTTTATTAAATTATATTTGAACTCGATAATTCCACCTATTTTTTTATTTTTCGTCACACAGAGCACACATTGTCTCCGAATCACTAGATTTTAAAGTTCTGGACTGTGGCGGAGCCACTCGAGAGCGTGTTGACATCAAATATACAGTAAATTTCCAATTAAGATTTTAAGAAAATTTTCTGGTGTGATTGCTCATCAAATTCACACTGTCTGACAACCTAAATTTTAAGGGATATTACTGGTATGTGCAAAACCACAAATTATATGTTATTTGTATTTATTCTCAAATGTCCTCAGGAGTAATATATTAACACTATTTCTACCGCGATTTTGTATATACGTATTTCTACCAAAAGGTGTCATTTGACACCTTTGCGTTTGAATGCAAATAATTGCCAAACTGCTCTGATTTCAAATTATCAGTCAAATATAGATAACGTGAGCAGTATATTTATTGATGCATTTATGCATATTTATTAGATATTAATTATTAAGATTGTAAATTCTAGCTTAATTCCAGAATCTACTAAATATAATTATACATAAATGTGACCAAACGTATTTTACCTCAGCAAGAAGAATAATTAAAAAATGTTCATCTTTTTCATTTTTAAAATTCATTAAAAACTATTAACAAATATTGCAATATTATTAACTTTAACCCTTTAGTGACGCAGAAATTTTTTTTTCGTAAAGTGATGAAATAATTACTCATTAATTTAAATTCTAGACAGAATATCTATAAAAGCTATTTTTAATCAGACACTCATTTTCTTCAAAAGGGAAATGACCAGTTCTAGTGTGATTAACCATCAAAACAATATTACATTTCCGAACATTTCCTTATTTTTTTTCTTAAATTTTCTTCAGTCAATTCCGTAATCAATATACACGATACGCTAATAAAATCTCTCTCAGCTTGACTTAAGAGAAATGTCATTTATAAAACATTTTTTTCCTCCTCTCCCAGAGTTTTTTCTAGTAGTACAGAGAGTGCCTCGATGTTTCGAAGTCAATTGCATTTCTCTAAGGTCTTTTTTTTACTTTGAGGTGGAAAAAGAAAAAGATTATTACGCCTGCCATAGTTTGATTTTGCAACATTATCTGGGTCAACCCCACTTGGAGAGGTCGAATACAGTGTTGAATTCAGGGGTGGCCCGGGGGCGGTGCCATCTCCCGGAACATTGAAATACCCCCCCCCCCCTCCCCAACCATGAAGGTCTGAGATTTTATGCTTTTTAATGGATAAAAGTGAAATCCCCACACCGACACTCTAGAATGTCTCCCCACCTCCGTAACCGCAGAAATATCTTCCGGAGAAAAATGAGACGAAAGACCTTCTTCACTTTCCAGTTACACTTTAAATAACTTTATATTCCTGTTACATCGGTGTCAGCAGAGCGTGTATTTTTTAAAGCTGGACAGTTAACAAAGTTCAGAAGAAATAGATTTCCCTCTAACAACTTGGATAACAGTTATAATATTTCAACCAAAGTTTTAACCAGTTTTGAACCAGAAAAATAATAACAGAAAATAAATAATTATAACAATCTCATAAGTCCCGTCGGTTTAAGTTTCATTATCAACGCATTTAACCTCCAAATAAAGGACACTCCATTTGAAGAAAAGGAATTATCTAATTCAAGATATATCTTGTAGCTGTTATCTTAACTTTTCAAAAAAATTGTTTGAAATACTTTTAAATATTAGTTGGCACCCTTCTGATTAGAAGTTGGCGCCCTTTTTATCCAAGTTGCCACCGCCCTTTTTGTCATGCCAGTACGACCTTGTCTGTCTGTATGTGAAAAAATTTTTGTGGATGCTCTATCTCAAGAACTAATGCACAGAATTTCACAAAACTTTAGATTGAGTTAGACCTTGATGTAAACTGGTGCTGATTAATTTTTATTACACCTCCCCCCCCCTTCCTCCAGCACAAAGTATATTTGCTTATATATAAACTATCAATGAAGCGAATTGAAAGAATCTATTAACTAAATTTCCTTAATGCTCATCCCCCCTCCCCGTTTCTGCCTTGCAGGGAAAAAAAGAAACATTGAAATGATTTGAAATCAAAAGCGTTAATAATATCCATCAAAATACATCAAGCAGAACTCAAATGATTTTTTTAATAATTGTGCTAAAAATTAATCAAAATTATAACTAACCAATTTCATCAGCTAAATCCGGCTGCGGAGCTTTATTTTCGGCTGGTTCATTGCTGACCTGGTTCATTGCTGTTGTCGTCGCTTCGTGATGAGTTCCATTTCTTGAAGCTTAAAGAAAAAAATAAAGATTATTCCATTTATTCACTTTTATACTTTCATTATATTTTATCCACCATCGTCTTCATTAACAGCAATAAAATCAAATAAATAAATTAATAAAAGATTTATTTGTATTAGCTATAAAAAAAAAAAAAAAAAAATTGTGATTACAACCCATTTTGAAATAGTTTTTAAAAAACATATTAGAACAGCCAAAAATAATTTATAAGAGTAATTTTATTTTATCAGTACTACTAAACATAATACCACGTTATGAAAATCATTCATTTTTTAACATAATACATAGCTGCCAATGATTACGGATTTTTGATACCACTATAATTTAATAGAAATTATTGTCTTGTTTCATCGTTAGAAATCTTCTGAGTTTCGCGATTGTTTTAAGTAAAATTTACTATTAAATTTTAGTGGGGAGAAAAATCTGTAATGGTAGGCAGCTATGCATAATATCATCAATCAATATGCGAAGAAGAACATTACGGAACATTAAATATGGCAAAATTAAAGGATTTATTTAATAATTGTGCTAAAAATTAATCTAAATTATAACTAACCAATTTCATCAGCCAAATCCGGCTGCGGAGTTTTATTTTCGGCTGGTTCATTGCTGACCTGGTTCATTGCTGTTGTCGTCGCTTCGTGATGAGTTCCATTTCTTGGAGCTTAAAGAAAAAAGTTTTATACTTTATTAGTTAGTTTATTTTAGTTAGTTTTATTCACTTTATACTTTCATTATATTTTATCCACCATCGTCTTCATTAACAGCAATAAAATCAAATAAATAAGTTAAACTTTTCATGGCTTTTATTGCAGTCTGATCTTTCTCTAGATGGGCTTTAGCGAATACAATCGCTTTGGCACAGCAAAGCCCTTCTTCTTCCGTGGGGATGTTTAGAACACATTTTTTTTTCAAGCCGATCCAGAGCTATATTCGAAATTTTTCTTCTCCCTGCTCCCACAGGATTTAGTATTGTGATAACATGGACAATGAATCCATCATCTAATTGAATATTCTCCTTGGATTGAAGAACTTGAATGATTTTAGACAAAATTTTTTCCACAGTAATATCTGAAACAAACATCATGTTTGTCGAAATTGGTTTATCCAGGCCATCCGCTTGTATGCAAAAACGTATCCTATCTGTAGGATTTAATCCTTCTGTGGTTCTCCTAATCAACAGACTGAAAAGTTCACGGGCCGAATCGATCACTGCTACCATCGGAACATTTCGAATATCTTCGGGAAGCCTGTCCGGATCAATTCGGGCCTGGTAATGGATTTCTTCCGCTTGGTATTTATTGTTTCTTCGTCGCATCCGTTCACTTAATACAATAGCATCTTCCAACTGAAAAAAAAAAGGTAAAGAAAAAATAAATGTCAAGAGTTAAAACAAATAATAATAATAAAAAAACAGAATATACTTACGCGAGAATTGTGTTCAACAGCAATGAACGGAGGTCCATTTCCAAGTGGTTCATTGGAAGCCTAGGAAAATAAATTTTTAATAATAAGAAAAGTATAAATAAATTAAAAAAATTATAAAATTACGTTAAAAAAAAAATGTATGAACTTACTTAAAATCCTGACCCCACTTGATAGTACAGGGGCAATGGCATCGGATTTTCTACAAATATTTGTGAAACCTCTCCAAACTCCATCAGACTCTCGACAAATAGTTGAGATGCTTCATTGAATGGCAGTGGATTCTTGACAAATAGTTGAGATGCTTCATTGAAATGCAGCGGATTCTCGACAAATAGTTGAGATGCTTCATTGAAATGCAGCGGATTCTCGACAAAAAGTTGAGATGATTCATTGAAATGCAGCGGATTCTCGACAAATAGCTGAGATGCTTCATTGAAATGCAGCGAATTTTCCAGAAATATTTGAAATGATTCATCCAACAACTGAAATAAAGAAAAAAAATACTTCATTAAAAAAGTTACTACAGAAAACATAAAAAAGATAATAAATAAAAACAAACTTACATTGTCATCAGAATCCTCCAAAGGAAAATCAGGATCCTCAAACAAGACCTGTTTTTCATTATCGAAAGATCGCTTCATTGTTCTTTTTCAATTAGAAATATCAAGTACAGGCAAATGTAAAAAGTAAAAAATCAGCTTCAAAAAAAAGATATACACGCTTTCTTGGACAGAGTCAGACAAGATAGTGAACTAGTTAACTTGATAAGGTTCTTTATGACACATAAAATTAAAATGGCATCACTACTCTGATTTCCTATTGGGTTATCTACCGTACCATCACGTGTCATTCATTCATTCTGCGTGCCAAAACAGGTACGGATTTTCTTTGTATTGTATTTGCATGGGGCGACAGGTATTTCAAACCTGGTAACAAAAGGATGCATGTGGGGACAAGTGCCAAAAGGAAGGGGTGGGGGGAAGTGTTTTCAGGATATTACAATAGCCAGTGTGCTGGAAATAGATAAGAATGAGTTAAAAGATAAGGTGATTACTTTCTATAAACAAAATACCAAGGGTGAATTTCTGATCATTCGTTTCTTAAGGCAGAGAAAAAAAAAAAAAATTTAATTCAAAATATAATTATTAAAAATAATCAAAAGGCTAAATCAGTTAAAAAATTAATAAAAATAAAAATGCATAAAGACTAATTAAATTCTGTAAAACTTCATTCAAATCAATTTCAAGTTCAAAATACACAATTCACCAAACGATGCTACACTCACCAGAAAAATCTAAGCAACTCACAAATATAACTGTTGCCATTTGCTGTATAATAAACTTTTTTTCATTACCGGTTACAGTTAATGGTCATTTAAACAACTCAACTTTACATTTGATTACAGTTAAACGAGATAAAACAACTCAACTTTGCATTCGGTTCAAGTTAAGGGTTATTTCTTGTGTCTAAGAATGCACGTGTGACGTCACAGCCCCATGGGTCAGTCAAAACAGGAACGAACATATTCTAACATGAATGTATGACGTCATGGACCACGTGATCAGTAAAATAAAAAATATGAAAAATCACGTGACCAACCTCCCCCTCCCCCTAATCAGTGTTCAGTCAAAAACAGGAACAAACATATTCTAACATGAATGTATGACGTCATGGACCACGTGTTCAGTAACATAAAAATTACGAAAACTCACGTGACCCTCCCCCCTAAACTATTCAGCAAAAAACAACTCAACATATTACCCCCGTTATCCTAAACGAAAAATCACGTGACCTCCCCCCCCTCCCCCAAACTATTCAGCAAAAAACAACTCAACAAATTAACCCCATTATCCTACACGAAAAATCACGTGACCTTCCCCCCCCCCTCTAAACTATTCAGCAAAAAAAACAACTCAACAAATTACCCTCGTCCAACAGTACGAAATTTCCCTCCCCCATTCCTACCCCCCACTTCCGGTTTAAGCCCCTCCCACTCGTGACGTCACTTCCGTCACCCAAACGACCCGGCTTACTACTCCGAAAAAGACCATTTAAACTTTAAAAATTCATAAAAATGGAAGAAATTGTGATAAATAAGTACGGTTCACAGTAAAGGGCTCACAGAGTAGGCGGATTTTTTTTAGCAGCAAGAACAAAATGGTTCAAAATGGTCCCTTTTATTTATATACTTACAAATTTATATACTTACAAACGCACCTAAAAAACGAAATAAAATAATTAAAAAACTAAACATTTTAGGAGAACTTCGTCTTGGGAATAAATATTAATTACTTATTAATTGTGCATAAATAAATGTACATACCTTTGCAGTCCTTGTTATTGCAAAGTTGTTTTTGAATTATTCCAGTATGTGCGTCGATCCTCATTTGAAGACAGTCACACGTTTTAGAACTTTTTTTTTAAGTGTTTAGTCTTTATGCAAGGATTCCAGAGTACTTTTTGTTTTGTCTTTAATTTAAAAAATGGCTGAGTTATAGCAATTTGAATTTCGAGGGTGGATGACATCGGTTTCAATCCTAAAAAATGATGAATATTTTCGAATTATTAATTTTCTCACTAAATTAAATAATAATAATAAAAATGTTAAAAAAAAGGCTGTTTCCAAAGGCTCAAATCCAAAGGAGCTATGCACTCTCTCACACATTTTAACTTATTTTTTCTCCAGAAACACATGAAATTGGTAAGTGCTCTTATTTAAAAACTATGTAATCGAAAGACGTTTTCCATTTTCTGATAAAAGCAGTGTATTTTAAGCAATTATTTCTAGCTGATCGCCTAATTAGGTTGGAAAAAATGAAATTTATGATACTTATAGCTGAATAACTTACATCACACTAAAAATAATAATATTTTAAATAAAAAGAAAACTGCCCAGTTAAACTGAGGGCATTGAGCTCACAGGCTATTAACACTAATTGTATATTATACTCTTATTTCAAAGAATTTGAAATATGCCCCTCGAAAAATAAAGAAATCAACACTATATTAAGGGATTTGTTGATAAGAAGTTATGCTTCTTATCCCCCCGTTACCCCCCTCATAGTTAACTAATGAACCCCTTAAACTAATCAGGGAAGTCTCTAATTACAATGAATATATATACAAAATTTGAAGAAAATCGGATAATTCTGCATGAAAAACCCATTTATCTAAATTAAGGGGGGATTAACCCCCCCTTTCCCCCTTTATACTTAACCAATGAATCCCCAAAACTATTCAGAGAAGCTCATTATCACAATGAACATATATATACAAAATTTGAAGAAAATCGGATAATTCTGCATGAAAAACCCATTTATCTAAATTAAGGGGGGATTAGCCCCCCCCTTTCCCCCTTTATACTTAACCAATGAACCCCCAAAACTATTCAGAGAAGCGCATTATCACAATGAACCTATATACAAAATTTGAAGAAAATCGGATAATTCTGCATGAAAAACTCATATATCTAAATTAGGGAGGGGGTTATACCCCCTTTCCCCCTTTATACTTAACTAATGAACCCCCAAAACTATTCAGAGAAGCGCATTATCACAATGAACCTATATACAAAATTTGAAGAAAATCGGATAATTCTGCATGAAAAACTCATTTATCTAAATTAGGGGGGGGGGGGTTATACTCCCTTTCCCCCTTTATACTTAACCAATGAACCCCCAAAACTATTCAGAGAAGCGCATTATCACAATGAACCTATATACAAAATTTGAAGAAAATCGGATAATTCTGCATGAAAAACTCATATATCTAAATTAGGGGGGGGGGGGGGTTATACCCCCTTTTCCCCTTTATACTTAACCAATGAACCCCCAAAACTATTGACAGAAGCACATTATCAAAATGAACCTATATACAAAATTTGAAGAAAATCTGATAATTCTGCATGAAAAACTCATTTATCTAAATTAGGGGGGGGGGGGGTTATACTCCCTTTCCCCCTTTATACTTAACCAATGAACCCCCAAAACTATTCAGAGAAGCGCATTATCACAATGAACCTATATACAAAATTTGAAGAAAATCGGATAATTCTGCATGAAAAACCCATTTATCTAAATTATGGGGGGTTAGCCTCCCGTTTCCCCCCTTTATGCTTAACCAATGAACCTCCAAAACTAATCAGGGAAGCGCCTTATCACAATGAACCTATATACAAAATTTGAAGAAAATCGGATAATTCTGCATGAAAAACTCATTTATCTAAATTAGGGGGGGGGTTATCCCCCCTTTCCCCCTTTATACTTAACCAATGAACCCCAAAAACTATTGACAGAAGCACATTATCAAAATGAACCTATATACAAAATGTGAAGAAAATGGGATAATTCTGCATGAAAAACGCATTTATCTAAATTATGGGGGGTTAGCCTCCCGTTTCCCCCCTTTATGCTTAACCAATGAACCTCCAAAACTAATCAGGGAAGCGCCTTATCACAAGGAACCTATAAACAAAATTTAAAGTAAAACGGTTAGTTCTATCAAGAGTTATCGCGTTACGTACATACATACATACGTACGTACATACATACAGAATCGGTGGGCACATGAGCTCTCAGGCTTTGATAGCCTGTGAGCTAAAAAGTGTTACATTTAAACCTTTGGACTCCAACTTGTGTATTTTAAGCAATCATTTCAAGCACAGCCCCTAACTAAGTTGGAGATAAGAAATTGCGCATACTTATAGCTGAACATCTTAGATCACATGACATATAATGAATTTCGAAAAAGTTTTTTAACCCTTTGGACTCCAATTTGTATATTTCAAGTATTTCTTCCGAATTGAGCCCCTAATCAAGGTGGAAACATGAAATTTTGCATATTTATAGCTGACACACAATCAATTGTCTGTTATAATACGCACAATCAACCCCTGAAAAAGTTTCATGCAACTCTATAATTTACAGGTTACATTTCAGCATTTAATCTTTAAATGCATTTTATTATTACAGTATGGAACCAGTTATCCGGAATGGCTGTGTCCAAATGCATTCCGGATAACTGGTTTTTCCGGATAACTGGTTGCTCATCGACACAACACCCATTATTCAGACTTGTGTGTAATATATTTGGCTCTGGATTTATTTGTGAATCAAAGATTAATCAGAATATGTAAGAAGTGTAATTGTAAAAGAATTCTTTTCAATAAATTAAATAATTACATATAAAAATTGAAATCTGTTAAATGCTTTAAATCTTGATTAATCAATGGTTTTTAAACATGAAATATTACTATACTTACACATTACAATGAAGGAATAGAAAATAAAAAAATAAGACTTACTTGCAGGTTAGAATAGTGTGTAGGCTCCCCCCCCCCCCTTACAAAAATTTAGTTATTTTTATATTTTTCAAGCTAGTTGAAAATCCTGATGTTTTAATTTGACTCCATCTTTGAACTCCATCTTTTACAAAAATGCTGAGACATTCATGAATTTTTAATGATTGAGATTTTATTTAAAATAAATTAATAAATAAAAAGTAGGACTTTACAAATGCATTTTTAAAAAATAATGGAATGCTTATTTTTTAAATATGTCAACAATTTTCATTTGTTTAAAATTAGTTTTTTGTTTAAGAAATAATTCCTGTATTTTATAAACTGCCATGATGTGCGTTTCATCTACAAAACTCTTTTGTTCCATCCCTTTTATTAGTTCTTGTGTTAATTCGATGCATCTTGCGTTAGAAATTTTATCTTCAGACATTTCATCTGCACTCTCCTCATCCTCAGTGTCATCATTTTGTTCAGGATGTAGAACTTTTTGTACAATTTCAGAATCGGACAGGGTACTGGTTATAGGGACATCATTGTCAATATGAAAGCAGTCATCAATGTCAGCTTCAGTTAAGATGTCATGTCTTAATGTACTTTCTGCATATTCTTTCAGTTCTTGCTGAAGCAATTTTTCTTTTGAAATAGTGAATCCTCCAAAATTATTGTCACTATCTTCATCAAGGAATATAGAGGTAGGCATCAAGTTATGCCATGCATGGGTTAATGTATCTTTTGATACATCTTCCCAAGCCCGAGCAGCCAGCCAAATTCCTTTCTTGATATTGAATTCCTTCAGAAATTCATGCACAGACCTATTCTCGTTGCATGCCTCCAAAAGTTCTTTTAAAAAATGTGTCTTATATTTACATTTTAAGCTACGTAAAACCCCTTGATCCAAAGGTTGAATCAAAGAGGTGCAATTAGGAGGCAAATATTCAACAAGAACATTATGCTTCTGTAACAGACTTGATGGTGGGTGGGCTGCACAATTATCCAAGAATAAAATGATCTTGCAATCTGATGGGAGTCCAACTGATAAACAGTGTGCCCTTGCTTTTGGCACAAACTGTGTATTAAACCATTCAATGAATAATACTTGGGTTACCCAAGCTGTTTTATTTGCTTTATAATTGACAGGAAATATTTTAATGTTTTTGAAGCAATGGGGTTTTTTGCTTTTTCCGATCACTGTTAATTTTATTTTACAAGTGCCAGCTGCATTTGCGCAAGCTAGCAACGTCACTCTTTGCTTCGATTCTTTCAGTCCACTGCTTGGTGATTCCTCATTTGCAGATACATAGGTATGTTTTGGAACATATTTATAATATAATGCAGTTTCATCTGCATTAAATATTTGGTCTAAACTGACATTTTCTTTTCTCACTAACTCCATCACATAATCAACATAATCTTCTGCACTTTCTCTATCTGCAGCAGCTCTTTCACCTGAAATTTTCAAAAGTTTCAGCCCATGCCTCTGTTTAAATCTATTAAACCATCCATGGGAATAATCACAGTTTTTTTCTATATGCAATTCCTCATGGAATTTCTTTGCTTGTGTCATAATAATGCTCCTGTTAAGTGGAAAACTTTCCACTCTTCTTTGCCGGATCCACTCCATAAGCACTTTGTCTACATCATCATTTTTTGCTTGATGCATCGTTTTTCTCTCGGATAAAAGGTTTGGATTATCGGCGTCTCCATAAAATTTTAGAATGTCTTTTTTATGCTTTTTTAAGTCATAAATTGTCGATGATCCAACGTGATAAGTGTCACATAAATTTTTTACGGAAGCACCTTCATCAAGTTTTTTTAAAATTTCCACTTTAGTTTCTATGCTTAGAACTACTCTTTTTCTTTTTACATTGCCCAATTCATCTGCCTGTCTCTTTGCCATTCCTATTTTTTTACAAAAAGCAATGTAAAAAAATTAATTTGCTGGATGCTTCACGATTTTGAAAATAAATAATAATCGTAGTAAGCACGCGATGTTGAAAGTAAACTAAACAGAACTGTTGCCAATCTGAATGAGCACTATAGCAAAACATTCTTTCACTGTTTATTAAAATTCATGGAGATATGAAAAGATAAGTAATTCGTAATACCTTAATAAAATATTCAAAAGTTTATTCGGATAATTTATAATCGGAGACAATTTATTACGAAGTTAGTTTTTTTTTTTTCTTTTACTGCCATTACTTTGCATTTGGTTTGGCGCCATCTACTGAGAGAAATAAGAAATACAATACCTGTCGTGATGTCAAACCGTAACTTTTTGCAAACGGTTACCGCTCTTTTTTTTTATATCTCCATGTAGATGAATAAACAGCGTATTTTCGACGTTGTTTCTTCCTCGGTTTCTTCAGATTGGCAACAGTTCTGCTTTGTTTATTTGTTCGCGCTCTAGATTCAGCGTTACGATACGAAGCAAAAGTATTGCCGTATGCCGTAGCATAAAGCATGTTAGTCTATTATATATATGGGCAATAAAAACACTGTTTTCCAAAGAAACAGTAAATCCTAAATAAAGAATACTACACCACAAATTAAAAATATATATATACGCAGTTTTGAAGATTTTATGATTTTTTTTTTCTGGAAAGATTCCGCAGTTGGTCGATCGAAAATACTATTCCGGTTAACTGGTTTTCCGGTTAACTGGTTTCCGGATAAACGGTTCTGTACTGTATTATTATTTTTCCATCTTTTATGTACAGTCGTGGAAAAAAAAAGTTAACACTCCCTACTAACTCCTCAACAAATTATCGTAGACGAAAGTTACTGGTACCGTAGACGAAAGTTACTGGTACCGAACGATTGGAAATAATGTCTACTTTTAAATTATGTATATAAAATTTGCTTAGGGGGCTATCTACATATACCGGTTTATTATGTTAAGGAGCTTCCCTGATTAGATTTGGAGGTTCGTTAGTTAAATATAAAGGGAGGAAAGGGGGGGCTAGACCCCCCCCAATTTAGATAAATGGGTTTTTCATGCAGAGTTATTCGATTTGCTCCAAATTTTGTATACCGGTTTATTATGTTAAAAAGCTGCCTATATTAGATTTGGAGATTTATTGAATAAGCATAAAGGGGGGACGGAGGCTAGTCTCCCCTTAATTTAGATAAATGGATTTTTTATGCAGAATTATTCGATTTGCTTTAAATTTGATATACCAGTTTATTCCGATATGGTTTCCTTCATTAAATTTGGAGGTAAGTATAAAAGGGGGAAAGGGGGCAAGTGTCCCCTCCCCTTAATTTAGATAAGTGGGTTTTCATGCAGAATTTTCCAATTTAGTTTAATTTTTTTTCTAGGTTCATTCTGATTAGATTTTAAGGTTCATTGGTTCAGCATAAAGGGTTGGTTGTAGGTTGGTTGTATGGAGTTTAATGGCACAAGGTCCCATAGGGGACAAGCTGCGCCAAAGAAAAAATATTTTTTTTTTTTTTTTATAAACCACAAAATTTAAAATGAACAAAAAATAAAAAAGGAAACAAAGTTTAATGAGAACGCTATCTGGATGGGGTTACCCATCCAGATATAGTCACAAGTGTATAAAACAAATATAAAGAATTCTTAAAAAAGTAATGTACAAAAATACAACATTAAGAAATATCACCTGGATGGGGTTACCCCATCCAGCTGTCCAGATAAAAAAATATAAACTAACATTATTATATATAAAACATGAAGGGTATATAAAAACTAGATATCAAAATAAAACCCAGAATGTTTTAAAAAATGAAAGAGTGCCCCATGAGGTGTTTCCCCAATGAGGTTTGTCAAGATTGGTGAAGATGAATTAAAATGAATTCTATACAAGTGCCGGAGGCCCGGGCAGTCAGTTAAAATATGAAAAATGGTCAGGCAATCAAAATGACAATGTGGACACATGGGCACATCCTCCCGAAGTAAGAGATGTTTATGGGTTATCCTTGAATGTCCAATTCTCAGACGAGTCAGAAGAACATCTAATTTTCTTGGATAAATCGGAGGCCAAGTCATGATTGTGGGTTTTATATGATGCAGCTTATTATTGTATTCTATATCCCAACTTTCTTGCCATTTATTATGAATACAGTGTTTTATAAATAGTTTAATGTCTGAGAATGGAATCTTATGGTGTAATGGATTAAGAGCAAGTCTTGCCGCCTCATCTGCTTTTTCATTTCCAGATATACCCATGTGTCCAGGTACCCAGCAGAATAAAATATTATAACCACGCCTAGTCAAATTATTATGAAAATCCAGGATGGATGAAACAAAAGGATGCTTTTTAAAAGATTTCATTGCGTCAATAGAACTATTTGAGTCAGTATATATGATGAAGGATGTTTTATGATGATGAGATATGTGTAACATGGCTCTCTCTATTGCAATCAACTCTGCCGTAAAGACAGAAAGTGAGGTGTGAAGCCGATAACTGAAGCTAGTTTTATCAACAAAAACCCCGCAACCGACAATATCCCCACACTTGGAACCATCTGTATAAATATCAGTAAAGCTGTTATATTTTGCACGATGTGCAGCAAATAATTGTTGAAAAACAATGGGAGCCAAGTTGTTCTTGTCATAACCTTTAAAAGGGTGGAGAGAGGTAATTTTGGGGGGATTCCAAGGAGGGAGAACATGCAAAGGACATGGACTCACCTCGATATTTTTCAATGGGCGATTATCGATAATATTTCTCATTCTTACTCCAAAAGAGGGGATGCAGGATGGTCGATGCTGATATAGAATATCATTGTCAGTATTTAAAAGATAGGTGTGAAGAGGATGACCAGGATGAGAGAGTACACGGTAATATAATTCTAATGAGAGTTTTTCACGAGTATGGTGTAATGATGGTTCATTACAGTCAACGTAAAGACTTAAAATTGGAGACGTACGAAATGCACCAGAGCAGACACGGAGTCCACTATGGTGCACAGTGTCTAGTTTTTTAAGAACAGATTGTCGTGCTGAACCATAGACCTGGCAGGCATAGTCCATTTTTGATCGCACCACAGCTCTATAAATTTTTAATAGAGAGGTACGATCTGCTCCCCAAGAAGTATTTGAAAGTACTTTAATTATGTTAAGGGATTTTTCGCATTTTGTCCTTAATTGTAAAACATGTGGTAAAAAAGTAAGTTTACTGTCAAAATGCAGGCCAAGATAACGAACATTGTCCACAACAGGAATTTGGGATGAACCGATAAAAATTTCAGGATCTGGATGCAGACCCCTACGTCTACAGAAATGCACACAAGATGTTTTGTCATGAGATATTAAGAAACCATTTTTATTTGTCCAGCTAAGAATACTTTTAATTGCAATTTGCAGTTGTCTTTCAATAAAACGAATATCCTGTCCCATACACATAATGCGGAAGTCGTCAACATAGAGATCTCCTTTCACAGAAGGTGGTAGTTGTTTCATGATGTCATTTATTTTAATAGCAAAGAGGGTGACACTCAAGACACTGCCCTGAGGTACACCCTCTTCTTGTACATAAAAACTAGATAGTATTCCTCCAATTCTAACTTGAAATCGTCGAATGGCAAGAAAGTTTTTAATAAAAATTGGAAGGTTCCCACGAAAGTCCAGACTATAAAGATCGCGAAGAATCCCATAACGCCATGTTCTGTCATAAGCTTTTGCCATGTCAAAGAATACTGAGACCAAATGGCTGCGTTTTAGAAAGGCTGTCCGTATATGATGTTCCAAATGGATTAAATTATCGATAGTTGACCTACCACGTCGAAATCCACTTTGAAATGCAGCAAGGCTATTGTTAGTTTCTAAAATATGGATGAGGCGGCAATTTACCATTTTTTCAAGGAGTTTGCAAAGGCAGCTAGAGAGTGCAATCGGCCTGTAATTATTGGGATTTGTAGCATCTTTCCCTGGTTTAGGAAAAGGTATAATTATCGCTCTGCACCAAGCATTAGGAAAAGTCTGCTCCATCCATATCCTATTAAAAAAGGAGAGAAGATTATTCAAGGATAGAGCAGAAAGGTGCTTGAGCATAATATATGTAATCCCATCGTGACCTGGGGCGGATAAATGGCTGTCTCTCAGGCATTTTATCATCTCTGATTTGATAAATGGTTTATTATATGCATATGAGTTATGAGAGTTAAAATTAATCCTGGTTCTTTCAGTTTGTCTTTTATATGTTAAGAAAGGTTCTGGGTATGAGTCAGAGCTTGAAATAGATGCTAGGGTACTACCTATTGTCTCAGCGATGTTTTTAGGTGATGCGATGGTTTGACCGTTATGTTTTAAAACAGAAATATGATGATGATCAGAGTAGACGCCCATACATTTTTTCACTTTATTCCATAGTTCTTTACTTGATGTATTGGAATTAATGCTGGAGATGTAGTTGATCCAGGATTCACGCTGGCTTTTGCGTCGCACCCTTCTAGCTTCAGCCTTTGCTTTTTTATATGCCATATAGTTAGTATTTGTTGGGTACCTACGAAATATTCCCCAAGCCTTCTGTTGTTTTTTCTTGGCATTTTGGCAATCACTATTCCACCATGGCTTTCTATGTTTATGTTTAGATGATGTTTTAGGAATGCTAGAATCTGCAGCATTGATAATACATTGAGTTATATTATCAAGCGCATTGTCAATATTCCCCTGTATCATGTCAGCTGTGATAGTTGCAAGTGCTGTAAATGTTGGCCAGTTGGCTCTGTCATATATATAACGATTGGTAGAATTGTTAGAATCCCTATCAGGAGTAGTCAGTGTAATAAAAGTGGGAAAGTGGTCACTGCCGTGCAGGTCATTAGAGACCCAGAAATTCCAGAATGGATAGAGTATTGGGGAGCAAATTGTAAGGTCTATTGCATGGAAAGTACGGGTTGGCTCATGAAAATAAGTGTGATCACCGTTATTGAGCAGGCATAAGCCGTTGTCTGAAATAATTTTTTCAATAATGTCACCACGTTGGTTAGAATCACGGTTACCCCAGAGTTGGCTGTGTGCATTAAAATCTCCAACAAGGATGTATGGAGTCGGGAGTTGGAGAAGGAGATTATCGAGATGTGCTGACAGAATAGTTTGGTTTGGAGGTAAATAAATGGAACATATTGTTACGAGTTGTTTAATATGTACACGGGCTGCAACAGCTTGTAGGTTTGTATTTAGAGATATATCAGAATGAGGTAAATTATTGGAGATAAAAAGGGCCACTCCACCAGTGGCCTTTCCATTAGCTGTAAAATCTTTTCTGTACGTAGTATAGTTATGTAATTTTGCTTTGTCATTGGGCTTTAGATGGGTTTCTTGTAAAGCTAAGCATAGTGGTTGATGGTCAGAGAGAATATTACGGATTTCGGCATGTTTATTATGATATCCACGGCAGTTCCACGAGATAATATTAGTCATGATTGATTGTTTTAAATAGATATATCAACGTCACTTTGTTCAGAGGTAGTAGACATATCATCTCCTCCATCGTTCAATTCAGCATCCGATTCTGGATGAAGCTCTACCGCGTCTTCATCCTGCATACGCATCACATTTACTTTATTATTTTGACTTTGTTCAGTTTCTTTTTTGAGTGGTTTAATTTTTTTTTTCTTATTAGATGGGTTTTCAGATGTTACGGTGGATTTTATTTGTGGTAGGCCATGTTTTTCTGAATCAGATCTGCGACTTTGTTTTATAGGTGTAGTTTTGTTGGTATTTTGAGAGGATTTTTTATGGATTGGAATTTTAGGAAACAAGGATTGTGATGACTTTGAAGAGACATTTTGTGGCGAATTAGGAGGAAGAGAATTTACTAATTCAGCAGATACAGATTGTGTTGATCTTGTTGTCGAACCAGAATTAGTAGACAGGTTTTCTTTTGTTGTAACAGAATTAGAAGAGAGGTTTGCTTTAGTTGTACCAGAATAAGTAGACAGGATTTCTTTTGTTGTTTCTGTTTGAGTGGCTATTGTTTGATATTTTTTATTACCAGTTAATGCAGCAGAGTAACTTATGCCTGTATTTGGTGTGCGAGACTTAACTATTTTTCTTGCTTCTGGATATGAAATGTTTTGTTTTGTACGCACTGTTTGGATCTCTTTCTCTACTTTCCAGATTTCACATGATTTGTAATATGATGGATGATCTTTTTCACAGTTTACACAATGAGCAGGAGCTGTGCAGTTTTCATTTTCGTGTCCTTTTCCTCCACATCGAGCACATGTTATGGTTCCACGGCAGCTATTTTTGGAGTGACCGAATTTCTGGCATTTGAAACAGCGCAATGGGTTTGGAATATATGGTCGGATTGGGCAACTTAAGTATCCAGCTTTTATGTGCGTGGGAAGGTTAGGTATATCAAATGTAAGTATTATATGCTTTGTTGGGATGATTTTATTATCTCTTTTAATTGTTATTCTTCGAACTTCTGTAACATGCTGTTCTTTAAGATTTTCAAGTATTTCTGATTCTGAGACATATGTGAGGTCTTGTTCTGAGATGACACCACGTGAGCTATTTAAATAATTATGAGCAGATACAGTAACAGGTATATTTCCAAAGAATTTACATTTCATTATATTTTCAGCTTGACTTGAATTTTTAACTTCAATGAGTAAGTCTCCAGATCTTAGTTTTTTAATGGTCTTTGGTTCACCAACAAGACCTTGTATAGCTTTTTGTATTAGGAAAGGTGATTTGAGGGCAAAATTGCCTTCAACACATTTTACGATAAAGAAACGTGCATTTCTATATGCCAAATCTGAAAGGCTACAAGCTTTCCTTGCATCATAGGATGCACCTTTATTTTCCAAGTTGGAAGAAAAATTTTCCTCATCTATATCAGCCCAGGATGTATTTGGTTGTGGGGCCTCCACATCGCATATCTTATTTCCTTTAATTGTAGCCATAGTTTAGTTTTTTTTTTTTTTTAACGCCAGGCGTCGGGCCTGGTCACCGACCCTTCTTCTTAACCTTACTTCTGGGCGCAGGTTTCAAAAGGGTGAAAACTATCAACAAACCTCCACGTTTTTCGAACATTGGATTAAACTCGATAGCACTTCCTAATATCTAGTTCTTTCACATTGGAATCAGGTAGTCAGTAGGTAAGCCTTTACAGCTCTGTCCAACCTACAACCCCTTTCACCGAAAGGCACCAGTCTCCCGGTGTTGGTCCTAACAGCCACCATACAATGTATGGCGTCCTCCGATCACGGAACCGGAATTCGGAAAATGCCCTGCACTCTGGGACTCAAGATCAGCCTAAAAAGGTAGAACCGAGTCGAAGAGATTAAAAAACCTCAGCACCCAGAGTGTCTCACGTGAAAATAAAAAAATCCACTATTGTATAAAAAAGAAGCTATGTGAGAGAAAACTTAGAAACAAGGTGTATTTTTTGCCTTTTTCACTCTTTTTAAATTTTTTTTTTTTCTTTTTTTTTTTTAAATTCAAGAACAAAAACAATGTTAGTGGAACAAAGTGAACAAAAAAGTTAGTAAAACAATCAAACATGAACAAGAACAAAGAGGTATAACAAACTGAAAAGAGAAGATTAAAAAGTGTGAAACAAAGAAAAAAGGATAGACAACTAAACAGAGAAGAAGGCAGGAAGGGAGAAAGATCGCTCAGGAATCCGGGGTCGCGAAACCCGTAAATACCTAAAGAAGGTATTCCCCTGGGGGATCAGCATAAAGGGAGAAATCGGGGAGCTAGTAGCCCCCTTAATTTAGCGAAATGGTTTTTTCATGCAGAATTATCTGATTTGCTTCAAATTTGGTATACCAGTTTATTATGTTAAGGATCTTCCCTCCATTATACTTAATCAAAGAATCTCCAAATATAATTATTTATCCATGTATACTTATTCGATTTGCTTCAAATTTGGTATACATGTTGATTATCTTACGACAATGCCTTGATTAGATTTGGAGGTTCATTAGTTAAGTATAAATGGAGAAAAGATTGGGGGCTACTCCTCCCAGTAATTTAGATCAATGTGTTTTTCATGCAGAATTATCCGATTTGCTCCAAATTTGGTATACCGATTTATTATGTTAAGGAGCATTCCTTATTAGATTTGGAGGTTCATTATTTAAGTATAAATGGAGGAAAGGGGGCTAGACCCCCCTTAATTTAGATAAATTGGTTTTTCAGGCAGAGTTATTCGATTTGCTCCAAATTTTGTATACCGGTTTATTATGTTAAAGGGCTGCCTATATTAGATTTGGGGATTTACTGGATAAGTATAAAGGAGGGACGGGGCTATTCTCCCCTTAATTTAGATAACTGAGTTTTTCATACAGAATTATTTGATTTGCTTCAAATTTGATATACCAGTTTATTCCGATATGGCTTCCTTCATTTGATTTGGAGGTTCATTGGTTATGTATAAAAGGGGGAAAGGGTAGAAGGAGCTTTTCTGATTAGATTTGATGGGGGAGCTGATACCCCCCCTTAATTTAGAGAAATGGTTTTTTCATGCAGAATTATCTGATTTGCTTCCAATTTGGTATACCAGTTTATTATGTTAAGGACCTTCCCTGATTATATTTGGAGGTTCTTTGATTAAGTATAAAGGGGGGAAACGGGGTTAATCCCTTCATTTATTTTTGGAGGGGCATTATTCTTTGAAATAAGAGTATAATATACAATTAGTGTGAATAGCATGTGAGCTCAATGCCCTCAGTTTAACTGGGCAATTTTCTTTTTATTGCATTAAATATTCTCCATGGCGCACCGAAACGACATTTCATTGAAGCTTTTACAAAGTTTTCTTTCGCAGATTTTCCACTCTGTCGGTCATCTGATGGACGCCGATATTAATAATGCAGCATTAATTTTGCCTGCACTGTGGCATTCTATCTGATGTGTTGGAGATTATGTGCTAATACGAGTAGGATTATTCGTGTCAGTGCGATGTTGCTTTCGGAATAATGGCATGCGGCAGATGAATTTTGGAAATTGGCAAATAAAGTTTGGTTAAGTGGATGCAATTACGAATTTTGATAGATTTAGTGATAAAGTTTTTGTTGTTTGTTCAACTTAATCCCAGAAGGAATATTTCCGAATAGTGGCATAACGATTCAAAACTTGTAAAAGGACTTCTAAGCGTCGTTTTCAAATAAATTGAACACTTAGAATTATTATTAATTTAAAAAATACGAGAACAATTAATCGTTCAAACTAATTAATAAATCTATTATTATAAAATAAATATTTCATTTACTTTAAACAGGATATTTAAATTATTTAATTCTATATTAGTTACTACTTTCAAATAAATGATACAATGGAGGGTTTGGGTGATCAGAGTACTATCTTATATAATAATTAAAAATAAAAAAAATACAGAAAATAATCAGTTTTAGAGTATCACGTATTCAAGTTTCGGTTAAATCTCGTGATTTTATAATACTAATATGAAAGAAATTAAACAGCGGATTGAAAAATTCAAATATTAAATAAAATATTTTCTAAATATCTATTAAAAAAAAAAAACCTGATCTAAAGTTCTCCGGACACTATTAACTATTCATTCGACCATACCATAGTAATAAAACTTTTAAAAATACATATTGAAAAAGTTGTGAATCCTACTTACGGCAACATTATGAGTGAATTATTTAAAAAATTCCCCTTTTCATATTGTTTCTGTTTCAAAGCTGCAATTTATAATCTAAAATTTATTTATTATTTAACTTTTGAGAAGCAGTTAATGTCAAATCCATCTGCATGTGAAATTACTTACTATACAATATTTCCTCAAACGAGCTGATTTACTGGTCTTTATGGTTTCCTTGCTTCTTTTATAACTCAGTAGTTTATTTCCAATTCATGGGCTTCTCGCGTGTTGCCAACGTGACATTACATAATTTAATTTTAAAATTAAACTATCCCGATTCATATTTTATAATGTTTAAAGCTCTTTTACTTCACATTTCAATCTTTATCTCACGGCGTTTCCGGATAACTTCGTATAGTCACATCAACCACATTTCTCATGTTTTTCTGAGTGCTCATAGATGGCGGTGCGTTTCAACGCAGTCGTGGTTCGTTCCTTGCCTCGTGCTGATGTTGTCAGATTTGCATACGGCATTCGAGAAGCTGATAGAGGAAGCGATCGGACATGCGTGGAAGCTTTTCTTTTAGGGTGTTGTAAGTATAAATAGTTCTGCCCATTGACATTCGTGGCTGTCTTGCATCCTCTTAGTTGTTTGTTTATTATCCTCGTGTAGCATCTGGAGAAATGTGAAAGCTGTGGTTATGATCTTTCCGGTGTGATGCAATAGAATGGAGTCTCGTTTATAAGGCATTGGTTTAGTTTTACATATGAAAGGAATATAATTGTTCAGATTAATATCGTAGTGCTGTGTTTGATATCTTTTGAACTCTGAGTATTTCGATATCTTTAACGATGATCGATAGTGGTCAAGCCTGATGGTTTTTCCCCGTATGTTTTAAAGATGAAATACATGTGGTTAACCTGGCTGGATATCTTTCTCATCAAGGTGTTAACTTTGTGTTAGTCGACGTGCTCATCGTTCTAAAGTATCGCCATGGCTGCATAGAGATCTGATTTTGACGAACGGAGGAAGTGCTTGAATGCTTCAAGTGGTTTTCCTTTTTCATGTAATGTTTTTCAAACTAAAGATGTGCTGGATACCTATTTGCCGTTTATTTAATATTAGAACAGGTTTCATTTATTCGAGTTTTTCACAAGTCCACATAAAGTTAAAAATGAACGTTCTTGGCTTATTTACTTTGAGTTCCGGAATAATATGATTTGTGTATTTAATGAGGTTTGAGTTTACACGTCATGATGTCTGTTTATCGTTTATTTAAATGAGTTTATTTCTATTGTTAAGTAAGTGATTATATATATTTAAGTTTACTATATTTGCATTTTTTACATGTGTTAAGTTTTGAATAAATATATTGATTGTTTTAAATATAGTTGTCTTTAATTCTAACCTTCATGGAATTCATACATTTACTTTAATAGTTAGTTTAGTTGGACATATATTTCATGTTAAAAATTGAATCTTAATTTAATAGTTTAAATTAACTTTTTGGGGTTATTAAAATCAGCTAATACGCTTTTACTGCAAATTTCATCTGCTATTTCTCTAAACCCCAGTCAGTACATTTGTGCTGACCAATATATGGGTCGTAGCAGCGGTTGCGCATGCCGTTTGGCTGCTCACCGCGGCAGTTTTTTTTCTATTTAGAGTGTAAGGCATACGGGTCGTACGTAAGGACGTTAGACTGTGCTCGGCTGTGCTCCGCACAAGAGACTCTAGTATACCCACTGGTTGACCCAACCGCCTTCCGAGACATATATATTCGGGACGTAAAAAGAGTCCTTCGCTATATTAAACTTCCCGAGCCCACCCAACCCGCAGCTCGGTGTCTTTAATTTAAGTACTTTTTCTTTTAAATTTGTCCGGTGTCAATTTTTTTATTCCTTTTCTATTTAGAGTGTAAGGCATACAGTCGTACGTAAGTGTCAGGAAAATCACATGCCTCCATAATATATGTTGGTCTTATTGACTCAAGCAACACATTTACTTAAATACTTCTCATAAAGTATTTCATAAAAACTGTCATTCATTATCACTCATACACTCTTAGTATTCTTCATATTAAGTAATAAACATTAAAGTTTTACCTTTATTAAATATAAAATACACTTCATAAATATACTTTACTTTTGTGAATACATCGTTTTTACTTACCTTTTGCACTTTATTCTTCCCATAATTTGAGCTGTTTTTATGAACAAATACTTTTTGTCCATCATTAAAACGTAAATACAGAAACACACACACAATTTTATTTCTAACGAGAACCGCACTACATCGTAAGTACATCTGAGATAGTGCCTCTGCCATTCACTAGATGGCGGCACACGTAGGCCGTTCGGATTGGAAGACTGAACGTCGAATCAACAATGGCACGTGTATGCAAATTTCGTTGGATCGTTCTAGTAAAGTGGGTGTTTCTAGTGATTAGCCGACATTCTACCAGTATAAATAGTTGCTGAATCTTTGCATAGGTTGTATATTGGAAATCGATTGATCAAGCAATCGGCGGTGTTCTTTCCAAAGATATCGTCGTAGTATTAGAATATCTGGCTTATTAATGTGATATCAAAGTAAACAATGATCGTTAGTATTTAAATTCGAGCAGCTTGGTGCAATAAAGTCTAAATATATTTGATGTGTTAAATAAGTTTGTCTTGTTCTGTTTACGTCTATCTGCTAAATATCCATGTTCTGTGATAGTGAAATGTTATTGTCTTCAAAAACGAAACTGTTTCATCTCAAGTTGTTAGTATCAAGATGCTGTAATATAATATGTGAGTACTTTGAATAAATCTTCTGTGTTTGAATAACTTTTGTCTTCATTGAATTCTATATATATATATTCTGCATTTTTCACTATTTAACTTTAATATGATAGCTCTCTTAAACCAGCAAAAGCTTCTCACTACGTTATAACTAAAAGTTATACTCTGCTTACTTCAAAATAAACTACCTACATTATTTATACAGTAAGGATGTTAGACGGTGCTCGGCTGCGCTCCGCGCAAGAGACTCTAGTATACGGGACGTAGGTGCGGTTGTGCACGCCATTTGGCCGCTCACCGCGGCGGTTGACCCACCCACCCACCCCCAACCGCCCTGCGCGGCAACATTTGCTCAAATTTATTACTTTCACCGTTTGACTAAACGAATCTTTCCACACATTTTCATTCCTGCACAAGTAAAATTTTCATGTTCCATTCAGATTACCAAAGAATCTGATCTTCATCTTCTGATTTTAAGTCTTTGATTATAGTCATTTTATATTGGAGAAAAAAAAAACCTTTCTGTGATTATTATCCTTTTAAAGAAATCTAAAACATGCACCTAATTAATAATATACGTATATTTGACATTATTTTCTGCTAAGTACTTTCCATTCATAAGAACCATTATTTATAGAACCCACCTAAAAAACGAAATAAAAGAATTATAAAATTAAAAACTAAACATTTTAGGAGAACTTTGTCTTGGGAACACATATTAATTAGTTTTTAATTGTGCATAAATAAATATACATACCTTTGCATCCCTCGCAATGCCTTGTTTCGATTCTCCCTGTGTTTGTGTCAAGTCTGGTTTGAAGACCGGCACACGTGCAAGCTGTCCAAGGAGTCCAGTCTAAAAATTAAAGATAAAGTTGGTCATTTTTATGGACAAATAATAATTTAAAAATGTAATTCATTTTGATTTGCTTTATAATATAAATGTAATACACAAACGCGCGCACACACACACACATAACTCCCATAGTCGTCATCCCCGGATTCGCAGAAAGGAAGTTGAAAGGCAGTCTATCGATCGAGTACTTCCTTTAGGAAATATGTAAATAAGGAAATTAGGAAATTCAATATGTAGGAAATATTAGGAAATTCAAATGAAATCAATATGTAAAATATTCAATAACTACTTACTACTTTGCTCAGCCTCGACGATGTTGAGAAGTAGGGAGATGAGTAATATTAAACTAAAATTCATCTACATCAAAAGAGAATATATATATATATGTATATATATGCGAAATGTTATATGATTAGTTACAATATATAGGTAGATGTGTGCATTATTTTAATTATAATATACAATAAATAAAAAATTAGTAATAATTAAATCTGTCATTCAGCAATACATTTATAAATTACTTTTGAATGTATGGATGCATACCATTTTATCATTATTAAGAAAGGACAATATTATACAATTAAAATGCAAAATAGACGATAGGATGGATAGTCAATATTAACTGTTTGTTGATAAGCAAATTTTTAAATTTAGGGTTTAAAGTTATTTGAACAAAGATTTTTGATTCTGTGTGCAAAGTTCAGGGTTTAAATAATAATAATAATAATAATAATAACAAGAAGGAAGCCGAATTTTTCTGAATTTAGTGTCGCCTCCGATGAAAAAAAAAAGCATAACTGTACATAATAAAACATATTTCAGTTTTGAGGCTTAAAACCTACACACTTTTACTTTATGTAAAATGACGTCCGTTGTACCCGCTGAAGAATTAACAGTCTTAATTCCAGTCTTAAACAACATCAATTGAAAAGTATGCATATGACGTCACTGTCGCCGAATAATACACAAACTCTGCAAAAACAAACGTCGTATTCAGGAAACTCGACAAAAAAACGAACATCTAATGATTCACATTCTTAATATTAATATGGATACTAAAAACTAAATCTAGTTCATAATAAATCGCTTTTTTCTAACTTTAAGTATAATTTGGCACCTCGGATGTTTGCCCCTTTATTTTGACATTTCTACCTATTGCGCTAATTCAAACGACGAAAGAGGATTGAATACCAATTCAAAATAATTTTAATTGGAGATATTGACAAAGATAGTTTTGGAATGAATACGCCCATGCCAAATTGTTTTCAGCGCCTCTAAGAGTTAGATCTTTTTAATGCCTTCTCTGCCTTTGAGTATAATTTGGCGCCTCGAATGGTTGCCCGGTATTTTGGCATTGCTACCTATTGCGTTAATTCAAACGTCGAAAGAGGATTGAATGTCAGTTCAAATAATTTTAATTGTATATATTCGCAAAGGTATTTTTGGAATAAATGCGTCCCGTGCCAAATTGTTTTCAGCGCTTCTACGAATGATATTTTCTAAACGCTTTTTCTTCCTTTAAGTATAATTTGGAGTCTCGGATGGTAATAATTTATTTTTGTACTAGCTGACCTGCCCGGCGTTACCTGGGCTCGTGATTATATAACGTTAAAGGTAGTGATGGGCGATAACGAGATGTTTTTATCGATTTTCTCGATTGTACGGACATCTCGATATTTTTCGATTGTGTAAGTTTTTTCTCTATGACTTCAATTTGCCAATTGCTTTTATACGTCATACATTTATCAAGAATCGCCTGCGGGTCAATTGGAATGAGTCTGTGTTAATAAGGACAAGGTGATTTCGCCCGTTAGCGGACTCCTCCTTTAATCGGCGCCTTTAATTTATACGTAGCGTTGTAATATGAAATCTTGAACAGTTTCCTGCTATATACGGCTCTGTATAACAGGCGTGGTGTGCACGCACTGCAAAATCTTGTAAA
The DNA here is from genome assembly GCA_963931845.1 of Maratus michaelseni. NCBI lineage: Eukaryota > Metazoa > Arthropoda > Arachnida > Araneae > Salticidae > Maratus > Maratus michaelseni. The sequence continues at coordinate 29,253,658 of OZ007597.1, read as the reverse complement.
AAAATATAATCTCGAACCGAACGAACCACGGACCAGATCTCTGGGGGGGGGGGGGGGGGGGCAGCACCGAAACTAGCCTTTTTGATGCCCGGGGCAAACATTGATTTTGCCCCCCCCCCTCCTCCGAAAAGAAAATTTCAAAGCGAATTTTTTCTAAGTTTCTAAAATCTAAAGTATATAATCAGATAATCTGTAATACTGAACTATAAGTAATCAGCTTTGTCAAATACTGATTCATTAAAACCTTGAAAATGGAATCGAAAGAAACCGAAAAATATTCCACTTTATACAGGTTTTCATCTTAGGAAGTATAATTATTGATATTCTCAGGGGCAGATTTAAGGGGTCGCGATGGTCTCAATCGCGAGGGGTCCTGCATCCAAAGGACCCCCAAAATCCTCTTTTGAGTTCAACTAGAAAAATTATTTTTTTATCAAAGGATTTTCTTAGCACTTTTTTTTTAATTAGTATTACTACATAATTTTCATATAATTTAAATAGAATATTTTTTATACCATTTGCTACTCCCAGAAATGTTTTAGTTACGTTTAAATGTTTTTCCTTGTCTATTTCCTTTCTATTAGCAATTATCAGAACTGTGAACGGTTGTGGAGGGTTGGGGTGAGACTCAAACTTTGATCTGAGCTGAAAGGAACCCTGTTACTGTTAGAGACTTTTATGACAATTTAATTACATAGATTCAGAGTCTAATTAAATCAGATATGATAAATCTAAATCTGGATCGGGACACTGGGACCCCGGATTTAGGGGTCCCCCACACTTGGTACGCTGTTTACATAAAGCTGATATTTAGAATGCATTTGACTTTGTTACTGATTATAATCGATATTTTGCATTTTTAGAGTAGGATAAGATTAAAAATAAAAAGAAATTGAACTTGACTATTACAGGGGCACACAATGTATTTGCCCCGGAAATTTACATCTGGATCAAAAAAAATAATTACAACAAAAGAATGGGGTGGCAAAATACGTAAAAGTGAGAAAAATACGATTTTATTTTATTTTTTATTTTTTTCAAAGATAAAGACAGAGACGACTTTATTAGCCATGGTACCCTGTGCGAGGTTCTTTTCTGCGTCTCTACAAATGCTACATTCTTAAAAAAGAAAAAAGGGGAGGAGAGGTTACTATTTTATCTGGCATATGTTTCACCCCCTTAGTTTTTAGTGTCGTTAGCAATAGCCAACTCGCGCCTTTTAAAGTCTGATCTGTATGTAAAAAAGTAATTGTAACAAATGGTATGGCGGCATTTTTCATTTATCTGGAAATGGCCAAAGGACGAGAAATTAATTTGGGAGGATAAAGGCAGGGGAGACTGCGGTTTTATTAGTCATAGCAACTGGGGTATGGTTTTCTCCCTGCACCCCTACAAATGACATTTTTTTTTCAAACAAAAAGTTTTAACAAAGAGTTTTATTTTGCGTATTCTTCAAATTATCCTTTCAAACATTATTTGTTTTTAGTTTCCCAGGCAGTCGCCCAACCTCGCCCACCTCTAATAATACTAGATTGGATCTGGATAAAAAAGTAATTTCAGCAAAAGTAACAGGCCGGCATATTTCTCCCAATTTGTGTTTATTGTCCAGGGCAGTCAACCCTCGCCCATGACAAAATGGAAAAAGTCCACGCTGTGAGAAAAGGGAAAATAGAACAGCCTTCCTGGAATATTTTTATCTAATAGAAAAGTCAAAGATTGGAATCGTTTGCCAATTATCCATGCTGAACAGTGCAGTACCTACCGTATCTTGACGACGTTGAACAGTGTCATACATAGACTATAGACATGAGTAGGGACTGACCTTGAAAAATGTTAGTGATTCTCCTAAACCACAGGAAGATATTATATGATAGACGGCATAGACATGATACATTTGGAATGGTAGAAAGAAAATAGCCTAAGAGAACAGTTCGTTTTTTATTCATTTGCTATTTTGTATTGTAGACGAATCTTTTTATCTATTTGTCTATTTTAATGCATTTGGTTCAGTTTTTCTTTTGGATTTTCCGACTGCGAGACTTTTTATACAAATTTCATATATATATATACATTTCTATATCAAACAACAAACAAAACCTGCATTTGGCGCCCCCTTCGCCTTCTGTTCTGCTGGCGCCCGGGGCACGTGCCCCCTCTGCCCCCCCTTAGTTTCGGCCCTGCATCAAAGTACCCCGAGGCTGTACCAGTGTCCGATATGAGGTCTGAGACCATTATCGAAGCCCTAATGATGATATTCAGTAGATTAGGATTTCCAAGGAAAATCCAGACAGACTTGTGACGGAGTTTTGTTAGCGATTTAACGACCGCCTTTCTTAAAAAGTTCGGAGTTAAGATAGGAAACTCAAGTGTGTGTCGACCTGAAAGTAAGTGTTGAACGATGGCAAAGAGGCTTTTGAAAGTGCTTTGTGTAGAAAACGGGTCGAATTGGGAAGCAAACTTGCCTTATGCATTGTTAGCATTACGGACGGTACCGCATAATTCGACTGGGTTCAGCCCCGCTGGAACTAGTGCACGGAAAAAATTTGAGGACCCTGGAAACATTATTGTTTGAAAAATGGATGGGAGAGGCGGAGGAAAATGAATTAATGACGGAATATGTGTTTAACTTCACAAACAGATTAAAAAGGTGTCAAGATTTAGCCGTTGAAAACATGTCAGCAGAATGTGAAAAAAGGAAATTTTGGTTTGACAAAAAGGCCGTTGAAAGAAAATTTAACGTCGGAGATGAGGTACTGGTTTTGGCAACCAGTAAACCAAATAAAATGTCAGTTAGCTGGATAGGACCCGGGAAGATTGAATCGAAAATCTCGGAAACCAATTATATTGTGAATGTTCCTGGGAGGCGACAAAAATCCCAAATTTATCACGTGAATTTGTTAAAGCCTTATAAAAAGCGGGTGGAGTTCGTAAATGTTTTAACGCGAGAGATAAACGAGGTTGAGGATAAACAAGATGTAGATATAGTTTTTCCCTGTGCCGATTCCGAAGTTTATAAGTTCGATGAAGTCGTTCTTACGACTTCATCGAACTTATAAACTTCGGAATCGGCACAGGGAAAAACTATATCTACATGATTTAACAACTAGATGCACTTCCGAACAATTGAGACAATTGGAAAATTTATTGGATCGTTATGGGACTGTATTTTCGAATGACCCAGGACGTACAGATCTAATCGAACATGACTAGAATTGTCTGAACTAAAACCCGTCCGTTCGAGACCCTATAGAACGTCGCCTAGACAAACGGAGATACTTCGCAAAGAGATTAAGCGAATGTTAGAATTAAATCTTATAGTAGAGGGCGAATCTGAATTTAGCTCTCCAATTATTCTCGTGGAAACTCCAGGAAAGGATCCGAGGCCCTGTATAGACTACAGGAAACTAAATGCCATCACAAAAGTAGAATTTTATCCTTTACCCAACATTGAGGAAAGAGTAGAAAAAGTCTCTAGTGCTAAGTATATTACGGTTTTGGATCTAACGAAAGGCTACTGGCAAATTCCAATGACCCCGAGGGCTCAGAAATTAGCAGCTTTTGTTACAAGCTTTGGATCCTATTATCTCTGGTCATGGCTTTTGGACTCTTGAATGCCTCCTGCAGGTTCTCAAAATTTATGGATATAGTTTTGAGAGGGCTTGAGAAGTTCTGTTTACCGTATCTAGATGATATGGCGATTTTTTCAGATAGTTGGGAGGACCATATGCGTCATCTAGAAATAGTACTTAAAAGGGTTAATGACGCGAAACTCAAAATCAAATTGGCGAAATGCAAGTTCGCTCAGAAAACGGTAAAATATCTTGGGCATATTGTAGGAGAGGGACGTCGTAGGCCAGCTGAGGCAAAGGTAAAGGCAATTAAGGAATTACCGTTTCCGAAATCGAAAACTGAAATTCGTAGATGTTTGGGAATGGCTGGATATTATTCCCATTACATAAAAGATTACACAATGATTGTAGAACCATTGACGAGAGCGCTTAAAGGGAAAAATAAAAAGGAAAAGATTGCATGGAGCGACGAAATGGGAAAATCCTTTGAGACATTGAAAACGAAACTTATGGAAGAACCAGTACTATACGCTCCAAATTTTCAGAAAGAGTTCATAGTACAAACTGATGCCAGTGATTTAGGTATTGGCGTTGTTTTGGCTCAAAGAGAGGGATCGGAAGAACACCCCATTATATATTTAAGCCGCAAATTTACCGATAGTGAGAAAAGTTTCTGCGCCACTGAAAGAGAGTGTGCGGGAATTATTTTCGCGATAAAAAAAATAAGGCATTATATTGATGGACAAAACTTTTCTATCAAAACGGATCGCAATCCCTTGGTATTTCTAAAAAGAAATTCTGGAAATAATCCTAGATTGTTAAGGTGGTCCTTGGCTCTGCAACCTTATAATTATGCAATTTCTCATCGCCCAGGCAGAGACATTCCGCATGTTGCTTGTCTGAGTCGAATTTAATGAGATTTCTTGTTAAACTTTTGTATATAATTATTTTAAGGTTTTTTTATTTTTTATTTCACTGTGTTTTATTTCATTATATGTTCATGATTTCTTATCAGAGTGCGCAAAAAGAAAATGAAAGTAGTATTATCTTATTCATGTATGTTTTATCTCTTGCCACTCTGATGTAAATTGAGCTTGAAATTCTTTGTCTGCCACCTAGAGATTCTTAGTGTTTCACCCTTAAGAATCATTTGAGGAGGGGGTGCTGTAGAGAATTGAGCCTCTACCCTCAGGTGCAGCGTATGTTATCCTAAACTTTCCTGTGAGAGCACTTAGAAGGGAACTTTTCCTGCATACTTTCCCACGCTAGCATATCCTTGAAGGAAGGCAAAATGCCGAATATCCATTGTACTACCAGCGAAATGTTCGGACACTGATGCATTGGTAGGGTGGTACCCACGAAGGGGTATTATGCTTTGATCTGTGCCGAAACCGTGGGAAAGATGGCCTCTGCGAGGGAAGCGATCTCTGCACACGATTTTTAGGTTTGCACACGAAACTATGCCCTTTGTCTTAGAACGTCCAATGATGGACTGATTATAAATGAAAGAGAGGTATCTCAAGGCTGCTAAGAAGCTGGAGAGTTTCCAAGTGCTCCGCCTCGACCAAAACTCCGCCCCTAGGGAAAGATCCCCGGCGAGAATGAAAAAGTTAGAGAGGACAGTTTTTTTTTGGATAGATCTGGACAAGAGTGTTGACTCTCTGGAAAAGGGAGGAAGAAACGATAGTTTCGGACTTAGCGCAGTGGAAGCGCTAGTGAGGTCTGACCTCTATGTTCTGTGCCTCTATTTAATTGATACAGCAGGTATCAGGTGAAAATCCCAGAGAAGAGAAAAGCACACCAAGTGCGAGAGTGAGAGTTCTTAAACTCTGAATTATCGAGAATTAGTAGATCTTCCAAAGAGAAGGAACGGACGAGCCTTGGTCCGAATGAACTTTATTCTGTAGTCATGACTGACTGTAATGTTTAGAGACTTTTGTTTGTTTCAGTTGCACTTAGAGTCAAGAGGTGATTAATTTATAAGCGATTGACCCACGAAAAATAATTAAATGCTGTATTAACATCTTGTACATATTTTTTATTATCTTGTACATATTTTTTCTAATTTATGCGAGAAATTCTCTTTGCCAACGACCTGATCTCGCTACCACTCACCATCTTTATCGGGTCGGTATAGAGGAGTTATTACACTATCTTATATAACAGGGATGCCACTTTTCCGCGGAAACGCGGATTTCCGCGTTTTTGCTTATTTTCAAATCCGCGGATTTCCGCTTTTTTTTTTATTTCTCGGACGCATTTCTCTTTAATGCATCAAGCGGAACCAACCAACCAACCCATTTGTCGGAAGAACTCCTGAACACTTTCTCCTCTGTGATTGGTGAGTACGTTTGACGTCACATCGTCAGTGGGAGTAGTCATGATTCAACTGACCAATGAGCACGAAGTGTCGTGGCTTTCGATAAGTAGTGTAGATAGTAGATGAGCCGTGCCGTGTTTGTTTACTTTTTACCGACGCTGCGCGGAAATAGATAGTAAAATTTGAAATCTCATGATGGATTAAGTGTTTAATCTCGTCATTTGTTTCTTGATTTATATTTAATTATTGCACCACAAAAGACAGATTTTGATAGTAATAAGTATTATGGGTGAAAAAAAGTCTGTATACTGAATGCATGGCACGTTGTTTTGATTTCCAATTTTGCCAGAAATCATATAGATAATCTACAACCCATCAAATTAATTGTTGATGGAATGGATCAAAGAATCATTAAAGCGGAATATTTATTTTCGTCCTTTTTAGTTTTAGTGGATCATAGTTTACCATTAAATGCTTTATAACATGCAGTATTCCTATTTAAAAAGATGTTTCTGAATGGTGCCGTAGTAAAAATAGTTATGCACAAGGACAAAAAGAACCACAATTGTGAAAGAAATGGCCGATAAATTGTAAATATCTGCACATGATAGAGTTCTGCATTGAAGATATATCCAGCGACTATTTACTCTTGTATTACCTATTATGTTAAAAAATAAATTTTTAGTGACTGCTAGTGTTGTTAGAGAGCACGATTTAAAAAATAAAAAAGGTAAAAATTATGTTTTTAAAATCTTTTTTTTTTGTAGTATTTTCAGTTTCATTGCCTAAAAACTAATTTTATGTAGGAAAATATAGCTAGACCTTCATATAAATAATTTGCTACAACATTGATCTTCTCACCAAATGCTTTTGTAGCTGTGGCAGGTTAAACATTAGCCATATGTATTAACTGATGTTTTGAGTGAAAGCATGTAGGTTTTTAAATGTATTTGCTTATAAAAAAATTTAAAGAATAGTTTTACAATTTTTAGAAATTCTCATATTAATATTTGCCATTTATATCAGATAATTATTGAATAAAATTTTGAATTAGCCATTTTTGTTATATTTATTAGTGTTCTTATTTTTGTATTACATGTATATATTTTTCAATTTGAATTCAAATAATGACAAATTTTATTTCGCGTATCATTTCACTTTTTTTGCTCGATTTTTACCCCGTGCACAGGTTTAACTTTTTTGTTCAATTTTCACCTCACGCGTCATTTCCTCTTTTTTGCTCTTTTCTCAGACTCATCCCTGATATAAGCATATCTCTCTAGATAAACAACCTATCACGCGGACTTCCATATTTAATGAGCAGAACGTCACTACCGGCTGCTCGAAAGATCCAGAGAAAGTGAAAGTGACAAGCAGCAATGAGGGAGAGATCGTAGGAGGAAACAGACGATCACGCCATCTGTTGTCAACTGCCGTAATTGCTTCGGCACATCGTGACACTTGAACGTGTGCGGAGATAGGAAGCTGGCAAAAGGTAAACAGAGATATGTGGTTTAAAGAATGTGGTGTGAAAGTAAAAATGAATATGCCTGGATACTTTATGGAGTTATTACTGTAAGTAAACTTAATGAAATATTAAATATGATATTTAGATATTGAAATAAATAAATCATAAGCCAAAACTATATATGTATAAGCCAGAACTTAGAAATGTATAAATATGAAACAAAAAGTAATTTAGGAATGTCAGATAAGGATTAAATAAATGATTAAATGAAGTGAAAAGACAAAATGTTTAGACACATGTATCAGACATGCTACTTTTCCGCGAAAACGCGGATTTCCGCTTTTTCAGCACTGAATTTTATCATTCTTGGGTTCAATGCAAATCTGCATTAAAATTTGTGGACCATTTTTTAGGGGGGGGGTAGCGGACGAAATTCAATAAACGTGCGAGAACAAACAGCGCGAAATCGGGTTTTTCTGCTACGTATTTCCCCTTTCTTTTCCCTGACCTGCCGCGCATACAATCTGCGCGCAGCAGCAAAGAACGTCATGCGATATGAAAATATCGTCTGCTAACCGGTTACCTCCGTTAGCTATCGACCATTCAGAATGAGTTTCTTTCTGCCTCGCGCGGAACGCACCCCATTTTGTGACTGATTGCGCATTTGTTCAACGCATATCATTTGCTGTAGAAAAAAATTGAAGCAAGGAACACAAGGAAGCGAAATGACATCAGCGATCAGTTCAGCGTGGGTCCTGTACTTTCTCATTTCAGCGGCGCACACGGTTTTTGCTCTTCGTTTTTTCGTTGGTGTTTTCAGTTTTAAGCGTTTGTTTTGTTGTAATGGCAAAAATAATTTCAGATGGAGCAAAAGTAAGGGATATTGACAAAGAAGAAAAAAACAAATTTCGGTTTGAATGGCTGTCGAAATCCGTCAAATTAGAATATGAAAATCAAGAAACGGAAGTGTTAATCGGAGATAGTGTGAAACAGATTGATGTCAGCGGAAAAGCAATCTGTTCTCTTTGTAATGATGATGATATTTATTATGGAAAACGTGGTTGTGCGGCAATCTCGGATCACCTTAAAAGTAAAAAACACCGCCAGAAGGTTTTTTTGAAAAAAGATAACTATGATTTACCAAGCAACTTTTTTGGAGTTCAATCAAATGCTGCAGATACGACTCTATCAACACCATCTTCGTCTCAAAACGTCCTGATATGTGATAGAGTGTCAAATTCTGAGGCACTAATATTGGGTGTTTTAGCAGAACACAGTTTACCATTTTCCATGGCAGAGGTTATCATAGACGTTAGCAAAACATTATCCGAAGATAAAAAAGCCCTAAATCATCTTGTAATGAAACGTGCTTCTGCAACTTATAAAATGAGATTTGGTTTAGGAAAAACATTTTTGGAATCTACGGTTGAAAATTAAAAAACTTCCAAATTTTCCTTAAATATTGATGAATCAACAAGTTCTAACCACATGCGTGTAGTATCTATTTTATGTAGCTATTTTTCTTCAAGTGTAAATAGAGTTGTTGTGGAACACTTAAATTCACTATGTGTAGACACAGTAAGTGCAGAAAATTTATTCAATGAAATTCAAGCATTGTTTGATAAGAATGGTATTCCATGGGAAATTTGGTATCAGTTTTGCTGGATTCCTGGAATGTGATGAGAGGTTCCAAAGCAGGTCTTGAAACCAAAATAAGAGGTGAAAAAGCTCCACATTTGTTGGATGTGGATGGTGACTCATGTCATCACATCCACAATGCCTGTAAGAAGTTTTGCATGCCATTTAATATGTGGTTAGAAGGTCTATTTAAAGATGTATACAATGATATTAAAAGGTCTGCAGATATTAGAACTTGTGTTAATGAAATTTGTGATGTTTTAAATATGAAATTTGTTTCACCAACCTCCTTTATTGCTCATAGATGGATGTCCTGTTATGATGCAGCCTTGAACTTTATTTATTTAATAGATGCACTTACACTTGTATATTATGCATTTCTGAGTGATGATGACAAAACTGTTTACTTTTCCATGCTGTGTGCTATCTTCAAGAGTAAAAATGTTTCATCTTCTGATAGAGCAAAAATTAAATGTATTCAGAAGAAGCTGTCATCAAAAAAACTCACAGATGATGGAGTAAAAAGAAAAAAGCGAATCTATGAGAAGCTCTTCTTTTATAGAAAGAAAACATGTCTAATTGCCAACTTTTATATTGCTACTTTACCGCTTTTAAAAAAATACATTATTTTATTCTAAACTAAAGAACCACTCATCCATAAAATATATGATGAGCAAAAGCAGCTTTTTTTGGATTTCTTATCTTGTTTTGTTGCGCAGGAGCATTTACAAATCAAATCAGCAAAAGGTCTTCTTGAAATTGATTTATTAAATGAAGAATTCCATTTACCTCAGCAGAGAATGTTCATTGGCTCTAGAACACAAGATCTTATCTCAAAGAGTCTGATCATCATATTTCTCTTTTAAAATACAACGGTCAAACCATCGCATCACCTACAAACATCGCTGAGACAATAGGGAGTACCCTAGCATCAATTTCATGCTCTGACTCATACCCAGAACCTTTTTTAACATATAAAAGACAAACTGAAAGAACCAGGATTAATTTTAACTCTCATCATTCATATGCATATAATGAGCCATTTCTTAAATCAGAGATGATAAATTGCTTGAGAGACAGCCATTTATCTGCCCCAGGTCACGATGGGACATTTCATTATGCTCAAGCACCTTTCTACTCTGTGCTTGAATAATCTTGTCTCATTCTTTAATAGGATATGGATCGTGCTGATTTTTCCTAAAGCTTGGTGCAGAGCTATCATTATACCTTTTCCTAAACCAGGAAAAGATTCTACAAATCCCAACAATTACAGGCCGATTGCACTCTCTAGCTGCCTTTGCAAACTTCTTGAAAAAATGGTAAATTGCCGCCTCATGCATATTTTAGAAACAAACAATTGCCTTGCTGCATTTCAAAGTGGATTTCGACGTGGTAGGTCTACTATCGATAATTTAATTCATTTGGAAAATCACGTGCGAGCAGCCTTTCTAAAACGCAACCATTTGGTGTCAGCATTTTTTGACATGGCGAAAGCTTATGATAGAACATGGCGTTACGGGATACTTCGCGATCTTTTTAACCTGGACTTTTGTGGGAACCTTCCAATTTTTATTAAAAACTTTCTTGCCATTCGACGATTTCAAGTTAGAATTGGAGGAATACTATCTAGTTTTTATGTACAAGAAGAGGGTGTACCTCAGGGTAGTGTCCTGAGTGTCACCCTCTTTGCTATTAAAATTAATGACATTATTAAACAACTCCTTCCTTCTGTGAAGGGCGATCTCTATGTTGACGACTTCCGCATTATGTGTAGGGGACAGGATCATGGGTGAAAGTGAAAAATTTTCACAGGACTGAAAATTTTTTAACCTACTTCTGTAACACTCTGACAAAATGTATGTCGATATAACGTAATATCCAATTCAAAACCAAAATTTCCGAGTATTGTGTACATAATATTATATAATGATAAATATAAATATATGTATAAAAACCTTAAAATAGCATTATATAAAGAATAATAAACATTAGTTATAAGAATGATTATAGTAATAATTGAAGCTTAAACTTTTTAAAATTTTCTTATTTCCTTAAAAGAAAACTATCATATTAGTTACAATAAAAACTTTAATCACAATGCATATATATTTTTTGTGGATAATGAAAAAAATTAGTATTAAATGAACAAATAAGTTTTTTACTTCAAATAAAAATTAAAAAACTTACCAGTAAAGTAGGATGAAACTTGTTATTTTATAGATGTTAGCAATTATACTAAGTGAAAAAATAGGGCCAACACAATCAGTTAAAATCGAAACAAATTAATCAAAGTTCAGACTATATTTTAAAGTCAAAGTCTAAAAATATAGAAATGACAAAATAGATCCTGGCAATTCCAAAAAATGATTCATTTTGTAAAATATCTTGACATTAAAAAAAATAAATATTGAGATTTATAGTTTTGTCTGTGGTCTATATGATAAAAAGTTATCAAAATGATAAAAGTCTTTAAAAACATTCAAGATCATTTTCTTTAGCAATAATTTTTTTCAGATATCAATATTTTGGAAAAAAAATGGTGATAGTAGTTGTTTTTAGAACTTTTGATGACCTTTTTTCAAAAAATTTCTCAAAATTCAACAAAGTTATCAAAATGATAAAAGTCTTCAAAAACATTCAAGATCATTTTCTGTAGCAATAATTTTTTTCAGATATCAATATTTTTGAAAAAAATTGGTAATAGTAGTTGTTTTTAGAACTTTTTATGACTTATTTTCAAAAAACTTCTCAAAATTCAACAAAGTTATCAAAATGATAAAAATCTTCAAAAACATTCAAGATCATTTTCTGTAGCAATAATTTTTTTCAGATATCAATATTTTTGAAAAAAATTGGTAATAGTAGTTGTTTTTAGAACTTTTGATGACTTTTTTTCAAAAAATTTCTCAAAATTCAACAAAGTTATCAAAATGATAAAAGTCTTCAAAAACATTCAAGATCATTTTCAAAAGCAATAATTTTTTTCAGATATCAATATTTTTGAATAAAAATGATAATAGTAGTTGATGACTACTTTTTCAAAAAATTTCTCAAAATTCAACAAAGTTATCAAAATGCTAAAAGTCTTCAAAAACATTCAAGATCATTTTCAAAAGGAATAATTTTTTTCAGATATCAATATTTTTGAATAAAAATGATAATAGTAGTTGATGACTTCTTTTTCAAAAAAATTCTCAAAATTCAACAAAGTTATCAAAATGCTAAAAGTCTTCAAAAACATTCAAGATCATTTTCAAAAGGAATAATTTTTTTCTGATATCAATATTTTTGAAAAAAATTGGTAATGGTAGTTGTTTTTAGAACTTTTGATGGCTTCTTTTCATCATCTGCTGATCGTTTTTTGGGAATTTTATATCCTAAAGAAACCCACTGTAAAGGTTTATTAATAGTAGCAGCATCCTTTTCTTTTTCTTCAGAATTTGTGTTCATTTTGATTACTGAACTACTTGTTGATGGCTTGTTCAAATCTGTATTTTCAGAGTCTTTATTTTCTTCTTCATTTTTCTTTTTAAGATTAAGAATATTGCAACGTGTATTTAGTTTTTTCTTTGCAAGATGTTCCTGATACGAGGTGTATGCTGACTGAATATTTTTCCTCATATTAGGACAAGGCTTTAAATCAATCGACTTCATTTTTCTTCTGCGTAAATTATATTTTATAGTTGAAATGGCTTCATAATTTTCAACTGTAAGTGAACTCCTATCTTCCGTTATAATGTCATCCATTATATTGAAACTTACCTCAACTAGAGGACCAGAGAATGGCGTTAATAACGCTTTTACTAATTTTGAGAGTAACTTGTACTTTAGTTCACCATGCCATTTGAGATCAAAAATATGACACCACCAATTTAAGTCAATGCGGCAGTTCTTATTTGTATCCACAAAAACACCACTCAATTCTAGATCATCTATTTGTTGATCAATAGTGTACTGCCGTATTTCATCTAGTAATAAAGCTCTATCAGAAGTTTCAATTACTTGAGGTAAAGCTTGTGAAAGCTTATCAAAAGCTGCATGAGTCGTGCTTTTCTTTCGCAGATTGGGATTTAGTGCTGAGAACCAAGCAAGAGTTGTGTTTTTTAAAGGTAAACTTGTTAACAAGTACTGCGACGTGTCCTCATACGCATTTCTTAATTTGGGGAAAAATTCTATCATCCATGCAGAACTTCTTAGGTCTCCTAAAACGGCAAACTTTCCAAAATTTAAATATTCATCTTTATATTGTAGCTTAGGATCCCTGTAATTGAATTTTATCAAGTTTTTCATCGTAGCAGGAAGAAACTGGGGCTTAATGAAAAAAGCTAGGAAATTTCTGCAAAATGAATACATTTCTTCATGAATAACGTGTATCATCGGTTTTTCATATTGAAAAATCTTGACATACTGATTAAATTGTTTCAGAATACCCCTATAAAATTGTAAGAAAAAAAAATATTTCTTATAATTTCCAAACAATTCATCTAAAATTCTTGCCTTTCTCGCCTTATTAGATTTGTTTAACTTTTGTTTAGAAATAAAATTCTGCACTAAAATAATTCGTTTTTTTTGCTCTTCGGAAGTCTTTCTGCTTGAGTAAACTTCATTCAAGACTTCTTTTTCAGTTTCTTTTTCTTCAGGAGTTAAAAAACTAAAATAAAACACCCTTAAAGCATCATTTAATTTAAATAGCCTTTCACAAACCGATAAAATTTGTATAAATCTGTTATCTACTAGTCTTAAAACATGCAGTATATTTTCATAATTTAATAACGTTTGAATCTCTGAAAAAAGTTCCTTTGCTTTAGGAGAATCTTGGATATCAAAATATACATCACTTGCAATACTTTCCAATTAATTTTCAAAAAAACTGAAAAATTTTTTTGCACTATTATGGATGATATGCACCGTGTCCCCATGTATATTTAATAAATTTGGGTTTGCATCTCTTATTAATGTTTCTACTCCTGATCTGCACCCTCTCATTGTATTACAATTGTCCAACAAACAGCTAACTACTTGGTTAAATTCAAGATTATTTTCCAATAAAACATTGCTAATTTGATTGAAAATATTTTTAGCCGTGCTTAAATTTTCCTTTCTTGATGCTAAATGGTCTGTAACAACCATTTTTTGATCGTCGTCATAAAAACGAACAAAAACATTAATGATTTTGTCCATTGCATTACTAGTTCCTTCATCGATGTTCAAGGAAAAAAAATTACCTTTAAGTTTACTTATCAAGTCCTCTCTGAAACTTTTTGAAGTCCCGTGAGTTGTTATGTAAGTTGCACTCGTGCGAGAAAAATGCAGTTTAGCCAAAGCCGGTTTATCTTTGGCCAAAAATTTGGTAAGATCTACAAGATCTCCTGCCAAAGAAAATGGCAGTGTATTTTCACATAAAAATGAAGTTACAACAGCCTTTTGATCGGCAACGCGATCAGACAATGATGCTTTGGTAGCAATGGGATTTGCACCAGGCAATGTTTGTGTGTGCGGCTGTGCACGCATAAGTTTTTGGTGATCAGTGTCCTTACTATGTTTTTGGAGTGTTTTCTTCCCGTTATTTCCATAACTTAATATACGGTTGCAAACAAAGCATATACAACTTCCTGGTTTCTTCACTTTTTTGCACCACGTGCGTATTTTGTTTCCTTGATGATCAGTCTCATCTAACCAAGCAAACCTCCATTTATTTCTGATACCGGTATCTTGAATAAGCAACGCATCTTTCTCTTCTATAGGTTCTAATTCCATTATCTATCACGTAAAAAATATAGGTGAAAATGTCGCCGCCGAAATGCAGCAGTAAAAACACAACATAAAACGACAACAATAAACGATTTTACATCTCACTTCACTTCTTTTCGTCAAGAACCTAGCGGTTGCCTCGCCGATCAGAGGAGAATAAAAAAACTACTCCTAAACTTCGGACCTTCCGAGAATGCGCCAGAAATTACGCAGATCGCATTTTGCTGCCTCTCTTCATTTCATGCGGATTGAAAGCCGATTACTCAAGCGCATGCGTAAATAGAATACTCAAGGAGAAAATCTGACACGGAGACGCTTGCTGGTAGCTAGAAGCGAAGACAAAACAAAACTTGCTCTTCTCATTCAGTCAGCATTTGAAATCATCGCAGGGGAATTGATTGCGGTTTTTTGACTGGTGATTAAGTACAAAAATAAAACATAGAGAAAACTGAAATCAAGAATTATTATTAGGCACGTTAAAAATAGATTTCTTTGTTGATATTTATTTCCGTCTCGTTCCGTCTGTATTAAAATCGCTAGGACGGATTTCCGTCTAGAGACGGAAAACTTTCACCCATGGACAGGATATTCGTTTTATTGAAAGACAACTGCAAATAGCAATCAAAAGTATTCTTAATTGGACTAACAAAAACGGTTTCTTAATATCTCATGACAAAACATCTTGTGTGCATTTTTGTAGACGTAGGGATCTGCATCCAGATCCTAAAATTTTTATTGGTTCATCTCAAATTCCTGTTGTGGACAATGTTCGATATCTTGGCCTACATTTTGACAAGAAACTTACATTATTACCACATATTTTACAATTACGGACAAAATGTGAAAGATCGCTTAATTTATTGAGGGTACTGACAAATACTTCATGGGGAGCAGACCGTACCTCTCTCTTAAAAATTTATCGAGCTGTGGTACGATCTAAAATGGACTATGCCTGCCAGGTCTATGGTTCGGCACGAAAATCTGTTTTAAAAAAACTAGACACTGTGCACCATAGTGCACTCCGTGTCTGCTCTGGTGCATTTCGTACATCCCCGGTTTTGAGTTTATATGTTGACTGTAATGAACCAGCATTAGACCATACTCGTGAAAAACTTCCATTAGAATTGTATTATCGTATCCTTTCTCATCCTGGTCATCCTCTTCACACCTATCTTTTAAATATTGACAATGATATCCTTTATCAGCATCGACCATCTTGCATCCCATCTTTTGGAGTCAGAGTGAGAAATATTATCAATAATGGCCCGTTTAATAATATCGAGGTGAGTCCATGTCCTTTGCATGTGCTCCCTCCTTGGAATCCTCCTAAAATTTCCTCTCTCCATCCTTTTAAAGGTTATGACAAAAACAATTTGGCTTCTACTGTTTTCCAACAATTATTTGCTGCACATCGTGCAAAATATAATAACCATACTGATATTTACACAGATGGTTCCAAGAATGGGAATATAGTTGGTTGTGGGTTTTTTATAGATAACACTAAATTCAGTTATTGGCTTCACCCTTCAATTTCGGTCTTTACGGCAGAGTTGATTGCGATAGAGAGAGCCATGTTGCACATATCTCATCATCATAAAACATCCTTTATCATATATACTGACTCAAATAGTTCTATTGACACAATCAAATCTTTTAAAAAGCATCCTTATGTCTCAGCCATCCTGGATTTTTATTATAAATTGACTACACGGGGTTATAATATTTTATTTTGCTGGGTACCTGGACACATGGGTATTCCTGGCAATGAAAAAGCAGATGAGGCGGCAAAACTTGCTCTTAATCCATTACACCATAAAATTCCATTCTCAGACGTTAAACTATTTATAAAACACTTTGTTTATAATAAATGGCAAGAAAGTTGGGATTTGGAATACAATAATAAGCTGCACCATATCAAACCCACAATCATGACCTGGCCTCCGATTTATCCAAGAAGAACAGATCTTCTTCTGACTCGTCTGAGAATTGGACATTCAAGGATCACTCATAAACACCTCTTACTTCGGGAGCATGCACCCATGTGTCCACATTGCCATTTTGATCACCTGACCATTTATCATGTTTTAACTGACTGTCCGGGCCTCCGGCACTTGTATAGAATATATTTTAATTCATCATCACTAATCTTGACAAACCTCATTGGGGAAACACCTCATGGGGCACTCTTTCACTTTTTAAAACATTCTGGGTTTTATTTTGAGATATAGTTTGATACATCCTTCATGTTTTAGCTATAACAATGTTAATTAATACTTGTTTAACTTGACATCTGGTAGGGTAACCCCATCCAGATAGTATTTCTTAGTATATTACTTTTATACTTTACTTTTTTTAAGAACTCGTAATATTTGTTTTAAACATTGACTATATCTGGATGGGTGACCCCCATCCAGATGTTTTGCCCATTATGCTTTGTATCTCTTTTGTAGACTAGTCTTTTCTTAACTTTTACTTTGCCGCAGCTTGTCCCCAATGGGACCTTGCGCCATTAAACCTTATACAACCAACCAACCAACCAAGAATCCCTGCAAAATTTTTCATCTATGAGTAGATGAAGAAAAAAATTGTATACATTTTGAATAATCTCAAAGAATTCTACAGCCTTTTGACAACAGTCAACGGCATTAGCTCCAAAAAGATTCAGCGAATGTGAAGAACATGGCACAAAATCTGCTAAGGGCGATACTTCTTTAATTCTGGCTTGTAATCCAGAATACTGTCTAGCAATACTGCTGGCATTATCATACGACTGCCGTCTGCAAATTAGAATGTCTAAAACACATCAAAATCACAAGTTGACAATGAAAGTGATGTGATTATTTAGGGGCAAGAAACGTTCCTTACCTTTGGTTTTCTTTATTTACATATCATTTTTCACATAATTGAAAGTTGGTCTATATGGGTTATATCAGGAGACGAATCTACAATTAATCCAAAATATTTCGCTTTTTTACTTCACATAAAATGTGCTGCAATACTATTTCTGACATAAGTTGTAAAAGTTCCACCACAATAGTAGAAGAGAGATAGTTTGTTCATCCTTTTCCAGGATTGCCTTTTCTTGCTAAGTGGTCAGCAAAAAAAAAGAATAAAATTTTGATATTAATGCCAGGCTTCCTTTCTTACAGATCCTATTGTTTCATTATCACTGAACAGTGGTTGTCCTCTCTCTGCCAAGCGTTTTATCGTTGTCACAACTCTTTCAAGAACATTTTACCAGTACTCACTCTGATATTCATTGACTACTTTCTTATCAATTCCATTGCCAGACACTGCTCGCGTAGATAATGCACAAACACTAGCTCTGTGTGTTTGGGAATTTTCATGTTCTTTCAGTCTAATTGCTACCTTTTTCCAATCAGCAAATCCCTTATCACAAAGAGCTTGATGAATAAAATGCAGCTGCTTTGGATGGGGAATAAATCAGCCAATCCCTCTTAAATTTTACATTATTATGAGTATGTCTATAAAAACTGTACTCAGTTTAGAACACAACTTTTATCTATACAAATTTTTCTTGAATTTCCAATACCATCAATATTTTGATTAGGTTTTCTTTCAGTAAAAAATCCTGCATATCTTCAGTAATTACAGAAGGTCAAATAGCAGAATCATCACAATATAAAGAATAGTTCATTTTCACTGATTGATATTTTTTCAATGATTGATGTATGAAATGTAATGTGTATATCACTTGCATATTTTCCAATTGGAGGAGATTTGAATCTGATTTTTCAGTTGTTAAAGTTTTTTCAAGGTGTGAGGACTGTGCATTCCTTTTCTTGCTCTAGTAGCACCCCCTTCTGAAAAAACAGAAAAAGTGCACCAGAATTGGAATGAAAGCAACGAAGAAGGTTGTCTGTCATTTGAGAAACCAGAAGACGTTATGAAAATGGCTGTGAATATTGCTGGTCATAAATACTAGAAATATGATTAATTATTTATATACTTAATGTATAATGTGTTGTTCCTGTGACTGTCAAGTGGTGTAACTTTATGTCGTGTATTAAACTTGTGTTCGTTATTAGAACACTCCCACATCAATAGAAGTCAGCACACCAGTGTCAGAATAATCGGATAAATAACAGGCCATATATAAATAATTGAAAGATTTAGGATAACTTATATAGAGGTAAGGTAAAATTTTCTGTTTAAGCATGGCTGATCAACTAATTAAGCTTAAGAAAACTCAAGACGTAATAAAAGCATCTATTACCTCTATTGTTAAAAAGATAGAAGATGCATGGATGTTAGAATCACCAGATTTTGATTAAATTGAGGAAAATTTAGCCCAACTGGATTAGAAAGGTACCCAAATTTTATCATTAATTGATGATGAAAACGAAATTGAAAAACATGCGAAAACCTCCATTGAATATCACGAGAAGATCACATTGTGGAAATTTAGAATCAATAAGAAATTAAAACAAAATAGCAAAAGCGAAATTACCCCCATAACTCAAATCGATAATAAGTCTGCAGAGGTAGTTTCGCATATGGTTAAACTCCCGACCTTAAAGATAGAAAAATTCTATGGCGAAATAAACCAATTTCAAAATTTTTGGAACTCATTCAAAATAGCAGTACATTACAATGATTCATTGTCAAATATTAAAAAAATGAGCTACTTGCAAAGTTATTTAGGTGGTAGCGCATATAGTTCAATCTCCGGATTCGCGTTATCCGATAAGAATTATTTGGAAGCTATCCAAATTCTCAATCAACAATTTGGACGAAAATACCTAGTTGTTACAGCACACATAAATACTTTATTATCTTTGAAACCCGTATCGAAACAAATGACTTCATCGCTTTATGAAAATTATTTGATATTATTCAATCACAAATAAAAAGTCTCAGATCTTTAGACATTGAATCAAACGGATTTGATAACCTGTTGACACCCATAATTCTTAAATTCCTGCTGAATAATCTTTTGTTAGAATATAATAAACAATGTATAAAAAATTCTAGTAGCTCGCAATCAAGCATTGATGATTTGTTATTATTTATTAGTACCGAAATAGAGTCGAGAAAAACAAAATTATTTAATTGGCAATTTGGAGTACCCAAGGTCAAAACAATCATATAAGAATAATTCGCCTGCATTTCGTAAACAAACATTCGCTAGCGATGGAATTAATTCTTAAGTTTCTCATATTTCAGCAACAGCAGAGATGTTTTGTATATTTTGTTCGAGTAATAATCATTCGACCGAGGAATGCGATAAATTATCCGTTGAGCAGAAAATAGCTAAATTAAGAGCTGACAGGAGGTGTTTCATCTATTTGAAGAAAAAACATGTCGCAAAGTCTTTCTTGCCTTGTAAAAAATAAAAAATGTAGTAAGTGCGGCAGATACCATAATGTTACGACATGTAGTTATTTATTTGGTAATGCGAATAAATTGGATAGGGAAGATAAGTGAGCGCAAATGAAAAAGTACTAACTGCTCGAGTGAGTTATTTAATTTGAAAGCACCACAGAAAGAAATGAAATTAATTGAAACATTACCAACAGTAGATATCAAATGTAGTAATTGTCTGAGTGCAATGAAGACTCATACACAGCGCAGTATTACTTTTCCCCATATATAGCTACGATGGATATTAAAACCTTTCGTCAAGCATAACTCAAAAAATATTTAACGGATTTCGTTCAAATTTTTACAGCAGGTACCTATAAAGGTGACAACGACGTCTATTTATTACCAAGAATAAATGCTAAACCGTTTGGAAATTATATTAAAAAAATAGATAAAAAAGCACAATTAAAGTACATACGTCACGAAATTTTGTGGTACGTCATTTTCACCGGCGGGAGATTTTCGTAGACAATCGGAATTGAAAAGTTCATGCAGTACAAGGAGCAAAAAAAATATGCACGCACTAATATTCAGCACAATAAAATATATTTCAATTGAGTAGAAATCGATTTCTTTTTTTTCTCTCTTTTTAGCATTTTAAATGGGATTAATGAAAGGCATGTATTTTAAATTAAATGAGTGAAAGGTTTATATTTAAATGAAATGAATTCAATATGAAAATGTTATAGGAACAATATTTGGCGATTTATCAACTGCGCCAGGATAACATAAAAGTACCAATATATCAAACGGTATGTAGTATGTGAAATGAAACAGTTATAATCACCCATCGTACAAGAAAAAAACTAATATTCTGCATTCAGAGGGAAAAATCCATCTCCTGTGCCATAAGATTTGGCGAGTTCTTTTTTGGTGATAAGTTTTTCGATGTGATTGTTGGGATCTGAAGGATTTGGCTTATCTTATCTGGCTAAATCTTATTTTTTTGCAGATGTAGTATTATGTAAATATATTTTTTTGCAGATATTTTTCTATTTTGTATATTTTCTATTTGGCATTTGGAAAAGAGATTTTTACCTTTTTATCTGTGCATTCGGAAATATTAAAATAAAAAAAGATTTACATATATCAAGCGCTTAATTTTTATACGGACCACTTCTCCATTTTTAGATTTGGTACTTTTCGGTTAGCCGGGCGCCAGTGAAATTTATATATCTATGTATACATATATATACATATATCTATACATACACACATGTATATATGCATGTATTTATATATGCATGTATGTATATATACATACATATATACACATACATATATGTGTGTATGTATACATATATATGTATATATAGATATATACATTTCACTGGCGCTCGGCTAACCAAAAAGTACCTTAGATTTTAAATGCTATTTATTATTTACTAGCCGTTTATTAATTGTTTACAATTTAACCCCCTGACAATAACAATTATTTATCACAAAAATGCCTCTTAGGTTTGTTATATAAGTTTGTTTATGTGTTTTCATTACTTATTAAAATATCGAATATGGCGATAAAATTTCATTTTAGCATCGTGCTTAAATTTTTAAGATGACGCAAAAACATGCTTTAATAAACGTATGTTTGTAAATATTTGAAAAACATGTTTTACCGCTCTCTTGAAAAATTTTGTAAGTTGCTAAAACTACCTTTTGACACCATTTAAAATTTTTTTCGCCAACCGACATAGTATACGAAACTTTTTCCCATTCAGATACACATGCAAGGTTGGTCTCAAACAAGAGTAAAGCTAGCAACGATATTGTTTTAACTCTATAAGAGTTACAATAATGATATTAAATACTCCGATTGGCTTTGGGCCCAATTACGAAAGTTTCTCCTACAAAAAAACTGTAGAAGAAGTCTTTTACATTTGTTTCAAATGAAGCTCGGTCTACAAGGTATTAGTTAATAATACAAACAACACTAATGACATGGAGGCAAAAGTTTTAATTTAAATGTATATATTTGAAACCCTTCCCCCCAACACCCCCCCCCCCAAAAAAAAAAAAAGAAAAGAAAAGAAAAGAAAGTTACAGTAATGAATTTAAAATGGCGTTAAGCCACGCTTTCTGACATAAGCAATTGGCTGCAAACGCGATAACGAAACTTTCACCTAACTTAATAACATGTAGCTAATATAGCCCTCAGGGTACTTTGCAGTTATACAGACCTTGTGGTTTTTTTAAAAAGCTTAAGACAATTCAGGTTTCAGAAGTTGAGATTTACTGTCAAATGATATAAACAACTATGAACACAAAACTGATTAATTATTATTCAGGTTTATGTATGTATTTTAAAAAAATGCATCTGATTACACTTATTAGATAAATTACTTCTGTTTGCATTTAATAACTGATAAACGGCTTCTGTATATTAAATGAACTGTTTAAATATTGGGAAGAGGTGGCGAGAGGTAGAAAGACGAGTAAACAAACGGGTAGACAGACGGGTAGTGAGATGGGTAGAGAGACAAGTAGCGACATAGGTAGACTGACGGGTAGCGAAACGAATAGACAGACGGCTAGAGAGAAAGGTAAAAAGAGGGTTGACAGAGGGGTAGTGAGATGGGTCTCGAGACGGGTAGCGACACCGGTAAAGTGGAATGTAGCGAGAAAGGTTGTGAGATGCGTAGCGTGGTAGATAAAGAGATGAGTAGAGAGATGAGTACAGAGACGAGTTGACTGACGGGTAATGAGATTGATAGCGAGACGGGTGAAGAGTCGGGTACAAAAACAGACGGATAGTGAGATGGGTATACAGACGAGTAGAGAGACAGTAGATGGGTACGGAGATGGGTAAGAAGATGGGTAGAGAGGCGTATAGCCAGACGGGTAGAGAGACAGATAGACAAATGGGTAGCGAAGTGGATAGAGACACGGCTAGACATACAAGTAGTTAGACGGATAGACAGACGGTTAGAGAAATAGATTGGCGGGTAGAGAGACTGGTAGAGGAATATAGAGACGGGTAGAGAGACCGATAGAGACAGGTAGCGAGACGTGTTGAGAGATAGACAATCAGTTAAAGAGACGGGCAGAAAAACGGATAGGGAAACAGACAGATTGTGGAGAGACAGACAGACAGGCAAAAGAAAAGTCTGCGGATTGGCGCTGTAAAGGCGCATTAAAGGCACAGGGGGCAGAGCCTCCTATAGAATAATCAAGAAGTATCTGTTAAGCTTAACTTTGTAATATATATAATTTTCAATTTTGCCGATATGGAGATTTAATGTAAAAGTTATTTTACAGAAGTCATCGAAAGATTTTTTGTATACTTTAATAGTAATTTAGACTATAGTTTTGCAATCTGGTTTGTAGCAAAACATGCTATCAATGTGGTTTGAAGTGTAAGAGTTTCTATAAACAGTTATACAAATAATAGATATATAATCAAGGAAGAAAAATTTTAAATTCACACACAAAAAAGGTGCAACAATGAAATTAAATTTGCGTTAAGCCACGCTTGATAGAATAATCTATTGGCTGCAAATCCAATTACGTAACTTTAAAAAGCTTGGCGTTTTAAAAGATCCGGCGTTTTTTTTTTTTTTTTTTTTTTTTCCCAAGTTTTGCGCAATACGCGCTTAAGAAAATGAGATCCTTTGCCACATGTTAAAAAAAATTATGACAACACATCTGATGAACGGTACTTCTTTTCTATTTTTTTAACAGTGTATATGAATTTATATATGATATTTTGTATTTCTATCATTTAATTTGCTCTTTTTCTTTATATTGTAATTGTTAACCCTATGTTCTCAGCAATATCACTCAGACTAATCCCTTTGAGGGAAGTCCTAGTAAAATATTACATGGCATAATAGGTATTGGAACACAAATTTCTATAATAAAGACTGTTGGTCATTATTATTTTTTATCCTTTTTATTGTAGTAGTAAATAGCCTTTTATACATTTAAACTTCTGATTTAATATATTTTAACAAAATAAATATAAGTGTATTGCGAAATAATTTCGGGTTTTCCACAATTTACCCTTGAAGAAGGTAAATCGACCATGATTTGGTTCGAAAGCTCTGCCCGATGACAGGTGCAAATAATGCAATTACTGATTATCTGACAAATGATGACATGGCTCTGATGATCCAATATTTCTGACGCAGAGATGAATGGGTCAGTTGTTATCCTGAGTGCAAGTATTTCAAATGATAACTTATAATTATCAACTTAGTAGCATAATGTGATTTTGGAAGAATAGAATGTTTTGTATTTTCGTTCACACTGAATTGTCTAATTCGACCACCGCATCTGATGATTCCTTCACTGTCTAAAAATGAGCTCAATTGGCTTAATTTATTAGATAGTTCAAGACATTTACACTTTTCCAATCGATTTCGCTCCTCACAGAATTCAGCATTTTGAACTGCTTTTATAATGGTATCATATGCCTTGTTTAATTCTCCAACGTCCAGATACTCCACCTAAAAATGAACTGCAGTGAAACTGAAAAAAAAATGCAGTTGGAAGACTGCGGTGATTTGGCACAAATCCCTGCAGTTTTTTTTAAGTCGACATAACTACAAATTTGTAGTTATGTTGACTTAAAAAAAAACTGCAGGGATTTGTGCCAAATCACCCCAGTCTTCCAACTGCATTTTAACTACACACTTTCTGCAGTAAATTTGCAGTTATGTCAAATTAAAAAAAACTGCACTGATTTGTGCCAACTCACCATAGTCTTCCAGCTGCATTTTTTTTTGCAGTTTCACTGCAGCCTTTTAGAAATTTATTACATATTAATTTTAATTTTTCTGTATGAAAAAATCAGCACTAAAATCTAATTAAATATTTTCTTTCATTTCTCATCTATGTGCAATCTGCACAAAAATATATCATGCATGCATCGACTAATCATCATTGAAAAATATTTTTTTGATCAAGGCTGACTTATTCAATAATTATGGTTACATTTTGAAAAATGAAAGAATTTAAGAAATTGTATGAACGATTTTACTCAAATAATAATATTTAAAGATGAAAGATTAGTGAAGTATTCATAATAATCATACTACTTCAATCTTCAAGCTATGATTTTTTTGTGGTATTGAATTGTTTTTATTTTTTCAATACAGTTTCATTACTGGGCAATTCTTTGAAAACAAGGACAAATGATTATTGGCAAAAAATTAAAATCTTACTTTTCAAATTTTGTACAAAAAAGTGCTATTTCTTAGCAATTTTATAAACAAAATTCAATGTGAAGAAGAAAATTGATAATTTAAATGCATGTATTTTGTAATTCCATTGCCAGAGTAAAATTTGCAGTTAAAAATAACTGTATATGAAATAAAAAAAATAAATAAATTCTTTATATAATGGTATATTTTTTCAATCCTCTACAGAAATTTCAAATTGATAAAGCTAATAGATGTAATGGAATTTAAATCAGAATGGACATGACTTTTTCTTTGTCCATTGTAATTTTGTTACCAAGCATTTAAACATTTCTATAAAATATCCTTATGTTTTTTAATTGCTGTAACTGTTTTGATTTTTCAATACATACTTACTCTGCTTGCAAAAAACAAAACTTTTAATTTCATGTAATTACACTACAAAGTTTCAAATTTGCTCTGAATTATAATTCCATTAACAAAAAAAGCCCACCTGACTATCAAGTGCGCTAGCTTCTAGATGGAAAGGGGACGGGTTCGAATACTGGCTTGTGTTTGGATGTTCGTAGTGGGTCAGAGTCCACTATAAATGGAGGTACCGGTCTAATTAGCTCTTGTGCACAAAAATGACTGTAGCGTCCCAGAATCAAACCAAACCAAACCGTTACCAAAAAATTGCCCTACTTAAAAAAATTACTAAAAATAATCTTACCTGCATATTTTTGTCTCCTTCTAGAAACTGTAATTTATACAAATGAGCTGAGCATATTTAAACAAACAAACAAAAAATATATATGTCACACAACATACGTTCAAATTAAAAAGCAATTTATTATAACTTTTTGGAAGCTATTTCTACCTTAGACGCAGTATTCAATTTGTTACGAATTGTAGCCCGCACCTGGGCTATGATATTAGGATCCAGTACCTGCTTACTGGATCCATTTATTCCTTTTATTACACTTCACCCAAGTACTTCACATTCGAAGACTACATCTAACATATCGCACACATATTTAGAATAATCACCAACCCTACACACGACAAGACAAGATTTTTCAAGAGAAAGATGATTGTCAATTTTTGTGATATCTTCAACGCTTTCAATCTGTGCGTGTTTATATAATTTATATATATTTTTTCATATTCTTGTCCTTTTGTTTAAATAGTTGTGCTTTCTCCGTCTTTGCTGCAACTTCTGCTTCTAGGTCTCCAATTTTTTTCTTATGGAGAGATAATTTCCTTTTTACATCGGTACACTGGGAGCATACAGGTTCTTCCAGACTTCTTACAGTTTTCAGAATTGACTGCTGTTTTATTATTATTTTTTAACGTAACAGCTGCCAGCTTCTGCCTAAATAAAAAAATAAAAATACACATTATATATGCTTCGTACTAAAAAAAATATTGCATCATTTTGTGAAAAATTGAATTAAAGCGGAATTATTAATTTTCATTTAAAAAAAAAAAAATATTGTGATTAAAACAATTTGTTAAATTATAATTTGTTTTGGGTATCGTGTAAATTGTATAAATAGCACTACAATCTGAACAGACAGTAGAAAAATCGCCCATAGAAAAAAAAGCCGAAAACTGATATATGTTATAAAATAATTACATATTTTTGTAGAAAAAAAGAGACTAATTTGGAATAAATCTTAACAATAACCCTTTGTATCCTAATTGGAGCACTTCCTGATACAGTCGAACCTCGTTAACACGAAATCGCTTAACACGAAATAATTTTCAGGTCCCGTCAGATGAGTCTGAAAATCAATGTTAATTAATTTGTTTAACACGAAATAGAATTTCGGAAAATCCCGCTTAAGGCGAATTTTTTTTTTCGCTTCAAAGTCAAAACATGATTTCTTCCTTATGCAATGTTTTCAATATTTCAAACTTAAATGTCACATACTCTTATTAAAAGTGGAATTTTCTCATGGTTTGAAAACGATTTAAAGTGAAAAAGGGTTTTAGAAAATTCTGAAATACTGAATTCCTGAACAATCCCTGCTTTTCTTTGATCTCTGACATGCGCAAGTGTTCCCACATTAACCATATGAGCAATAGATTCATCACAATGTAAGTTTGGGGAAGGACTTTCTTTTTTTGAAAGTGATTGTTCCATTACGCGGTTGACTGTATTGACAGTAACATAAAATATAAACCGGGGGTCTGAATTCTTCTATCTGTGAGTGAAAGAAGTGACTATCTCTACTTCACTACCTAACATAATGGAAACGCTGTTCACAGTTAGTTGCTCTGTAGAATCTGTGAAAGATGAGTCGAAAACAGCAAACTGTATCTTAAGAATCCAAGCAAAAAAATTAAACGAAGTTAGCGATAAGGTGCTGAAAAAATCACAAAATGCGGCGAAGTATGGGATACCTACAATTCTTCTACAATTTTAAAGAATCTCGAAAAGATTGAAGCGGTTTATGCTATGAGTTAATTCAAACCAGTAAGAAAACGAATGTGTAGAAGAAAGAATGAATAAATTGAAATTGCTCTCTTGCGGTGGATAAAAGAGGCAATAAGCCAGAACTTTGTTTTAACTTTTGCAGTTTTGCAAGATGAAGCAGAGGCTTTTGCTGATGCTCTCGGTGAGAGCGATTTCATATTTTCTAACGGATGACTGACGAGATTTAAATAGCGTCATAGACTTGTCTGCAGAAAGATATGTGGCCAAAATCGGTAAATTCTTTCTTAGACATTGTTTTTTCGAAGTGCATTTGCATAGATGAAGATGTGCTGACTTCAGATGTGACGACAGATGAAGAAATAATTGCTAAAAAATAAAGATGACAACATTGAAGTGTCGGACGAGGAAGAAGAAATTGACACAGAACAGAAAAGTTTAGTGTCAATAAATGAATCTACCGCAGCATTGAAAACTGTACAACGTTTTCTTATGGATCAAAAGGATACTTCCCGAGCTTTGGACAAATTAGATTAGGTCCATACGTTCTTAAAAAAAGTAATCTACAAAAATTGAAGCCAAAGTCAATAACAGACTATTTAAAAATATGATTAGCATGTAAATAAAATTATTATTGCCTAAAAAACGATAATTAATTTGTTAATGAAATTTACTATTTCTTATTAATTTATGATTT
Source organism: Maratus michaelseni (assembly GCA_963931845.1). NCBI lineage: Eukaryota > Metazoa > Arthropoda > Arachnida > Araneae > Salticidae > Maratus > Maratus michaelseni. The sequence continues at coordinate 29,225,273 of OZ007597.1, read as the reverse complement.
TTTGAGCAGAGATATATTCGTAGGTTAATTTATTTAGTTTTTATATCTAACATAGATGGCGCCACTATTATAACGGTTAACACGAAAAAAATTCCGTCCCTTCAATTTCGTGTTAACGATGTTCGACTGTATTAGTACGGTACAAAACCTCGATTATCCAAGCTAATTAGAACTGCTACACCTTATATATCGGAAATCTTTATTAATAAATATTGCATATGGAAACTTGTCGTGCTTGTGAATTTAACATCTCATAGAATAAAACAACAATAGAATATTCTATTGTTTTTTAATGTTTTTAAATGCACAGTTCAACAAACTTACATTAAATACTTTTACAATTCTGCATTACACGAGCAGAATGGATTGTGGAGCACTGTATCCCAGGAGTGAATGGTCCACTGTGCTCCATTTTGAAGTTCAATATATTATCCTACAAATATTATTTAAAGCTTCCTTACAAGCACATTAACCGTAAGGTTAAATGAAAACACATATCTTAACTTTACAAAAAAGTTATTTTATTTTATTTACATATAATCTAATTACTAAATAAAGAAAAGTATGATGATGAAAAATTTTATTTTAAGAAGCACAAAACAACAAGTTAGGATAAAATAAATGGTTCATTCTGAGCTAACTACAGTACAAGATCTTTATAATGCGAATCTAAAAACACGAGGCTGTGTGTTATACAGAATTTTACGTTATATAGATCACATTTTTTTGTACATCATTAAATTTTTTGTAAAACATGGCCAAATATGTGTGAAACATACCAAAAACATTAGAGTATCTTTATATTGCATTCTTTATTACCAGGATTTGTGCAGATGTTGTCAACATGTAAGTGATTATAATTTTTATAAGTTTCATTAGAAAACATAGTTTATATTATCTTTCTAAATTATGTATGATTCTAAACTATGTAACTAATAATTCTAAACTATGCTTGTTACTATTTTTTGTTACTTAATTTATAAAAAAACATTTGTGCTTTTTGAAAATCAATAACGTGTGTGCCGGGTGGGGTGGGGTGGGGATATTTTTACTGGCTGTTAGTATTCTTTTACTGGCTACCAGATTTTATGTAAAGCCCTGCTCGCGACCGATTGACGAATTTTGCATTTTTCCCCCATGACCAATTGACAAATTTTGAGATATTTTCTGTGAATGATTTGCAAATTTCCTGGTTTCTTCTTGCTACAGATTGCCGAAATTCATAATTTTACCCTGCGTCTGACTGAATAATTTTGCAATTTTTCTCCGCAACCGACTGACGAATTTTATGATATTTTCCCTATACTTTATATTTACAATATTTTGTTGCGACCAATTAGCAAACTTCTCACAGTTCTTTTTTTTCGCAATGGGTGGACGAAATTTACGATTTTTTCTGTGACCTATTTTTATAATTTCAGTTTTTTGCAAGGTAATGATAAAATTCGTAATATATTCCCCGTGTCAGACTGAAAAATCTCATGATTTTTTCTCTCTCTCCCGAACAGTTCAACTCCCCTCCATTTACAAATGTGGGCAGAAGACTCCCATCCTAGGAAAAATTTAATTTCAAGCCCTGCCTCCCCTAAATTTAACCATGCTGCTCCCCATCACATATTACACATTCACAATCTTTCGTTTCATAGTGTTTTAAATTGATTTCAATGAAAACAAATATATATTTTTTTTCCCGATGGCAGGCATACATTGACATATAGCCATTTTGTCACTACAAGGCCTGAATTGATAGTCAATTTGGGAACCACAAGTAGTAGTAGACTATGTATTTGAAAAAAATATGAAAATGACAGTAGTTGTGTTGACATACTTAGCAAGAAATTTTTTTAATTTTCAGCAAAAAAAAAATCTTAGTAAAAAATTTAATTTTGAGTCATTGCTGAAGGAAAACAGCAAGGTTAAGGAATTAGAATATACAGCTATAAATCATAATTTACATAATTTTTTTTTCGAAGAAATTTTAAGATTAAAAAGTTTTGTTGTGAAAGCGGCAAGCTTTAAACTGTTACATTAAACTATTGATTTTTATTCAATAAATTAACCTTCTGTGTAGCACGCATAAAAGCACGCATAAGCATATAAATAGAAGATTTCAGTGTGATGTCAGTCATGACATTTTGCTCGGATATTGAAACAAACAAACGGTTGCTATGCTGTATTTTCTATTTCATTTATATATTATAGCTATATATCACAGACAAGTGTTTAATACTTTATATGCAATGATACCATTTTCTATGATTTATATTTAATAAGAAATGAAGCATAGTAACCGTTTTTTGGAGTCAATATCAAAGCAAAATGTCATGATTGACGTCACACTGAAAGTGTTCATTAAATAACCCACAAAGGGTTAAACAATGCTTGCATTAAAACAATTGTACCTCATAAATGGAGCTCTATCTAATCTATTCAAATCCAAATTAGGGATTAAACAAATTGCTTATACAAAAATCAAATACATTTTTAAAAATTACGAAAAAAATCAATATAAGAATTTATATATTAATAAATATTTTTATATATTAATCAATATTAATATATAATATCTCTTAGTTTGTTGCTGAATCATATCTGATACAACTTCCTGTGGATGTGTCTTTTGTGTGCCCCTTTTTGTATGACCAAACTCTTTTTTGTGCACTCTGAACAATGGATATTTTATCAGATATCACACAGCCATCAACCGAACTGTCTATCAATTTCTCCATTTCATTTTTGTTTTCTGAAAACTTAAAGCAATATTACAAACTAGTGTTACAATAAATATTTGGTATTGCAGCCTATAGAATATTGATATTCAAAAGAATCTTTAAAAAATATATAAGACTAATTAATACCTTTTTAAGTTAAAAGTTTAATATCTGAGTATAAAAATACTTTTCATGCTAACTTGTTTACCTACATGAAGCACTGTTTATATGTTCTTCAAGGAGTCATTTTTGAAGAACTAAGTGAAAAGCCCCATTGTAACACAAATAAATCGTAAGAGACCAGATATAATATTAAAATTTAAATAAATATACTTTGATGAATTTAAGTATATTTTTATAAATATGATTAAATTGTGAATTTTAACATTTTTATAAAAGAACCTTTATTTATTTTTTTTTTTTTTTCAAAAGTTAACCAAAATTCTAAAATGGTAAATTGAATTTTTTATTTCTGCATTCTTATTGAATTTATTTTTTATATTTCCTGAACGATCCTTAAATATTGAATATATATTATTATTTACAAGACTAAAACTAATATACAGTGTAGTTAATTGAATAAAATCTTGTATTAATATATATATATTTTTTTCACATTGAAAACAGGCACGTTCCAGAATTTTATTCCCCTCTCTGAGTGGAGTGCTTTTAAATTTCTTACTATTTTAAATTTCATTTATCTTCGATAAAATTTGAATGTTGGATTGAAGATTCTAGTAATTCCAACATAAAAAAGCTGAATTATCAGAACACAAAAAGCGGAACTCTGTGAATGCGTGGGAAAACCACATGGGGGGCCTGTAAAAATGTTCAGCAGGTTCATTCGTATGCAAAAAAATTTCGAAATACAAAGCAAAAGATCACAAACAATGTTATAACAAGATTGTTTAACAAGTAACATAGCTGAAACTCTCCAAATTGTAGAAAATTGGCAGGATATAATGAGTCATTCCATTTTGTCTCGATGGTCTGTGTTGGAGAGACTTAAAACATATATATAAAACTTGCAGGGCGTTACTCAAACCCATAATAATTAACTCCTCCTATCAGAAACACACTAATTATCTTAGCGGCAATTTGAGGGGAAATTGTGATCGTGCAACCTGGGATAGCTTTCTTTTGTATTAAATAAAAAGGTGTACGGTGTTGTGTTATTTTGAAGAAACTTATCCTTAAGGTTGACCCTCAAGCCCGCTGTAAAATCTTACTTAAAGTAGTAGTTTAAACCAACATATATATTACTCTAGATTAAACATCACACTGTAAACTAAATAAATGCTGGAGTCTAAATTAAGGGTAAAATAAAAAAGGTTTTATTTACAGAAGATAGATATAAAACATAAAAATAAAGAGTAAAATAATTATACAAAAAAAAAGTAATACACATTATGTTCACGAGACTTCATTTTAACAATACAATATATTAACCAGTTAAGTTATTAAGTTCTTATTTTGATTATTTAAATTTAAGTATGTGATTAATAAGTTTGTGATAATAATTTAACATTTACATACATCCTTTATCCTGGGCATGGCAAGAGAAACATAATCTCCTTAACATTAATTAATTAATTTAAAAATATTTACACAGTAGCTGGGTGAATAATATCTACCTGTATCTCTCAAGAGAACAGCAGTCATTTGTAGAGTAGTTCACCAGTAGGTTCTTGCTTCTATGGGCACATATTAAAAAAAAAGTGTGAATAACTTAATTATAAGTGTAGGCTGTTGCCTACATAGCACTGCAGCCTATATAGAAAAAGCCAACTTTCATGTTGGCAGCAAGTTGCTGAAAAAAGAGGATGTCCTCCTCTTAAGGATTTTTTGATGGAAGTGATTTTTTTGAGTTCTAACGAAGTTTTCGTTCTTTTTCTCCCTCAGAGGGGTGTAAAAGTATTTACCTCTTCCTTTTTGGATCTATATCCAATGTTGATGTTAGCGGCCGATTTCCATGCCCCTCTCGAAGTACTTTCACTGGTCGGCGCATATATCTGATCATCATGATGTTTCTCATTCGCTCCAGCCATATTCCGCCTCTTAGAAACTCCTACGTACCACTCCTCTCCTTGTTTTCCCGGAATCGCCGGTCCAATGTATATCTTTGTACATTTTATGACCCCTCTAGATTGTCCGTCATAAATCGCTGTTTGTCCATACCATTGCTGAACTGTCAAGTTCGGCGCCTGTCTGTGTTTTGCCATCGTAAACGAGGCCACCCATATAGTTGCTGTTGTTTTTATTAGTTTAACGTGGGAACGAAAATATGTTATGCGGGATATACCAATATCTTAGGTTCTATCCAGCAGTCTGCTTTATTTATATCTAAGTTTTCTAGATATGAAGGAGAAACTGTGTCTTTTAGCTTTAATATGGAATACTTTTTCTCTTGGGGAAAAAAATACCAAAACAAATTGCTTTTTGATCATATCGGTCATGATTAATTCTAAAACTATAACTGCAGATAAAAAAAAAATTAATGAAAAATGGTAATTCAAGAACAGTGAGATAGATAGATAATAGTACATCCATTGTTACTCTTGTGACCATCAGAGCAAATTTTCATAAATACTTCCAATTCTTATATTGTAAAATATATTTAGGGTAAAATTTATGTAACCACTTAAAAAAACACATGTGTTCTACTTCATAAAGCATATATCTAATTTGTAACAAAAAGCATTATACTTGTCTAGATAATAATCAAATTTTTGTTATTGTGACCACTGGAAAATGCAGTATTCAAAAATTGTGTTTGACATAGAAATACTGTGAATTATATATGAATATAGAACTAAAAATTACAGATTTAAGTAGAGTAATATCTTTAAAAAAAAGGAATAATCATTGAATTTATCTGATAACACATGAATTAATTACATTTGATTTTGTAAAATGCTAAGTGTTACTCTTGTGACATTTTGTCCACAATGGAATTTCTACAAACTTTGATTTTAAATACTTAAAAAACAATAAAATATGTTTTAATAAATTTATTTTTCATACAAAACAATTTTTTAATGCTGGTTTAAGGTTTAAGATAACATAAAAAGAATGTAAAAAAATAAATAAAAATAAGAGTTTATAAAACCTTTGTAAGTTGATTATTGTGGGACCAGAGCATCAATGTTAGCCAGAATTTTGTTTCTTTTGTACCAATTAATGTGGTCATCAGATTCAAACTTGAGAACTCCTCTTACTTTTGTTGGTCCCCCAGGGGAATACCTTCTTTAGGTATTTACGGGTTTCGCGACCCCGGATTCCTGAGCGATCTTTCTCCCTTCCTGCCTTATTCTCTGTTTAGTTGTCTATCCTTTTTTCTTTGTTTCACACTTTTTAATCTTCTCTTTTCAGTTTGTTATACCTCTTTGTTCTTGTTCATGTTTGATTGTTTTACTAACTTTTTTGTTCACTTTGTTCCACTAACATTGTTTTTGTTCTTGAGTTTAAAAAAAAAAAAAAAGAAAAAAAAATTTTAAAAAGAGTGAAAAAGACAAAAAATACACCTTGTTTCTAAGTTTTCTCTCACATAGCTTCTTTTTTATACAATAGTGGATTTTTTTAATTTCACGTGAGAGTGCTGAGGTTTTTTAATCTCTTCGACTCGGTTCTACCTTTTTAGGCTGATCTTGAGTCCCAGAGTGCAGGGCACTTTCCGAATTCCGGTTCCGTGATCGGAGGACGCCATACATTGTATGGTGGCTGTTAGGACCAACACCGGGAGACTGGTGCCTTTCGGTGAAAGGGGTTGTAGGTTGGACAGAGCTGTAAAGGCTTACCTACTGACTACCTGATTCCAATGTGAAAGAACTAGATATTAGGAAGTGCTATCGAGTTTAATCCAATGTTCGAAAAACGTGGAGGTTTGTTGATAGTTTTCACCCTTTTGAAACCTGCGCCCAGAAGTAAGGTTAAGAAGAAGGGTCGGTGACCAGGCCCGACGCCTGGCGTTAAAAAAAAAAAAAAAAAAAAAATCTAAACTATGGATACAACTAAAGAAAATAAGACATGCGATGTGGAGGCCCCACAACCAAATACATCCTGGGCTGATAAAGTCGAGGAGAGTTCTTCTTCAAATGCACGTTTCTTTATCGTAAAATGTACTGAAGGTGATTTTGCCCTCAAATCACCTTTCTTGATACAAAAAGCTATACAAGGACTTATTGGTGAACCAAAGACTATTAAGAAATTAAGATCTGGTGACTTACTTATTGAAGTCAAAAATTCAACTCAAGCTGGAAATATAAAGAAATGTAAATTGTTTGGAAATATACCGGTTACTGTATCTGCTCATAATTACTTAAATAGCTCACATGGTGTCATCTCAGAACAGGACCTCACATATGTCTCAGAATCAGAAATACTTGAAAATCTCAAAGAACAGCATGTTACAGGAGTTCGAAGAATAACAATTAAGAGATAATAAAATCATCCCAACAAAACATATAATACTTACATTTGACATACCTAACCTACCTACACACATAAAAGCTGGATACTTAAGTTGCCCAATCCGACCATATATTCCAAACCCATTGCGCTGTTTCAAATGCCAGAAATTCGGTCACTCCAAAAATAGCTGCCGTGGAACCATAACATGTGCTCGATGTGGAGGAAAAGGACACGAAAATGAAAACTGCACAGCTCCTGCTCATTGTGTAAACTGTGAAAAAGATCATCCATCATATTACAAATCATGTGAAATCTGGAAAGTAGAGAAAGAGATCCAAACAGTGCGTACAAAACAAAACATTTCATATCCAGAAGCAAGAAAAATAGTTAAGTCTCGCACACCAAATACAGGCATAAGTTACTCTGCTGCATTAACTGGTAATAAAAAATATCAAACGATAGCCACTCAAACAGAAACAACAAAAGAAAACCTGTCTACTTATTCTGGTATAACTAAAACAAACCTCTCTTCTAATTCTGTTACAACAAAAGAAAACCTGTCTACTAATTCTGGTTCGACAACAAGATCAACACAATCTGTCTCTGCTAAATTAGTAAATTCTCTTCCTCCTAATTCGCCACAAAATGTCTCTTCAAAGTCATCACAATCCTTGTTTCCTAAAATTCCAATCCATAAAAAATCCTCTCAAAATACCAACAAAACTACACCTATAAAACAAAGTCGCAGATCTGATTCAGAAAAACATGGCCTACCACAAATAAAATCCACCGTAACATCTGAAAACCCATCTAATAAGAAAAAAAAAATTAAACCACTCAAAAAAGAAACTCAACAAAGTCAAAATAATAAAGTAAATGTGATGCGTATCCAGGATGAAGACGCGGTAGAGCTTCATCCAGAATCGGATGCTGAATTGAACGATGGAGGAGATGATATGTCTACTACCTCCGAACAAAGTGACGTTGATATATCTATTTAAAACAATCAATCATGACTAATATTATCTCGTGGAACTGCCGTGGATATCATAATAAACATGCCGAAATCCGTAATATTCTCTCTGACCATCAACCACTATGCTTAGCTTTACAAGAAACCCATCTAAAGCCCAATGACAAAGCAAAATTACATAACTATACTACGTACAGAAAAGATTTTACAGCTAATGGAAGGGCCACTGGTGGAGTGGCCCTTTTTATCTCCAATAATTTACCTCATTCTGATATATCTCTAAATACAAACCTACAAGCTGTTGCAGCCCGTGTACATATTAAACAACTCGTAACAATATGTGTGGCGACGCTAATTGTGCTAATTCGCCTTATTTGAAAATGGAAGAGGAAGCATAATCCATTTAAGTTTCTCCAGCGGAGCAAAAGAGCGTTCTCACATTTGGCGAAAGTTTGGCGGTTGGAAAGTTTTGCCAAGTATAGACTGACGGTGGATTCGACCGGAATCTTTGACACTTGCTCTTCGGCAGTCTCCAGTGATGCATCGTGATTTTAGAGCGGCTGCTGGAGCGGCTGCTGGAGCGGCTATTAAACATTATATTTATTTATTAATTAATTATGTTTATTTGAATATGTTGAATTTTATATATTTTGTTAAAGTAATAAAGTCGTATATAGTAAATTATGCCGTCGTATAAATAACCACAGCGCAACCTTTACATACCTACAAGTGGTGACCCGTATACACGCTTTTGACTGTGGTTTAAAAGAGTAAAAGAAAGATTAATTCATAATGAGTTCTCGTCCAGTCTATTAGGATGTCTTTCAAGGATTAAGGTATGAGATTACGTACTGTTTATTTCCTTTTGCATGTATCCTCTGAGGACTTTTAAGATAATTTAAACTTGTTTAGGTTCCAATGGTTGGATGGTTTCGATGTTGATATTGCTGTTTTAAGTGTTAAGATGTTTTAACCTTCGTTCAGTCTGGATTAAATTGTTGTTTAGTTCGGCAGTTTGAGATTTCTGTTTGTTTTTTGATAGTATAAGGGATGCCGGACGACAATCCTAGTGAAACTGTGAAAGGGGGGAGTACAGGATGCAATAGAGTGTCGGTAAAAATTCCAAATTTTTGGCCTAGTAATGCAAAGTTATTTTTTGTACAGCTAGAGGCTAGTTTTAGGTTAGCGGGAATCTCGGTCGAACAAACTAAATTTGATCATTTGGTGGCGTCTTTGGATGCGGAAACTTTATCTTTTGCTTCCGATATTGTGTGTAAACCCCCAGAAGAACCGTACAGTGCTCTTAAAGCGAGGTTATTATCGGAATTTGAAGTTTCTCAGAATCGGAAGGTTAAGACTCTGCTGGAAGATTTAGAGCTGGGTGATAGGTCCCCCTCAATGTTATTGCGTAAGATGAGAGAGTTAAGTGAGGGCCATGTTGACGATGACTTTTTGAAAAATATATGGCTTCGGAGGTTACCGGTATCTGTGCAAACAATTTTGTCTGTCAGCTCTGAGGGTTTAAATAAATTAGCGGAGATGGCGGATAGGATTTGTGAATGTACGCAGGCTGGTGTTAACTCTCTGGAATCGAGAGGGGCTGAACAAACTCAGTTTAGTCAACAAAATAAACAGTTGGAGCAGCTACAATTTCAGGTTCAGGAACTTTCAAAGCTGGTTAAAGCGGGTTCTTGTCCCAAGTCGCCTAGGAAATCTTACCGGCGGAACTCATTTAACTCAGGTGATAGGTCACACAGAGAGTGGTGGCTATGTTGGTATCATTTTCGATTTAAGGAAAAGGCTCGAAAATGTGTACCCCCGTGTGCTTACAAACCAAAAAACGACCTTCGCTCGCAGGAGTAGCGACGGCTACTGCACGTATGGGCTTGAGTCGCAGGCTTTATGTTACAGATAAGGTTACTCAATCCAGCTATTTGATAGATACAGGCAGTGATGTCTCATGTTTTCCGAAGTCATTTTTAGTTAAAAGTACTAGAAAGAGGGATTTCACATTGTATGCCGCTAATGGTACAAAAATCTGTACTTACGGTACTAAACTATTGACACTGGATTTGGGACTGAAACGTAAATTACAATGGCCATTTATCATAGCTGAGGTATCTAAACCAATTATAGGCGCTGACTTTCTACAACATTTTGGTTTATTGGTTGATTTAAAAAAGCGGCGTTTATTAGACCCTGTAACTAACTTTTCTGCTCGTGGTCGCGCCAGTCTGTGTGATGTCCCGGTGGTTAAAACTATCATCGGAAACACTGCATATATAGAACTGCTAAAAAAGTATAAAGAGATTACACAGTTAAATAATACGAATAAACGAACTGTAAAACATGATACAATCCATTTTATCCCTACTGTTGGCCCACCTGTGACAGCTAGAGCTCGGCGGTTACATCCAGCGCAGCTCCGGATAGCTAAGCAGGAATTTGACTATATGCTTGAGAAAGGTATCTGTAGGCCATCTAAAAGTAATTGGGCCAGTCCATTACATATGGTCCCTAAAGGCGTTTCGGATTGGAGACCAACTGGGGATTACAGGGCACTTAACCGAATTACTGTACAAGACAGATACCCCATTCCTCACATTCAAGATTTTACTTATATGTTAAAAGGTAAAAAAATATTTTCTAAAGTGGATTTAGTTCGTGCTTATCATCAAATTCCGGTTCATCCTCCCGATATCCATAAAACTGCTATTATAACTCCTTTTGGTTTGTTTGAATTTCCATTTTTAAACTTTGGGTTATGCTCTGCAGCGCAAACGTTTCAACGCTTTATAAATGAGGTATTACGAGGTTTGGACTATTGTTTTCCGTATCTCGATGACATCTTAATAGCGAGTGAAACTCACGCTCAGCATATGCAGCATTTAGAGGAAGTTTTTAAGCGGTTTAGAGATTACGGGATTATAATTAATGAATCTAAATGTGAGTTTGGCAAAGAAACTATAGATTTTCTGGGTCATACTATAGATAGCCAAGGCTGTGTTCCACACAAAGATAAAGTGAAAGCTATACTTGAATTCCCAAAACCAAAAACTGTGAGCGATCTCAGGAGATTTTTGGGAATGGTGAACTACTATCATCGTTTTGTACCCCATATTGCAGAAATATTAAGACCACTAAATGTGTTCTTAAATGGAGCAAAAAAGAGGGATAAAAGAGAAATTCAGTGGGATGCGGATGCAGAAAGCAGTTTTGAGCAAGTTAAGCAAGCTATAGCTAATGCGACTTTGCTTTATCACCCTTCTCAAAATGCGAAGCTTGCACTTATAACTGACTGCAGTGATTTTGCTATGGGTGGGGTGTTACAAGAAGTTACGCCCGATGGTCCGAAACCACTTGGATTTTTCTCTCGTAAGTTGTCCCCTACACAGTGCAAATATTCAACATATGACCGGGAATTGTTGGCGGCATATTCTGCGATCCAATATTTTAGGCATATGTTGGAGGCTCGGGTATTTACGTTGTATGTAGATCACAAACCCCTAATTTTTGCATTTCAGCAGAAACAAGAGAAATGTTCCCCTAGAAGGCTTCGGCAATTAGACTTTATATCTCAGTTTACTACGGATATACGTTACTTGCCAGGCAAGGGAAATTTTGTTGCTGACAGTTTATCTAGAGTTTGTGAGATTCAATTTGCGTCACTTGCAGATTTTGAGTTGTGGGAAAAGTTGCAAACAGAGGATGAGGAGCTAAAGGCTATTTTGGACGGAAAGGCTGAGTTTAGTGAAAATTTAGCTAAAGTACAAATGCCGGATGCTAAGACATTATTGTATTGTGAAACTTCTGGTGATGTGAACAGGTTTTATGTCCCTCAGACCTTGAGATATAAGGTGTTTGAGTCAATGCATGGGCTGTCGCATCCAGGAATACGGGCTTCTAGGCAGCTAATCTGTTCGAAATATATTTGGCCAGGGCTAAATAAAGATGTTGCTGTGTGGTGTAGAGCGTGTATACCCTGTCAAAGGACTAAGGTACACCTGCATACTAAGTCTCCTTTGGTGAAATTTTTCGTTCCAGACGAGAGATTTGCTCATATACACATAGATATCATTGGTCCCTTACCTCTAGTACGTGGATTCAGATATTGCCTAACTATGATTGATAGGTTTACCCGGTGGCCAGAGGCAGTACCTATTGTGGATATGACTGCTGAAACTGTTGCTCATGCTTTTGTTCAGACGTGGGTTTCCCGTTTTGGTACGCCTCAGAGGATAACATGCGATAGGGGTAAACAATTTGAGTCCATACTTTTTGAAAGTCTGGCAAGAATGCTAGGCTCTGTTATAGCTAGAACTGCTTCGTATAGGCCCCAAACGAATGGTTTGGTGGAGCGACTTCATCGACCTTTAAAGCAGGCCTTAATGTGCTATAAGGTAGATTGGTTGGAAGCACTCCCCCTGGTTTTGCTGGGTCTACGGACAACAGTACGTGCGGACCTAGGTGCATCTACAACTGAGCTGACGTATGGAACGACTCTACGGCTTCCAGGCCAGTTGTACGAGGATAGCCCCTTCTCAGACCCACCGACTTATATTTCAAAACTACAAAAAATTATGTGTTCCTTGAGACCTTGTCAACCTTTAAGGCATGGGCAGCAAAAGATCTATGTTCCGAAAGAACTAAAGAACTGCACCCATGTATTTGTACGTAGAGGTCCTTTTAAGAGATCTTTACAACCGACTTACGAGGGTCCATTCAAAGTCGTAAAACGACTGCAGAAAGATTTTGTGGTTTCTATCGGGAACCAGGAAAAGATCATAAATATTGATCGTTTAAAACCTGCGTTTCTGTTGAATGAGGATGGTGAGCCTGATCCTACAACTTATATAACGAGATCGGGAAGGAAAGTTCGTTTTCGTCTCCCACGTGTTGTGTGAGACTGGCGGGGGAGTCATGTGGCGACGCTAATTGTGCTAATTCGCCTTATTTGAAAATGGAAGAGGAAGCATAATCCATTTAAGTTTCTCCAGCGGAGCAAAAGAGCGTTCTCACATTTGGCGAAAGTTTGGCGGTTGGAAAGTTTTGCCAAGTATAGACTGACGGTGGATTCGACCGGAATCTTTGACACTTGCTCTTCGGCAGTCTCCAGTGATGCATCGTGATTTTAGAGCGGCTGCTGGAGCGGCTATTAAACATTATATTTATTTATTAATTAATTATGTTTATTTGAATATGTTGAATTTTATATATTTTGTTAAAGTAATAAAGTCGTATATAGTAAATTATGCCGTCGTATAAATAACCACAGCGCAACCTTTACATACCTACATATGTTCCATTTATTTACCTCCAAACCAAACTTTTCAGTCAGCACATCTAAATAATCTCCTTCTCCAACTCCCGACTCCATACATCCTTGTTGGAGATTTTAATGCACATAGCCAACTCTGGGGCAACCGTGACTCTAACCAACGTGGTGATATTATTGAAAAATTTATTTCTGACAACGGCTTATGCCTGCTCAATAATGGTGATCACACTTATTTTCATGAACCAACCCGTACTTTCCATGCAATAGACCTTACAATTTGCTCCCCAATACTCTATCCATTCTGGAATTTCTGGGTCTCTAATGACCTGCACGGCAGTGACCACTTTCCGACTTTTATTACCCTGACTACTCCTGATAGGGATTCTTATAATTCTACCAATCGTTATATTTATGACAGAGCCGACTGGCCAACATTTACAGCACTTGCAAACATCACAGCTCACATGATACAGGGGGATATTGACAATGCACTTGATAATATAACTCAATGTATTATCAATGCTGCAGATTCTAGCATTCCAAAAACAGCATCCATACGTAAGCACAGAAAGCCATGGTGGAATAGTGATTGCCAAAATGCCAAGAAAAAACAACAGAAGGCTTGGGGAATATTTCGGAGGTACCCAACTAATACTAACTATACGGCATATAAAAAAGCAAAGGCTGAAGCTAGAAGAATACGACGCAAAAGCCAGCGTGAATCCTGGATCAACTACATCTCAAGCATCAATTCCAATACATCAAGTAAAGAACTATGGAATAAAGTAAAAAAATGTATGGGCCTATACTCTGATAATCATATTTCTATTTTAAAGCATAACGGTCACACCATTTCATCACCTAAAAACATTGCTGAGACAATAGGTAGTACCCTAGCATCTATTTCATGCTCTGACTCATATCCAGAACCTTTTTTAACATACAAAAGACAAACTGAAAGAACCAGGATTAATTTTAACTCTCATCACTCATATGCATATAATGAGCCATTTCTAAAATCAGAGATTATAAAATGCTTGAGAGATAGCCATTTATCTGCGCCAGGTCACGATGGGATTACATACATTATGCTCAAGCACCTTTCTGCTCTATCCTTGAATAATCTTCTCTCCTTTTTTAATAGGATATGGATGGAGCAGACTTTTCCTAATGCTTGGTGCAGAGCGATAATTATACCTTTTCCTAAACCAGGAAAAGGTGCTACAAATCCCAATAATTACAGGCCGATTGCACTCTCTAGCTGCCTTTGCAAACTCCTTGAAAAAATGGTAAATTGCCGCCTCATCCATATTTTAGAAACTAACAATAGCCTTGCTGCATTTCAAAGTGGATTTCGACGTGGTTAGTCAACTATCGATAATTTAATCCATTTGGAACATCATATACGGACAGCCTTTATAAAACGCAACCATTTGGTCTCAGTATTTTTTGACATGGCAAAAGCTTATGACAGAACATGGCGTTATGGGATTCTTCGCGATCTTTTTAACCTTGACTTTCGTGGGAACCTTCCAATTTTTATTAAAAACTTTCTTGCCATCCGACGATTTCAAGTTCGAATTGGAGGAATCCTATCTAGTTTTTATGTACAAGAAGAGGGTGTACCTCAGGGCAGTGTCTTGAGTGTCACTCTCTTTGCTATTAAAATTAACAACATCATTAAACAACTTCCTCCTTCTGTGAAGGGAGATCTCTATGTTGATGACTTCCACATTATGTGTACAGGACAGGATATTCGTTTTATTGAGAGACAATTGCAAATTGCAATCAAAAGTATTCTTAGCTGGACTAACAAAAATGGTTTCTTAATTTCTCATGACAAAACATCTTGTGTGCATTTCTGTAGACGAAGGGGTCTGCATCCAGATCCTGAAATTTTTATTGATTCTACTCAAATTCCTGTTGTGGACAACGCTCGTTATCTCGGCCTAATTTTTGACAACAAACTTACTTATTTATCACATATTTTACAGTTACGGACAAAATGCGAAAAATCCCTCTGCCTACTTAAAGTACTTTCCAATACTTCTTGGGGAGCTGACCGTACTGCTCTCCTTAAAATCTATAGAGCTGTGATCCGTACAAAAATCGACTATGCCTGCCAGGTGTATGGTTCTGCTAGTAAATCTGTTCTTAAAAAACTTGACACTGTGCACCACAGCGCACTTCGTGTCTGCTCTGGTGCATTTCGTACGTCTCCAATTTTAAGTCTCTATTTTGACTGTAATGAGCCATCATTACACCAGACTCGTGAAAAACTCTCATTAGAATTATATTACCGTGTCCTCTCTCATCCTGGTCATCCTCTTCACACCTATCTTTTAAATACTGACAATGATATTCTTTATCAGCATCGACCTTCATGCATCCCATCTTTTGGAGTCAGAATGAGAGATATCATCAATAATGGTCCTTTGAATAATATTGAGGTGAGTCCATGTCCTTTGCACGTGCTCCCTCCTTGGAATCCTCCTAAAATCACCTCTCTCCATCCTTTTAAAGGTTATGACAAAAACAACTTGGCAGCTACTGTCTTCCAACAATTATTTGCTGCACATCGTGCAAAATATAATAGCTATAATGACATTTATACAGATGGTTCCAAGAGTGGGGATACTGTCGGTTGCGGGGTTTTTATTGATAACAATAGTTTCAGTTATCGGCTTCACTCTTCAATGTCAGTCTTTACGGCAGAGCTGATTGCGATAGAGAGAGCCATGTTACATGTATCTCATCATCATAAAACATCTTTTATCATATATACTGACTCAAATAGTTCTATTGACGCAATGAAATCTTTTAAAAAGCATCCGTATGTCTCAGCCATCCTGGATTTTTATTATAAATTGACTAGACGTGGTCATAATATTTTATTTTGCTGGGTACCTGGACACATGGGTATTCCTGGAAATGAAAAAGCAGATGAGGCGGCAAAACTTGCTCTTAATCCATTACACCATAAAATTCCATTCTCAGACATTAAACACTTTATAAAACACTTTATTCATAAAAAATGGCAAGAAAGTTGGGATTCAGAACACAATAATAAGCTGCACCATATCAAACCCACAATCATGACCTGGCCTCCGAGCTATCCTAGAAAAACAGATGTTCTGCTGACTCGTCTGAGAATTGGACATTCAAGGATCACTCATAAACATCTTTTACTTCGGGAGGACACACCCATGTGTCCACACTGTCATTTTGATTGCTTGACTATTTTTCATCTTTTAACTGACTGTCCAGGCCTCCGGCACCTGTACAGAATTTATTTTAATTCATCATCACCAATCTTGACTAACCTCATTGGGGAAACACCTCATGGGGCACTCTTTCATTTTTTAAAACATTCTGGGTTTTATTTTGATATCTAGTTTTTATATACCCTTCATGTTTTATATATAACAATGTTAGTTTATATTTTTTTATCTGGACAGCTGGATGGGGTAACCCCATCCAGGTGATTTTTCTTAATATTGTATTTTTGTACATTACTTTTTTAAGAATTCTTTATATTTATATTTATATTTGTTTTATACACTTGTGACTATATCTGGATGGGTAACCCCTTCCAGATAGCGTTCTCATTAAACTTTGTTTCCTTTTTTTACTTTTGTTCATATTAAATTTTGTGGTTTTTTAAAAAATATATATATATTTTTTCTTTGGCGCAGCTTGTCCCCTATGGGACCTTGTGCCATTAAACTCCATACAACCAACCAACCAACTTACTTTTGTTGGTACTAAACACTTAATTTCATAATCATCATTTACATCAGTAATAATACCATGAAACTTTAAATAGTCATATTTTACAATCACCCATTGGCCACATTGTAAATTCTCAGTTTCTGGTACTGAACATAAACCGTTCTCTTCATTATCACTTGCATCTTCTCCTGCATCATTATTTACTTTATATGAAACACAAATTCTTTATAGGAATCATGTTGTGGGTATGGTTGTAGTAGATGCTGGCATTTTTTATGGCTTCAACAAAATGTATTTGTTGAGTGCCCTTCACTGTTGGTAGATTGTCCCACAGTAACAAAACATGTTCTTTTGTTTTTCTCAATTTCCTCATCTGATACATGGAGTATGCTTACTTTTGTTTTGCCATGAACAATTTTGGCAAAATCAGCAGCATTCCTTACAATTGCTTTTTTAGCATGTACTTCATTCCACACATATCGTTTTACAACAGCACCAATTCCGTCTCCAGCACCTTTTCCCAGAATGAATCATTCACACGTTTTTTCATAATTAAACGCACTGATAGTCACTCTGATAGTTCTTTTAAGAGAACATCACCGTTTCTTATTGCAAAAACATTCCAATCTGTATTTGAAGATGGTTACTCACTTAAACTACAGTCTGGAGATTTGCTTGTTGAGGTTTCTAAAGCCAAACATTCACAATTTCTCTCAAATTCAACAACAATAGGATCTTTCTCTGTTTCTGTTCAGGCCCATCAAACTCTTAATACAAGCCGTGGTGTAATATCTGAACCAGATCTTTTATTCACTACAAAAGACGAACTCCTACAAAACTTAAAACATGAAAATGTCATAGATGCACGTCGTATTACTATCCGTCGGAATGAGAAAGTGCTTCCTGCGAAGCACATTATTCTGACTTTCAATAGCCCTACATTGCCAACCAGAATTAAAGCTGCCTACCTGAGCTGTCCTGTCCGACCTTATATACCTAATCCACTCCGTTGTTTTAAATGCCAGCGCTACGGTCATACTACAAATACCTGTCGTGGTTCTGTTACCTGTGCACGTTGTGCAGAAGTCGGCCACGATGGTAAGTCATGTGAAAAGCCTGAATGTTGTACAAACTGTAAGGTGACCATACAGCATACTCCTGCTCCTGCCCAAACTGGACACGTGAAAAAGAAATCCTTGCAGTTAAAATTGCTCAAAAACTTTCTTATCCTGAAGCTCGAAAACTTGTAGAATCCAGAACACCATCTGTAGGAGTTTCCTATTCCAGTTTACTTAAGCAACAAACAAAATCCTTAAGACATATTAGCACCCAAACTGAATTTTCTTTACCAGCAAATGATTTTTCTATGACAATAACTAGCACTAAAACGAAGAAAACCCGTGATGCGTGCTGTCCGACTTTTAAAAAAGCCATACCTGATCTAGAACGTTGGGCACCATCATCAGAACCTGTGAAAATAGAATACCCTAATAATCTTCAATTTAAACAGTCAACCAAACATGAGTCTGGAAAAACTTCCGTTTCATCTGCAAACAAAATAGAAAAACCTGTTTCCTCTACTCAAAAAGCAAACCAAAAATCATGTGCACAGAAAGAGAGAAAGAAAACCTCAACCCAAGCCTCTTCACAGTGGAAAACTGTGAAGAGAAAAAACAAGAAATCATGTCTCAGCCCATTAATAACCAATACGAAGGATTCCAAACAGCTACTCCACTATATGGAAGACGCTATGGAGTCCGACAATTATGACACTGATACAGATGAAGAAAATACTGTTTTTGAGGAATTTGAGCCGACATGAGTTAATTATTTTTGTTTTTTAATATTCTGTGTGTAAATATACCAGTTTTTCTGCATTATTTAGATATTTTATACTATTTTAGATAAATGTTACTATACAGAATGTAAAGATTTGTTTGTGTTTTTTAAACATCAGTATGAAGTAATTTTAGTGATTTTAATTACATATGTCATCCCATTACTTTTTTCATTAAACTGTGTTCTTTTAATTATTTTTTTGACAAGGTTTTGGATAACTTCTTTATATAATTTTATGTACTTTATTCACTTTTTCTTGGCACAGCATGTTCCAGAAGGGACTTTGTGCCATTAAACTCTATTCAACCAACCAACCAACCAACCAGCACCTTTTCCATGAGCTGTTGAAAAAAAATGTCCAATTAAACTCATTGAGATTGAAGTCTGATTTAATTGCTGTCATATTTGCAAAGTTGTATTTTAGTTTAAATTGGCCAGCACAACCATCAGAAAAAAAACAGATACACTTTTGACAAATACATTTTCTTGGAGATGCTCTGATCAAATGATGATCAAAATAAACGTGTACAAGTTTGAATGAATGTGTGCAGCAGAAATGGATATAATTGCTTTTGAAGATTTTGTAAAGTTTCCGAAATGGTTTCTTCAACTGTTACTTTTTCAAAACACTTATCAACATTTTTCCATTGACAGTAACTTATCACGAGTTCTGGATTATGGTCTTCACTTTCAAATAATTCTTCAATTTTATTTTCACACATTGGACATTCTGAATTCATACATTCAAATGATGAGGTATCACAGCAGAGAAAGTCAATGAAATTCTTTACAAGTACGTTAAGTGCAGGAAGTACATCAGCTGTTGCCTTATGAATTGCTTGAAAGTTTTCATGACAACGGCAAATGCAGACATTTTGAGGAATATCTTTATATTGTTTTATGAAAGTAGGCCTTAAAGCTGCAAATGATGATTTCCCAATTTGTATATCCGGAAAAGCTTCTTTGAACAAACAAAAGGCTTCTCTTACAGTAAATAGCAAATGTTGCCTAGGATTGATGATAGTGGTATGATCTTTTTTACGTCTAACTAATGCAGATTTAGCTGAAGGATCCACTCTACTAATATCTTCACGAACATAAAAATCTGCAACAAGTTTCTGAGTTTCAGAATCTATGTTTCTATTACCTTTATAAGATTTTTCGGTCTTTGGAACAATATCAGAGTTTTGAGCAAGTATTACAATTACTCTCAACTTTTTAGTTGGAGAGCTGGGAAGTTTTTTTCAACACGTTTCACCATTTTTCTAAAAGTTTGTGGAGTCAAAGTTTTTTTTAATTTTCATTACCACATCTGAGTTTTGTTAGTAGTCTACTTTTTCTCTTTCTTAGTTTTGCTTTTTCTCTTGCCAAAGCTTTTGCTGACTCTAAAGACATTTCTTTCACTTTATCATAATATATTTTGTTTTGTTCCTTTCTCATCTCTATATATTCAATTTCATTTTTGTGTTTTTCTCTCCACAATCTTTGGCGTTCAACAGAATTTTTTCTGCTCTTTAAAACAATTTCATCCATAAAAAATACTATAAGAATCCTTCTTTTATGAAACAATCTTTTCCTTAAGAATCACTATTATTAATGTTGGAAAACGTCTGTCTGTCTATTAGCGGATAAAGACTGCGAGCGAAGCTACCAGCAAAGTGCTTTTTATGTCAAAAAATTCAGAAAAATCCGGGCATTCCGGAGTTATAGTTTTCGAATGAGTCCGTTCGCAATTAAGGGAGTTATTAATTAACAAAACTGTTTTAATTAAACATTTCTTCTGCGACAAAGAAATAAATTCATTCCTGAGTACATTCAGACCTCGAGGCGAGGCTAGCGAATAGAGCGACGACCAATCGGCTTCTGTCTTTTTCCGGGCCTTTTGGCGAGGCTAGCAGGAAATCCAGTAAACATCACGTGACTTTTATAGACTACGGGTATTCAGGGGGCCGCCATATCTCAGAATCTGAGGGGTGCAGACCTACCGTGCTCGCGCATTTCAACGTAAAAATATATCAGCTTTCAGAGAATCTAAAAATTATTCTGATATCTTCATTACGAGCTTAGATATTATTACGAGCTGAGACATTATTTAATTATTGATATTTCAACTATGCCCAGACAAAAATAATAAATTAGAAGCAGACGATTGGGAACAGAAGATTCTCTGGTAAGATGTTCAAGCTGAGTGCGGGCGAGATATTATGATTTTAATTTAACATTTTTTTTTATTCGTCCCTAGCGTTTGATTGTGTTTATGTATAGAAATTACCAGTATTTTCGAATAATAAATTCAGAGTTTCTTTTTTCTTTTTTTTTCAGTTCTAAGTTTTTCAAGTCGTCTTTGAACAAGTACTCCGGTAGTCTAATAGTCTAATTCAGTTGTCTGAGGAAAAGTAGTGTCATCTTTTTCTTTTAGAGTGGCAACCAGATATTATGACAGGGAAAAGCGGGCTTCGCCCATTATCAAATTTTATTTTTTAAGTTTTTCTACAGGTCCCTGTCTTTGATTAGAACTCAGGTAGTCTAAATCAGTCGTTTGAGGAAAAGCAGTGTCATCGCCCCTCCTCCTCCCCCCTTCAGGTTTTTTTTCTCTTAAGTATGGTCCGTTTCTATAGCTAAGAAACTATGTTACGGATTTCCACCAAACTGATTCCAAACATCATAATTAAAGTAATAAGGACCCTCTATAACATTTTTAAAAGTTTCTGAGTTTATACCACTCTTTTCGAATAATAATATCAGATTTTATATTTTTATTTCACAATATCTCGAGTTCTACGAGTCCAATCGGAACGCGGTTTGGCTCATTCGACTCAATATCGATAGAGGATACTAGAGCTTATCGGTTTTAGTTTGTTTTTCACCACCAGGGGGCGTTTTATTATCTCTGTTTCTATGGCCCGGATTACGACGGGGTATGGCTCATTTGACTCGACATCAAAAGCCTTGCCAATTTCAGTTATGATCGTATAAACAGCTTGCGCCACCTGGTGGTGGAAGGTGGAACTAACATATACTGCAGCGCGTGCGCAGCACAACTGCTATACGGTGCCGCATGTTAGGAAAATCAGAACATGTCCAAGAAATAGTCCCTCATTTCTTAACATTTGGTCTCATCATTCTGCACACCCTTCATAAACTTATAGTTTAATATTTATTTAAAGTTTAATAGTTTCTGAAGTTATTATCTGTTGAGTATATTTAAATTATGTTTTCATTCTTTTTATATTAAATAAAACGGAATTTTATTCAGGAAAACCTTCATAAAATATGTCTTTGTTTCAGTAATTAAACCTTACTTTGTATTCAAAGTTTGTTAAAACAAATATCATTTTTATTCAGATTTTCATAAAAATACACTTAAAGACTAAGGAATAAACTTACTTGTTAAATTAATCTGGTCATATTGTTTCTGTCTTAAATGGAAATATTAATTTAATCTTTGCTTTAAATTAATCTTTAGTTTTTCGTTTTGCTGTTTACAATACGTGACTTCGTAGCTCCCGGTAACTTCCCTTGATTGCATCACCCGATACGATACATCGATTCCGATCTACATCATCATAGTTAGCTTGAATACCAAGAGATGGCGTTGTTATGACGTAATCACGGTAAGTGTCAGGAGGCTAACGCTGGAGCGATGTTTTGCATAATGCAACAGTAAAGACGTTCTAGAGATTTCCGGAAGATCGTAATGAGCATGCGTAGAGCAGTGACTCGGGAAAGTAGTGGGATATATATGGTTACGTTTGCAGTGAGCGATATCTTCTTCTTCTTTTCGCTCTTTCATTCATCAGTTGTCGTTCGTCTCTCTGTTTTGTTACCTTCATTCATCATGAATGTAATCAGTGATAGTATTAATGCTTTTTGTGCTTCGTGGAGATGAAGGTTTTTAACAAGTGTTAGTCATGATTCATCTCAGTGAAAGTAAATGCTAAGTTTTAGTGAAAGTCAGCAGTTATATTTAAGTAAAAGAAGTAGTGAAAGGTGATGATGATTTAACGTGAAGGCAATTGGATACATTTCTTTATGAACTTAGTGTGAACAGTAAAGTTGAATGCTTTTGGATTTCATCTTTTTGTCAAGTGAACTATTTGCAAAATGAATTGATATTCTATAGTGTTTTTGCTGCTATATATGACCTTGAAGTTAAAGTTCCAGATAGCCAAAAATGTTTTTATCATTTTTGTCACGTCATGTTGTCCTTAGTAAATTGAATTTGATTTAAGTAATTGTTAAATGTGTGTCATAAGTTTAAATTCAATTTAAGTTGTAATTGTTTTGTAATTGAGTGTTTAAAAATAAATCCTTGGTTATTTTATATGTTATCTTTATTGTTTGAAACCACTACATATATTTATTTAACTTAGTTGTGTTCATCTTTACCTTATTTATCTGGGGTAATAAAAATCGGCCTTTACATTTCCACTAAACGCGTGTTAACTTTGCTATTTTTTCTTTAAACCCCATAGTTATTATTTTCATAATAGTTATCAATAGGTTATGGGCAGGGAAATTAAATTTTTAATATATTTTAGGATATTTATTTTTTATAAAATCTTATCGTATATTTTTACTTAAATCCTGATAGAATTAATGTAGTGGTTATTTAGAGGTCCCTTACTGATCTTTGAGAGGGGGGGGGGGCGTTTTTTTGTAACATTTAAAGTTTAAGTTTAAAGTATAGTTTAAATGTAAGTTTAATGTAGTAAAAATATAAAAGTTTATTTGATTTCAAGTTTTTATTAAATTTTGTTTTAGATACTATTATAATGAATGTTTAGTTTTCTTAAAGATAGTAATAAAAGTTTTTTTTGGACACATGGCGTGATATGTATGGAAAGACTTGTGATCTGGCAGCTAGAGTACATCGCATCTTAAGGGGTAGCAAACTTTAACATAATTTTTTTTTGAAGAGACTCATTCTGGTTGCCGATTCATCGACGAAGAAGGAAAGTCATCAATATTATGGATATGGATCCAATCGAAAGCAGAGAAACATGTTTCTAGACGGCTACGTAGATGTAGTTGTTTCTTTTCGTTTGGGGATGAAACGGACTTGACTCCGTGTGATTATGCTGACTTTTCACCGTCTGGATTTTTGGAATAAATGCTCTTGCAGTAGTGATTTTTTTTTTTTCCAAGTTCATTGTGTTTCTTTCTGGCATGTCTCTAACCAGTGGAGCATGCTGGAGCCCTGTGGTTGTGAAAAATAGCTGAAATTGTTTGATTTTTTTTTTTTTGCCGATGAACTTTGAATTCCTGATCTAATAGATGAGGTTCAAGGACTTTTGGTGTTTTTTGTGTTCTCTTCTGGGATTAAACTGCTGAATTAGGACATTGATATTTTAAATTTTTTTGCTGAGATGTGTGAAAAGAAAAAAAATTGTGTTAGATGACGAAGGCCCACCGTCTGTAAAAGTATACCCTATGCTTTATTTTTTTGATTGTGTTTTTGAATAAATAAAAGTTTGTGATGGATCCTCAAATCTTCTAATGTGGATACAAGCTTAAAGTTAGAAAAGTAAGTTGAAAATTAATTGAAGTTGTAAGATATCGTCGGGTCCGATATAAATTCAGGGCTAGCATTCCCCCTAAAATTCCTAAATTTCCTAAATATTATTTTATCCCCTAAAATTCCTAAAATTCTCCTAAAATTTTCTTCTTGTTCCTAAAAATTCGAAATCGACAAAATTTCACCGAAAAATATCGCAAATTTCGACAAATGGTCACCAAAAAAGACACGTATTTTGTCAAAAGATCGCTAAAATAACGCAAATTTCGTCAAAAGATCGCTAAAATAATGCAAATTTTGTCAAAAGATCACTAAAACAACGCAAATTTCGTCAAAAGATTGCCGAAAAAAGCTAATTTCGACAAACAATCCTGAAAAAAAACTCAAAGTTCATCTAAGGATCGCGACAAACACTAATTTCTGCAAAGGATCGTAAATTTTTTTAAAACATCTCGGGGGGGGAAAAAAAACTAGAATTTCTTGAAAAGATCGTGGAATAAACGTGAATTTCGATTTTAAAAAAAATCGTGAAAAACCCCTCCAATTTCATCCAAAAATCA
The DNA here is from genome assembly GCA_963931845.1 of Maratus michaelseni. Taxonomy (NCBI): domain Eukaryota; kingdom Metazoa; phylum Arthropoda; class Arachnida; order Araneae; family Salticidae; genus Maratus; species Maratus michaelseni. The sequence goes on along the minus strand of OZ007597.1, from coordinate 29,200,252 downwards.
AGGAAAAAAGATTTCGCCTAAGAATCACGGAAAAAACGTAAATTTCATCAAAAAATTGTGGTAAAAAACGCCAATTTCGTTGAAGGATCATGAAATTTTGTCAATCAATCATGCATATAAGGCGAATTTCGTCAAACGATCGCACAAAAATACAAATTTCGTCAAAAGATTGCAGGGAAATCGCAAATTTTGTCAAAAGATTGCAGAAAAACGTGAATTTTGTCAAAGGATCATGAAAAAAAGCAAATTCCGTCAAAAGGTCACGAAAAAACGTAAATTCCGTCAAAATATCACGAAAAAACATGTAAGTTTGTCAATACATCGTGCAAATAAGGCAAATTTCATGAAAGAATCGCGAAAAAATGCATGTTTCGTCAAAAAAAAAAAAAAAAACACTGAAAAAATGCAAATTTCGACAAAGAAGTGTGAAAAAAACCTTTCAGAAGTTTTTCTGTTTCAGAATTTTTTTTTCTCATAATCACACCCCTGCTTCCTGCCTCTTGTTCTCTAGGTTCACCGAGAACATCCAAAAGAGAGAGAAAGAGAGCATTCATTCTGGTTAGGCTCAATGATACAGGAATTAAAAATTCTAATTAATATAATTGCAGTAAGCATAAGTTGCCAAAACAGTTTGTAATATCAAGCCGGTTATTGTGCAAATTTAAATGCCCTCATTCGCAACAAACAACACAAGCACATGGAACAAGGGCTGAATTCATTGGAATGATGGGAATATTCTTTGGCAGTGTACCACATGTGCCTGTCTAGCACGAAAATACTGTTATTACGTACTTGTAATGTTAAAAATATCGCAAATGCCCCTAAAATTTTCCTTAAATTTGGAAAAAAATTCCTAAAATTTTTCCCTAAAAATTCCCTGTAAATTGTTTGGAATTTTTTTGATTAGTTAATTTAAGTTTAAATAGTTTAAATTTGTGAAAGTTTATTTTCATTTGTAAAAATTTGATATATGATCCTGTTATGTAGAATTTTTTATTGGTTTTAATTTTTAATAGGTTTTCGTTTCAGTTACTTGATGAATTTTTTTTTAAGTTAATGGAATTTTTTTTATAATTGCAGTTTCTTAAAATGTTAGTTTTATTTAGTTTTTTTTTTATGAAGGCACTTAAACTGAAAGATGTAATAAATAGCTTTGAAATAGTTTAAAGTAGGACAATAGTAATCTTAGAGTTAAAATTTTAAAAGCATATTTTTTATTGTTAAAATTTGTCTATCTACAGTTTTTTCTTAATTTTTTTTTTTTGAATTAAATTTAAAAATATAATGAAAAGTAAATTTTGATCTAAAGTTTAAATTGTTAATCTTGACTTCAATTGGATATAATTCCATATGTTTTAGGAGAATGGATTCCTGTATATTGGGTCGGGATTATTGCTTTTAATTGCAATGGTATTTGAACTTGAGATTTACAAGCATTTTTATATGAATAAATTTTTGTGCCTTCTATAAAGTTTAAATTTAATAAAGAAATTCTTATGTTTTATGAATATTAATTTATTAATAGGGGTCATATGAGAATTTTCTAATATGTATTGGGTTTAGCTTTAAGTATAAATTTTTGGGTTGGATTAGATTGATTTCGACCATAATGTTGATATGTTAGAGATTTGAAACCTTTTTACAAATCTTATATCAAGGGGGTTGATTTTTTTTTAGGACAACCAGTTTTGGTTGAGATCTTTATGTGTCTAACCCAGGTTTAACTATTTGTTTAGCTGACTCTGATGTTATGAATAGTTTTGATTTTTAATTGTTTAATTATATTATATTTTTTTTTTGTCAGATGTGAGTTATATATTTTTTTTTACATAATGGACCTGATGATGAAGGACTTTTGATGATTTTTAAGGAAGTTTTTGAACTTATGAAGGAGATTTTAGTGAAGATTTCTTGTTGCAGTAATGAAAAATTGTAATAGATGTGTTAAATTTCTTTATATATATGGTCTCTACCAGGAATTTAGAAGTAATGAATTTTTTTTTTGATTAATTTTTTATTTGAAAATTATATTTTAAGGAATATTTTTAAGTTATGTTTTATCTCTCACCTTTTTTTTAGGGCATCTACCAGGAATCGTGTTAGAATTTTTAAGGTTATCTTTAAAATTTTCTTAGAGTATATTTAACCCTCTAAGCGTTTTGCCCGTATTTTTCCGCTTCCCAGAAACAACTTAAATCGGCTCTAGATAAATATATTTTTAACAAAATTGTATTTTAAGATATATGTAAAATAAAGATATATAAAACATAATTTTAGAAACAAACGGGGAAAGAAAATTTAAATTATTTTAAGTTTTACAAATATTTTTATGAAAATGCAGGAAAGCCCTCAAGACGCTCAGAGGGTTAAGCTTTTTAATTTTTGCTATGTAAGATATGCTCTGTTGGTTAGTCATGTAATTTAGACTTAACCTGTTTAAGAGTCCTGGGAATGATGCTGAGGAGGGGAGAGAATTTATTGTATTTATGTTAATTTAAAGAAATTTTTACATTACGTTAACTCATTAATTGGTTATTTTTGATTAAAATTTTTTTTGGAAATATTTTTTGAAGGATCATTCTAGGTGAAGAAGTGTTTTCAAGCTGGCCCACTGAAACCAGTTTGATCCTAATAATTAGTATATTTTAATTTAGAAGTTTTTTTTTATATATTTTTAGTTTTGCATAACTTAAGAGTTTCTTTTGGTGGAGAGTTAATAAATTTTCAAATTTTTAAGAAAGTTTAAATGAAAAATTGATAAATTTGGAAATTTATATTTTTAGAGTAATATCTATTTAAATAAGTGAGAGGATATGGATATTGAAGTATAAGGAATATCTTATTTGGAAGGGAGGATCTGTTAATTATATAGATTTTAAACTGTGTAAGTTAAGATAAAATATATATTTAAATTTTTGGTATTGGATACATTTTTAAGAGTTTAATGAAAAAAAAAAGGGTCTCCTTGATAAGGGTTTTAGGTAATTTTGAAGGATTGTGACTTAAGGCTCTGCATCAGTAAGAATTGAAATTTCCCCCTGCCATGTTAAACCAATGGTCGCGGATTCCATTCGTATTTGTCGAATATCTCATTAGGAAATTAATATTTTTGACTTATTTTTTTAGTATTCTCTTCTTAAAGGATGTCTCTTATTTTTTTAGTTGTCAAAATATTTCTAAATTATATATATATATTTTTAATTTAGTGCTAAAGTCTTAAGAAGTCAGCGAGATGTGAATAACACTAAATAACTCCAAAACTATTTGGAGTTTTAAAAACTGGAAAACACTGAAATAAAGTGCATGTTCTCATCTATTCATATAAATAAAAAAAATTCGTTTAAGTTTATTTAAACTCTAGATTTTAGACAAATAAGCAGAAAATTGATGAAAATTTCATCCCCCCCCACTAAGCAATAAATCAAGGCAGGAGGAGGACCACAGTTGACCTTTGACAACACACAGGTCGAAAGTCAAGCGGTCGGGAGAACGGTGCTATCTTGGAAACGCATGGGAATTCATTCATTCAGTATGCTTCTAATTTTTAATACAGAACAGAGTCTGATATAGTGAAGATTAAATTATTTTGACAAACTAAGAATATATATATACATATATTGCGAGGGCTTCATTTAAAACTGATTCATATATAAGTTTAATCTTTATTGTATAGGATTCCCTTCTTTATTAAAAAGTATAAAAAATCTCAACTGGAAACTTAAAACTGAATATCGGCAACATTTTAATTGACGTAATAAATTAAATATCTTTTTAAAATAAAGATAAAAAATACAGAGAGAGAAGGTATCTTGCATAGTAAAAATTATGTTTGAATAAAGAGTTTATCAGATTATAAATTATTTATAATATATTTATAATTATAAATATTTTACAATAATTTAATACAAATTATAATTATATTTATATGTTACTGTGTTTATATGTTATATTATAATTTCTACTTCGCAATTATGACATGATTGTTATAATTCTCTGCCACATTGATGTAAAAATCTATGTTATGCTTATATACTGAGTGTCAATTTTCTTGGTATACTGTCGTTTGATGCTGCAGCATAAATTTGAAATAGCATATTTAGTTATACACAAATAAAATACGAATGGGGTATCATTCGAAAGGTTTTTGAAGCGGTTTCTGACGTAGTACACTCAGATTTCGTTAAAACATGTTTTTTTTTATTAAAAATTGCTGTAATTAAAAATTAAATCAGCATTGTTTTCATAAATTAAATAAAAGGTTTTTCTCAAATTTGTGTAGCTACAAAAATGAAATAACGCATTATATGATGCTCAACATGATTATAAAAAAATAAATAGTACAAAAAAGATAATGTATGATTTCTCAGCACGGATTTATTTCATATTTATGGATAAAAAGCAAAATTGAAATGTTTAGAAGAAAAAGATATCATCAATCAATAGAAACAGTGGTATTTCACGTGTAGAATAAAAGGTATGCTTTGTTAGATTAGATTAAATTTTATTTTAAATGCATTCAATTTATTTTTCTTTGTATTAATATTCCTGAATAATAAAATAATGAAAATTTATAACAAGAATATTTTTTAATGAGAAAAGAAAAAATACAATTATGAGTTACAGGCTAGAGTACACCGCGAGTCGGGTTGTGCCCGACATTTGACCTCTGCAAGTCAACTCCAACCCTGCCAAAATAAAAAAATCCTCAACCCAAAACTCAACACAATTCGACCCAAAACTTACCCGATCCGAGCCTGAAGTGAAAGAAAATTAATACACATTGGAATACAGTAATGGAAAAGTAGTCTGAAGTTATGCCTCTAATATCAATATAATCTTATTTGTATAAAAATAAACATATATACACTCATTAATATTCTACTTAGCATTTTTCCTTTGGGAATATCTATATATATATTCTTTTGAAAAATCGGATCAACTAGACTTGAACCCGAAACATTTAAAGTCAACCCCAAACCGATCCAAAACGCCACAAATTAGCGTCAATTCGACCCGAACCACATCTGGGGCAAAAACGAAACTTGTCACATATACTGCCATCAAGTGACATTAGAAAAAAAATTATATGTTGGATACTATAATTTACAATATTAAGAAACAGATTACAGTTATAGATTTGTTTCACCAAAAACTGTGGCTTGGCACTTTTTTGCCCCGACCCCCTCATTTTCACTATAAAGAAATTTACACCCACCCCGTACTTTCAAAAACTTTTTTCTTAAACTAAATATTTTTAAAAAGCCATAATCTTATTTCAAAATTTAATCGCCTACTGGCAAAGTTATAGCAAAAACCCGACTTTTTTTTTTTTTTTTTTTTTTTGAAAAGTTAAAATAAACATAAGTTTTTTATTTAATTTGTGTGAAAAGTCTTTTTTGAAAAGTTAAAAATATTAATATTTTAAATTTTGTTTTTGTATCTTTTAAAAAAATAAATAGCTAATTATATAGTTTTGCTTTATGAGATTTTTGTTATTCAATAGAATTTCATAAAATGTTTTAAATTATTATCCTACAACTAATAAGCAATATTTTACTGTTAAATTATTAAGATAGTTTTTTATTTGATTTGTTAGTTATATATGAGTGTGATAAGTAGTAGATTTGTTCATATAAATTAAAGTGTTCCTCATTTTCATATTTTCTTATATGTAATTGCTATTTATAAATATTTTGTCCGTTTAAAAATGTATGCAAAACAAGAAAATGTTAAAATAATTAAATTATTACATGCGAAAAGCATTAGATGGAGAAAATTACGTCATATTTTAAAAAACCCAAATAATAATATTGCCAAACACTTTCAACTGAATAACATAAACATGATAATACACGTGAATATACACGTGAATAATAAATGAGGGGAAAAAAAGCAAACTTTAAAATAAGTAAATTATTACAAGCATTGCATAAGAAATGCATTAAATAAGAAAATTATGTCATATTTAAAACGATTTTCTTATAGCGTCTGAAAAGAAAACTTTTCTTCTAGACGTTATTATAAAAGTCCGTAGGCAGCGACATTTTTTACTTTCAATTTTGCTAATTTTTAAATGTGTGATTAAACTTACTTAATCAATCACGAAATAAGGCGTGTCAATATTGTCGTGACCGTAGTGAATGCAGTCTTGAGAACCAAAAAATCTTCAGTTAAATGGAAATGAATGGCAACCCGATTACAGAAGATCACCACTGGTCATTAAATCTTATGTAATCCGGTAATATTTTTAAAACAAAGCAAATTAGTACGTCTTTAAAACCTGAGGGGTCTGGACAGGTGTTTGCAGTTCGAAAGTGGCAAATCTCCCCCCCCCCCCCGCCCCAAAATCGTTATGTCATTCACAGTTTAAATGAAATTTTGTTTGCTTATTAAGAGTACTTTTTGAAATATTACTTAAAGAGCTTTTTCTTTTCAGTTGTACTAAAACTTAGTAATTTTTTTTTTCTCTAAGTACTGTTGTTTTTCCCTAAAGTCTTTTCTTTGAATTACATATTATAAATAATTTCTAGCAAATAAATTACATCAATTAATATATGAATATATTTTTAAATATGTAGATTTTTCTTTAATTTCCCCCACTTGGTTTTGACACATGAAAACATTTCTATCCTTACAAGCATGGGAATTTCGGATATTATTAGGATCCAAATAAACAAATAGTTTTTATTATTGTTTTCCCACTAAAAGTAATCCCTCCTTGAATAAAAGTTGATTGCTAACTTATTGTTTGTTTTTATCTCCTTAAATAATATATATATATATATATATATATATATATAAGAAGAAAAATCTTATGCGATTTATTCCCTATTCAGAAAGTCTAAAAAATTCCTTTAAACAGTATAAGAAATTAAATTATCCTTAGTTTAATCCAATATAAATGAAATTATGATTGCTTATTAATAATTATTTTTTATATGCTAACCCACGTACTTCAAAATTGTTTAAACTTACCTTCGGTATGGAATCCATTTAAATATTTCGATACAAATTATGGAGAGTTACAGACATTCTTGAGAAATAAGATAATGAAAATTTATAATGAAACTGGTTTGAATGAGTGTCAATTCAATATGCCATTTATTTATAACTAGGATATTTTTTAACGAGAAAAGGAAAAAGATAAAAGGCAAGTAACAGATTTGAAATTTAACAAGACCAGCGAAAGAAATCTTCACAATTATGAGTTTCAGGCAGTGCGAGACAGACAGTATGAGTTACAGTCCAGCGCGAGTCGGGTCTGCAAGTCACGTCTGCAAGTATGAGTTACAGTCCAGCGCGGGTCGGGTCTGCAACTCAACGTCTGCAAGTCAACCCCAAGCGTCCCCCCCCCCAAAAAAAAATAAATCATCAATTATCCAGAGGCAAATTTGGGGGTCCTGGGCACATATGCGTATGCCCCCCCCCCCCCACACACACCGTTGCTTACAAAGGCCTTGAATAAAAAAAATATATATAATATCGAAAGAAGTACTTTTTAAGATAACCACTGTTGAGTTTAATAATTTCTTTAAAACATCAATTAAAAAAGTTAAATTTGATAATCATTAATTTACTTTTAAATAATTGTTTGATAATTATGAATTTATAATTGAATTTTATAATAAACAGTGTGGTGCTAATTACCTTTCTCTATGCAAGTCCATATATCTGGAATGATAAAGTATGCAACAACTAATAATAAATTTACAGCAGTAAAAGGTATAATTATTTGGAATATTGGCATATCCTATTAATCAAATAACTTTTTTCTTTCAAATGCCCTGTCGTAAATCAGGCACTGCAATTATCTCGATCAGATAGTGCTGCTATTATTTTTCAAAAAGTTATTCAATTTTTTCAAATTTAAAGTATCATAACTCGGTGAATTTTGATCGTAACAGAATGGAATTTTTACTGTTGTACTTGTAAGAGCATTATCCCCCCTTCCCCACAGTTCTACAATAATTTTGTAAGGAAAGTATGAAAAGAAAGTTGCGAAAAGTTACAAATTGTAGGAAAAGGTGTGGTTTTAAAATTTTCATTAAACGATTTTCAACTAAATAGTTTTACCACAAGAATAGTGTTTTTGCTTGATTAAATCATAAAACTTCATAAAACCATTTAATAATATCAGTAAAAACTTTATCTTAAAAATTTACAATGGTGCATTCTGTTTGCAAATTTTAATTACCTTAAAATTTTTTCTTTGATTAGCCCAAAGAGAAAGAGACAGATATATTTTTGTCCATTCAGATGAAATTTCGTTATTTTTTGTCTCTTTTTCTTTCTTTTAACCGTGATGGTTTTAATCATGGTTTGAAAAACAATTTAAAATACTATTTACAAACATTATGTGAGCTTGTTCTTTAAAAGTAGCAGCGAACTTCGGTTGTATCCACGAAACTTATAAAATTGAGGCTATAAAAATATAATATTGTGGCTTAGCCATAAAAAGTATACAGATGATCTCTGCAATAGTATATTTGATTTTTAATAAATCCCGGTTACAAAGAGAGAGAAATTTGATTTCCAGTATAGTAAACCAACAAAAGTTTGGTACATGGTCTGCCCGTTTTCTGATAGCTTTAATGAATTTTTATTTAATGAAGTTATTTTTAATGAAAGTTTTTATTAATGAAGTTTTGCTCTATTCTAAACAATATTTCTACAGATCTAATAAAGCATTTTAGTTATAAAATTATCTATACCTTTGGAATGCATCAATTATACTTTTGTTTTTACTCAGGACTGGATTTATCTTGCTGATCGCATTCAATTTCATAAGAAAAAGTTTATTTTCTTTCATCTATCTTGACAACCCATTCTCTCGTTATTTTTTCAGTATTATCAGTAAAAGTAATAGTAAAGTAAGTAGAAAAACTGTATATTTTTATATGAAAATCGATTTAGATTTTAAAATTTGTTTTCGTTTCAAATTAAGCAGTTTTACATTTAAATTCTTTTAAAATTCTGCTTCTTTAAAGTAAACTGAACAGAGTCTTGAATGAAATATGGAAAAATTATCTGATCTTTTGCAGACGTGCAGCATTGATTTTCATACGATAGTATGTGTTAAAAACTAGGAAATGAAATTCCTTTGGAATGTGTGGAAGAATTAGTGCATTCTGCAATGCATTACCAATTATTTTAATTACAAAATTGAGAATTAAATTAAGACATTATTCTCCTTCAAAATTATTATATGAACATGAAAAAAAATATATTACTTATTATCGCGAAAAAAAAAAAGACAGTAATGCGAAAAAAAAAAAAAAAAAACACAGGGACAATTTGAAAGTCAAGGACAGGGTGACGTACTGCAGCGTACTGCCCATCTCCTCGATCGGTCTTTTCCGTGTATTCTATTTACCATGACAAAATCCATCCCATATGAGATGAGACTGGACTTCCCCTGCCCTCAATCCCCCTTACTGCGTTGACAGCCGAAGAAAGACATGGGCGTGTTTAGAAAGGGGGAATGAAAATGCAAGCGAAGAACAGAAATCCGGAAAAAATTTTACTGAAGAAGAGCCTTAATGAGTTTTTCGGATTCTGGTTCTTGAAAGTTTAAGGATTTGGCAACTGTTAAAGATCTGGATAGCTGCAGGCGACTATTTGATATTCATTTTTTTTAAAGGATCTTTTAGTTTAGCTCTGTATGCTATGATCTAGTTGTTTTATTTCATGAACTTGGAGTGGAAATAGACTCAGTCAATCTGTCTTTTCGGAATATTTTGGGAACTGTTTTTAAGGGCAATTGTCATCAGGGTAGATTGTCATCAACATCATTTCATGATAAAAGGTCTTCAATGCTAAGATAGTCAGGTATTGAAATTTTAAGATTTTATAATTAATATGAAATTTAAAGGTTAAGAAATTAAGACATATATTTTTATCTTTCTTTTGAAGGATTTACATATTTTTTTGCAGACTTTTTGCAACTTTTCGCTTTCTCCTGTTCTGCATGCAATTTAATTTCCCTCAGGGTGTGGAGATGGTGCCCTTCGACATTCCTCTTCGGGGAGTTCGAACAGCCCTCGGTTCCGTCTCGGGAGGGTGACCCTTGACCAGTAAATGTCAGAGAACTCTTTCGGGGGGAGTTGTTGGGAGGGAAATTCATTCATTTTAAAAATCTGACTGAAAGTAATTTAATTTGTTTGAAATTTACAGAATACAGGTTACATCCAGCGCAGCTCCGGATAGCTAAGCAGGAATTTGACTATATGCTTGAGAAAGGTATCTGTAGGCCATCTAAAAGTAATTGGGCCAGTCCATTACATATGGTCCCTAAAGGCGTTTCGGATTGGAGACCAACTGGGGATTACAGGGCACTTAACCGAATTACTGTACAAGACAGATACCCCATTCCTCACATTCAAGATTTTACTTATATGTTAAAAGGTAAAAAAATATTTTCTAAAGTGGATTTAGTTCGTGCTTATCATCAAATTCCGGTTCATCCTCCCGATATCCATAAAACTGCTATTATAACTCCTTTTGGTTTGTTTGAATTTCCATTTTTAAACTTTGGGTTATGCTCTGCAGCGCAAACGTTTCAACGCTTTATAAATGAGGTATTACGAGGTTTGGACTATTGTTTTCCGTATCTCGATGACATCTTAATAGCGAGTGAAACTCACGCTCAGCATATGCAGCATTTAGAGGAAGTTTTTAAGCGGTTTAGAGATTACGGGATTATAATTAATGAATCTAAATGTGAGTTTGGCAAAGAAACTATAGATTTTCTGGGTCATACTATAGATAGCCAAGGCTGTGTTCCACACAAAGATAAAGTGAAAGCTATACTTGAATTCCCAAAACCAAAAACTGTGAGCGATCTCAGGAGATTTTTGGGAATGGTGAACTACTATCATCGTTTTGTACCCCATATTGCAGAAATATTAAGACCACTAAATGTGTTCTTAAATGGAGCAAAAAAGAGGGATAAAAGAGAAATTCAGTGGGATGCGGATGCAGAAAGCAGTTTTGAGCAAGTTAAGCAAGCTATAGCTAATGCGACTTTGCTTTATCACCCTTCTCAAAATGCGAAGCTTGCACTTATAACTGACTGCAGTGATTTTGCTATGGGTGGGGTGTTACAAGAAGTTACGCCCGATGGTCCGAAACCACTTGGATTTTTCTCTCGTAAGTTGTCCCCTACACAGTGCAAATATTCAACATATGACCGGGAATTGTTGGCGGCATATTCTGCGATCCAATATTTTAGGCATATGTTGGAGGCTCGGGTATTTACGTTGTATGTAGATCACAAACCCCTAATTTTTGCATTTCAGCAGAAACAAGAGAAATGTTCCCCTAGAAGGCTTCGGCAATTAGACTTTATATCTCAGTTTACTACGGATATACGTTACTTGCCAGGCAAGGGAAATTTTGTTGCTGACAGTTTATCTAGAGTTTGTGAGATTCAATTTGCGTCACTTGCAGATTTTGAGTTGTGGGAAAAGTTGCAAACAGAGGATGAGGAGCTAAAGGCTATTTTGGACGGAAAGGCTGAGTTTAGTGAAAATTTAGCTAAAGTACAAATGCCGGATGCTAAGACATTATTGTATTGTGAAACTTCTGGTGATGTGAACAGGTTTTATGTCCCTCAGACCTTGAGATATAAGGTGTTTGAGTCAATGCATGGGCTGTCGCATCCAGGAATACGGGCTTCTAGGCAGCTAATCTGTTCGAAATATATTTGGCCAGGGCTAAATAAAGATGTTGCTGTGTGGTGTAGAGCGTGTATACCCTGTCAAAGGACTAAGGTACACCTGCATACTAAGTCTCCTTTGGTGAAATTTTTCGTTCCAGACGAGAGATTTGCTCATATACACATAGATATCATTGGTCCCTTACCTCTAGTACGTGGATTCAGATATTGCCTAACTATGATTGATAGGTTTACCCGGTGGCCAGAGGCAGTACCTATTGTGGATATGACTGCTGAAACTGTTGCTCATGCTTTTGTTCAGACGTGGGTTTCCCGTTTTGGTACGCCTCAGAGGATAACATGCGATAGGGGTAAACAATTTGAGTCCATACTTTTTGAAAGTCTGGCAAGAATGCTAGGCTCTGTTATAGCTAGAACTGCTTCGTATAGGCCCCAAACGAATGGTTTGGTGGAGCGACTTCATCGACCTTTAAAGCAGGCCTTAATGTGCTATAAGGTAGATTGGTTGGAAGCACTCCCCCTGGTTTTGCTGGGTCTACGGACAACAGTACGTGCGGACCTAGGTGCATCTACAACTGAGCTGACGTATGGAACGACTCTACGGCTTCCAGGCCAGTTGTACGAGGATAGCCCCTTCTCAGACCCACCGACTTATATTTCAAAACTACAAAAAATTATGTGTTCCTTGAGACCTTGTCAACCTTTAAGGCATGGGCAGCAAAAGATCTATGTTCCGAAAGAACTAAAGAACTGCACCCATGTATTTGTACGTAGAGGTCCTTTTAAGAGATCTTTACAACCGACTTACGAGGGTCCATTCAAAGTCGTAAAACGACTGCAGAAAGATTTTGTGGTTTCTATCGGGAACCAGGAAAAGATCATAAATATTGATCGTTTAAAACCTGCGTTTCTGTTGAATGAGGATGGTGAGCCTGATCCTACAACTTATATAACGAGATCGGGAAGGAAAGTTCGTTTTCGTCTCCCACGTGTTGTGTGAGACTGGCGGGGGAGTCATGTGGCGACGCTAATTGTGCTAATTCGCCTTATTTGAAAATGGAAGAGGAAGCATAATCCATTTAAGTTTCTCCAGCGGAGCAAAAGAGCGTTCTCACATTTGGCGAAAGTTTGGCGGTTGGAAAGTTTTGCCAAGTATAGACTGACGGTGGATTCGACCGGAATCTTTGACACTTGCTCTTCGGCAGTCTCCAGTGATGCATCGTGATTTTAGAGCGGCTGCTGGAGCGGCTATTAAACATTATATTTATTTATTAATTAATTATGTTTATTTGAATATGTTGAATTTTATATATTTTGTTAAAGTAATAAAGTCGTATATAGTAAATTATGCCGTCGTATAAATAACCACAGCGCAACCTTTACATACCTACATATGTTCCATTTATTTACCTCCAAACCAAACTTTTCAGTCAGCACATCTAAATAATCTCCTTCTCCAACTCCCGACTCCATACATCCTTGTTGGAGATTTTAATGCACATAGCCAACTCTGGGGCAACCGTGACTCTAACCAACGTGGTGATATTATTGAAAAATTTATTTCTGACAACGGCTTATGCCTGCTCAATAATGGTGATCACACTTATTTTCATGAACCAACCCGTACTTTCCATGCAATAGACCTTACAATTTGCTCCCCAATACTCTATCCATTCTGGAATTTCTGGGTCTCTAATGACCTGCACGGCAGTGACCACTTTCCGACTTTTATTACCCTGACTACTCCTGATAGGGATTCTTATAATTCTACCAATCGTTATATTTATGACAGAGCCGACTGGCCAACATTTACAGCACTTGCAAACATCACAGCTCACATGATACAGGGGGATATTGACAATGCACTTGATAATATAACTCAATGTATTATCAATGCTGCAGATTCTAGCATTCCAAAAACAGCATCCATACGTAAGCACAGAAAGCCATGGTGGAATAGTGATTGCCAAAATGCCAAGAAAAAACAACAGAAGGCTTGGGGAATATTTCGGAGGTACCCAACTAATACTAACTATACGGCATATAAAAAAGCAAAGGCTGAAGCTAGAAGAATACGACGCAAAAGCCAGCGTGAATCCTGGATCAACTACATCTCAAGCATCAATTCCAATACATCAAGTAAAGAACTATGGAATAAAGTAAAAAAATGTATGGGCCTATACTCTGATAATCATATTTCTATTTTAAAGCATAACGGTCACACCATTTCATCACCTAAAAACATTGCTGAGACAATAGGTAGTACCCTAGCATCTATTTCATGCTCTGACTCATATCCAGAACCTTTTTTAACATACAAAAGACAAACTGAAAGAACCAGGATTAATTTTAACTCTCATCACTCATATGCATATAATGAGCCATTTCTAAAATCAGAGATTATAAAATGCTTGAGAGATAGCCATTTATCTGCGCCAGGTCACGATGGGATTACATACATTATGCTCAAGCACCTTTCTGCTCTATCCTTGAATAATCTTCTCTCCTTTTTTAATAGGATATGGATGGAGCAGACTTTTCCTAATGCTTGGTGCAGAGCGATAATTATACCTTTTCCTAAACCAGGAAAAGGTGCTACAAATCCCAATAATTACAGGCCGATTGCACTCTCTAGCTGCCTTTGCAAACTCCTTGAAAAAATGGTAAATTGCCGCCTCATCCATATTTTAGAAACTAACAATAGCCTTGCTGCATTTCAAAGTGGATTTCGACGTGGTTAGTCAACTATCGATAATTTAATCCATTTGGAACATCATATACGGACAGCCTTTATAAAACGCAACCATTTGGTCTCAGTATTTTTTGACATGGCAAAAGCTTATGACAGAACATGGCGTTATGGGATTCTTCGCGATCTTTTTAACCTTGACTTTCGTGGGAACCTTCCAATTTTTATTAAAAACTTTCTTGCCATCCGACGATTTCAAGTTCGAATTGGAGGAATCCTATCTAGTTTTTATGTACAAGAAGAGGGTGTACCTCAGGGCAGTGTCTTGAGTGTCACTCTCTTTGCTATTAAAATTAACAACATCATTAAACAACTTCCTCCTTCTGTGAAGGGAGATCTCTATGTTGATGACTTCCACATTATGTGTACAGGACAGGATATTCGTTTTATTGAGAGACAATTGCAAATTGCAATCAAAAGTATTCTTAGCTGGACTAACAAAAATGGTTTCTTAATTTCTCATGACAAAACATCTTGTGTGCATTTCTGTAGACGAAGGGGTCTGCATCCAGATCCTGAAATTTTTATTGATTCTACTCAAATTCCTGTTGTGGACAACGCTCGTTATCTCGGCCTAATTTTTGACAACAAACTTACTTATTTATCACATATTTTACAGTTACGGACAAAATGCGAAAAATCCCTCTGCCTACTTAAAGTACTTTCCAATACTTCTTGGGGAGCTGACCGTACTGCTCTCCTTAAAATCTATAGAGCTGTGATCCGTACAAAAATCGACTATGCCTGCCAGGTGTATGGTTCTGCTAGTAAATCTGTTCTTAAAAAACTTGACACTGTGCACCACAGCGCACTTCGTGTCTGCTCTGGTGCATTTCGTACGTCTCCAATTTTAAGTCTCTATTTTGACTGTAATGAGCCATCATTACACCAGACTCGTGAAAAACTCTCATTAGAATTATATTACCGTGTCCTCTCTCATCCTGGTCATCCTCTTCACACCTATCTTTTAAATACTGACAATGATATTCTTTATCAGCATCGACCTTCATGCATCCCATCTTTTGGAGTCAGAATGAGAGATATCATCAATAATGGTCCTTTGAATAATATTGAGGTGAGTCCATGTCCTTTGCACGTGCTCCCTCCTTGGAATCCTCCTAAAATCACCTCTCTCCATCCTTTTAAAGGTTATGACAAAAACAACTTGGCAGCTACTGTCTTCCAACAATTATTTGCTGCACATCGTGCAAAATATAATAGCTATAATGACATTTATACAGATGGTTCCAAGAGTGGGGATACTGTCGGTTGCGGGGTTTTTATTGATAACAATAGTTTCAGTTATCGGCTTCACTCTTCAATGTCAGTCTTTACGGCAGAGCTGATTGCGATAGAGAGAGCCATGTTACATGTATCTCATCATCATAAAACATCTTTTATCATATATACTGACTCAAATAGTTCTATTGACGCAATGAAATCTTTTAAAAAGCATCCGTATGTCTCAGCCATCCTGGATTTTTATTATAAATTGACTAGACGTGGTCATAATATTTTATTTTGCTGGGTACCTGGACACATGGGTATTCCTGGAAATGAAAAAGCAGATGAGGCGGCAAAACTTGCTCTTAATCCATTACACCATAAAATTCCATTCTCAGACATTAAACACTTTATAAAACACTTTATTCATAAAAAATGGCAAGAAAGTTGGGATTCAGAACACAATAATAAGCTGCACCATATCAAACCCACAATCATGACCTGGCCTCCGAGCTATCCTAGAAAAACAGATGTTCTGCTGACTCGTCTGAGAATTGGACATTCAAGGATCACTCATAAACATCTTTTACTTCGGGAGGACACACCCATGTGTCCACACTGTCATTTTGATTGCTTGACTATTTTTCATCTTTTAACTGACTGTCCAGGCCTCCGGCACCTGTACAGAATTTATTTTAATTCATCATCACCAATCTTGACTAACCTCATTGGGGAAACACCTCATGGGGCACTCTTTCATTTTTTAAAACATTCTGGGTTTTATTTTGATATCTAGTTTTTATATACCCTTCATGTTTTATATATAACAATGTTAGTTTATATTTTTTTATCTGGACAGCTGGATGGGGTAACCCCATCCAGGTGATTTTTCTTAATATTGTATTTTTGTACATTACTTTTTTAAGAATTCTTTATATTTATATTTATATTTGTTTTATACACTTGTGACTATATCTGGATGGGTAACCCCTTCCAGATAGCGTTCTCATTAAACTTTGTTTCCTTTTTTTACTTTTGTTCATATTAAATTTTGTGGTTTTTTAAAAAATATATATATATTTTTTCTTTGGCGCAGCTTGTCCCCTATGGGACCTTGTGCCATTAAACTCCATACAACCAACCAACCAACTTACTTTTGTTGGTACTAAACACTTAATTTCATAATCATCATTTACATCAGTAATAATACCATGAAACTTTAAATAGTCATATTTTACAATCACCCATTGGCCACATTGTAAATTCTCAGTTTCTGGTACTGAACATAAACCGTTCTCTTCATTATCACTTGCATCTTCTCCTGCATCATTATTTACTTTATATGAAACACAAATTCTTTATAGGAATCATGTTGTGGGTATGGTTGTAGTAGATGCTGGCATTTTTTATGGCTTCAACAAAATGTATTTGTTGAGTGCCCTTCACTGTTGGTAGATTGTCCCACAGTAACAAAACATGTTCTTTTGTTTTTCTCAATTTCCTCATCTGATACATGGAGTATGCTTACTTTTGTTTTGCCATGAACAATTTTGGCAAAATCAGCAGCATTCCTTACAATTGCTTTTTTAGCATGTACTTCATTCCACACATATCGTTTTACAACAGCACCAATTCCGTCTCCAGCACCTTTTCCCAGAATGAATCATTCACACGTTTTTTCATAATTAAACGCACTGATAGTCACTCTGATAGTTCTTTTAAGAGAACATCACCGTTTCTTATTGCAAAAACATTCCAATCTGTATTTGAAGATGGTTACTCACTTAAACTACAGTCTGGAGATTTGCTTGTTGAGGTTTCTAAAGCCAAACATTCACAATTTCTCTCAAATTCAACAACAATAGGATCTTTCTCTGTTTCTGTTCAGGCCCATCAAACTCTTAATACAAGCCGTGGTGTAATATCTGAACCAGATCTTTTATTCACTACAAAAGACGAACTCCTACAAAACTTAAAACATGAAAATGTCATAGATGCACGTCGTATTACTATCCGTCGGAATGAGAAAGTGCTTCCTGCGAAGCACATTATTCTGACTTTCAATAGCCCTACATTGCCAACCAGAATTAAAGCTGCCTACCTGAGCTGTCCTGTCCGACCTTATATACCTAATCCACTCCGTTGTTTTAAATGCCAGCGCTACGGTCATACTACAAATACCTGTCGTGGTTCTGTTACCTGTGCACGTTGTGCAGAAGTCGGCCACGATGGTAAGTCATGTGAAAAGCCTGAATGTTGTACAAACTGTAAGGTGACCATACAGCATACTCCTGCTCCTGCCCAAACTGGACACGTGAAAAAGAAATCCTTGCAGTTAAAATTGCTCAAAAACTTTCTTATCCTGAAGCTCGAAAACTTGTAGAATCCAGAACACCATCTGTAGGAGTTTCCTATTCCAGTTTACTTAAGCAACAAACAAAATCCTTAAGACATATTAGCACCCAAACTGAATTTTCTTTACCAGCAAATGATTTTTCTATGACAATAACTAGCACTAAAACGAAGAAAACCCGTGATGCGTGCTGTCCGACTTTTAAAAAAGCCATACCTGATCTAGAACGTTGGGCACCATCATCAGAACCTGTGAAAATAGAATACCCTAATAATCTTCAATTTAAACAGTCAACCAAACATGAGTCTGGAAAAACTTCCGTTTCATCTGCAAACAAAATAGAAAAACCTGTTTCCTCTACTCAAAAAGCAAACCAAAAATCATGTGCACAGAAAGAGAGAAAGAAAACCTCAACCCAAGCCTCTTCACAGTGGAAAACTGTGAAGAGAAAAAACAAGAAATCATGTCTCAGCCCATTAATAACCAATACGAAGGATTCCAAACAGCTACTCCACTATATGGAAGACGCTATGGAGTCCGACAATTATGACACTGATACAGATGAAGAAAATACTGTTTTTGAGGAATTTGAGCCGACATGAGTTAATTATTTTTGTTTTTTAATATTCTGTGTGTAAATATACCAGTTTTTCTGCATTATTTAGATATTTTATACTATTTTAGATAAATGTTACTATACAGAATGTAAAGATTTGTTTGTGTTTTTTAAACATCAGTATGAAGTAATTTTAGTGATTTTAATTACATATGTCATCCCATTACTTTTTTCATTAAACTGTGTTCTTTTAATTATTTTTTTGACAAGGTTTTGGATAACTTCTTTATATAATTTTATGTACTTTATTCACTTTTTCTTGGCACAGCATGTTCCAGAAGGGACTTTGTGCCATTAAACTCTATTCAACCAACCAACCAACCAACCAGCACCTTTTCCATGAGCTGTTGAAAAAAAATGTCCAATTAAACTCATTGAGATTGAAGTCTGATTTAATTGCTGTCATATTTGCAAAGTTGTATTTTAGTTTAAATTGGCCAGCACAACCATCAGAAAAAAAACAGATACACTTTTGACAAATACATTTTCTTGGAGATGCTCTGATCAAATGATGATCAAAATAAACGTGTACAAGTTTGAATGAATGTGTGCAGCAGAAATGGATATAATTGCTTTTGAAGATTTTGTAAAGTTTCCGAAATGGTTTCTTCAACTGTTACTTTTTCAAAACACTTATCAACATTTTTCCATTGACAGTAACTTATCACGAGTTCTGGATTATGGTCTTCACTTTCAAATAATTCTTCAATTTTATTTTCACACATTGGACATTCTGAATTCATACATTCAAATGATGAGGTATCACAGCAGAGAAAGTCAATGAAATTCTTTACAAGTACGTTAAGTGCAGGAAGTACATCAGCTGTTGCCTTATGAATTGCTTGAAAGTTTTCATGACAACGGCAAATGCAGACATTTTGAGGAATATCTTTATATTGTTTTATGAAAGTAGGCCTTAAAGCTGCAAATGATGATTTCCCAATTTGTATATCCGGAAAAGCTTCTTTGAACAAACAAAAGGCTTCTCTTACAGTAAATAGCAAATGTTGCCTAGGATTGATGATAGTGGTATGATCTTTTTTACGTCTAACTAATGCAGATTTAGCTGAAGGATCCACTCTACTAATATCTTCACGAACATAAAAATCTGCAACAAGTTTCTGAGTTTCAGAATCTATGTTTCTATTACCTTTATAAGATTTTTCGGTCTTTGGAACAATATCAGAGTTTTGAGCAAGTATTACAATTACTCTCAACTTTTTAGTTGGAGAGCTGGGAAGTTTTTTTCAACACGTTTCACCATTTTTCTAAAAGTTTGTGGAGTCAAAGTTTTTTTTAATTTTCATTACCACATCTGAGTTTTGTTAGTAGTCTACTTTTTCTCTTTCTTAGTTTTGCTTTTTCTCTTGCCAAAGCTTTTGCTGACTCTAAAGACATTTCTTTCACTTTATCATAATATATTTTGTTTTGTTCCTTTCTCATCTCTATATATTCAATTTCATTTTTGTGTTTTTCTCTCCACAATCTTTGGCGTTCAACAGAATTTTTTCTGCTCTTTAAAACAATTTCATCCATAAAAAATACTATAAGAATCCTTCTTTTATGAAACAATCTTTTCCTTAAGAATCACTATTATTAATGTTGGAAAACGTCTGTCTGTCTATTAGCGGATAAAGACTGCGAGCGAAGCTACCAGCAAAGTGCTTTTTATGTCAAAAAATTCAGAAAAATCCGGGCATTCCGGAGTTATAGTTTTCGAATGAGTCCGTTCGCAATTAAGGGAGTTATTAATTAACAAAACTGTTTTAATTAAACATTTCTTCTGCGACAAAGAAATAAATTCATTCCTGAGTACATTCAGACCTCGAGGCGAGGCTAGCGAATAGAGCGACGACCAATCGGCTTCTGTCTTTTTCCGGGCCTTTTGGCGAGGCTAGCAGGAAATCCAGTAAACATCACGTGACTTTTATAGACTACGGGTATTCAGGGGGCCGCCATATCTCAGAATCTGAGGGGTGCAGACCTACCGTGCTCGCGCATTTCAACGTAAAAATATATCAGCTTTCAGAGAATCTAAAAATTATTCTGATATCTTCATTACGAGCTTAGATATTATTACGAGCTGAGACATTATTTAATTATTGATATTTCAACTATGCCCAGACAAAAATAATAAATTAGAAGCAGACGATTGGGAACAGAAGATTCTCTGGTAAGATGTTCAAGCTGAGTGCGGGCGAGATATTATGATTTTAATTTAACATTTTTTTTTATTCGTCCCTAGCGTTTGATTGTGTTTATGTATAGAAATTACCAGTATTTTCGAATAATAAATTCAGAGTTTCTTTTTTCTTTTTTTTTCAGTTCTAAGTTTTTCAAGTCGTCTTTGAACAAGTACTCCGGTAGTCTAATAGTCTAATTCAGTTGTCTGAGGAAAAGTAGTGTCATCTTTTTCTTTTAGAGTGGCAACCAGATATTATGACAGGGAAAAGCGGGCTTCGCCCATTATCAAATTTTATTTTTTAAGTTTTTCTACAGGTCCCTGTCTTTGATTAGAACTCAGGTAGTCTAAATCAGTCGTTTGAGGAAAAGCAGTGTCATCGCCCCTCCTCCTCCCCCCTTCAGGTTTTTTTTCTCTTAAGTATGGTCCGTTTCTATAGCTAAGAAACTATGTTACGGATTTCCACCAAACTGATTCCAAACATCATAATTAAAGTAATAAGGACCCTCTATAACATTTTTAAAAGTTTCTGAGTTTATACCACTCTTTTCGAATAATAATATCAGATTTTATATTTTTATTTCACAATATCTCGAGTTCTACGAGTCCAATCGGAACGCGGTTTGGCTCATTCGACTCAATATCGATAGAGGATACTAGAGCTTATCGGTTTTAGTTTGTTTTTCACCACCAGGGGGCGTTTTATTATCTCTGTTTCTATGGCCCGGATTACGACGGGGTATGGCTCATTTGACTCGACATCAAAAGCCTTGCCAATTTCAGTTATGATCGTATAAACAGCTTGCGCCACCTGGTGGTGGAAGGTGGAACTAACATATACTGCAGCGCGTGCGCAGCACAACTGCTATACGGTGCCGCATGTTAGGAAAATCAGAACATGTCCAAGAAATAGTCCCTCATTTCTTAACATTTGGTCTCATCATTCTGCACACCCTTCATAAACTTATAGTTTAATATTTATTTAAAGTTTAATAGTTTCTGAAGTTATTATCTGTTGAGTATATTTAAATTATGTTTTCATTCTTTTTATATTAAATAAAACGGAATTTTATTCAGGAAAACCTTCATAAAATATGTCTTTGTTTCAGTAATTAAACCTTACTTTGTATTCAAAGTTTGTTAAAACAAATATCATTTTTATTCAGATTTTCATAAAAATACACTTAAAGACTAAGGAATAAACTTACTTGTTAAATTAATCTGGTCATATTGTTTCTGTCTTAAATGGAAATATTAATTTAATCTTTGCTTTAAATTAATCTTTAGTTTTTCGTTTTGCTGTTTACAATACGTGACTTCGTAGCTCCCGGTAACTTCCCTTGATTGCATCACCCGATACGATACATCGATTCCGATCTACATCATCATAGTTAGCTTGAATACCAAGAGATGGCGTTGTTATGACGTAATCACGGTAAGTGTCAGGAGGCTAACGCTGGAGCGATGTTTTGCATAATGCAACAGTAAAGACGTTCTAGAGATTTCCGGAAGATCGTAATGAGCATGCGTAGAGCAGTGACTCGGGAAAGTAGTGGGATATATATGGTTACGTTTGCAGTGAGCGATATCTTCTTCTTCTTTTCGCTCTTTCATTCATCAGTTGTCGTTCGTCTCTCTGTTTTGTTACCTTCATTCATCATGAATGTAATCAGTGATAGTATTAATGCTTTTTGTGCTTCGTGGAGATGAAGGTTTTTAACAAGTGTTAGTCATGATTCATCTCAGTGAAAGTAAATGCTAAGTTTTAGTGAAAGTCAGCAGTTATATTTAAGTAAAAGAAGTAGTGAAAGGTGATGATGATTTAACGTGAAGGCAATTGGATACATTTCTTTATGAACTTAGTGTGAACAGTAAAGTTGAATGCTTTTGGATTTCATCTTTTTGTCAAGTGAACTATTTGCAAAATGAATTGATATTCTATAGTGTTTTTGCTGCTATATATGACCTTGAAGTTAAAGTTCCAGATAGCCAAAAATGTTTTTATCATTTTTGTCACGTCATGTTGTCCTTAGTAAATTGAATTTGATTTAAGTAATTGTTAAATGTGTGTCATAAGTTTAAATTCAATTTAAGTTGTAATTGTTTTGTAATTGAGTGTTTAAAAATAAATCCTTGGTTATTTTATATGTTATCTTTATTGTTTGAAACCACTACATATATTTATTTAACTTAGTTGTGTTCATCTTTACCTTATTTATCTGGGGTAATAAAAATCGGCCTTTACATTTCCACTAAACGCGTGTTAACTTTGCTATTTTTTCTTTAAACCCCATAGTTATTATTTTCATAATAGTTATCAATAGGTTATGGGCAGGGAAATTAAATTTTTAATATATTTTAGGATATTTATTTTTTATAAAATCTTATCGTATATTTTTACTTAAATCCTGATAGAATTAATGTAGTGGTTATTTAGAGGTCCCTTACTGATCTTTGAGAGGGGGGGGGGGCGTTTTTTTGTAACATTTAAAGTTTAAGTTTAAAGTATAGTTTAAATGTAAGTTTAATGTAGTAAAAATATAAAAGTTTATTTGATTTCAAGTTTTTATTAAATTTTGTTTTAGATACTATTATAATGAATGTTTAGTTTTCTTAAAGATAGTAATAAAAGTTTTTTTTGGACACATGGCGTGATATGTATGGAAAGACTTGTGATCTGGCAGCTAGAGTACATCGCATCTTAAGGGGTAGCAAACTTTAACATAATTTTTTTTTGAAGAGACTCATTCTGGTTGCCGATTCATCGACGAAGAAGGAAAGTCATCAATATTATGGATATGGATCCAATCGAAAGCAGAGAAACATGTTTCTAGACGGCTACGTAGATGTAGTTGTTTCTTTTCGTTTGGGGATGAAACGGACTTGACTCCGTGTGATTATGCTGACTTTTCACCGTCTGGATTTTTGGAATAAATGCTCTTGCAGTAGTGATTTTTTTTTTTTCCAAGTTCATTGTGTTTCTTTCTGGCATGTCTCTAACCAGTGGAGCATGCTGGAGCCCTGTGGTTGTGAAAAATAGCTGAAATTGTTTGATTTTTTTTTTTTTGCCGATGAACTTTGAATTCCTGATCTAATAGATGAGGTTCAAGGACTTTTGGTGTTTTTTGTGTTCTCTTCTGGGATTAAACTGCTGAATTAGGACATTGATATTTTAAATTTTTTTGCTGAGATGTGTGAAAAGAAAAAAAATTGTGTTAGATGACGAAGGCCCACCGTCTGTAAAAGTATACCCTATGCTTTATTTTTTTGATTGTGTTTTTGAATAAATAAAAGTTTGTGATGGATCCTCAAATCTTCTAATGTGGATACAAGCTTAAAGTTAGAAAAGTAAGTTGAAAATTAATTGAAGTTGTAAGATATCGTCGGGTCCGATATAAATTCAGGGCTAGCATTCCCCCTAAAATTCCTAAATTTCCTAAATATTATTTTATCCCCTAAAATTCCTAAAATTCTCCTAAAATTTTCTTCTTGTTCCTAAAAATTCGAAATCGACAAAATTTCACCGAAAAATATCGCAAATTTCGACAAATGGTCACCAAAAAAGACACGTATTTTGTCAAAAGATCGCTAAAATAACGCAAATTTCGTCAAAAGATCGCTAAAATAATGCAAATTTTGTCAAAAGATCACTAAAACAACGCAAATTTCGTCAAAAGATTGCCGAAAAAAGCTAATTTCGACAAACAATCCTGAAAAAAAACTCAAAGTTCATCTAAGGATCGCGACAAACACTAATTTCTGCAAAGGATCGTAAATTTTTTTAAAACATCTCGGGGGGGGAAAAAAAACTAGAATTTCTTGAAAAGATCGTGGAATAAACGTGAATTTCGATTTTAAAAAAAATCGTGAAAAACCCCTCCAATTTCATCCAAAAATCAAGGAAAAAAGATTTCGCCTAAGAATCACGGAAAAAACGTAAATTTCATCAAAAAATTGTGGTAAAAAACGCCAATTTCGTTGAAGGATCATGAAATTTTGTCAATCAATCATGCATATAAGGCGAATTTCGTCAAACGATCGCACAAAAATACAAATTTCGTCAAAAGATTGCAGGGAAATCGCAAATTTTGTCAAAAGATTGCAGAAAAACGTGAATTTTGTCAAAGGATCATGAAAAAAAGCAAATTCCGTCAAAAGGTCACGAAAAAACGTAAATTCCGTCAAAATATCACGAAAAAACATGTAAGTTTGTCAATACATCGTGCAAATAAGGCAAATTTCATGAAAGAATCGCGAAAAAATGCATGTTTCGTCAAAAAAAAAAAAAAAAACACTGAAAAAATGCAAATTTCGACAAAGAAGTGTGAAAAAAACCTTTCAGAAGTTTTTCTGTTTCAGAATTTTTTTTTCTCATAATCACACCCCTGCTTCCTGCCTCTTGTTCTCTAGGTTCACCGAGAACATCCAAAAGAGAGAGAAAGAGAGCATTCATTCTGGTTAGGCTCAATGATACAGGAATTAAAAATTCTAATTAATATAATTGCAGTAAGCATAAGTTGCCAAAACAGTTTGTAATATCAAGCCGGTTATTGTGCAAATTTAAATGCCCTCATTCGCAACAAACAACACAAGCACATGGAACAAGGGCTGAATTCATTGGAATGATGGGAATATTCTTTGGCAGTGTACCACATGTGCCTGTCTAGCACGAAAATACTGTTATTACGTACTTGTAATGTTAAAAATATCGCAAATGCCCCTAAAATTTTCCTTAAATTTGGAAAAAAATTCCTAAAATTTTTCCCTAAAAATTCCCTGTAAATTGTTTGGAATTTTTTTGATTAGTTAATTTAAGTTTAAATAGTTTAAATTTGTGAAAGTTTATTTTCATTTGTAAAAATTTGATATATGATCCTGTTATGTAGAATTTTTTATTGGTTTTAATTTTTAATAGGTTTTCGTTTCAGTTACTTGATGAATTTTTTTTTAAGTTAATGGAATTTTTTTTATAATTGCAGTTTCTTAAAATGTTAGTTTTATTTAGTTTTTTTTTTATGAAGGCACTTAAACTGAAAGATGTAATAAATAGCTTTGAAATAGTTTAAAGTAGGACAATAGTAATCTTAGAGTTAAAATTTTAAAAGCATATTTTTTATTGTTAAAATTTGTCTATCTACAGTTTTTTCTTAATTTTTTTTTTTTGAATTAAATTTAAAAATATAATGAAAAGTAAATTTTGATCTAAAGTTTAAATTGTTAATCTTGACTTCAATTGGATATAATTCCATATGTTTTAGGAGAATGGATTCCTGTATATTGGGTCGGGATTATTGCTTTTAATTGCAATGGTATTTGAACTTGAGATTTACAAGCATTTTTATATGAATAAATTTTTGTGCCTTCTATAAAGTTTAAATTTAATAAAGAAATTCTTATGTTTTATGAATATTAATTTATTAATAGGGGTCATATGAGAATTTTCTAATATGTATTGGGTTTAGCTTTAAGTATAAATTTTTGGGTTGGATTAGATTGATTTCGACCATAATGTTGATATGTTAGAGATTTGAAACCTTTTTACAAATCTTATATCAAGGGGGTTGATTTTTTTTTAGGACAACCAGTTTTGGTTGAGATCTTTATGTGTCTAACCCAGGTTTAACTATTTGTTTAGCTGACTCTGATGTTATGAATAGTTTTGATTTTTAATTGTTTAATTATATTATATTTTTTTTTTGTCAGATGTGAGTTATATATTTTTTTTTACATAATGGACCTGATGATGAAGGACTTTTGATGATTTTTAAGGAAGTTTTTGAACTTATGAAGGAGATTTTAGTGAAGATTTCTTGTTGCAGTAATGAAAAATTGTAATAGATGTGTTAAATTTCTTTATATATATGGTCTCTACCAGGAATTTAGAAGTAATGAATTTTTTTTTTGATTAATTTTTTATTTGAAAATTATATTTTAAGGAATATTTTTAAGTTATGTTTTATCTCTCACCTTTTTTTTAGGGCATCTACCAGGAATCGTGTTAGAATTTTTAAGGTTATCTTTAAAATTTTCTTAGAGTATATTTAACCCTCTAAGCGTTTTGCCCGTATTTTTCCGCTTCCCAGAAACAACTTAAATCGGCTCTAGATAAATATATTTTTAACAAAATTGTATTTTAAGATATATGTAAAATAAAGATATATAAAACATAATTTTAGAAACAAACGGGGAAAGAAAATTTAAATTATTTTAAGTTTTACAAATATTTTTATGAAAATGCAGGAAAGCCCTCAAGACGCTCAGAGGGTTAAGCTTTTTAATTTTTGCTATGTAAGATATGCTCTGTTGGTTAGTCATGTAATTTAGACTTAACCTGTTTAAGAGTCCTGGGAATGATGCTGAGGAGGGGAGAGAATTTATTGTATTTATGTTAATTTAAAGAAATTTTTACATTACGTTAACTCATTAATTGGTTATTTTTGATTAAAATTTTTTTTGGAAATATTTTTTGAAGGATCATTCTAGGTGAAGAAGTGTTTTCAAGCTGGCCCACTGAAACCAGTTTGATCCTAATAATTAGTATATTTTAATTTAGAAGTTTTTTTTTATATATTTTTAGTTTTGCATAACTTAAGAGTTTCTTTTGGTGGAGAGTTAATAAATTTTCAAATTTTTAAGAAAGTTTAAATGAAAAATTGATAAATTTGGAAATTTATATTTTTAGAGTAATATCTATTTAAATAAGTGAGAGGATATGGATATTGAAGTATAAGGAATATCTTATTTGGAAGGGAGGATCTGTTAATTATATAGATTTTAAACTGTGTAAGTTAAGATAAAATATATATTTAAATTTTTGGTATTGGATACATTTTTAAGAGTTTAATGAAAAAAAAAAGGGTCTCCTTGATAAGGGTTTTAGGTAATTTTGAAGGATTGTGACTTAAGGCTCTGCATCAGTAAGAATTGAAATTTCCCCCTGCCATGTTAAACCAATGGTCGCGGATTCCATTCGTATTTGTCGAATATCTCATTAGGAAATTAATATTTTTGACTTATTTTTTTAGTATTCTCTTCTTAAAGGATGTCTCTTATTTTTTTAGTTGTCAAAATATTTCTAAATTATATATATATATTTTTAATTTAGTGCTAAAGTCTTAAGAAGTCAGCGAGATGTGAATAACACTAAATAACTCCAAAACTATTTGGAGTTTTAAAAACTGGAAAACACTGAAATAAAGTGCATGTTCTCATCTATTCATATAAATAAAAAAAATTCGTTTAAGTTTATTTAAACTCTAGATTTTAGACAAATAAGCAGAAAATTGATGAAAATTTCATCCCCCCCCACTAAGCAATAAATCAAGGCAGGAGGAGGACCACAGTTGACCTTTGACAACACACAGGTCGAAAGTCAAGCGGTCGGGAGAACGGTGCTATCTTGGAAACGCATGGGAATTCATTCATTCAGTATGCTTCTAATTTTTAATACAGAACAGAGTCTGATATAGTGAAGATTAAATTATTTTGACAAACTAAGAATATATATATACATATATTGCGAGGGCTTCATTTAAAACTGATTCATATATAAGTTTAATCTTTATTGTATAGGATTCCCTTCTTTATTAAAAAGTATAAAAAATCTCAACTGGAAACTTAAAACTGAATATCGGCAACATTTTAATTGACGTAATAAATTAAATATCTTTTTAAAATAAAGATAAAAAATACAGAGAGAGAAGGTATCTTGCATAGTAAAAATTATGTTTGAATAAAGAGTTTATCAGATTATAAATTATTTATAATATATTTATAATTATAAATATTTTACAATAATTTAATACAAATTATAATTATATTTATATGTTACTGTGTTTATATGTTATATTATAATTTCTACTTCGCAATTATGACATGATTGTTATAATTCTCTGCCACATTGATGTAAAAATCTATGTTATGCTTATATACTGAGTGTCAATTTTCTTGGTATACTGTCGTTTGATGCTGCAGCATAAATTTGAAATAGCATATTTAGTTATACACAAATAAAATACGAATGGGGTATCATTCGAAAGGTTTTTGAAGCGGTTTCTGACGTAGTACACTCAGATTTCGTTAAAACATGTTTTTTTTTATTAAAAATTGCTGTAATTAAAAATTAAATCAGCATTGTTTTCATAAATTAAATAAAAGGTTTTTCTCAAATTTGTGTAGCTACAAAAATGAAATAACGCATTATATGATGCTCAACATGATTATAAAAAAATAAATAGTACAAAAAAGATAATGTATGATTTCTCAGCACGGATTTATTTCATATTTATGGATAAAAAGCAAAATTGAAATGTTTAGAAGAAAAAGATATCATCAATCAATAGAAACAGTGGTATTTCACGTGTAGAATAAAAGGTATGCTTTGTTAGATTAGATTAAATTTTATTTTAAATGCATTCAATTTATTTTTCTTTGTATTAATATTCCTGAATAATAAAATAATGAAAATTTATAACAAGAATATTTTTTAATGAGAAAAGAAAAAATACAATTATGAGTTACAGGCTAGAGTACACCGCGAGTCGGGTTGTGCCCGACATTTGACCTCTGCAAGTCAACTCCAACCCTGCCAAAATAAAAAAATCCTCAACCCAAAACTCAACACAATTCGACCCAAAACTTACCCGATCCGAGCCTGAAGTGAAAGAAAATTAATACACATTGGAATACAGTAATGGAAAAGTAGTCTGAAGTTATGCCTCTAATATCAATATAATCTTATTTGTATAAAAATAAACATATATACACTCATTAATATTCTACTTAGCATTTTTCCTTTGGGAATATCTATATATATATTCTTTTGAAAAATCGGATCAACTAGACTTGAACCCGAAACATTTAAAGTCAACCCCAAACCGATCCAAAACGCCACAAATTAGCGTCAATTCGACCCGAACCACATCTGGGGCAAAAACGAAACTTGTCACATATACTGCCATCAAGTGACATTAGAAAAAAAATTATATGTTGGATACTATAATTTACAATATTAAGAAACAGATTACAGTTATAGATTTGTTTCACCAAAAACTGTGGCTTGGCACTTTTTTGCCCCGACCCCCTCATTTTCACTATAAAGAAATTTACACCCACCCCGTACTTTCAAAAACTTTTTTCTTAAACTAAATATTTTTAAAAAGCCATAATCTTATTTCAAAATTTAATCGCCTACTGGCAAAGTTATAGCAAAAACCCGACTTTTTTTTTTTTTTTTTTTTTTTGAAAAGTTAAAATAAACATAAGTTTTTTATTTAATTTGTGTGAAAAGTCTTTTTTGAAAAGTTAAAAATATTAATATTTTAAATTTTGTTTTTGTATCTTTTAAAAAAATAAATAGCTAATTATATAGTTTTGCTTTATGAGATTTTTGTTATTCAATAGAATTTCATAAAATGTTTTAAATTATTATCCTACAACTAATAAGCAATATTTTACTGTTAAATTATTAAGATAGTTTTTTATTTGATTTGTTAGTTATATATGAGTGTGATAAGTAGTAGATTTGTTCATATAAATTAAAGTGTTCCTCATTTTCATATTTTCTTATATGTAATTGCTATTTATAAATATTTTGTCCGTTTAAAAATGTATGCAAAACAAGAAAATGTTAAAATAATTAAATTATTACATGCGAAAAGCATTAGATGGAGAAAATTACGTCATATTTTAAAAAACCCAAATAATAATATTGCCAAACACTTTCAACTGAATAACATAAACATGATAATACACGTGAATATACACGTGAATAATAAATGAGGGGAAAAAAAGCAAACTTTAAAATAAGTAAATTATTACAAGCATTGCATAAGAAATGCATTAAATAAGAAAATTATGTCATATTTAAAACGATTTTCTTATAGCGTCTGAAAAGAAAACTTTTCTTCTAGACGTTATTATAAAAGTCCGTAGGCAGCGACATTTTTTACTTTCAATTTTGCTAATTTTTAAATGTGTGATTAAACTTACTTAATCAATCACGAAATAAGGCGTGTCAATATTGTCGTGACCGTAGTGAATGCAGTCTTGAGAACCAAAAAATCTTCAGTTAAATGGAAATGAATGGCAACCCGATTACAGAAGATCACCACTGGTCATTAAATCTTATGTAATCCGGTAATATTTTTAAAACAAAGCAAATTAGTACGTCTTTAAAACCTGAGGGGTCTGGACAGGTGTTTGCAGTTCGAAAGTGGCAAATCTCCCCCCCCCCCCCGCCCCAAAATCGTTATGTCATTCACAGTTTAAATGAAATTTTGTTTGCTTATTAAGAGTACTTTTTGAAATATTACTTAAAGAGCTTTTTCTTTTCAGTTGTACTAAAACTTAGTAATTTTTTTTTTCTCTAAGTACTGTTGTTTTTCCCTAAAGTCTTTTCTTTGAATTACATATTATAAATAATTTCTAGCAAATAAATTACATCAATTAATATATGAATATATTTTTAAATATGTAGATTTTTCTTTAATTTCCCCCACTTGGTTTTGACACATGAAAACATTTCTATCCTTACAAGCATGGGAATTTCGGATATTATTAGGATCCAAATAAACAAATAGTTTTTATTATTGTTTTCCCACTAAAAGTAATCCCTCCTTGAATAAAAGTTGATTGCTAACTTATTGTTTGTTTTTATCTCCTTAAATAATATATATATATATATATATATATATATATAAGAAGAAAAATCTTATGCGATTTATTCCCTATTCAGAAAGTCTAAAAAATTCCTTTAAACAGTATAAGAAATTAAATTATCCTTAGTTTAATCCAATATAAATGAAATTATGATTGCTTATTAATAATTATTTTTTATATGCTAACCCACGTACTTCAAAATTGTTTAAACTTACCTTCGGTATGGAATCCATTTAAATATTTCGATACAAATTATGGAGAGTTACAGACATTCTTGAGAAATAAGATAATGAAAATTTATAATGAAACTGGTTTGAATGAGTGTCAATTCAATATGCCATTTATTTATAACTAGGATATTTTTTAACGAGAAAAGGAAAAAGATAAAAGGCAAGTAACAGATTTGAAATTTAACAAGACCAGCGAAAGAAATCTTCACAATTATGAGTTTCAGGCAGTGCGAGACAGACAGTATGAGTTACAGTCCAGCGCGAGTCGGGTCTGCAAGTCACGTCTGCAAGTATGAGTTACAGTCCAGCGCGGGTCGGGTCTGCAACTCAACGTCTGCAAGTCAACCCCAAGCGTCCCCCCCCCCAAAAAAAAATAAATCATCAATTATCCAGAGGCAAATTTGGGGGTCCTGGGCACATATGCGTATGCCCCCCCCCCCCCACACACACCGTTGCTTACAAAGGCCTTGAATAAAAAAAATATATATAATATCGAAAGAAGTACTTTTTAAGATAACCACTGTTGAGTTTAATAATTTCTTTAAAACATCAATTAAAAAAGTTAAATTTGATAATCATTAATTTACTTTTAAATAATTGTTTGATAATTATGAATTTATAATTGAATTTTATAATAAACAGTGTGGTGCTAATTACCTTTCTCTATGCAAGTCCATATATCTGGAATGATAAAGTATGCAACAACTAATAATAAATTTACAGCAGTAAAAGGTATAATTATTTGGAATATTGGCATATCCTATTAATCAAATAACTTTTTTCTTTCAAATGCCCTGTCGTAAATCAGGCACTGCAATTATCTCGATCAGATAGTGCTGCTATTATTTTTCAAAAAGTTATTCAATTTTTTCAAATTTAAAGTATCATAACTCGGTGAATTTTGATCGTAACAGAATGGAATTTTTACTGTTGTACTTGTAAGAGCATTATCCCCCCTTCCCCACAGTTCTACAATAATTTTGTAAGGAAAGTATGAAAAGAAAGTTGCGAAAAGTTACAAATTGTAGGAAAAGGTGTGGTTTTAAAATTTTCATTAAACGATTTTCAACTAAATAGTTTTACCACAAGAATAGTGTTTTTGCTTGATTAAATCATAAAACTTCATAAAACCATTTAATAATATCAGTAAAAACTTTATCTTAAAAATTTACAATGGTGCATTCTGTTTGCAAATTTTAATTACCTTAAAATTTTTTCTTTGATTAGCCCAAAGAGAAAGAGACAGATATATTTTTGTCCATTCAGATGAAATTTCGTTATTTTTTGTCTCTTTTTCTTTCTTTTAACCGTGATGGTTTTAATCATGGTTTGAAAAACAATTTAAAATACTATTTACAAACATTATGTGAGCTTGTTCTTTAAAAGTAGCAGCGAACTTCGGTTGTATCCACGAAACTTATAAAATTGAGGCTATAAAAATATAATATTGTGGCTTAGCCATAAAAAGTATACAGATGATCTCTGCAATAGTATATTTGATTTTTAATAAATCCCGGTTACAAAGAGAGAGAAATTTGATTTCCAGTATAGTAAACCAACAAAAGTTTGGTACATGGTCTGCCCGTTTTCTGATAGCTTTAATGAATTTTTATTTAATGAAGTTATTTTTAATGAAAGTTTTTATTAATGAAGTTTTGCTCTATTCTAAACAATATTTCTACAGATCTAATAAAGCATTTTAGTTATAAAATTATCTATACCTTTGGAATGCATCAATTATACTTTTGTTTTTACTCAGGACTGGATTTATCTTGCTGATCGCATTCAATTTCATAAGAAAAAGTTTATTTTCTTTCATCTATCTTGACAACCCATTCTCTCGTTATTTTTTCAGTATTATCAGTAAAAGTAATAGTAAAGTAAGTAGAAAAACTGTATATTTTTATATGAAAATCGATTTAGATTTTAAAATTTGTTTTCGTTTCAAATTAAGCAGTTTTACATTTAAATTCTTTTAAAATTCTGCTTCTTTAAAGTAAACTGAACAGAGTCTTGAATGAAATATGGAAAAATTATCTGATCTTTTGCAGACGTGCAGCATTGATTTTCATACGATAGTATGTGTTAAAAACTAGGAAATGAAATTCCTTTGGAATGTGTGGAAGAATTAGTGCATTCTGCAATGCATTACCAATTATTTTAATTACAAAATTGAGAATTAAATTAAGACATTATTCTCCTTCAAAATTATTATATGAACATGAAAAAAAATATATTACTTATTATCGCGAAAAAAAAAAAGACAGTAATGCGAAAAAAAAAAAAAAAAAACACAGGGACAATTTGAAAGTCAAGGACAGGGTGACGTACTGCAGCGTACTGCCCATCTCCTCGATCGGTCTTTTCCGTGTATTCTATTTACCATGACAAAATCCATCCCATATGAGATGAGACTGGACTTCCCCTGCCCTCAATCCCCCTTACTGCGTTGACAGCCGAAGAAAGACATGGGCGTGTTTAGAAAGGGGGAATGAAAATGCAAGCGAAGAACAGAAATCCGGAAAAAATTTTACTGAAGAAGAGCCTTAATGAGTTTTTCGGATTCTGGTTCTTGAAAGTTTAAGGATTTGGCAACTGTTAAAGATCTGGATAGCTGCAGGCGACTATTTGATATTCATTTTTTTTAAAGGATCTTTTAGTTTAGCTCTGTATGCTATGATCTAGTTGTTTTATTTCATGAACTTGGAGTGGAAATAGACTCAGTCAATCTGTCTTTTCGGAATATTTTGGGAACTGTTTTTAAGGGCAATTGTCATCAGGGTAGATTGTCATCAACATCATTTCATGATAAAAGGTCTTCAATGCTAAGATAGTCAGGTATTGAAATTTTAAGATTTTATAATTAATATGAAATTTAAAGGTTAAGAAATTAAGACATATATTTTTATCTTTCTTTTGAAGGATTTACATATTTTTTTGCAGACTTTTTGCAACTTTTCGCTTTCTCCTGTTCTGCATGCAATTTAATTTCCCTCAGGGTGTGGAGATGGTGCCCTTCGACATTCCTCTTCGGGGAGTTCGAACAGCCCTCGGTTCCGTCTCGGGAGGGTGACCCTTGACCAGTAAATGTCAGAGAACTCTTTCGGGGGGAGTTGTTGGGAGGGAAATTCATTCATTTTAAAAATCTGACTGAAAGTAATTTAATTTGTTTGAAATTTACAGAATACAGTTAATTATAGCTACAGACTTTTTGAATATCTGCTCTAATAAGGGAGGAAACTACTGAATTCCAAACATTATTTTTGTTTTGGTTTTTAACACAAATTTTCGTCAAACTATTGACAAAAATGTTGTGTTACTCTTGTGACAACACTCCAGATCATATTCCATGCATAGCATAAATATAATATTTAATGTAAAATATGTCCTATTCCACCAAATCAGAGAATAAGAAGTTTGAAGTAAAAATTCTAAATAGTTTTTCTAAAATTGAAACTTTTATATGCTTTTTGTTACTCTTGTGACATTGAAGTATTAACTATTAAATACAGTCAAAATTATATTTAAGACCTTATCTAAAACATTTTAACTATGTAGATCTGACAGATAATATAATAGCTTGTTAATTTGAATAAGTAATGTGGTATTTTAAGCTCAAATGTAAATAAAGTGTAATATTGTAAATTTCCAGCGCATTTTCACAATAAGACTTGTTTTTATGAAATTAAAACTTAAAAATTCCTATACACAAACTCTCTAGGATTAAATTGATGTATCACACTTATATTTTGATGAAAGTTTTTTTTTTTCAGTAAAAAGTTTCAATTCTAGTGGAACACTATATAACACTATATAAACAACAACAATCACACAAAAATGGATGGATGCATGTGCATGTTGCGTTGCCAATCTTGGAAAGATAAAATTTTTATTTGGATTTTATTTTTCCTCTGCAGTTACCATGTATCATGTTCATTCCACATTGCTGTATTTATCATTTCCTTCTTTGTTGAGAAATTGCACATGTGCTTGTGTTTGGTAATATTTTCTGCGTAAATTTTTTAATTATTTTTGCATTTAATTATGGAGTCACAATTATCATCTATTGTATATAATTATCAATGTGACTTGTGCATTGGGCTGTTTAGTACACAGTGAATGACTATTGTAATCATTCATGAGAAGTTATGAATCGCGCCAACCAGACCATAACTACGTATGAATGCTCATTTTGTTTTCAACTATTCCCAAACATTCACATACTTACAGCACAGGGTTTGTTGGAAGACTACTGTGGTGTGTTTGAATAGTGTTGTTGAATTCTGTTTAGTTTATGAAAACAACTGTTGACGTTAGAAATATAGTGCTACAGTTATCCAGGAAAGAGAATAATGTAGCCCGTTTATGGTGTAGCGAATTTTGGGGGGGTTCCCTCGTAGAGTTCCGAAAGACAGCAGCGTAACATTTGTTCAAGTAAGACTGTTCTATTTATTTTTGTTTAGACATTAATTGTACCTTGACCGGCTTCGGTAGGCGAGGGAAATAACTTGTGAAGTCGCTTTTCTTCTCTGTTCTTCAAGAATTTTTCTTGTCGACTCAGAGTATAGGAGCGAAATGTCTGGCCCTACTGATATGGATACTCGGGAAACGAATAACCAAAACACTGCCACATCCCCGGATGTTAATCACTATAGATGTAATTACCCTCAGGTGGATATGGTACAATCTGCTCAGTTGTGCAGTAACAACGAAATAACTCTATTTATCGAAGGGCAGTCAGGAGCTCTCCCAATCATTCACCCAAAACGGTTAAAAGAAGAAGTTGAACAAAAAATAAACGACCATGCGGCTTTTGACAGCATCAAAATCACTAAACAAGGGAAATTGTTGATAAATACACATTCTATAGAAACTGCCGTCCAGGTTCTCCAACTCAAGTCGCTAGCTGGTATGCTAGTCACTCCTCGAGTGCAGATCGAGAGCATCACGGCGAGATTTCTGTTATTCAGTATCCCCATAGACGTCTCGTGTGAGGAATTGGCTGATGAATTGATTTACAACGGAGTACATCCCAGATAGCAAGCAAGATTCCGAAAACGGTCATTTTTCATTTCATTGTTCTGCAAAGGTGAGTTATCTTCACCATATAGCATGGGTGCAGGAATGTTTGCAATACTCCGTTTTGGAGATAAGCTTCAGGCAACCAATATTCTCAAATCAAATTTCACCCATCTGATTTTCGCGCATGCGCAACCAACTGTCGTAGCCGTGGTCGTAGCGTTGCCTGTTGCTTTCCAAAACAGAATGTCGCTTCGTTGATGCTGTCATTCTGATCATCTTGTCAAGTGTAAAAGATGTGTTCAATATTTACAGAAAATACGGTAAGTTTGTTACTAGTATATTGTTATTAGTTAAATCTTTTAATCTATGATAACTGAATAATGTATTTGTTTTAACAAGATTTAATCCTTATTCATAAAATAATGAAATTTATCTTATGCTTTAGTGTAAATTGCACACAGGAAAAAATATGATTAGAAGTTTTTTTTTTTAAATTATTATTACATAAACTTATGTAAACATGATTTACTTATGACCTTAGTGTTTCTTAATTATTTTTTTAAAACGTGGTTTCAATTTCAGGAAATGCATAACAGGAGTGCTTCATACATGGATATATGAACGAACTCCCTTTACTACGTATAAATATTAAAGTACATGGGCGAACGGTAAAACACGAAATCTTGAGAGGCAAAAAAGAAATCAGGATAGTGTTTAACATGTTTTATTGTCAACTAATAATAAACCTTTTCAT
Source organism: Maratus michaelseni (assembly GCA_963931845.1). Lineage (NCBI taxonomy): Eukaryota > Metazoa > Arthropoda > Arachnida > Araneae > Salticidae > Maratus > Maratus michaelseni. The sequence goes on along the minus strand of OZ007597.1, from coordinate 29,162,786 downwards.
TATGATCGAATTAAAAGCACTCTAACATTAATCATAATTTTGCTTTTAGTGATTAATTTATGTCGGTAAATAAATATATTTTTTTTGTTTAAAAATCGGCACCACCCCTGGTCGGCGTTTATGACCGATTTATAAATGAAAACATACTTTGAACTACCACAAATTACATTCAAACAAACTCTTTTTAAAATCTATTAGCATTATTAAAAGTAGCTATATTCAAAAGTTGCTTCCGTAATATATTGGTAGAAAAATGTACTTTAATTTTTAAAAAAATCATTTACTTCCCCCCCCCCCCCCCCCTCCTTCTCTTTCCTCAAAAACATATATGTTTTGTCACATAATAGTAAACAAGATAATGCTATGATTATAATAATGTTTCATTAGTTAAACATTATAAACATTAGTTGTAACATTAGTTAATTATATTTGATACTATCTCATCTATATCAACATTTGCCTATATTACATGAACTCCTCCTTCCCCTTTCCTATACTAATAAAAGTAAAAAAATGTCTGCAAACACAAATAATTGCCCTACAGTTATTCTGATTTTTTTTTTTTTAATCATATGCCTGTATTACATCTCAAAACATGAATAACTTTGTTTTATATATATATTGATGGATTAACAAATTACTTATTAAAAATATAAAACAAATACATTCATAGCAGAAATTAATTTTGATGTGTCAAATTGCCAGTTGATTGAGAATTGGCAAAATCCTTAATATAATGATCGTGAGTCTTAAATGTTTGTCAATTAACTTATTAATTATGATTACCTACCAATACTTTTAGTTAGTACTGGTAAATGGAAAAAATGAAAGCAAAATAAAAATTATGGTACTTTTCGGTTAGCCAAGCGCCAGTTATATATATACATACATATATATATATACATACATATACATATATCTACATTTATGTATGAATATATATATAGTATATATATACATATATCACTGGCGCCTGGCTAACCGAAAAGTACCATAATTATTTTTAATTAAATGTTTCTGAAAATTCACACAACATAAAAATTTTTGATTTTTTAAAAATTATTATTAAGTTAGTAAATATGAAATGTTCTTGTTCTCCCCCCCCCCCTCCAGAATTATTTGTATTAGCATTACAAAATAGCCTTATAATAATCTGGCCATCAACCTGAAGTTTTAACATTTACCTGTATAAATTAAATCTGCCTCTTGAATAATTTTTTATACTATGTGGGATAATGCAACTTTTTTGTGAATACATCGAAAATTATGTTTGTTTTTATTTTAAATTAAACTAGGGTTTGTGGGGCCCACAACAGAAAACAAACAAACAAAAAAAGTTTTAAATTAGTCTTGGGTCCTATTGTATTGAAAGAATTTACATGATTTACAGAGTATTGTTGAATTATATCAATACTCAACAAAATAAAACTAGGACTGATTTAAAATGTTTTGTTGTTGTCGGGGATCCAAATAACTAGAGTTTATCATACAGCAATGTTTTCTCTTGCTTTCATCTCAAAATGTTCTTTAAATTTGAGATGTGTGTAATATGATTTTTGGGGTTTTTTTTATTTGACTGTTCTCTGAATATATATGACCACTGGTCACTGCTTAAAATCATTAGATGCCATTTTCTGTTTAAATTTAGAAAACCATGAAGAACACCATAAAACATTGTGAACAATGTACAGTATTAATAATAAATGTTAAATTTTAATTGAATAAAATTTATTTGAAATTTTTTTCTCAAATGAGATATTTAAAATTACGGTGCACATAATGACAAACATGACATTTGGAAAATAATATTTTTTTGCTTTTATGCTAAATGTTAAAATAGTATAAATTATTGTATCGAAATGAACATAAAATAATAAAACAAAAGAAAATGAATTTTTTTTATTAAAATATAATTAAAATAGCATGAAGTATGCATAATGCATAGACTTTTATTGTAATGTTAAAACCATTTAGGACAGGAGATATGTGTGATATAAGATGTGTACACAGTCCTTGATTTTAACTATTATTTCTATATCCGAATGGTAATTTTCACCTTATTTAATAAAACGGCATTAAATAAGGTCAATATTATTTGGAAATAATGGTGCAGGGACATGAAGGGTTTAAAGCTTATTTCTTGGTTGTCATTATTTTATTTTGCCTTTTGTAGTAACAAATTCTAATGATATCATCTGGTCAAGGTCCATGGTTGCCAGCATGTGATTTCTTGAACAGAAAAGCTGCTAAAAGAAGGAACTACAACAGAATTCCTCGAAAAGACATCTGTTTACAAGCTCATACAGGATTGATGATTATTTTTTAAGGTAAGAAAAATTATTTTAACACATATATAATAACAAATTTAATGTTATAAAAGTTATTTCTTAATAATTTCAGTTGACTATTTATTTCATTATTTTTTATTTTAAAATTGAATTTTTATAAATTTATTCAAATTGAAAGATAACATAATACTAAACAAGTTGGAAATTGTACGTCAAACGTTACAAACGAGGTGCATTCGTACGCACGTTTTAGAATTAAATTCATGATATCCCGTGCGTAGAATGGGTTAAACAGCTAGTTAAGTATATATTTTATGACACTGTTCATACAAATATCTTAACTAGTTATATAAATATTCAGATACTATATATGTATCAGCTAGTTATATAAATATTCAGATATATATGTATCAGCTAGTTATATAAATATTCAGATCTTGATGATTTTTAATTCTGTGAAATGAATTATATCGTCTGCAGATTAATTTCTGTAATAAAATAAGTATCTCGGTTGCTTGACGATTTAACAGCCATCGGAAGCTCCTATAACAAAAAAGCACCGATTTAAAAAAAAAATCAAATTTCTTAATAAATATTTTTATTAATATCTCCTAAAGTTTTGATTCGATTTTAATAAAATTTGAAATGTCTCGACAAAATTCTGCAAAGATAATATATTTTAAATTGCAAACCATTTGGTTGGGTAGTTTTTGCGTTGTTATATGCGGACAGACAGACAGACGGACGGACGGACCAAGCGACGACTATAGCTGCTACGTATTTATATAATTACGAACGCACCTAAAAAGAAAGAAACTGTATCGTGCATTCTATTTCTTGCATACATATCGAATTTTTATTTTTAAGATATGTTTGCTTTTTCCTTGTGATAAATTGATATGGTTATAACCATTTCTGAACTCATTTAATTTTTCTTTATAAATTCTATATTTACATAATAAATAATTTTTTTTTTTTGTATTTTTCTCTCCAGGAGGGATTTTTGTGGCTCGGGGGGTAAATTGTAAAGTTCTGGGGAGGGGGACATTTCAATGCCCCTCCACCCGTGCCACCCCTTGAATTCAACACTGGTGGGGGTGAGTCTGGAGTATGCCTCTGAGTTTGATACTTTCATCAGCTTTCGGAAGAAAATTTTAAATACTTATATTGTTGCTCTCTCCAAAATATCGACTTGCTTTCATTATAGAGATATTTATTAGGGTATAATATTAATTTAAAAAAATCTGATTTAAATCAAATAAATCATTTTTTTTAATCGTGATTTTTATCAATCCTGATTATATGAATGATATGTACAGATGTCACAGACGCACTGGAGTATATTTTTGGTGTCAAAAAGGCAATTTAATGCCTGGGCAATCCACCAATTTGGGAAAGATTTTTCTTCCTATGGCAGCCCGGTAGAGCAGATTGTGTGTGTTTTATATTAAATTAAACATTGTGTGTTTTATAATAAATTTATTTTTGTGTGTTTATAATAAAAATTATATGTGTTTTACAATTAAATTGTATGTTTTTTAAGTACTTCCTCCATTATCCCATCGACCACTTTTCATAAGAAAAAATCTATTGTCAAATTATAGGATTTAAGGCCAAAGATGCATTATTGTAGCGACACATTCACTTGACTCAGAAGTGTTGCATGTGTTTGCTATGTTATCAAGTGGCTATAATTTGACATTTACCTGTATCTTTCATTCTGTTTTACTGATTTATTAGTTCTTTCATTAATCAAAAAAGCAATTGTGTCCTTAAATGGCAGTGCCATGATATTAAAAGAGAAAAAGCATTGAAAAATGTTGCGATAAATAGTTACATACAATAGATTAGTTTCAACTGATGTCAAAAACTTTTATTCACGAGCTGAGAGGGATAATTAGGAAAAATAATGTAAATTAATAAATATCAGTTTTTTTTTTTTTTTTTTTTGCAAACTCTTTCATTAATATATTGCAAATTTTGTTGCTCAAGCTTACTAAGTTGGCACATTGAAGAGTGGGGTTTTTAAGAATTTCTTCGCATTTGTTTATTTATTTTGAGATTCCAATGGCAGCATTCTTTCATTTGTTTATTTGGCGTTACAGTTTGGCTAGTTTTCTGTTATGAACAGTGGTCGACAGGATAATGGAGAAGTACCATTTTTTATAACAAATAAAAAAATTAGCAAGCTAAGCCTAACAGGTACACACATGCTTTTAAAAAAGAATCATTATAATTATCCTTTTAGATCATTTATATATAAGCATTTTTTTGTCTAGGTACTTATACATTGCATTAAATAATACAGGCTTAACCATTTGGCACATTTTTGTTGTTGTTATATCCAACTTAAAAAAAACCTGCAACTGCAAAATCCCCACATCAAACACAATATAAAATAATGAAATTTTCCATTAAGACTGAGTGACAAAAACAAGATTGCTATATTTGATTAGTGGATTCTAAAAATGCCTAGTTTAATAATATTTTAAAATATAAACAAAGAATCTACATCAGAAATTTATAAAGCACTTCGTCTCAAGCTGTGCAGATTTTTAAGAGGCTACTTCACTCAAGGAAAAACACCCGCTCGCTAATGTTAATCCTATGGGGAAGGGGGAATTCGCGATATCTCATTCGCATTTCAATATTTTTAAATGATTTTTCTTTGCATTGGATAAATGCAAACTGAGGTCAATCTGTATGCATGCTCCTTTGTACTTTTTCGATTTTGATTACGAGTTTTTTTATTAAGATACTTTCACTTTCGGAAACAGTTTGGAATGTAAAAGTATCCTCAATAAAAAAAACTGCAACAAAAATCGAAAAGTAAAAAAAGGTCAGCATAGAGATTGACCTCAGCTATCCAATGCAAAAAAAAAAAAAAATCATTTAAAAATATTGAAATGCGAATGAGATATCGTAAAATATTTCCCCCATAGAATTAACAGTAGTGAGCGAGTTTATTCGCCTGAGTGAAGTAGCCTATATAAAGTGCATGTCATACCATATTTTGACTGTTGAATTCTGTACATCTATTGCACTAGCTTAGCAAAGGGGGCAAGTTTGGGTTAAAATCCCTTCCAGAGTATTTAAAAAACTGAGAAGATTTATAGAAAACCACTTGTCTTAAGGTAAAGTAATGTTGTGTAAAAAAAAAATTAAAGAAAACTATAAGCAAGCAGCATAAAATGTCATTCTCAACAGTTTCAATGCTTTGTAATAGGGGCCTCTATTTAAACACAAAATCAAAGAAAGATTAGGTTAGGAGCAATAGCAGTAAAATAGTCCTATGTTACTGCATTCCTCTTTCTTTTTTCTCTGAAGTCTAAAGAAGATGCTCTTTTATGAAACCTTTAAGCACGCAAATGTTAGGTTTATTACAGCTATTTGTGTTTTTCATTACTTTTTGTCACACAACATTTATTTATTTATTTTTTATTGAGTAACAATCCCAGATGGGGATCGTGATTGTGTAGTTTATTTCCTTTCACTATACATATTTGATGCGTGTGTCTATATTTATTTATCTTTTTATTTGCTAGATAGAAAAGAAAGAATCAAGAAGAAAATAGAGACTACTCGAGCTGTTGATGATTATATTATTTTTTGTATGTAAATAAATAGAATTATTTAAACTGAAAAATATTTCATTTTGATGGTGAGAAATACCACCATCTAGATCTAAACTAGCACACACTATAAAAAAAAAAGTATTTGGTTTTTTTTCTGCATATTAGCAGAGTATTTGGTATCATTTTAATCGGTGAACAGTGAACAATACAAATTAAAGATCCATTTTAGGATCAGCGCACACAGGTAGATAATTGTGGAACAAAGTGAACCACGGCAGTCAAGAAAATATTTGTTTTTCCGTTCCCACGAATGATTTAACTACACCTAATAAAAATGTCTTGGAGAAAATTGTCAGAACAATAATATGACACATTTATTTATGAGAGCTTAAATAGGCACGAAGACCTCCCAAGTCAAAGCATCTTTACCTCCCAGACACAGCACGGCGTCAAGAGGAATCGCTATTGTACCGACTGGCCTATGAAACACTCAAGGGGAGTACCAAATTTCTCCCGCCTGCCAATGGTCATCTCTCTAAAATCAGAGGTATGGCTGAAACATGCAAATTTTCAAGAAGTTAAAATGTATAAGGCCTTAATTTTATGTGAAAAGGGAAAAATGATTCCATCCCTTTTTTTTTTCTCCACGAAAAGAATGTGATTTTTTTTTGAGAGTTCAGATTCAAAAAAAGATGGAAAAGTAGAAGGTTGACTGCTCTCTAACTAAAAACAGATTTTGAGTGTGTGTGCCAATAGATGGAAATGTATGCGCTAAGAAAAAGCGAAAACGTGTCAGCCATCACCTCCTGCTGTCAACGTTATCTAGTAATATAAGGTAACAAACAATCTTCCTTCACCATTGTTCCATTTTATTTAATTAAGCTATATTATTTTAATAATACGAACTTACGTGTATATGAAGATCCTAACCCGATCTAAACATAAAAAGGCTAATAAAAAAAATACTTCTAGGGTATGGAACTCTGCCTTTCAAAATCGAATTTGTTAATTCAGTAAGATAAACTGTAATTCTCAGAAAATAAATGTTGAGAATACAGTGCTCAACTAGGATTGAATATGTTTAAAAAAAAAAAAAAAACATTTATGTTTGTTTTCTAATTAAATGCTTATAATTATCTTGTAAATAAACTCAATTTTATATTCAATTAATTTTAGTCAGTTTTCCTTTTGTTTACTTAATTTATTGAATTAATATTAATTCTTTTTTTTTTAGGAAATGTTTTCTTTAATATTACAATCTAGGTTTTAAAATAAGCCATTATTTATTTAATGTTACATAACTCTCTGCAGGTAACCTTTGATGATTGTAATTGGCTCAAAGAGGATCCGAACTTCAAAAATAATTCACAACGCAACTTTTTCTTTTCTATAATTAATTGATAATTTGTCTAATAAAATTTTCTACGTATAAATTATCATATCAGATCCTTAGAGTCATAGGTACAAAATAAATACTATACGTCTCGGATAATTTAAAATACTCATATTAATCAATAACAGCAATATAGTGGTAAATCCTATGCAGTCAGACTTAAATTCAAATAATTTAATGGATCACTCTGTAGCATTCCATCACATTTGTTTTAGAAAATATTGCCTGGATATTGAGAAATACTTTTGTTTGCTTCAGAGTAAGTTATTAAAAATTATTATAAAGGAAAAACAGTAATTTAAATGAGTTAAATTAGAAAGTAAAAGTAACAACATTACTTTGCGTTTGCTCTGTTGCATATAGGAAAGTATTTCTCTTGTTAAAAAAAAAAAAAAAGGCCACATAGAAATGGAGATTTTTTAAAAATTAAAGTATTCTTAGCTTTTAACTAGAAAGGAATTAGGGAATATTAGATGAGGAAATGCAAAGATTACAATATCAAAAAGTATTATTAGTTAAAGTAATCTTTGGGCGTAGATTAAAAATTATATTTTTAATACATATTTGTCACATTGTAATATGTAAAATTTATTTAATGAAGCTATTAAATGGGCAAGAAACTGCTATTACTTTAGCATAAAAATGTTTTGAGAAGATTATCATTGAATATATAAAAAAGTTTCTTTTTGCATCATTAAAGAATTCATTTTAAGAGAAAGTTATTAAAAATTATTATAAAGGAAAAACAGTAATTTAAATGAGTTAAATTAGAAAATAAAAGTAACAACATTAGTTTGTGTTTGCTCTGTCACATATAGGAAAATATTTCTCTTGTAGACGAAATGAAAAAAACAAAAAAAACATAGCTACATAGAAATGGAGATTTTTTTTTTTTAATTAAAGTATTCTTAGCTTTTAACTAGAATACATATTGCAACAGTGTATAATGTACGGTATATTGGAATTCTACATATTTGGTGTGGTATTTGTGTTAGCACTGTGAGTAAACACAGGTTGTTTTTTCCCCCTCATACAATGTATAATTAGCTGATCCTGTACCAGTGAACTGTATTCAAAAGGTAAGTAACTGAAAATATAATCAAATTTACTATGTATGTAGGCGTAGAGTTGTATATGCTTGAATCCAACCAATAATTAAAAAAATACTTTCCCTCCCCTCTAATATATATATTTTTAGAATTTCCCCTTTTTCTTTTGTTACAAAGATAAACAACATTAGAAAAAAAAAAAATTCATCTTGCATTAATACCTAATTTTATTTATTTTTCATTTGAAATTTTGTAGCCAAAAACCCATATAAAAAGTAAAAATAGGAAAAGAATTCATATTCTGAAAAAATGTTATTCAAAGTCAATTTTCATTGTAATTTTTATTATAAAAGATTCGTGAATGACAGCGAGTATATCATTTTATAAACTGGTTTGTACATTTGAATTTTTACATTGTCTTAATGTGATTTATTTATAAATATACAATTCTGTTTAATTTCTTTAAAAGGTAGTTAAAAAAGCAACATTGAATCTGTAAGTAATGTCTTTTACACACACATGTGTATGAAAAAAAGTTATGTTCAAGTTCACCACCAATAATTTTCAAAACTCTACGCCTATATGCATAAGAATAATTTTAAATAATAAAATAAATTTTCCTAAAGAAAACTTCTTAACATAATTTAGGAATATTTGAATATCAAAATATTATCTATTAATGTAGTGGATTGATTACAAATTGATTGATTATACACACATACATAGTAAGAAATATATTTGGACAGAATCGGTTACAAATAGGGTGCTATTTCCAAGGAATTTAAATTCCTTAAACTCTAAAATAACTTGTCTGATTTGAATAGAATAGAAACATTTGCATTAAATAAACAGTTTAAACACACAAATTATCCGTCCTATTGCAATATTCTCAAAGTGAGACACATCATCAATGAGTACTTTGGTTAATTTTAACAATATGAAGAAAAACTTATCAATTATTTCTAGGCTGTCCACAACAAGATTAAAAAAATAACCCCCCCCCCCCCCCCCCATCTCCTCCCATAAAGTTCTGACATGGCACCCCTGAGTACAATGTTCAACACTCAATAAAACTTAAAAAATAAAATATATTCAAATTTTAGCAATTACTTTAAAGGAAAAAAGCGATATATTAATTAAAATATAAAAAATAAAATACATTCAAATTTTAGCAATTACTAAAAAAGAACGATATAATTATTAAAATATGTAACTTTCTAAATGTAATATGAATTCTTAATTTAATAAAATCATTCTTCTTCTTTTTTTTTTTTTTCAGTATATAAATATTAGACTAAAATTTAATTTCCCACAGAAACAAAAGAAAAGCCCACTTAGTAAAATTTAAAAAATATATTCAAATTTTAGCAATTACTTTAAAGGAAAAAAGAAAAAAAAATTATATATATTAAAATATGTAACTTGCTAAATGTAAAATGACTTCTTAAATATAATATGGGCTAATAAAAATCATTATTATTATTTTTTTTTAGCATATAAATATTAAGCTAAAATTTAGTTTCCCATACAAACAAAAGAAACACTCAGTAAAACTTAAAAAATAAAATATATTCAAATTTTAGCAATTACTTTAAAAGAAAAAAAAAATACATTAATTAAAATATGTAACTTTCTCAATGTAATATGACTTCTTAAATATAATGTAGGCTAATAAATAGCATTATTTTCCTTTTCTTTTTTCTTTCTTTCCAGTATATAAATATTAGGCTAAAATTTAGTTTCCCACAGAAAAAAAGGCAAAATTCAATCAGTAGCACTTAAAAAATAAAATATATTAAAATTTTAGCAATTACTTAGAAAAAAAAATCTATGTATTAATTTAAAAAAAAAGCAAATACATTAAAGGGAAAAAAACAATATATTAATTAAAATATGTAACTTGCTATGTAATATGACTTCTTAAATATAATAAGAACTAATAAAAAGCATTTTTTTTTCAGTATATAAATATTAGGCTAAAATTTAATTTCCCACAGAAACAAAAGAAAAATTCTAAGTCAAGTTATTTTAATAAAAATCTCATGCCTCTGTCAATTAAGATTTAAAACTAACAGATTAATCAAAACATTTTTCATTTCCTTTATAGAAGATGCTTATGATAAAAGCATTATTATCTACCTTTGATTGTAAATCTTGTTACAATTCTTAATATGAAATACTGTAACTAGCCTTACGTTTCTACATTTTGGCATGCTTGTCCTAAAACACTTACAAAGTACCTCAGATTGTGTCAACTAGCAACCTTTTATAATGCTTTTTACAATGTTTGCAAACCTTTCAGACAAAGCCTTTAAAAAGCATCTAGTCATTTACATGTTGGGGTTATAAAAATGTTTTAAAAATCAAAAATTGTTATCTGGGATGTTTCTGAAATAAGGCGATTTTTAAGGGAAAACCAAGGTCAGTCTGTTCCAACAACTACTGTGCTTGTCATGTTGCTCGGAACGTCTCTCCCCCATGAGGTAAAGCTCTTCTACCAAATACATAAGTTGGATCTATTTGTAGATTGCCCACACCCATACCTAAACTGCTGGCAGTACAACCATAGCACCAAATCATGCCGGAAGGCAGAAAAAGTATGCCGGAACTGCGGCTTATCACATGAGGGGGCATGTCAGTCCCCGGTGCCGAAATGTTCAAATTGTCATGGTGAACATGTTGCGGATGACAAATCTTGCCCCATATACGAAAAGGAAATCTTTATTCAACAGTACAAAAGCGAAAACCACCTCTCAATAGCAGAAGCTCGTCAGAGGTACCGCACTGCAGAGAGAAATGAGTCAACTTACGCATTTAGGGTAAAAAGCTCTCCTCCAACTATAGAGACTACGCATACCGGAATCCATGAACTACTAGACACCTTTGCTACAAACATCTTCAAAGTGTTCCAGAATATAATGATCGAACAGGCGGCTCAGAGCCAGCAATACATAGAGCAAGCGGCGTCTGTACTCGAGGATTGCAATCAACAGTGCTTTGCATGAATTAAATACTACTATCACACAGGCCTGCCAGAACAAACAGAACCAGGAGGTTACTCACAACTGGAGCGTACAATCGGACGTCCCAGAGATAGTCATCAATGATAGAAACCGACAGGAAGACGAATCCCCCCTAAAACTGAAGAAAATGCTTACAAACTCCCCCAAAGGAACCAAGGTAGCCACCACAAGTATGGATACAACACTGCCCCCCCGTGTGGCCATTAACGGAGGCAAAAATGGAAGAATTGAGAGTCTGATTTCACAACAGGATCGCACGCACGTCTGAGTCTGACATGACGTTAGCTCCGCGGTAACCCCCCGCTGTCTTCTTGCTCTGGCGCACCGGGGCAGGAGGAGAGGCCCTTTGACCCAGTTAAGAATCTTTTAGACCCTTCGACTCAACTGGTATAACTTCACATACTCTCGTTCCAATGTCGTCTTGTATATGTTTAAATGATCGTTCGTAGAGTTTAGCCAGCTCAAGTGTTTGGCAAGCTGATCAAGTGATTTGCAGTGGTTATTTTAAGTGGATTTGCAGGGGTAAAAAGCTTAAAATCTTATACCTCACGGTTTGGGCGGTGAGCACCCAAGACAACAACAACAACTTACAGCACATAAATGCTCCGCAGATCAAACAAATAATCCCCTCCAAAATACTAGAATGAACTAGAAGACTTCAAAGATGGTAAAATGCTTGTCAGACTTACACGTTCAGTATAAAGATGAGTTGGAGAGTGGATTATAAGAAGAAAAAAAAAAGAGTAAGTAATTTTTTACTGTTTGTAAATATCCTCTTTCAGCATTCTAAATGACATTTTTCAAACTTAAGGTGCTTACTTAATATTTATAAAAAAGTCTCTTTGAGTTTTGAATTACTGAATTGCCAAAATATGCCAGTAATGGACCCCTCCAAAATTTTTAACTTCCTTACTTATTTTATAATCTGGGTTATTGTTAATCTTAATTAAACCAGCAGGAATTAGAAAATAATGAAATAAGGTTTAACAGTTCCACTGTCTTGACTGCACTGATTATTTATAGCCTTCAGAAAGTACGTTTAGCTCAGGTTGAACTATTTTATCATGATTGGTTGTTTTGAGCTTCTAAAAGTAAAATTTTTCATCATTTTTTTTTTTTTTAGTAATTAAAAATTGTAGATAAATAAGATAAAACAGTTTTGTTGCAAAGCTAAGATTATTTTTTTTATTTAACTTTAAAGTTAATATATTTAAAAGAAAGCTATAAACAATATTAATATGATTTTTTATTGAACTTCAACATGGGGCACAGTGGTTCACAATCCACTCTGCTGCTGTAATGCAGAATGTTCAAAATATTTAATAATTGTTATTTTCTATAAAGAAATACTGTTTTAAAGTAATTATTCAACTGTAAAATAAACAAAGAAAAATAATTTATTTAACATAGTAAGAAATATTTTGTTTGTATTTACTGCCTTTGATAAATATAACTCTAGTCCAATTGGTGATGATTCTATTCAAGTAAAATTCATGAGATGCAAACTAAATGGAAATCAGTTTATTTTTCCCGAAACTGTAGATGAATCTGTTGTTTTGATGTCGATGATTTCATAATGTTGCTCCCAGACCCAAAAGTATTTCAGGAAAATTCCAGGCTCAATCTTACTCATAAGTATTTTGGAATTTTATTTGCAAGTTTTAATGTGAAGTGATTTTTTTATACTTAATTAATAACTTCAACTAAATTGCAATTGTTCCTGTATTAATATGTTATTTACAAAATATAATTTTATTTTTGTTTAAAAATGTTACTTGTAAATTTATATTACTATGTTATTTTGCGGGTAAAGGAAAAATAAAAAAGAATTAGATTAATTAAAAATAGATTTATATTGTATCAGTACAAAAACCCTTAACGGGTTAAAAGTTGTGACGCAGCACTTTCTTTTGGCTTTATGAATTTTAAATATGGGTCTTAAAAGCAATGATATCAAATTTAAGTGACGCTATGTTAATAATTATTTTTTTAAATCATAATTTTCTTTTTAGTTTTATTTATATTCACAGGTGCAATTATTATCTTAATATGAAAAAATATATAAAATTTATTCGCGGATGCTTTTTCATTCACATCTCTCATGAATTCAAAATATGGGTTTTAAAAGAAATGATATCAAAATTTGAGTGACACCTTGACGTTAATTTAATAGGACTCTTTTAAAATTCAATTTAAATTATTTTTGGTTTGTCTTCTAAAGTATATTTATACATACAAACAATACTTTTAATTTTTCAATACACTTTTAAATATATTACTTTCACTGAGCCTATATTATGTATTGAAATGTATTTATTTCAATAAATTGATTTATCTTCTGTGCCACGCTATCCAAAATCATAAGTAAAATTTATGTAAATGATTATTTTGCGTCATATTATCCACTTGAATACATTTCCCTTTGTTTGGATACTATGACGCAAAAGAATCATTTACATAAATTTTACTTATGATTTTGGATAGCGTGGCACAGAAGATAAATCAATTTATTGAAATAAATACATTTCAATACATAATATAGGCTCAGTGAAAGTAATATATTTAAAAGTGTATTGAAAAATTAAAAGTATTGTTTGTATGTGTAAATATACTTTAGAAGACAAACCAAAAATAATTTAAATTGAATTTTAAAAGAGTCCTATTAAATTAACGTCAAGGTGTCACTCAAATTTTGATATCATTTCTTTTAAAACCCATATTTTGAATTCATGAGAGATGTGAATGAAAAAGCATCCACGAATAAATTTTATATATTTTTTCATATTAAGATAATAATTGCACCTGTGAATATAAATAAAACTAAAAAGAAAATTATGATTTAAAAAAATAATTATTAACATAGCGTCACTTAAATTTGATATCATTGCTTTTAAGACTCATATTTAAAATTCATAAAGCCAAAAGAAAGTGCAGCGTCACAACTTTTAACCCGTTAAGGGTTTTTGTACTGATATCATTACTTTTTTAAGGTTATTGATGAGAATGTCAATTAGTCGAAATTAAGCATAGGGTATAAATTAATCATTAAAATAAAATTTTAAAGAAATGCTAAAAAAGACCCCTTGGACCCCAATAAAATATGAGGGTGGTGGCCCAGGGAGAGGAATCCAAGACTCAACTTTTAAATTATACAGCGAGAGAGTAACACAATTAGAAGGATGAAAATGCATGGCAAAACCCGTTTGTTCCATCTTCCTCCGCCAAAGGACGCAACCTTTTCTATACAAACATAGCTGAAAATTTTCGGGCCGTCGATTCCGAGTCAAATGAGCCATACGTCGTCGTGATCGGTCCCATAGAACCCGATAGGAAAGTGCCCCCTGGTGGTGAAACTTGGAACTAAAATCGATATATCCTGTCGATGTCGAGTCGAATGAATCACACTGCATTGTGATGGGACCCATAGAACTCGAGATAGCTGCAAAATCCGTTAGTTCCATCTTCCACCACCAGGGGGTGGACTCTGTTCCATACAAACATAGCTGAAATCTTTGAGGCTGTCGATTTCGAGTCGAATGAGCCATACCTCGTCGTGATGGGGCACATAGAACACAAGATAGGAAAACACACTCTGGTGGTGAAACTTGTAACTAAAATCTATATATCCTGTCGATGTCCAGTTGAATAAATCAAACTGCATTGTGATGGGACCCATAGAACTCGAGTTAGCTGCAAAATCCATTAGTTCCATCTTCCACCACCAGGGGACGCACTCTGTTCTATACAAACATAGCTGAAATCTTTCAGGCTGTCGATTTCGAATCGAATGAGCCATACCTCACCGTAATAGGGCCCATAGAACACGAGATAGGATAGCGCCCCTGGTGGTGAAACTTGGAACTAAAATCAATGTATCCTGTCGATGTCGAGCCAAATGAATCAAACTGCATTGTGATGGGACCCATAGAACTCAAGTTAGCTGCAAAATCTGTTAGTTCCATGTTCCACCACCAGGGGGCGCACTCTGTTCTATACAAACAGCTGAAATTTTTGAGGCTGTCGATTTCGAGTTGAGTGAGCCATACCTTGTCATGATTGGGGCCATAGAACCTAAGATGGGAATGCGCCCCCTGGTGGTCAAACTTGAAACAAGTTGAATGAATCAAACCATGTTGTGATGGGACCCATAGAACTTGAGTTAGCTCCAAAATCCATTAATTTCCCCTTCCACTGCCAGGGGCGCTCTCTGTTCTATATGAACATAACTGCCCCTGGTGGTGAAACTAAAATCAGTAAGTTCTATCGATGTCGAGTCGAATGAGCCAAACTGCATCATGATTAGGAATGCACAACCTGTGGCCCGTGATGGATAACTGGTGGCCCGCAGAGACCATACATGCCAACCTATCCAAAAATTTCGAATTTCCTTAATAATTCGTGAGAAAAATTTGCAAATTTTGTCCATAAATCGTAGGAAAATATGAATTTCATCGATCAGGCGCATAAAATCATGAATTGCATCGACTGGATGCGAATTTTGTCAAATGGGCATGGAAAAATCACAAATTTCGCCATTTTGTCGCTAGAAAAAAAAACGCAAATTTCAATAATCGGTCAACAGAAACCAGAGATGCCAAAATCAGTAATTCCGGAGTTGTAAATTTCGTCAATCACTCAAAAAAAAAAAAAAAAATCTTGAATTTTGTAAATCAATTGAAAAAACCTGCAAATTTTGTCAATAAGGCCCTTAAAATCGTGAATTTCATGGATCGAGCAGCGAATTTCCTCGAATGGCGTGGAAAGATCGAGAATTTCAACGAACAGTTGCAGGAAAAATTTGCAAATTGTCCATAGATCATAGGAAAACATTATGAATTTTGTCTATCGGTTCTGCAAAATTATGAATTTTGTCGATAGGCATGGAAAATCGCAAATTTCGACAACTGGGCTTGGAAAAATCAAGAATTCCATCGAATGTTTGTGAAAAAATTGTAAATTTCAACGAACGGTAAAAAAAAAAAAATAATTTGCGAATTTCGCCATTGTCTAGAGAAGAAAAATTGTGAATTTCATTAATTGGCCGATGGAAAGCATATCAGTTGAAAATCATGAATTTTGTCAATCAGGCACAGTAAAAACATGAATTTTGTGGATCGGGAGAAGGGAAATCATAAATTTTGTTGAACACATGCATAAAAATCATGAATTTTGTTTATCAGGCATGTAAAAATCATTAATTTCGTCAAACGGATGCATAAAAATCAAGAAAGTCATCAATTGGGTGCATAAAAATCTTGAATTTCATCGATCAGGCGTGTAAAAAATCATGAATTTCATCGATAAAGTGCATAAAAATCATGAATTTCATCGATAAAGTGCATAAAAATCATGAATTTCATCGATAAAGTGCATAAAAATATAGGACAAAATTGCCATTCGCCAATCGGCGAGTAATACTGAAAATTTGCCGACTGACTTTACTGCCACCACTGGTCAAACTTAATAGTTCCAATTGCGATGATTCAATGGAAAAAGATTTTTTCCCCACTGTCGCTCGACAAATTTCAAAACCATTTGGCGAATTTCACGATTTTTTCAAAGAAATTATTTGACGGATTGTGATTTTTTTTCTTCTCGAAGCCATTCGACGATATTCAAAATTTTTTTCCCCTGAAACCAGTTGATAAATTTTGTGATTTTTCCACTATCAATGAATTTTGTGATTTTTCTGCTATCGATTGATGAATTTCGTGATTTATCGACTATCGATTAATGAATTTCACGCCTTTTCCATAAACGAACAAATTGTGCACTTTTTTTCCACTGCCATTCGACGAATTTTGCAATTCTGTTCCGCGATTGTTAGACAAATTTCACTATTTTTCTCCCGAGATCATTTGACGAATTTTGTGATTTTTAATTTTACTGACTGATTGATTTATATTTAATAATAAAAGTTAAAATGTTTTGATTTAAAAACAAGATGTCTAACTGAGGGTGAATCCCAAAACTTAGCCGCATCATCAATGAGTTAGCTAATCAAGCATTTAGCTCTTACAGTTTGTTTAAAAGGTGCACACAAAAGCAAAAAATATGAATTTTTTTTAATCCTTACTATCACTGTTGAAATCCTGAACCAATTAGAATCTAATTGTGACAGTGTATTTATCTTGCAAATATCATTGAGGAGTTTTTTATACAGGGACACGCAAAATCAAAACATCATCATGATAACATTCAAATTACTAAGCCAATTCAAACCTAATTATGCCAAAGTATCAATCGATGAATTCATTAATCAAATATGTTGGGCAAAATCCTAGAACAAGCAAAACATCCGATTTTCCTATTTTTTTTACGCACGTCAACCAAAAAAACGGCAACTTCCAAATTCTACCCAATCAGAACGCATGCTTTTTAAGCTTAAGCAAGCAGATACTTACACACTGCTTATGGCAAGCTTTTTCACAAAATAAACAAATTTTATTTCGTTTAACAATTATTTACAAAGTTTCAGCAAGTTTTTCTTCACGATTTTTCTATTTTTACAAACTTTTAGCAATATTTCGTCTGGATATTTCAATTTTTACATACAAGCATTTAGCAATTTTTTCCTCCAGATTTTTCTATTTTTAATAATTTTTAGCTATTTTTTCCTCCTTGCTAAAACTTTGTAAATTGTCATAAAACGGAATAAAATCAATGTTTACTTCGTGAAAAAATTTTCATAGAAACTGTGTAAGTAGTGAATTCTCTGCTACAAAGAACACAGGTTATGATTGGAGAGAATCTAGAGAATTCTGATTTTTCAAATGCACGAAACTCATTCAAGCACCAGTTAGTAACATGTATATGTACTCTTTGCGTACATTAACAGAAAAAAAAATCCTGGATGCATGAAACTCCCTGTGCAGCAATCTCTAGAACGCATGAAATTCATCCAAACAGCGGTTAATAATTGATATATATATATATATATGTGTGTGTGAGTACGCTTCGCGTACATTAACTGAAAAAAAAAATCCTGGATGCACAAAACTTGCATTTCTCTGACTTCGGTTTTTCGAAATAGATAAAATGCTTCAGGGATTCAATCCAGCATCGCTGAAATGTTACATAATCACAGAAGATCACTAATTATAATTAAAATATAGATAAAATGCTGAAGTGATTACAAATTAATCACTGAAGCATTTTATCTATACTTCAAAACATATTTGTTTTGTTTCTCATTTCCAAAATAATTTTCATTCATATTTACTTATTATAAGCATGTTATTTAATTTTACTGACTGATTGATTTATATTTAATAATAAAAGTTAAAATGTTTTGATTTAAAAACAAGATGGCTAACTGAGGGTGAATCCCTAAACTTAGCCGCATCATCAATGAGTTAGCTAATCAAGCATTTAGCTCTTACAGTTTGTTTAAAAGGTACACACAAAAGCAAAAAATATGAATTTTTTTTTAATCCTTACCATCACTGTTGAAATGCTGAACCAATTTGAATCTAATTGTGACAGTGTATTTATCTTGCAAATATCATTGAGGAGTTTTTTATACAGGGACACGCAAAATCAAGACTTCATCATGATAAGATTCAAATTACTAAGCCAATTCAAACCTAATTAAGCCAAAGTATCAATCGATGAATTCATTAATCAAATATATTGGGCAAAATCCTAGAACAAGCAAAACATCCGATTTGGCTATTTTTTTTACGCACGTCAACCAAAAAATCGGCAACCTCCAAATTCTACCCAATCAGAACGAATGCTTTTTAAGCTTAAGCAAGCAGATACCATAGATAAATAATAACAAGATAGGACAGCTACGGTAAAAACTGTAATGGCAACAGTGCTAGCGCCACCAGTGACAAGGGGGAAGAACTAACCAGCCTCCGTAATTTACTTATGTCGTTGAAATTCGTTAATGCTCTATGTTTTGTATGTCTATTTTTCTTCCGCGAGGCCGGGACGACAGATACAAATATTCTTTACAATTGATCTTTGGCGCGTAGTTTAAGAAGTGTATTTTTATTCTGTCTTTTATTAATATTGAAACAACAGTTCTTTTCAGAACTTTTTCATCATGTCTAAAAATGTGAAAGTATGTCAGGCAGAATCTTGTCTGCATACAAATAGAAATTCTAGAGATCTGTCCTTTTTTGCTTTTCCTGAGAACACAAAACGGTAAGTGATGTTTATTTTACGTATAAGCATTTGAATAAAATTTTCTATGCTTTTATAAAAAAAAAAAAAAAAAAAAAAAAATGTTTACTAGACTACTTATGGCATTTTATTTATTTTTGTAGGTTGGAAAAGTGGATGACTAGTATTAAATTGAAGCCAAGTTCTAACAAATATAAATTTTTATGTGCTGACCATTTCCCTATGTCTTGTTTTACAAACACGTTGAGACGTCGATTATTGCCTGATGCTGTGCCTATTTTCCAAAAAGCTGGCAGATATGAAATTACCAATTCTGCTACTGTTGAAAAGTAAGTAAACTGTAAAATAGATTGATTTTGTTAATGCATTAAAATTTATTTTTATATAATTTTTGCCTGATATTTTTAAGGTATCCAAAAGTAGATCTAGGGAACATCTAAGGCTTTTTTAGGACCCTTTTACTAGCCTTTAAATTCTTTATTGTCTTCATAACTTTTTACACAGATTAATTTTATAATTGTATTACAAATTTTGCATTTTTTAAATGTATACTGGTTAATAATTGCTGTACAAGTTAGCAAGACACACTGACATATTTTTTTGGTTTCTTGTATGCGAACCCGAATACAGAGTAGTTAAAAGTGGGTTTCTCAAATTATTTTATTATTATTATTTTGGGTACTTTTATGTTAGCTGGGCACCAGTGATATGTATAGATATACACACGCACACATATATATATATATGTATGTATATCACTGGTGCCTGGCTAACATAAAAGTACCTTATTTTGATAAATCTATATGTTAACTGCACCTAGGGCCAGCACATCATATATTATTATAATGTCATATATGCTTTATAATTTGGTAATAAATCTTGGTTGCTTGGCGATTCATCCTCAAAGGGCTGCTATAACATAAAAGTACCAATTTTTTTTTCATCAAAATGAAATACGGATTTTTTTTAACCCTATCACTATGTCCTGGGGTCTACGCGGACCCCAAGCAGTTTCAACAAGTTGTCAAAAAAATCCATTACTCACTGAGTAGTTTCAGCCAGTGTTCTCTTGTATCATAATGTTTGTAACACACGGTAAAAATTAAACTGTACAAATATAAGTGGTACTTTTTTTTATTAATTGATAAATAAATAGCATATTTGTCCTGGGCAACAACAGGGCATAGTGATAGGGTTAAATATGAACAGTTTTTATTATTCAAGGAATTGTTAAAAAAATCATCTTTAAATTTTACACAATAAATGAAATTTCAAAATTTAAAGTTAATTTAAAAAAATGATTAGATTACATGCTCAAGATGCATGATAAACACACACTTAGAAGTGTTACCACTAAGCACACTTCATGTTCACATCAGCAATTCTTTCTTAGTTTCTTACACAGATCGATCTGCTCGGCCAAAGCACTATTCAGTACACCACATACTTACTTCATAATCAGGGCTTGAAATTCAATTTTTCCAAGGAGTGGAGTCTCCCTCCCAACATTGTTAAATGGACAGGAGTTGTAATGTTTGGGAGGGGGAAAAAATATTTTATTAAGAAAAAAAGCAAAAAATTATGCGAATCGATTGCGGAAAAAATGCGAATTTCGCCGATCGATTGCAGAAAAATGCAAAGTTCGTCTATCTGTTGCGAAAAAAACGCAAAGTTCGTCGATTAGTCATTTAAAAACGCAAAGTTCATCGATCAGTCGCGAAAAAAATGCAAAGTTTGTCAATCGATCGCGGAAAAAACTCAAAGTTCGTCGATCAGTCGCTTAAAAAATGCAAAGTTCGTCGATTAGTCGTTTAAAAAATGCAAAGTTCGTCGATTAGTCGTTTAAAAAATGCAAAGTTCGTCGATTAGTCGTTTAAAAAACGCAAAGTTTGTCGATCAGTCGCGGAATAAAAAGCAAAGTTCGTCGATCAGTCGCGGAAAAAAAGCAAAGTTCAACGATTTGTCATGGAAAAAATGAAAACTTCGTCGATCGGTTACGGGAAAAGAATCACTAAATTTATCGTTCGGTTGCAGGTAAATTAAATAACGCAAATTTCTCCGGAAAATGGTGAAATATTTTGGGCGGGAGGCTCCTGCCCACGATATTTTTTTGGGCGGGATTTCAAAATTTTCGGTGCAAATCCTGCAATCCAGCCCTAATAATGAATAAAAGTTTGACAATATGACTTATAGGTTAAGTATGTTTTATATGTCAGCACTTTTTGATTTTTTTTCTTTCTTTTAGGTTACCTGTGAATATTCAAGTGATTCCCCCTGTGCAGGACACTGACAGTCTGGAAAATTCCCAAATAAGTGAAAGTGCCACTACTTCAAAAAGTTTCTTTTCATCTACCCCAAATGTCTCAGATTTAATATCTAATGAAGAGGAAAATTCATTTAAGCAAACACCAAAGAGCCGAAAAATCAATCGATATAAAACTGCCATCTGTAGATTGAAAAAACGATTATTCAGTGGAAAATATCCAGCATCTAATCCATCAAAATTTGAGCTGTTAAAAGCCATGAAAAAACATGTACGCCCTTCCCTCTATAACATTCTTGAAGCCCAGTTAAGAAACTCTGGTCCAGCAAAAGGAAGACGATGGTCAGCTTCTGATAAAGCCTTTGCTTTCAGTATTTATATCCGCAGCCCTGCAGCATATAAAAGTTTAAAACGGTTTTTGGTTTTGCCTACACGGCGAACCAGTGTTGAATTCAGGGGGTGGCCCGGGGGGGATATTCCCCCCGGAGCATTGAAATGTCCCCCCCGGAAAATTTGAGATTTTATACTTTCAATGGTCAAAAAGTGCAATTTTCCCCCCGGAAGTCTATAATGTCCCCCCCGGAGCCCCAGAAATCCCTCCCGGGGAAAAGTGTCTGAATTCAACACTGCGGCGAACTCTAAGGCGCTCTGTCCAAGGAGTTTGTCAGACAACTGGATTTTGTCCTGAAGTATTTGACATATTAAAAGAAAAGGTGAATCAAATGAATGTTGATGAAAAGCAGTGCGTCCTTACATTTGACGAAATGTCAATTAGATCCTCTCTTCAATACAATGCGAAAACTGATACAATTAATGGTTATCAAGATGAAATTTCAGTCCGTGATAATCATAATATAAAAGTAGCTACAGATACTCTAGTTTTTATGGCAAAAGGAATACATGAAAATTGGAAACAAGTTTTGGGATATTTTCTTGTCCACAAAAGTATGCCTGGCCAATCGCTAAAAACAATTGTAGTATCATGTATTGAAAAACTTCAAGCTATAAACCTTGATGTCTTAGCTACAGTATGTGATCAAGGCTCAAATAATATTAGTCTTTTTAATGAACTTGGACTGAGCCCTGAAAAGACATCTTTCAAGGTTCAAAATCGTGATGTCCATTTTATGTTTGATCCACCTCATTTATTAAAGGCATTGAGAAATAATTTAATGAATCACAAGCTGGAATATGAACGTGAAAATTTTGGCATTGTCACTGCTGAATGGAAATATATAAATGATTTTTATGAAATAGATAAAGGTATTGAGCCTCGGGTGGCTCCTAAATTGACCAAAAATCACATTAATCCTGTTGGACGAAGTAAAATGAAGGTAAAATTGGCATCCCAAGCTCTAAGTACATCTGTAGCTGCAGGAATATCGTTGTTGGGATCAGTTGGGAAATTTGATGAGGCTGCAGCTCATACAGCTTTTTTTATTTCCACAATTGATAAGCTGTTTGACAGTTTCAACAGCAAACAAATATATGATAAGAAGAAACTGCTTTGTTCTGTAAAGAAAGATTCAGACCACGTAAACTTTTGGCATGATATGCTGAAGTTTATTCAAAGTTGGAAATTCATAAACGTTAATGGTAAAGAGGTTCACACACATTGCAAGAAAGGTTGGTTAGTGACTGTGAAATCTGCTATTAATATATGCAAGATAATATTAGAAAAACATGACAATGTTTTCATGAGACGTTTCAATCAGGATGCGCTGGAAAACACATTTTCTATAGTTCGTTCAAAGAGGGGAAATGACAGTAATCCTGATTGCTCTCAATTGACCAGCTGTTTGAGAGCAGTTATGGTAAATAACATTTTTAACTCAACTAAGGCATCAAATTGTGAAGCAGATTTTGATAAGATTCTAATTTCTTTAAAAGACAGAGTTTCATCAAAATCCACCAATATTGATGAAATTTTTCAGGGGGATGGTTGTGTTACTTCCACAACACATGATGTTGATACTTCAACATTTACTGTCCCTGAAATTCCTAATGACCCTGTAGTGTCCAATGTTCAATATTATATTGCTGGTTATATAGGTAGAAAAACTGTTGAAAAATTAAAAAATTGTGAAGAGTGTGCAAATAGTCTACTAACACAGTCTGATGATGATCATGCTAATGAAGGTCATTCTTTGTTGACAAACTTCAAAGAATATCCAGGTGCTAAACTTAAGAGGCCTAAAATAACTTTATTTAATCTAGTAAAAGAAATGTATAACATTGATTTGTCTCAAATTTTCTGGAGCAAGGGTGTGTTAAAAAATATGATATTG
Organism: Maratus michaelseni; assembly: GCA_963931845.1. NCBI lineage: Eukaryota > Metazoa > Arthropoda > Arachnida > Araneae > Salticidae > Maratus > Maratus michaelseni. Next base: position 29,138,774 of record OZ007597.1, on the reverse strand, counting down.
TTATTTAGGAGAATGATAAATTTTAGTAGGTTACAATTGCACGATGCACATAAAGAGATTGCACAAAAGATAATATTTATATTATTTTCTAAAATTCAAATCTATTCACATATAAAGAAAAGGAACCATGAACTAAAGTTGGAATTCTATTCTAAAAATAAAAAGAAGTGAAAGATTTAATATTTTTGAAGGTATTATCCTGTTAATATATCGGTATTGTTAATATTTCTTTAATTCTAATCTGTTCTTTTAATTTTTTAAATGTGTCAAAATTGAGTGTTTATATTGAAAATTTTAGAGGTAGGGGTCAACTTCATACTTCAATTGTACCCAAGCTTGTTTTCTTTAACATGGATTTTAAAAAGACATAATTTCAGTTAAATGGCTGTTTGATATTTTCATATATTTGATATTTATTTTCAAAATATTGTGTATGAAATTTTGTATATTTTCAGTCAAAACAAATGTAAATTAAATTTGTAAAAATGAAGGAATTTGTAAAAGTAAAAATGAAAAACAGAGGGAGAATTTTGGTAAATACACGTTTAGATTACGGTGATGAAAAAAAAACAACAACAAAAAAAAGTTTTCATCTTTGTTTGTACATTAACATTATTTATAAATACTTTTTACTTTTAAAACTTTTAAGGTATATGGAATTACTCTTTGTTTGGTGAATTAATAATGAAATAAAAGCTGTTTTTGTTAGTCAATTTGATTTTACTATTATGGTTTCTATTTGTAATATTTTAGTAATATTTTTGTCGACTAACGACTTTAGCTTCTTTTTTTCTTGGGACCTATAGACTCATTTCATGTTTTTTGACACATTTTTTTCCGCGAATGATTGAAGAATTTCACTATTTCTCTCCCGATCTACATATTAATTGCACAACAATTTTGAGATTTTTCACCCGACTGGTGAATTTTATGATTTTTCCCCATGACCAATCGGCGTATTTCATAATTTTTTTCCTTCGACTGATTGAAGAATTTCAGGAATATTTCTGAAGATCCACTGCCCTATTTCACATGCGACCAATTGGCAAATTTCGAGACATTTTTCTCGTGACCTATTAGCAAAAGTCATTGGGGGGGGGGGGGGGGGGGGGGGGTCTGCGACTGATCGACCAATTCTGCATTTTTTCTGCAACCGGCCAAAAAATTTCAAGATTTTTTTTTTTCACAATCAACTGATAAATTTTGAAATTTTTTTCTCCTGACCGATCAATGATTTTTGCATTTTTCCCCGCAACTGATTGAAGAATTTCATAACTTCCTTTATGCTCTACAGACAAATGTAAAATAATTTTTCCTCGCATTTAGTCGACGATTTTTGAGATTTTTTCATCAATTAACTGGCAAATTTCGCAATATTTTTCATGATCGATCGACACATAAAAAAAAAAAAAATTCCGTGACTAATTGAAGAATTTGTTTGACGATCCACTGATGAATGTCGGCTCTTTTTCCCTACAAACGATTTGCGAAATTGGTGCTGATTCTTTTTTTGGTGTATTTGAAACCTAAATAAGGCAGAAGAAAGTTTTAGTATTTGCACATCTAATTTTTTTAAATACCAAAAAATTAAAAATATTTCCCAAATTTATGTATGATTTATTTACTGTTTATGCACAATTCAAAGTTTAAGGATGCAAAATATTGTGGCATCACAAAATTTTATTTCTATTTTCTGCAGACTAGAGCTTGGCACCAAACTTGACATTATTAAATCCCATAGTTTTTTGCGAGTGTAAAAAGCAAATTATATCTGTTTTCAATTGAATATTTTTGAAAATATCATCATATTTATGAACCCTGGTTTAGATGTTTACTGAGTATTGCTAGTTTAATACAGCTCAAAAATTCATGAAAATAAAATATCTTACAAAAGTAAGTTTTTAGCAAAACAAGAATCAAATAATTTACTTGTCAATATGACATCATATGTTCTCCAAAATCATAGTAAGATAATTTATTTTGATGAAAGAAAATCAACCCATTTAAAAATTTTTTTTTTTAGCATGACAGCACTTTTATCAATAGAACGAATCTGCTTCTGCAATTAAAGGATGTTAAACTGCTACTCATTCAATTATATTTAATTTAACTGGCAAAATTCGTGATATTTTTTCATGACCGATCAACAAATTAAAAAAAAAAATCCGTGACTAATTGAAGAATTTTTTTGATGATCCACTGATGAATGTCTCATTAACTCAGCACTGTTTTCTGCTTTTGATGATTTATATTTTGTAAATTTCCTTTGTGGTATTAATGGTGTATAAAATAAATGCTTTAATGTAGTGATAACATGTTTCTTTACAGTTTATAAACATATTAAGTTGATTAGTCAATATGATATGCAACTTTGAATTGAATAAATAATAAAAATGTATTCATGCCAAATAAAATTATATATATATATATCATCATCAGTTCCTCTTTTTCTTATTTGCATTTCTTTTCAATTATATTTATTCATATTGGTGTACATGTATTGCATCACAGACATTAATTCCACCACATCCAATGATGTCATCACATTTCATACAAGCAAAATTAATATAAAGGAAATATTTTCATTATTGTTAACCAAAATTTGATGTAGTGACACAACTTGTATTTTAAAGTATAATATCAGTTTCTCTCTCTTTTTTTTTGTTTTCTTTTTATAAAATAGATTCATATAATTCTCAAAAATTGTAAAAATGATTTTTTCCCCCATCAGTAATTTTATTATTTCTTATATGTTATGCAATATAAAAAGACTTTTCTGAAAGTCTTATTTGTTAACTTTTACTTCCATCACAGTCTTTTGCAATATAAAATACCCAAATATTAATTTATGTAGCACACAATTAGTTTTTAGTGATCATAATTATATCTGGTGCAAAATGAAATATTTATGTAATTGATATTTGAAACTAAAATTTTCCTAAATATTTGGTGTGCATATATAATATTATAAGCACAAGAAATTTGCATGCGTTACAATATTGAAATTCAAATTTGAAGATAACAATTAGCAAAGACTGCACTTGAGTACGAAAAAAACGGGGAATAAAAAACAAGAAAACCACAAAAATCACCTATTTATCAGGGTTATGCAATTGTTTTCTTAAATCCAAAATGAAAATAGCCATTTCCCTCATTTAAATATTATTTAAAAAATTAACTTATTTACATTAAATTGGCTACAAAAATGTTATGGTGTCCCCATTTAGATCTTTGCTGCAGGACTCTTCATATTGTTAGTCGGGCGTTGTAATTAACGCCAAAATTTTATTTTTGCAATTTTAAATATTTTCTATTTAAATCAGTGTTCAGAATTAGCGGTCATTAGTCGTCAAGTGCAAAATAGTGCACTTTTTTATTTTATTTTAACAATCAAATGTAGATGTATTGTTTTTTTTTTTGTTTTTTTCACAGTAAATTCAATTGTAATAATTAACATTTGACAAAATTTTGTCTTACATGATTAAGTGCGTTTTCCTATTAATTTCTAAAAATGCTTTACATCAGTTTTACAGTTGTTTCAATTATTATAATCATGGAGATTAAGAACTTCAATAATTTTATATTAAAAACAAAATATTCATGTTTTTTTTTTTTTTTTTTAAAGCTAGTATACAATATTAGTTATGTTAAAAATGAATTTTAGAAATTGCAGCTAAAATTTTTAATCTGACGCCTAAGATACTTACAGTAGGCGTTATTTGACATCTACGGTTTATTTCTCAATTTCTATCACTGGTTACCATAAGAACACACCAAGTGTTGTATGTTGTGTTGTCTTGAACACAACAAGTGAATGTACAGATGAACATAAGACATTGACAATATATTTTAATTTAAAAGATATACAAATTTGTGTATAAAGCTATTTTCAAATTTAAATACTTTTTTTTTTTTTTTTTTTGCATATTCAAGAAATTATTTTAACTCATAGAAGGTATAATTTGCTCCTATTCTTATATACGTTCCTAGAAATCGAATAAAATATTTTATTTTCTTATAAAAATATAGCATTTCTTAGAACTATATTTTCTCTGATCTATATTTACTCAGTAACATAATAAATAAGTAAATTTCTGAGACTTGAGTGTAATATTTCATATGTTTTTATAGTATACCATTGCTTTATGCAGTTTTAAATTAAAAACCCTAGAAGATCCTGTTGAAAACGTAAACATCAAACTTTATTGTAACCATATAATACACAAGTACAAAGAATAAAAAAATGAATATCATTTATTCATCATGTTTTCTGTAAACCAAAGTGAAAATAGTTATTTGACTCTTTAAAATATTGTTTAACTTATTGCACGTTATTTAAATTAAAAACAATCTTTTTATTTTCTTAGATAAAGAGAAAATGCATACATTTTAAAAGATTATTGTAACAATTGTTTTAATACATTAAAATTGATAAAATAATAACATCGGTTAAAAAAAAATTCCTTCCAATTAGAAATATTTATGAAATTTCCGATTTTTTATTTGAATTATTTTCACGTTATTTAAATTAAAAACAACCTTTTTATTTTCTCTGATAAAGATCAAATACATATATTTTTTAATGTTATTGTAACAATTGTTTTAATACATTAATATTCATAAATTAATAACACGTCGCTTCAAAAAATTTTCCTAACAAGTGGGAATGTTTATGAAATTTCCAATTTTTTATCTGAATTATTTTCTTTGTAACATAAATAATAAATTTCGTACATTTTTATATTATACCATTGCTTTTCAAAACGATTTTTCTTTTAATTGTTTATCGTTCACCCTTCTCGTACGGAAAAAAATCCGCATAATATTCTGTTGAAAATGTAAACATTACATGCAGCGATCGAAAAAGAAAGATCATAATAATGTAGAGTGTCAATAACAGTAATATTCCAAGGATGAGAAGTTTCTTCCCCATTGTCACTAAAGGCGCTGCGATCGTAATCGCGTTACCATTGAGTTCTATGATATTGTCCTATCTTGTATGTTTATCTATGGCAGATACTTACACACTGCTTACGGCAAGCTTTATTATACAACTTTAACATAAATTTTATTTCGTTTTACAATTATTTACAAAGTTTCAGCGCAATATTTCGTCTGGATATTTCAATTTTTACATACAAACATTTAGCAATTTTTTCCTCCAGATTTTTCTATTTTTAATAATTTTTAGCTATTTTTTCCTCCTTGCTAAAACTTTGTAAATTGCCACAAAACGGAATAAAATCAATGTTTACTTCGTGAAAAAATTTTCATAGAAACTGTGTAAGTAGTGAATTCTCTGCTACAAAGAACACAGGTTACGATTGGGGAGAATCTACAGATTTCTGATTTTTCAAAAGCACGAAACTCATTCAAGCACCAGTTAGTAACATATATATGTACACTTTGCATACATAACAGAAAAAAAAAATCCTGGATGCATGAAACTCCCTGTGCAGCAATCTCTAGAATGCATGAAATTCATTCAAACAGCAGTTAATAATTTATATGTATATATGTGTATGCTTCGCGTACATTAACTGAAAAAAAAAAAATCCTGGATGCACAAAAATTGCTATATTCCGCACTCCCTAGAATGCATGAAATCCATTCAAGCTGCGGTCAGTAATGTTCGCACAAAAATCGGTTTACAGCAATCTCTAGTGCTTAAAATACATCTTATCATATAAAATCAACAAAAATGCACTTACCGTTATTTCTCATCCTTCGTTTTTTTTTAATATTTCACAGGATTTATCCTTTATGACATAAAACACATTTCATAAACATAATTCAACAAATCTGACACACAACAAACCAACCCACAGACAATAGAACTCTATTATAGAATATTCTAATCTGTCAACCAACCAATCAAATCTAATTCCCTCAAAAACCAGCTCAATTTTCAGAACCATGCATTCTGCTCATGCTAGAACCAAGCACAGAAGGCGTGGAAAAAACGTAAGAAATAAATCGGTAACAAGAAAACTCATTTATCGCTTCGCTAAATTCGATGACGCCAAGCGTCTCGCTTGTTCTAGGATTTAACCTATTTTTCTTAATTATCTGTCTTAGTTTGTGAATAAATTTTTGTAATGTCAGTTGAAACTGATCTCTCGTACATAACGATGCATCACATTTTTTTAATGTTTTTTTTTTCTACACCATGATGTTGCTATTTAACAACATTATTTTAATTTTAAAAAGAAAACAAACAACTAATAAATCAGTAAATATGAACGTTTTGCACTCCTGAAGCCCCCCCCCCCAAAAAAAAAAAAATATATATATATATATATATATATATTGTTTTAATTTCAGGGTAACTGAAGAAAAAAAAAATCCTTCTATAGCGTTTCTATTTTTCCATGCGCTGTGAAGATTTTTTAACGGGTTCAAAAACAAATTTCACAAATACTAACTTAATTAACAAATACTTCAAAAATATATTTTTAATTCCATGTTGTTTATGTATGAAGAAAGAAACAAAAGTTTGGTAAACTTCTATCTCTGTTTAAATAGTCTATTTCAAGAATAAAAACATTCGGTAGAATGCATAGCTTTGACAATACATAAACAAAAATGAAGAATACAGTACCTTTTTTTTTTTTTTTCAATTTCTTATATTTGGTGCAAGATACTACTGAATACTTTGCTACAAGATTTGTTTAAAGATATTACCCTCTCTCATGATTTTTAGGTTTCCAATGCCACGTCTACCATTGCCCCGAGAACTGACGACTGATTTCGTGATTTATTAAGTAAAATCTATATTTAACATTTGAAAATAAACTTTCACTAGAAAAAAAAAAACAATGGTAGAACTTTGCATTTCTCTGACTTAGGAAAATAAATATTAGAAGATAAATACATATTTCTTTATTATCTGTTTTTAAAATGCAAATTTAAGAAATGAAATTGAAAAAAAAAAGGTACTGTATTCTTCATTTGTTTATATAGCTGATCAAATATACGCATTTCACTGAATGTTTGGATTCTTATACTATGAAACAGAAGCTTACAAACGTGTTTTTTATCGTACATAAACAACATGGAATTAAAAATATATTCATGAAGTATTTGTTAATAGAAGTTAGATGTATTTGTGAAATTTGATTTTCAACACTTCAAAAAATGTTCATAGCAGCGAATCGCATCGCACACGAAGAAAACAAACTGATGATTGATTCATTTTGAATGATTCCTTGTTACGCAAATTAATTGATAAAAAAAATCTTAATCTTTTTTTTCCTTTAAAAAATCACAAATTAAATATAAATAACAATTAAATTGTATATGTATAATTATAAAATATTTCAATATTTTAATCAAGGAATCTAAATATTTTTCGACTTAATGAAGATTTTGATATAAGAAATTCTTTATTATAACAAAAAAGAAAAATATACAAACAATAATTTAATTTAATACATATATATTACATATTAAAAATTGCATTAAAAACTGTTTTCGTATTTAAAAAAAAAAGAATCTAAATAGTTTTTCAGCGATATATATATATATATGCTATAACGTTTAACTGTAACCGTGATACCCATGAACTTCCTGACTGCGCAGTAATAAAAAAGGGTGAAAAGGCCGAAAATCCTTAATGTTAGTCTACCAGAAAAAGCATAAGAAAAGAGTCCAATTTTGAAACTGGATTATATAAAAAACAAGAGTTTTCCTACGTTAGCGCAATATCTTAAACGCTTCATCTAAAACCGATTAATATAATATATTAATTTTAAAAAAATCGTTCGATCCATTTTCGAGATAACAACTCTGTGCCCATTACACCATTACATTTTCCATTTTCGCTTAAAAATTGGTTTCCAGATCTCAAAATCTACTGCATGTAGAAATCTATAAATTTCAGGATAGAGTTAGGCCATAGATATAAGACTAATGTGAAAAAATCGAAACGGTATGCCGCATATTTACTGAGATATTAAACGTCGGCGTTTCGATTTTCCTTTGATGTCCTGCTAGCTGTATATATGAGAGTGACGGAATCTTCGGTTTTGGGCTTACGGTTTTCGGTTTTTCGCTGCGTCACTCAAGAGACTACCGTCTCTTATGATTTCAGATAACTAATACCGATCCACTGTGTCCCAGTGGGTGAACCAGTGTGCCCCACTTCTGGGGCACACTAGTCCACTTTATGGGTGCATATTATATATATATATATATATATTTATTTATTTATTTTTTTTATTTATTTATTTTTTTTATTTATTTATTTTTTTTTTTTTTTGGAAAATGCATTGAAAACTATGTTCTGAGAAAATTATGATGAATGTATAAAGGTTTAAGGAATATTCAAAAATATTTTCATTGATTTAACCGTTACAGAGAAAAAAAAAATTAACTGAAAAAGTGTTCCACTGTGTACCAGTTTCCCCTACCACACACTGAGGAGAATGCATTAAATTTAACTCCTGTTTTGAAACTATTTTACATAGGTCTATATATACTATACATTTTTTAAATTATATTTATTTAAACAATCTGAAACACACATAAAAAATAGAGCATTCTTACATAACACTATTTACTTTTAAAATGAACTAACTAAATAAATTATAATTAATTTAATGAATAAAATTATGTTATAATTCTTGACAGTATCCATAATTATCAGTGGGCTTTGATGGAAAAATTATATATTTTTAAACATTTTTCAGTCTTTTCTGCTATTAAGTGGTTTTATTACTTATTCCACATAAGTCTATATGAATAAATGGAATCCTAGAATGTTCAGTGTTGAAAGAAGAATTAAGGAGGAGATAATTTTTGTACATGTTAGAGTAGAATAGAGAAAATTACAATCTGAGAAGCTTTTGGCTGTTTAATACTGTTTTGAATGATGAGAAATAGTTTTTTATTGAATGACTTTATAGAATGATTTGAAATATTTATAAGAACTAACATATGACTACAAATCACTCGTAGTAACATATATATGTTACTCCAGTATTAATGTATTCATTATCGGGAATTTGTTATTAATTAAACATTACTTAATAACATGCATTTTAAATTACTTTAAAATATGCAATTTCTAATTAAAATGATTCACTGTGCCAAAGTAAAGTTTAGCCAAAAGAGGGCAAGCAAACCAATAAAAGGCAACAGTGTGCTTTTACAACTTTAGTTTAACTTTGTTCTGCTAAAATAATGTATTTTCAAAGCAACATATTTTATACTAATTATGTACATTTTTTTAAAGACATTAGACAGAATAACAGAGGAAATGGCGCTAAGGGGATTTCCTGGCTTATCAGGAGATATATGCCAAGATAAATGGAAGTCGTTGAAGAGGACATATAAAATAATCAGCGATAAGAAGGAGAAAACAGGGAGTGCTCCACACCGGTTCTAATATTTTTCAGAAATGGATGAAATATTGGGAAATAGTCCCGATATTCATCCCCCTGTTACTTACAACAGTTCACACAGTGGTCCATCGTACAGAGGTTGGTAAATATTAATTTATGTATTGTAACTTTCCCTTAATATTTCATTAGTTCTTTCATTCTATATATATATATATATATATATATATATATATATATTATATAAATAACTTTATATAGATAGGAGGTTGATGATACATGTTGTTTGTCTTGGTGGCCATTTTGTAAAAAATATTTTTGTGAAAAATAAAATTTTGTAACAAAAGATGAAATCCAGTTACTCAAATTCGAACCAGGAATTTATTAAGTCCTTCAAGTCCTCCTGCTAAAGTTTTTCTTTATGGTTAATTTGTTTTGTTAGCAAATTACACATTTTAAAACGTAACAAAATAAAAATAATTAATGAAGAGTGGTTATTTTTTTTAAATGAAGTATTGTGTGAAGGTGCCTTAAAATAGGCCCCAAATTTTGCTTGGATTGACCACTGATATGTTTCTGTATTGTTACTTAAAAAAAAAATAATAATAAGTTCTTGATTTTTTTTTTTTTTTTTTGTATGTGTGTGTGATATTTCATTGTTACAAACCTCAATAATGTTGCTATTTAGTGTAGTGTACATGTTATATCTCTTGTCATTATTCACAAAATATTTTATTTCTCGCCCCAGAACAATTTTTTAGGAACAGCTTTGGGATTAGACTGCTATCCGCCATCTTGTTTGTGTGAATGTTTTGTTTCTCATTACCAAAATAATTTTCATTCATGTTGACTTTTATAAACACGTTATTCAATTTTATTGGCTAAATTTATTTATATTTAATAATAAAAGTTACAATGTTTTGATTTATCGCCCACGGTCAGCCATCTCATTTTTTAAATCAAAACATTTTAACTTTTATTATTAAATATAACTAAATTTAGTCAATAAAATTAAATAACGTGTTTATAATAAGTAAACATGGATGAAAATTATTTTGGAAATGAGAAACAAAACACATATGTTTTGATGTAAAAAAAAAAAAAAAAAAAAAAAAAAACAAGATGGTGGACAGCAGGCTAATCCCAAAGCTGTTCCATTTAATTTTATTGACAAATTTATTTATATTTACTAATAAAAGTTAAAAGGTTTTGATTTTACAAAACAAGATGACTGGTCGCGGGCTAAAGCTTAGCTTGATTTTTGAATGTTCATTCTTTACTAAATTAAAAAATATTTGAATCATATACTGTAATACGAGCAAATGTTGTGAGTGTGTGTGGTTTTATATATATGCAAATGTTATCTTTTAAAATTCTCTAACGATCTTGATGAAATTTTGTATCCTACGGTTTTGGGGCACCAGAAAACCATTGGGCTAGGTCACATGTCCGAGAAAATTTTATTAGTGGGTCACAATGGGTCAGGGTCATGCTAATTGTATCTAAAAAACAGTTCAAACTATCTTGACTAAATGTGTATCCTACCATTTTCGGGCATGAGAAGACTACTAAGCTAGGTCACATGTTCGAAAACTTTCGATTTATGGGTCAAGTTAATTATATCTAAAAAACGGCTCTAACGATTTTGATTAAATTTTATATTCTATGAGTATCGTGCACAAGAAAATCATTGGGCTGAGTCACGTTGGAGAAAATTCGATTAGTGGGTCATGCTAATTTTATCTAAAAAGTGGCTCAGACTATTTTGACTAAATTTTATATCCTATGGGTTTTGGGCAGGAACAGACAATTGGGCTTGGTCACATGTTCGAGAAAATCTGATTAGTGTGTCATTTTGGTCATAATATTTGAACTCAAAGCTAATTTTGACATAGCTCGGTCTCCCTGCTCGTGATTTATAATTTTTCAAAGCATAAGTTTATTTGATACCTTTTCAATTTGTATTTTTTTTAATAATTGTAACATTCAGTCATTTGCAAAGTTGGGAAAGTGAGAAATGTTGTTAAATACTAGGGATGCACAGATTGTGATTTTAGCCAAATACAGAATATTTGGCTGACAGGTGAACCAAATATCTAGTGATCTTGGTCGAATACAGAATACCTAGCCCACAGGTAAAGTGAATGCTGCATGGTAACAGTGAAGCCGAATATTTTTATATTTTAGAGTTTAAAAAAGGGTTCATACGGTGCTTGAAAGTCCTTGAATTTTAAAGAAAGCAAAAAGGTCCTTGAAAGTGGTTGAATTCGTTTATATTTTAATGAAGGTACTTAATTTTCGTTATTTTTTTTTATAGGTGCTTAATTTTTCTTATTCAGATATTTGAAATAAAATATAATTGCAAGCTTTTTTTTTTTTTTTTTTTAAAAAAAAGACGAAAAGAGAGAGAGTTTTTTTTTTTTTTTTTTTTTTCAGGGGTTCAGACTACAAGCATTTGTCTCTTCTCCCTTCCCTCTATAGGATTAAGTTACAAGCATTTGTCTCTTCTCCCTTCCCTCTATAGGATTAAGTTAACAAAAGAAAAATGAAAAGAGGGATAACTTGTTGCTACTACCGACTGTAAGATCTGAAATTCCGTTCTTATCTTTCTTCCTTTGTACGTTCTGTTTCTTCAATATTGCTACACCTATTGCAATGCTAAAACTTGGTCAATTGATGCATGCGCACATGCATGTACGCCGGTCTTCACAATAAGTAGTTTTCATCTGTACTTGTGCATTCTGTAGATCTGTAGTAGTAATTATTTGTTGAGATCTATGCTATAACGATAACTGGAAAGTGCAATTTCGGTGACTTGTGGCTAGAACAAGAAGAATACAATCGTTGGTTAGAAGCAGTACCGAATAGTGCGTACCAGTTCCAATGCAAGCTATGCTGTATTACCCGGCAATTGGAGAATATGGGAGAATCTGCATCAAGTCATATGAGAGGTAAGTGTTTTCCATAACAATAAATATATAATTCTGATACCTATTGTAAAATGTGAGGAAGATGGGAGGCGATGTGATAGAAATGTTATTCACAAACAGGAGCAGGGAAAAGTCGTCGCCCTTGTTGGAATTCTAATGTTTTTAATTAGATAATTTAAATTATTTGGATTTACTTTAATTTTAGTTTTAAGAAAAATAATGAAATTTATTTTTGTTGTGTGACTTTGTTTTGATTAATCAAATACTTATTTGTTAATAACGCAAAGATTTAACTCCCACCAAAAAGAAAGAAAAATTGTCCCATTCCTAAATTTAGTTCTGACAATATTCGCATAGTGAATTGATTTATCAATTAGTGTTGTTTTTATTGCATACTAGTTGACCTGCCCGGCGTTGCCTGGGCCCCGATCAAATTCGTATGATTTTATATTTTAAAACAAAAATCTTTTAAAACGAATCGGGACCTCTACTGACTTTGGCTGCTTATTTCCGTGTGTTCCACCTGATGTTGCCGGGGGCCTGATCGAATTATTATTCGAAAATATTTCACACGAACCTGTGATTCGTGGCCCCACTACCTTCGACAGCGTATCTTGTGCGCGTCGCCGACGTTGATCGGACCCCTGTTGAATTTATATTTTATATTTTTTAAGAAAATCTTTTAAAACGAAACTGTGATTGTTGTCCCCAGACTGCCTTCGACAGCGTATCTCGTCGTGCATGCCGCCCAACTCCGATTGAATTTGCATGATTTTAAATTTGTTAAAGAAAATCTTTCAAACTGAACATTTAATTTTATTATTATTAATTTGTTATTTTTAATAACTCCAGTTTTATGCAATTTTCATTATCTCTTGCTATACAGTCCCTGGCCAAATTATTAGACGCAGTTGTTTTTATTATAATTTGTTAAATATCTGGAAAGATACATGAGGAATTATCTTGAAACTTTAGGAGTGTAAACAACATGATCAACGTCATATATTTCCGAGAAGATTTTTTCTTGAAACCCCATAAGGGGCCGTCAACAAATTGAAGAAAAACGAATATGTTTTTGATAACCCTGTAAAAACCAATATCACAAAAGCGTTGAAACGGTATCACACGCTTAGGAGGCTTATTGTAATAATTTGGGTTCATTTTTATGAAGATAGCATGTATACTCGAAGAGAAATTCAGGTTTTTATAAAAACAGTCCCAAATTTTACTAAGTTTTTTGCTTATAATTTGCAGAGTTTTTAATATAAAAACAAGTTATTTTCAGAAAATATAACAAGCAAAATTATACACAATACCCTGCAATCAGAATTAAAAAATAATAAAAATTGCATGAAAAATGAGCAGGTTCACTAAATATTTTTTCACTGTGCATGCGCGAATTCAATCAAAATATACTGTGCATAATATATTAGCTAAATATATAGACCAACTTTTATGGAAGTCTCAAAAACATAGCTTGAAAATTCTGATAGTGATAGTCGATAGAATAAGATCGAAATTCGCTGTTCCCAAAAGGAAGCAAAAAGATGAGGGGTTGTATCAAATATAGAATGAGAAACAATTCATTCTTATTATGTCAACTTTCATAAGCTAGTATATTTGGATACAACCCCTCATCTTTTTTTATTCCTTTTGGGAACAGCGAATTTCGAGCTTATTCTATCGACTATCACTATCAGAATTTTCAAGCTATGTTTTTCAGACTTTCATAAAAGTTGGTCTATATATTTAGCTAATATATTATGTACAGTATATTTTGATTGAATTCGCGCATGCGCAGTGAAAAAATATTTAGTAAACCTGCTCATTTTTCATGCAATTATTATTATTTTTTAATTCTGATTGCAGGGTATTGTGTATAATTTTGCTTGTTATATTTTCTGAAAATAACTTGTTTTTATATTAAAAACTCTGCAAATTATAAGCAAAAAACTTCGTAAAATTTGGGACTGTTTTTATAAAAACTTGAATTTCTCTTCGAGTATACATGCTATCTTCATAAAAATGAACCCAAATTATTACAATAAGCCTCCTAAGCGTGTGATACCGTTTCAACGCTTTTGTGATATTGGTTTTTACAGGGTTATCAAAAACTTATTTGTTTTTCTTCAATTTGTTGACGGCCCCTTATGGGGTTTCAAGAAAAAATCTCGGAAATATATGACGTTTATCATGTTGTTTACACTCCTAAAGTTTCAAGATAAAACCTCATGTATCTTTCCAGATATTTAACAAATTATAATAAAAACAACTGCGTCTAATAATTTGGCCAGGGACTGTATATGCTAAATTAATCCCCTCACGTCTTTCTCTTTTTTAAACATGAGAAAAAAATTTATGTGTAATAATCTAGTACATTTTTTTACATTTTTATTTTATATTAAATTAAGTTGAGCTTTATTTTCAATAAATTATGTCGGCAGGCAAAAAAGAATTTATAAAAAAAAAAATAAAAAAAAAAAAAGATGTGCCAGCAATAGACACTATGTTTTTGGTTTATAGAAAAATATGTTTTATAATTTGGGTTATTGCTGATTCTCTTAGTCAAATCAATCAGGAAGTTTGCATCAGAATTTGCAAGCTTTTGTTTTGGTGGTACTGATAGAACATTTCATTCAACCTGCAGTATTATTTCTTTCATATTTGTAATACTAGTTACTACAAGTAATATATGAAGTAGTTTTGTGGAATTTAACTTAAAAATAGTAGGAAGTATAGGAAACTTAAAAATAGTGGGAAATAAATGAATCTATGCACTGATATTCCAAAACTTTTTTCTTTCAGATTTATTTTTTCTCTAACCCCCCCCCCCCCCCCCCCCCCACACACACACACACACTGTCTCAATAATTTGATAACTGTCATTTCCAGACATTTAGTATTTTAAACCATCTATCTAAAATAATTAAAATATTGATCTTGTGATAACAATAATTAATTTAAACGATGAATAATTCTCACAAATATTTTATTAATTATTGGTATCCTAATTGTTAAATTTATTTGAAGAGAACTATTTTGTTTCATTAATATGCTTTCATAAAATTCTGGTTCTAACCACAGTCATAAAAAAAAATTATATCTATTACTTTTTGTGAGGTATCCATTACTCAAATTTTGAATAGGGGAGAGTGGGGGCTAATGGGACAGTGGCCAAATTTCATTGTAAATATTATTTTTAACAAAACATTATGCTACACCTAAATGGCCACACTGAAGTTGCTAACTTGTTCAACAACAACAAGTCAGGTATTTGCAAATGTTTGAAAGAGTGCTTGAATAAAGTTTATTTTCAACTATAAAAAGTAAGTTTGATTTTGTTTACTTAAATGACATTTACAATTCATTATTGCCTAAAATTGTTTATGAGGCTACTAATTAATATAACACAAATATTCCATTTTATATTAAACTTAGGTAAATTATCTTTAGAAAAATATAAATGGGGACTAATAGGACAGCTGGATTGATGATGCATAGGTACTTATTGTTAGCGATAGGTATGCATGATTTATTTAAAAGATTGTCTTATTAAAAGGTTTTAAAAAACATCTGAAAAAGTAGTGGATAATACTAAAATAACTCAAAAATGCCAAAATTAATATAAAAATAAGAAGAGTGTTTCTTTTTCAGAAAGTTCTGAAAGTAGTTTTCTACTATATGATTCTTCAAGCAATGAAGGCTTACCAGAAAGAATTAATGTCTAAGAAAATGCTCTTTTAGAGCAAATATCTGAACATGAGTTTATCTTAGTAAAATTTGAATGGAAACGTTCTATATCTCATTATGTGGAAGTTGTTATTGAAATAAACTGTGGGATTCAAGAACTTTTTCTGAATTACTTCACAAAAAGTTTGTGACTGAGTTTCACAAAAGTTTGTCTATCCTGAAAAAGAAGAAAAATACTAGACTAAAATTAAAGGCATTGTAATGAAATTACCTCAGCCTACAATCGATGACTAGAAAACTATTCGTTCATCAACTTTAATGACTTTTGATTTTAATTTTTCAAATTTTAATGTGCAATAATTAATACTATATACTGTTTATGTACATTGCATTTTGATGTAAAATGTGCTGTCTTTAAAACAGGTGCTGCAACTCTAGTTTTTGTGTTGATTTTGATATGTCCCATTACACACACAGGGTGTCCCAATAGACCCCAGCCTAGGAGACTAATGGGACAAGTACAATAGTGTATAAAAGTCATTCTATTTAAAAAACAACAAATGCTATCTCTTCAAATTATTTTTTTTATATAAAAAGCCAATACTTCTTTTTCTATGCGTACAAAAAAAAAAATTCAGAAATTTGTTGATTTCATTTTAAAATAATTAAAACTTAAAAATTGTCCCATTAGCCCCACACTCTCCCCTATTTTGAAATAGCGGGAAATGTGACTATGAGAATGGTTAAATATTGTTGATAGATTAAATAGAGTATTGAAAAAACTGGAGTATAAAAATTATAACTAATTAAAACCTATTTTTTAAAGAATATTCCTTAAGTGTGTCCATTACTGGCACATCTACCCTATATGATGTTAGGCCAGAAATTCTTCTGCAAATTTTGTCTTATTAACTTTTGTTATTAAAAAAAAAAGTGGACTTTTTTACAGTTTATGGTTGTGTTTTCCCTATGGTTAATGAGTGGTTAAATTCATTACTGAAATCATTGAATCTATTGCTAGTGTCAAGCATAGATAAATAATAACAAGATAGGATAGTTACGGGAAAAACTGTAATGGCAACAGTGCTAGCGCCACTAGTGACAAGGGGGAACTACTAACCAGCCTCCGTAATTTACCTATTTGTTAACACTCTATGTTTTGTTTATCTATTTTTCTTCCATGAGGCCGGGATAGACAAATATTCTTTGCAATTGATCTTTGGCGCGTAGTTTAATAAGTGTATTTTTAAACAATTTTATTTTTATTCTGTCTTTTATTAATATTGAAACAACAGTTCTTTTCAGAACTCTTTCAATATGCCTAAAAATGTCAAAGTATGTCAGGCAGAATCTTGTCTGCATACAAATAGAAATTCTAGAGATCTGTCATGTTTTGCTTTTCCTGAGAACACAAAACAGTAAGTGATGTTTATTTTATGTATAAGCATTTGAATAAAATTTTCTATATGTTTTGCAAAAAAAGATAAAGTTGTTTACCAGACTACTTATGGCATTTTATTTATTTTTGTAGGTTGGAAAAGTGGTTGACTAGTATTAAATTGAAGCCAAGTTCTAACAAATGGAAATTTTTATGTGCTGACCATTTCCCTATGTCATGTTTTACAAACACGTTGAGACGTCTATTATTGCCTGATACTGTGCCTATTTTCCAAAAAGCTGGCATGTTCGAAATTACTAATTCTGCTACTGTTGAAAAGTAAGTACACTGTAAAATAGATTGATTTTGTTAATTACAGTACAGTTCAAATTAAGGTAAGGTATGAAAAATTGTTTATTATTATTTTTTTTATGTATTTAAAATTGTGTGCAGAATTGTCAGTGTCTACTTTTGTCTAGTGTTAGCACAGATAACTTACAGAAAATACTTTTGCAGTATACTTTGAATTTTTCTTGGACATTATCGTAACATTTTACATTTAAGACTTCGCTACTATATGTTATGTATGGCATTCACCTGAAAACATATGATAATGAATTTTTTTTTTCCCTCTTTATACATTTGCATTATACAAACAGACATAGTATTTTGTAACATTAAAATTTTCATAAGGTGCTTGAATTTTACCATGTAAAGAGAGTATGAACCCTGTTAAAAATATTAAAAGTTAAATTATAAAACAATTTTACATATTAACACAGATACTATCATTTTATAAACTAGGCCTTTTTACAAGAAACCTTTACACACTAAAAATCTGTGCTTTGAGTTATAACTTAGAAAGAGGGTCTTAACTTTTTTATTTAATAAAATTTTGTAGCTTCTTTTGTGAAGTAAAATAAATTTATAAAATGTTCTTATATTCTAAAACAGACACTTAAAAATCAAAGAAAATTTTTGAATGAATTTGAAGAAACATTTGTCAGTGATATAGTGTTTATTTGTCAGGAAAGGACTAAAGTAAAACAATCTTTATTTCTAATTTTGTATTAAAAAAGTTATTTACAATCTGTGTATTTAAAAAAAAGTGTATTCATCGTAAAATGCAGTTAAATATTCAGTCGATTTGTTACATCCCTAAAGTACCGGCAAAGGTAACTTGGCAGTGGAGATTATACTACAGAAAAGTGTACATGCGCGAGAAGAAATAGTTCTTTACTGAATTTGAAAGAAAAGCACTTTAAATATGTTTTTTTTTTAGATTTTTCCATTGAAAAAGGATTTACTGATTAAACAAAATTGATTCAGCTTAATATATAATCATTTTTATGATAAATACCTGTAATATTAACTGAACTTGTATTGTTTCGCGAAATGATTTTCTGGCGAAATATTGGCGATTGGAATAAATCAGTGGGCAACCCTCGGACACCCCGCAGCGTTAAGTGCTTGGCCTGCGACAGATAATTCTCCTGCGATTGCGGGAGATTTAAGATTTTTGATGTCCAATCAAATGTTTCATTTTTTAAAATATTAAAGGTAGAACATAATTTCGACAGATTTGAATTTTTCGGAAAATTTTAACTCAAGTACATACCAAACATATCGATAAAATATATAATATAGGAAGAATTTTCTTTTCTTTAAAATAAAACTTGTCATGAAAAAGTTCTTTATTCACATTCAACGATATCGATATTTCCTAAGTTAAAAGTATTCTTATTTTATTTGCACAGAACTGATCAGCAGTTTATTTAATTTGTTTTTTGAGGTATGGTAAATATTCAATATATCAACAGTATTTTAGACTCAGAAACTCCACACTGCAAAAATGTACTCATTTCGAAATGAGTATTTTTGGATCAAAAATGAACATGTGCATTCTCAAAAATGAGTAAGTCCATGTACTCATATCGAAATGAGTATTTTTGGATCAAAAATGAACATGTGCATTCTCAAAAATGAGTAAGTTCATGTACTCATATCGAAATGAGTATTTCTGGATAAAAAATGAACATATGATCAAACCCAACATACTTGTATTTTTCAGAATGTGTAATGACGAAATTTCGGAGCGTATAAAGCTATTATTTGATTTGAAGGAGAAACGAAGAATAAGAGAAATGAAAAGTGGATCTGGTTGTTCAGGATTTTCATCAAAGTGGATCCACTGCAAAACATTTACTCTTTTTTTTTTTCCTCACATTTTACACATCTTTTTTTTTCCCTTGATAGTACTTCAAAATTATGATTTTTTTCCCCACTAATTTTTTTAAAATTTATTTTAACTTTTTTAACGTGGGGCAATATTGTGTTATTTAAAAGTTTCATAACATAATATCTTTGCAAATTATAGCTATGCAAATTGATATTAAACTAAGCTGATTTGGCTTACAAATTTATGAATTACGCTAAAATTTATTATTTTATAAATTATAATTTTACAAGTTTATAATTTTTTCCTTGAATTTATAAAATTAGTTAATATTTTTTCTTTACTTTTATAAAAATAAAGTTTTTAACTTTATAACGTTTTTAATTTATTTCTTTAGCTTATATTTTTATAAATTAAACTAATTTAATTTAAATAAAATCCATCCGAGCATATTTACGGGAGTTAGAGCACGCACAGATGACAGCAGACAAACCGAAGTAAAATTAGTTAATATTTTTTCTTTACTTTTATAAAGATAAAGTTTTTAACTTATTTCTTTAGCTTATATTTTTATAAATTAAACTAATTTAATTTAAATAAAATCAATCCGAGAATATTTACGGGGGCACACGAAAGAACGCGTATGGCAAGATTCTACGGTAAAATCGAAGAAACAGCATTTTTAAATGGTCTGTCTACAGGTTTAAAAGCGCCTTCAGGTAAAGGAGGCCGATTAATTATAATACATGCTGGGTGCGAAGATGGATTTGTTAATGGAGCATTGGAGATATTCAAAGCAAAAAAAAAATGGAGATTACCATGATGAAATGAACGGCACGGCACGCATTACGAAGAATGGTTAGTAAATAAATTTTTAACTTATATTCAGCCTAACAGTGTTATTGTTATGGATAATGCCCCATACCATTCTGTTAGGGTAGAAAAAATTCTAACAAGTTCAACCAAGAAAGAAGACATACAAGCATGGTTAACAAGAAAGAGTATCCCTTGGAACCCAGACATGTTAAAAGTGGAATTGCTTAAACTTGTGGCAGATAATAAAAAGTTTTATAAAGCTTACCACATAGATAAAATTGTTGCTCAACATGGCCATACCGTTCTTCGATTGCCCCCTTATCACTGCGAATTAAATCCCATCGAACTTATCTGGGGCGAAGTTAAAGATTATGTTGCGAAAAAAAATCGAACATTTAAAATGGAGGAAGTTGAAAAACTTACTTATGAAGGAATCCAGAAAGCGTCTTCTTCTTGGTTTAGTTGTGTTCAACATGTAATTGAAAGAGTCGAAACAAACATGTGGAAATTAGACGGAATTCAAGAACAATTAATTGAAAAAGTCAATTTCACAGTTGGTGACTCATCTGATGATTCTGATCATTCTGATCATTACACAGATGGTAGCCTTAGCGGAATAGAGCCATTAGATTAACAGTCCTTTTAAGGACTAAAAAAAAAGTCCTTTTAAGGACTAAGCCTTACCCAAGGGTAAAAAAAAAAAGAAAGAATTACACTAAAATAGATACTTCAAACAATGCCTTTGAGGCTGTACATATATAACGTTATCAACATTTTGTTAATTTCGGACCCCCTCCTCCCCTTAATGATATCGTTAAAATATATTTTAAAATGATAACGACATCCAGTGTTGAATTCAGGGGGTGGCCCGGGGGGGGACATCCCTCCCCGGAGCATTGAAATGTCCCCACTGGAAGATTTGAGATTTTATGCTTTCAATGGTCAAAAACTGGAACTCTCCCTCCCGGAACTTTATAATTGCACCACCCCCGGAGGAACAGAAATCCCTCCCGGAGAAAAGTGTCGTAATTCGACACTGACGATAGACGAATCGCTTATAACTCTTTGTAATTTTTATTTATTAAAAAATGAAAAACTCATTTAAATGCTTCCACCTTTAGATACTTCCAGTCTTTAGTTTAAAAAATGTAGTTTTCTTTACGGCTGTTTGTCAATTTAAGTTAATTAATTTCTAACATTTTCAGGAAGTCATTTTCATTCGTAAATACATACAAATTACAGAAATTCAGATATCAAGAAATCGAATAGTGTTTCGCGTCTTCATAAAAAGGCAAATAACATTTCAGAAAATGGTTAAAAAGTAGCATTTTAACCTGATGAATGCCGAATAACCTTCATTGAAAAGAGAACAAAATTTACTATATGCGTCTACAGATATAAACAGGATTCTTTTTGCTCATGTGGAAAAATCCCGCAAAAACGCTAAAAATAGCATTAAAAATCGCTAAGATTTCAAAAATTGCAGAGGAAAAAATTATCCGTTTTTGGACTAAAAGACAAATAGGATTTCTTTTATGAATGTGGAAAAATCGCCTCGTAAACCCAAAATTTCTATAAATTCAAATAAAAATATACGCATAAATTTCAAAAATGTACGTACGAATTCCGAATAAACTTTATTGAAAAGAGGATAAAATTTACTAAATTGTACTAAAAGTTTAAAACAAGATTTATATTTAATAATGTGGAAAAATCACCGCTAAACACAAAACATCCCGTTAAATCGCATAAAAATCGCTAAAATTCCAAAATCGCAGATGACAAAATTTATCAGATGACAATGAGTTAAAACATTGTAAAAGGAATTCTTTAACGAATATCAAAAGATCGGCGTGGAACATAATAGTAACTCGTGCAAAATTTATTCCTACTAACAACGATAAACAGCCAAATCTGGCGATTCAAGGATTTACATGAAAAGTAAACAAATGTTATAAGTTAAATCCAACAAGGATTTTTCAACACGCCAAATCATCGCTTTTCTCCCAATATGGGAATCTTCGAGCGCCAAAGTGAGTGAGCAGGCCGTCGTAGCTTTGCCTCCACTGCCAAGATAAGTGTGCCGCTACTTTAGTTTCAACAATGAAGTTTATTTTGTGCCAAACCACATTCACTTAAATATACAAATTGTCAGTGGACCTGATAACAAAACTTTCCTCCCTGACTGTGTAATTTCTAAAAGTGTTTGAGTTTCATTATCTAAACTTAGCTGTATAATCATTTTTTTTTCTTTTCTTCAGCCGATGCGGCAGCACCCCAAAGCTCTTCAACGACTATGCCGGTGAGCCAGGAGTCCCCAATTTACAAGGCCTCTGAATCTATTCCAAGCACCAGTCGGCAAGAATCTACTCCGAGAGTACCAGTTCGGAAAATACCAGAACCCCAAAACGGGGTCAAAAACCATACTGGTGTAATATATATTTCAAGAAAATTGATACCATGGAGACAAATCATGCCGAAGACCAGAAAAGAAGAGAAGAACAGCACCAAAGAAGAGAAGAGGAAAGAAGGCAGAGATATGAGCAGCACCAAGAATTTCAGAATAGAATTTTAGATATTTTAAAAGACATACAAAATAAAGATAAATAGCTTTCCATCTTCTTTAGTGAGCCTTATTATTTTATGATAACTTACATTTGTTTTATAGAGTAATTTGTGGGGGGGGGGGAGATCCAGTTGAAAGTTATTTAAAAACAGAATTTCTTGATATTTTGTTGGAAAAATTTATTGAACCAATTTTTTGGGCAAAACACAGTTCTTTTCAAAAATTAGAGGTAGTATTATATGCACCTCACATATCAGGCGGTTAGTATAGTACAATTCAATGAATGTGTTATTGTTACTTGTGTGATACTTTTAAAATTATCTTTCAAAAGAATTTTAAGTTCATAGAGTTTTCTTTTTCATCAGTGCATGAATAACAACTGTATCAGAATGTAAAAATAACATTACACCTAGCAAGGGGAGAGTCAGACAGGAGGATACTGAAAGGATGATTGATTACAGATAAACATTTTTCGTGGGACTGATGTTTTTCTTAAGACTGGGGTGACTCTGTGCCCCGCGCGATCTCTCTCGGGTTAAAAGATAAAAGTAACCAGCGTTGCTGCTGTCAATGAAATTTTTGTGCCTTGAGGTCTTTTTGGACTAATATTCATATAAAAAATAGTAGTTTTATACAGAAATGTTCGATAAACACGCTGAAGCAGACAGATTTTAAATTGAAGAATTATTTTAAGAGATGTGTTGAAGTCAGTCAAAATAGTGTTAAAGTTTTATAGGAGCAAAAACTGTGCTTAGGAATTTACTAATATTTTGAAAGGATATGGTGTGCAGGGTGCAATTATTTTTTGAGGGTTTTTTATAAATTCAATATTTTATCATTTTAATTGAGATTTATTTCATATTTAGAAAAAGTTCATTAAAAGATGTAATTACACGTGACTATTAAAAACAGAAGTAAAACTTTAAAATAATAATTAAATGATCATGGAGTCAAAAAATGCTTTTATAGAATTTTAAAAAATCTGACATTAATATTGTCCAAGCTATTTTATAACATTTAAATAAAATACAGCAGCAAAAAAAGAAGATCCATCCAAAAGATTAAACAATATTTTTTAAACCAGTGGTAGGGAAGTAAATAATAAAATGGAGCTTTAAAAAGTACTTGTATCAAGGTCCTTTAAAAGAAAAATTTCATTTTTCATTATAGGAATAGCATTTGAAATTGCAAGTCATGAAATCAAATCAAATATTTTCTTATATACAAATCTAATGTAAATAAATTTTTTATAACAGTTGAATTTTTTACTGCAATTATCTTTCAGCCGTGTGTAGATTTTATACGTATAAATCAGAATAATTTAAAATAAAATCAGAATTATTTCCGATGCATTACAGCACCTTGGTCTATATTGTGTTCAAAGTCCTTCTGAAAAGAAGCCAGATCATCTCATTTTTAATTTCAAGAATTGCACAATTGTATATACAGTAGATCTTTATGACGCAATTCTATATAATGCAATTCTCTATATAACGCACAACTTCTGAGATGTAAACAATGAATTTTGTAGTTAAAAAGCACCTGCATTCCTACTTTGTAAAAAATTGTTACTCTCTACAGGACTAAATTTTATACATTAGTTCAACTTTATCACCTTAATTCAGAGATTTTTAATGAAAAAATTGCTATTACAATAAAATGTTCTGAAAATGAGTAATATAATGAATGATGTGGTCCAGGCATATTTGGATTATGTTTATAAAGTAAATTTAACAATATGTGGAATGAACTGTAATAAAAATTATAATCTGCACAACTGATCCCAATGAATGCAATATAAAGATCTCCCACTGTATATTGATAAGTTTTAGGCATATTTGGCCATGTTTACAAGATAAATTTAGTTATGTATGAAATGGGATCTATATAGCACACAACCTTGCGTTTTTAGGTTTGCATTATAAAGATAAACATACACCACATTTATAAATTTCACACATACCATAATATCACATATACCATTACAATCACATATACCATTCATAAATATCACATTTGGATCATTCCACATCAAATCAACCAAAATTTTTCATTATTCAACCTGACCATTTCAGATTTTAATGAAACCTTCAGGAATCAATCTCCTGATTATACTACTGTATTATAAAAGGCACATAGCAGTACCACATATTAGAAAAAATATATTAATTTTTATTTTCAAATTAACTTTCTGCTTAATTTTATTATTATTATCGACAACAAATAATCTTCCAAAGCAATTAAATTCTAAATTTCTCTAGCTTCTGAAAATAACTATAAAATTGTCCATGCAATGAAAAAATTTAAAAAGCAAGATTTGTGCATAAATAATTTACTTTATTTGAAAAAATATAAATGCATCTATATACAACATGTCTCAAAAGTATAGAAAGATGCACTGTTATGTCAAAGTTGAATAACTCGATAAATACATATCGAATATAAAAATTTGTGCTATTTTAAAAAGCTATTCAGCGATACCAAAGTTCAAAATTGAAAACATTTATAATACAAGCCAAAATATGATGATTTTTCAAAATTAAAAAAATTAATTGTATGAAAATTTACCGAGATAAAAAAAAAAGTATATTCTCATTTATATCATCAGGGAGAAGTCCTGTAAGTTTCATCAAAATCTAAAATGGTCAGGTTGAGTAACTAGTTGATTTGACATGGAATGACCCATTTTGCTCAATTACATCATCATCCATGATGACCCGAAATAGTGATAAATATGAAAGTTACATTTTTTCCCATATAATCTGCATTTGCAATAAAACAATTGAGTTTTCATTCACGATTTCAAAGTTATGTCGCCTCTGATCCCCAGGGGGTTCGGGGTGGGGTGTCAATTTTAGTATCGCTGAATAGCTTTTGTAAATATATGTAACATTTTTCTGTTTTTCAATCTGATGTGTATTTTTTGAGCTATTCGACCATTTCCAGACTTTTTGGACATACTGTATATAAATTACAGATTATTCATAACATTACAGCGCTTTTCAGCAGCTACTAACTGGTTCGTCATCTTCTGGGTTGTCATCGTCATTAACATTATTTTCGTAAGTGCCATCATCTTGCTCAACTCTATTTTCAATGATGAGATTATGCAAAACACAACAGGCCATTACAATTATTGGCACTAGGTCGGTTTGCTTCCTATATAAATATTTAAGATGTCTGAACCGACCCTTTAATAACCCAAATGCTCTCTCAATTGTACATCTGGTTTTTGATAATTTGTAATTATATCTAACATGTCTTATAGTCAGATGACCATTATCTCTGAATGGAGTAAGTAAATTTAAAAAAAAAAGTGTGTCAAAATCAATACATTTATAATTTTGGTGAAACTTTTCTTGAAGAAATTTAAATTTAAACCTATAATTGTATACAGTAAAAGATCTAAAATATTGGTCATAAAGCATATATTTTCAATAACAATAGAAACATAATTTATTATAAACGGAAAAGCCTTGGTAGGTTATTAATGGAAAAATTTAGTTTTTAATAATATATGAGAAAAATGAATGTTTAGTAATGAAAATTGCCTTTAGTGTAATAATAATAATAATAATAAAAAAAAACACAGTGGAAGATTAGGAACTATTGAGGAACATTTTAATTTCTGTTGGTCACAACGGCCACATTTCTCTACCAAACTCTACTATAAATGATCAAATAAAAAAGTTGCTTCTTAATAGCCCGAATTTTGTCTAATGCATAAGATAATATACTATCGCAACGACGTTCGCATTCTATTGAGCAATGTGGAAGGACTTTCCAGCTGAAGGTGCATATTACCATAAAATAAGGCCAAATTCACCATTTTGTTTGATTGAAGGTTCATTTGGCAACTTTTCCTTTGAACTTTACATTTGTAAGCATATTTATACTTTATTTCCTTAAAAGTGAGTCTCATGCCACACAGACTTAAGAAGGATGATTATACCATAGCTGCCAACTTTTATGCTTTTTTCTTACCACTAAAATTTTATAGTAAATTTTAACTTATTAAATAGGCAAAATCATGTGATTACTCAAGGAAAAACTTTCAATTAAATTTTAGTGGTAACAAAAAATTATAAAAGTTTGCAGCTATGCTTATACAGACACTATTATTGAAAATCTCTATTTTCTTACTATTGTACACTTAAATTAAATCATTGCAACATTTTTTTAAAAATTGTTTTTCATCACTTTTTCTAAACAATAATAATCTACCTCAAATATTAGTAAAAATGTGCCAATGAAGATTTAAAAAAAATAGTTTCAGCGACAAGAGTGTTTTTTTGTGCAACTATAATACAAATAGCATCTTCATTTGTCACATTCACAGTTATTTCATGATATACCAATGATATTTTTAAAAGGTAAATAAAGATTGTGATAAAGTGCTTTTGAAAATTCTCTTTTCCAACAAAATTCAATCTTGCTATTTTGTCTTTTGTACCAAGGCTCCTATAACAAGTACCCTCTTTTAACTTCTAAATGTATTTTAGAAGATAAATTTGTTAGAAATGTGTTTACAGGCTGTTGCAAATGAAATGTTTTGCTGATTAAGAGCATTTGGCCCTTACAAGTAAAGGTGCTATAGACAGGGGGCTGAGAGTCAAAGTTCAAAATTTCATTCAGTGGAAAATAGAGGCCTTCAAAGAAGTAAGTGCAATTTAAGTTTACTAATTGTTTTTACAGTGCCATACATTGCCAATAACTACTATAAGGTTATATTATTGCTGTTATTATAAGAATTGGTAATTGCAGATAAAATATTCGTATGCTACTTGACAGACAGGTTTTCACAAGGTATGATGTCCTTGTCTAGTTCTGTTCATCCTGTCTATACTTTTTCCCGAATTACAAGTGAAATTCTTAAAACAGCAATATAACCTTATAGTAGTTATTGGCAACTATGACACTATAAAAAAAAATTAGCAAACTCAAACCACACTTGTTTCTTTGAAGGCATCTGTTTTTCACAGAACAAAATTTTGAACTTTGATCCGGCCCCCTGTTAATATAAAAACTCAATTGCCAATATGCAAGATATAAAATTACTAAGCTCGATGAGACAAATCAAATTAACTATAAAAATCGAAATTCTCTGCTACAGACTATAGTGCCTTTACTTGTTAGAGGCAATCATCATTACAATATAAATTTAATTACCTGCTGTTGGCAACTCCTTGCAAAAAACCATGGAGTGATAATCTAACCTATTTACATAGATGGTAGCATATTGTATGGGTGCACTAATTTCAATGTGGGTTCCATCAATGCAACCAACACCTCCTGGAAACCCAACTATTTCAGAAAATGCCTGTTCAGATGTACGCATGTTTCAATGAAGGCCATGTTATCACTTCCGAGGATAATCTCGCAATAGCTGCACAAGTAATAGTCACAACAAGCCACAAAACAGACTTTGACACATCTTATCTGTCAACAACAAATTTGTTAAGATTTAAAATAAATTGTTTAGATTTACTTCATTATATTAAAAAGTATTACTGGCATTTATGTATAAAGAAAAACAAAGAAATATGCGATAGGTATAGTAGATTCTTTTTCAGGAATGACAACAGTCTAATCTCAAGCGAGAGAAAATTTTCCATTTATTATTTTCAACCATAATTATCACCTTTTTTTTGCCAGAGAAAAGGGGAGGTGAGGGGGGGGGGGTGTATAAAGCAAAACAAAAATTTGAAGGGATTTTTCAATTTTTTTTAAATGTTGGAGTGGATTGGTTGGTTGGTTGGTTGAATAGGGTTTAATGGCACAAAGTCCCTTCTGGAACATGCTGCGCCAAAAAAAGGTGAATAAAATACATAAAATTATATCAAGAAGTTATCCAAAACCTTGTCAAAAAAATAAGTAATTAAAAGAACACAGTTTAATGAAAAGAGTGATGGGATGATATATGTCACTAAAATTACTTCATACTGATGTTTAAAAAACACAAACAAATCTTTACATTCTGTATAGTAACATTTATCTAAAATAGTATAAAATATCTAAATAATGCAGAAAAACTGGTATATTTACACACAGAATATTAAAAAACAAAATTAAATCATGTCGGCTCAAATTCCTCAAAAACAGTGTTTTCTTCATCTGTATCAGTGTCATAATTGTCGGACTCCATAGCCTCTTCCATATAGTGGAGTAGCTGTTTGGAATCTTTCATATTGGTTATTAATGGGCTGAGACATGATTTCCATAGCTGCCAACTCTTCTGATTTTTTCAGAATTCTTCTTATTTTCAACTGATTTTCTGATCAGAAGATGAAATCTTCTGCTTTTTTTCCTTTTTTAAAGGAAAAAATGGTGTTCAGAAATATTTGAAGAAATTGCAGAAGTAAATGTTTTTAGTGGCTGTTTTTTCTCATCTGTTAAATTTAGCAGCCACCAAAGCAACTTATAATATATATATTTGGAACTCTGTGCCAATAGGAGGGGGGGGGGGTGGAATTTACAATTGTAATAGTGATGAAGTTAGGAAAATTTGATAGCTGTCTCTCAGATAATCCAGTGATGACCATTAGCAAGTTTTCTCTTAATAATAATAATAAACTTGCTGAACTTTGAGTTGTTTAAATTTTCAAAATTAATGGATCATACATTTGATAACAATTCAGTTATAATTTAAATTAAATAATGAAGAACAAGTGGTACATTATCTATTAACAGGAAAATAGTTTATCAGTTGTTTAAAAAATGAAACCATCATTAGTTTTCTAAAAAGAGAAGAATTCAGATTTAAATAAAGTTTACTTTGTTTTCATTTAAAATAACAGTAATGAATTAAAAAAAAATGGCTAAGCTTTGGGATTAGTCTGCTGCCCGCCATCTTGTGTTTTAAATCAAAACATTTGTTTTGTTTCTCATTTCCAAAATAATTTTCATCCATATTTACTTATTACAAACACGTTAATTAATTTTATTGACTAATTTATTTATATTTAATAATAAAAGTTAAAATGTTTTGATTTAAAATATGAGATGGCTGACCGTGGGCGATAAATCACAACATTTGTTTTGTTTCTGACATGATCAAGTTAAATCAAAACATTTTAACTTTTATTATTAAATATAAATAAATTAGTCAATAAAATTAATTAACATGTTTGTAATAAGTAAATATGGATGAAAATTATTTTGGAAATGAGAAACAAAACAAATATGTTTTGATTAAAAAAACAAGATGGTGAACAGCAGGCTAATCCCAAAGCTGTTGCAAAAAAATCTTCTTACAATGTATGTAATTTTTTTTGTGGAAAAATGTCCATTTGTTTTAAAAATTGATGATGTGGCCTGGAACTTATTGCAGAATCAGTTCACAGGACTTCAATGTGAAAAAAAAAAAATCTATTATGGAACATGAAATTCGTGCATTGCCCTGTTAGGAAAGATGTGTTCCACTGATGAAATTTTGAAATATGGTATGATTTGCAAAGTGTTAAAAGCTGTATTGTATTGACTATTCATCACAGCAGTGTTGAATGCAAGCATTTTCAGTTTAATTAAGAAAACTCGGTTTAAGACTCGGTTCTGGTCATCAATCATGACAAACTCTAGAAAATATTTTGTTTGCGAAATCATTTGCTGACAATAAATGTTATAAAGCACAATTTTCTAATGACTTTTTAAAAAAAGCTAAGAAATCTACTATGAACATGTCAAAATAATTTTTTTCTAGTAATTTTTTTTAGTAATATATAACGAAGTTTTACTAAATTTTCTATTTACATGTTTTGTTATTATTTTTTTATATCATATAATATACAGTATTTATTGCAAATATTTTAATGGTTCATGTGTTGTCAATTTTGAATAATATAAATATATTTACTCAGTTTTGGTTGTATATGGTGACAAAAAATACCTTACTGGTTAAATTTTCAAAGTGGTGTTGCATAACACCACCAGTTAATTAGTTTAACACCAATATTCCAAATCACGGAAGTTTTAAGTGTATTTTAATGAAAAGTAAAAAATCTACTATAAATGTTTTTTGTAGCTATTCTAAAATTTAGTGAATATTTCATTTTACTCTTACTTGTCTTTCAAATTTGCTCATTTATTATGATCCTAGCTAGTTTTATTTTATCCATGTTGAAAGTTTTGTAAAATTTTAAAAATCTTCTTATTTCTTCTGATTTTTCATCAAAATCTTCTGATTTCTTCTGATTTTTTGTCCAAAATCTTCTGATTTTCAATGAAATTTAGTTGGCAGGTATGGATGTCTTGTTTTTTCTCTTCACAGTTTTCCACTGTGAAGAGGCTTGGGTTGAGGTTTTCTTTCTCTCTTTCTGTGCACATGATTTTTGGTTTGCTTTTTGAGTAGGGGAAAGAGGTTTTTCTATTTTGTTTGCAGATGAAACAGTAGTTTTTCCAGACTCATGTTCGGTTGACTGTTTAAATTTACGATTATTAGGTTATTCTATTTTCACAGGTTCTGATGATGGTGCCCAACGTTGTAGATCAGGTATGGCTTTTTTAAAAGTCGGACAGCACGCATCACGGGTTTTCTTCTTTTTAGTGCTAGTTAGTGTCATAGAAGGATCATTTGCTGGTAAAGAAAAAACAGTTTGGGTGCTAATATGTCTTAAGGATTTTGTTTGTTGCTTAAGTAAACTGGAATAGGAAACTCCTACAGATGGTGTTCTGGATTCTACAAGTTTTCGAACTTCAGGATAAGAAAGTTTTTGAGCGATTTTAACTGCAAGGATTTCTTT
Source organism: Maratus michaelseni (assembly GCA_963931845.1). Lineage (NCBI taxonomy): Eukaryota > Metazoa > Arthropoda > Arachnida > Araneae > Salticidae > Maratus > Maratus michaelseni. Next base: position 29,107,139 of record OZ007597.1, on the reverse strand, counting down.
TTCACGAGTCCAGTTTGGGCAAGAGCGGGAGTATGCTGTATGGTCACCCTTACAGTTTGTACAACATTCAGGCTTTTCGCATGACTTACCATCGTGGCCGACTTCTGCACAACGTGCGCAGGTAACAGAACCACGACAGGTAGTTGTAGTATGACCATAGCGCTGTCATTTAAAACAACGGAGTGGGTTAGGTATATAAGGTCGGACAGGACAGCTCAGGTAGGCAGCTTTAATTCTGGTTGGCAATGTAGGGCTATTGAAAGTCAGAATAATCTGCTTCGTAGGAAGCACTTTCTCATTCCGGCGGATAGTAATACGACATGCATCTATGACATTTTCATGTTTTAAGTTTTGTAGGAGTTCGTCTTTTGTAGTGAATAAAAGATCTGGTTCGGATATTACACCACGGCTTGTATTTAGAGTTTGATGGGCTTGAACAGAAACAGAGAAAGATCCTATTGTTGTTGAATTTGAGAGAAATTGTGAATGTTTGGCTTTAGAAACCTCAACAAGCAAATCTCCAGACTGTAGTTTTTTAAGTGAGTAACCATCTTCAAATACAGATTGGAATGTTTTTGCAATAAGAAACGGTGAAGTTCTCTTAAAAGAACTATCAGAGTGACTATCAGTGCGTTTAATTATAAAAAAACATGTGAATGATTCATTCTCTACAATTCGTTGCTCTCCAGATGGGAGAGGGATAGGAGCAGTTGATTTTTTTCCATCCATATTAAAGGGAAAACTAATTCACACCCCGGCCGCACCACCCACTACCGAGCCCAACAAGGGGATGCACATTCATGCACCAGTGCTAACCAGGGCCCATACGCTCACATGACACACCTATATCAGTTTCCACCCTTAACGAAATGACTAGTATGTGCCTGCTCACTTGATCCCCAGCCAGTGACAAGTCAGCTGACCAGCCGATTGATGCATACGGGACCAATATGCACCTCCCGTCTACCTGAAGCAGAGGTCAAAGCCGTGTGTTGGTTTTCCTCAACTGCCAGGATCCCCCTTTCCAGGGACACGGGTCGCCACGCACGGCAAACGCGTGGGTGGTTTACAATTCTCCATAAGTCGATATAAACAGGATGATATCGGCTTATGCAGAATCGCCCTCACCTCAGAAGAGGAAACCACAATGAGAGTGAAACAAAGAAGAAAGATTAGACAAGAGAATGGAGAGGAAAAAAGGAAAGAGAAAGATCGCTCAGGTGCCCGGGGTTGTGAAGCCCGTGAATACCTAAAGAAGGTATCCCCCTGGGGGGAATGTTGGAGTGGAAATTTAGACTTAAGTTTCCTTATTGTTTGAATGAAAGAAATAAAATATATCATCGACCAATTTTTATTCAAAAGTGAAATGGTTCGTGAATTAAAAGGTTTGCACGTCTAAGATTTAAGATATTTCAGAAATAATAAAAAAAAAACTGTGGTATACACAAGAATGCTAAATATATATTTTTTTAAATGCCACCGGTATATTTCTTAAATTTTTAGATAATATTTTTTACTAAATTTAAAATTTCTATGAAAAATAAATTGCTTTATAAGATTAATTTTAAGTGAAATACAATTACACAGTTTCCAAAAGGTTTTTAAATGATAGGACGCAACTAATGAGAAAAAGGCATTGTTTAATTTTAAAAGGCAGGTACTCTTTTTTTTTTTTAAACCAAAGCAGTGTTGCCAGATCAATTTTGGAAAAGTAGCACTTTTTTTTTTAAAAGTAGCCTAAGCTGGTAAAAAGTGGCGCCATCTACTGGTACTTTCTGAAACTATTTATTCTAAATTATTAATAGTAGTTTAATTTATACGGACATATAGGGCTATTAAATCTTCAATTTATTCCTTTCATTTTCCTCGATCAAGAATAGGTATATAAAAGAGGAATATTTTTTAACATAAAAAAAAAGGCAAGCATGAAAAAGTTCTGCAATTATGCTAATTATGATTTTTAAAAAATGGTATTATACGTTTTCTGTAAACAATGAATGAAAAACTACTTTAAAATGATTTATATATAAATGTGCTTTTTATAAGATATCTCTTGAGATATTTAATAATATTTTTCCAAAAAATTGTCACAGGTTTTATACTATATTTGAAGACAACCTTTTTAAGCTTTGTTATTTTGATCCGATATAAGTTCCTTGTTTTTCCCAAACTTTCTTTAATTTTTGTTTCAAAAAGGAGGATGACACCTCTCTCGCTCGCCTGAACTTTACATGAGGTTCCTAACTTAATTGTTAAAAAACGATATTTAAAATAAATTTAATTAAACTTTACATAAATCATTGGCATTTATATATATTACAAAAACTAGAATAGCAGTTTAATTAAATGTCAAATCTATAAATGATCTTTTCATTGCAATTTTTCTCAAAATTTGTGTACAATTGGGTTAAAAATTCTTTGCTCTAAACTAAATATTGAGTCTTAAACTACTGATATATACATTTCATTTTTTCTTCTTTAAGGCCATTTTTGACTGACATTTATGTAACTTAACAGAAAGTAAGAACACAGCTACCTTCTACCCTAACTAAAAAAATAAAATCTATAATTAAACTGTTAAAATTGAATGAAAAATCTTTTTTAATTTAAAAAGTAACAAAAAAGGCCTACCAAAATAACTTGGATAACAAAATTTGAAAAAATATATCTATCAGTAACATTCTCAAAAGAAGAAATAAAAATTTCATAAACAAAATTCAATAGCACTCAAAAAAATAATAATAAAATAAATGACAAAAAATAATGAAAAATGTAGCTTGAAAATCAAAAGATTTTATTAAAATCTTGTCAAATTAAATTTCTAAAGTATCTAAAATTTCAACTTCTGGCTCATTTAAACCTTTTGAATTTATATATATATCAGAATCAAAACTGAACATTTCATCAGTCGGGTTAAAATCACTATAGCAAATATTCATTTTAACTTTCCTGAAACCAATATTGGAAGAATTTGAGAAAACTAACTTACTGTTTCAAAGAGAAGCAGATCACTGTTCAACTTTAGATGAATTATGTCGATTTACAAAATCGATTCTTCAGCGAATTTTGAAGCCTGAAGACATTGATTTAAATGTAAATTTAGATGAGGTTGAATACCTTCCTATTGAAAGTGTGGATTTTGGATATGAATTTACCAATCTTATAGCCCAAAAAATTATTTCAAATGAGTTATCACAAGAAAAAGCAACCATTGTACGACAGAGATGCTTCAATTTTTTAAAAGAAGCTGGAAAACAGCTTTTAAAACAGATTCCGTCTAACATCGAAATCCTCTTAAACCACACAATTCTCAGCATTACCTCTACACCTTGCTGATTCAAATTTGATCAGGAAAATTGAAAGCCATGATTGGTTGGTTGGTTGTATAAGGTTTAATGGCACAAGGTCCCATTGGGGACAATCTGCGCCAAAGTAAAAGTTAAGAAAAAACTAATAATTTAAGATATTCATAACAAAACCAAAAAAGAAACAAAGCATAATGAGCAAAACATCTGACCCATCCAGATATAGTCAATGTTTAAAACAAATATTATGAGTTCTTAAAAAAAGTAAAGTATAAAAGTAATATACTAAGAAATATATCTGGATGGGGTACCCCATCCAGATGTCAAGTTAAACAAGTATACATTAACATTGTTATAGCTAAAACATGAAGAATGTATAAAAACTACATCTCAAAATAAAAACCAGAATGTTTTAAAAAATGAAGGAGTGCCCCATGAGGAGTTTCTCCAATGAGGTTTGCCAAAGTGGGTGATGAAGAATTAAAGTACAATCTGTACAAGTGCCGGAGGCCTGGACAGTCAGTTAAAATATGATTAATAGTCAGGAGATCAAAGTAACAGTGAGGACACATGGGTGCATCCTCTCGAAGTAACAAATGTTTGTGAGTGATTCTCGAATGTCCAATTCTTAGTAGAGTCAAAATAACATGAATTTTCCTTGGATAATTTGAGGGCCAAGTCAGTATTGTCGGTTTAATATGATGCAGTTTATTATTAAATTCTAAATCCCAACTCTCTGCCATTTATTTAAAATAAAATGTTTTGTTATACTTTTGATATCTGAGAATGGAATTTTATAATGTAGTGGGTTAAGAGCTTGTTTTGCCGCTTTATCTGCTTTCTCATTTCCAGGAATACCCATGTGTCCAGGCACCCAATAAAATAATATATTGTAGCCACGCCTTGCCAGTTTATTATAAAGATCTAAGAATGCAGAGACATAAGGATGCTTTTTAGATGATTTTATTGCATCAATAGAACTATTTTAGTCAGTATAAATGATGAAAGATGTGTTATGACAATGAGACATGTGCACCATGGCTCTCTCTATTGCAATTAATTCAGCTGTAAAAACTGACATACGGCCGTATTCTCCCATTCCACCGAAGTGGAACGAAACCGGAATTCAGTTCATCCGAAATCAGGCCTGGATTCCGGTTCGGTGGGAAAGAGCGATTCTCCCCTAATCCGATTCCAGATTCGGAATCATCGATATTTCTTCCCCAACATTCCAAAGGAAGTGACGTTTCAAATTCATAAGAAGTGTGAAAAACCAATCAGAATGAACGTAAACATATGCTACTGCACTGCACATGTTTATTTATTTTTTCATTAACTAGTGACGATGTTCATAGTTACTATGATTTAATCAAAATAACATTTATTTAATAAATTTGAGTAAAGGAATGAATACCTAAAGAAAAATAAAATCTTTTTCAATACTGCAGGGAATATTTCTGAAAAAGATTAAAAGGGGGAGGGGGGAATGTCCGTTTTTTTTTTCTTGGTGTATTTATTCTTACGTTAAATATGAAATATTTAAATCGGATGATTAATCTAACTTCTTATTATTGAACTGTTTATATCTGAGTTTTAAAGGCATAATTATTATATATTCATTTGTTATCATTTTTATTAATTTTGTACTTCGATCAACAAATAATTCATGATATTGGATCCAAAATTTAAACCAGTATATTTCACGATTTATGGAGAACATATTACAAATAAATAATAAATTATATTAAATAAAGTGAATTTCTCAATGCAGTTTTTGAATCTTTACATAAGTTTAATTTATTTTTCTATTTTATAATTTATCTAAAGAATAAATTTATACTGATAGTATATATATATATATATATATATATTGTAAATTTACTCACTAGCTATATTATTTACTTTACAAATGCATCAGTTAATAATAGCTACTTATATATTTATTATACAAGTTTGTGGATTTATGTTAATACTATTTAGCTAAATCATTATTTTATCTTGCCACTTTAAAACTTCTTGCTAATTATGCTACTCACAATTTAAGCCATTTTCACAACCCCACATATTACCCAAGCTCAGTAACCCCCCCCCCCCCCCTCCTCCCACCCTAAAAAAAAAAAAAAAAAAAAAAAAAAAAAAAAACAGAATCCTGCGTACTCTACTGTACTATTGACATACTTTTGTACGTAGCCTTAGAATATTTGTGTATGTCATTTTGATGTACACTTCTTATTGAAATAACACGCAGATGCAGATAATGCTAGCATTCTAGTATTAAGTACATTTTGTGTTATATTAAAATTGTTCCTATTCTAGTTTACATGTATTTTTCATTTTTTTAAAGTATAGTTTTTTAAATAGTCATTCCACATTTTATTCTTGTTAATGCAATTTTAATTATCTTTAATATAGTGGCGCAGGAAGGATCTTCAAATAAGAAGGGTTATTGAATCATTATTGATTATAAAATGAATAAATCCATTTTTTACAGATTAATAAAATATTTTGAGTATGAATGTGTAAAAAATTATATAATGAAAAGCACAAGTAGTGAAAATAAATTTTATTGAGCAGTTTTAAGTTTTTAAGTTCTTGAAGAAGATGCATTCTAAAATATCTTTAGCGGTTTATGTTTTTTATGTTGACTTTTACACATCATGCATCACTTTAATACAATGTTTAGTTTGCATCTTATCAATTTTTAGGTGCTCCAAGATAGGCTTTAATTCCCCCCCCCCCCCCTCCTTTCTTTGCTGTACCAACCAGTGTTTAATAAGCATCTTGTTTAATTTTGCTGTGGATTATTATTCAGTTAAATTGAACAATAGAATTATATATATATGTATGCATATACATTTGTACATAAATTACGTGTGTGTATGCGTTTCATAACCTACTTCAGGTAGGGCAAATTTTCATGTGCTAAAAATTCACAAACAACATTCTAATGCACCAAATGTTTTTACACAAAAGATATTGGAGCTTAGGCTGCACGTACAAAACACTAATTAATAAACAAATGACTAAATTCTCTGTCATGGCATTTCATAGGTGATATTCAATACAATTAAAATTCTTTTGTCAATGTATTCACTTATTGTTTGGGTTGAAAATTGACTACTTTAAATGAGAAAGGTTTTTGTTTTTATCATCCAAGCTTTTTAAAATTTTCTTTTGCATATTGATTTAACTAAATAAAATTAACTAATTCACATAAGACTTTAATAAAAACTGATATTTATTCACATAAATAATAATTAATATTATATGTACTTCAGTTAAGTTTTTTCTTCCTTTCATAAAGAATCAGGGTTGGCAGGTTTTTGACATGTGTCAGTTTTTGATGGTTTATACCATGGTGTGAACCATGTTGTCAAAAACCTCAGATACTACATTGATATCTAAAATTTCACATTATATATCACACGTATTACAACATTACAGCAATTTTTAAAATATCACTATTATTGTATATCGGTAATTAATATTTTAGTAAAGTATTATTAATAACTGCAATTTTGTAACTTGGTAAAATTTTAAAAGTAAAATTGTGTATTCTTAAATAGTAAATATAAGATTTGAAAGTGTTGCTTGAGCTGTACATTTTTTCTCTTACTTAAAATATCTTAAATCTCCTAATAATTTAAAACAATAATGATATTGAACAATATTAGAATGCCATCAAATAATACATATCAACATTAGGGCATTTCTTAAATCTTCAGTGTTAGAATTCATAAAGAAAAAAAAATTTCGATGTTGCGCCGATAGATCTTCTGCTGCTCAAAAATTGGCATGATCGGACAGCCACTGATAGAAAATCTGGACTTAATTTAGAACAGTTAAAAAAATTTCAATTTGCTTTTTAAAATTTACTATTTTTTGTTGATTTCCTTTTTAAATTTGTTGAGCTGTGAAACATAACTTTATATATGTTTATTTTTATTATTCAAAAAACGTTTTACTGTATTTTATTCTGAGAGATGTTAAATTCGCGAGCACGGTTAGTTTTTATGCACAATTTCTATTAACCGAGATTTCCGATATCCGAGGTACTAGCGGTCCCAATTAGCTCGGATAATCGAGGTTGCACTGTGCAACCAAAACTGAGTAAAAATATTTATATTATTCAAAATTGACAACACATGAACCATTAAAATACTTGCAATAAATACTGTATATTATATGATAGAAAAAAAAACACACATGAATAGAAAATTTACTAAAACTTCATTATATATTACTAAAAAAAAATGAGTAGAGAAAAATTATTTTGACAACATGTTCATAGTAGATTGCTTAGCTTTTTTTAAAAAGTTATTAGAAAATTGTGCTTTATAACATTTATTGTCAGTAAATGATTTCGCTAACAAAATATTAGAGTTTTCGTCATCATTGATCAGCTAAACAGAGTCATATTTTTCTTAATCAAACTGAAAATACATTTGCATTCAGCACTGCTGTGAGGAATAGTCAATACAGCTTTTAATACTTTGCAAATCCTACCATATTTCAAAATTTCTTCAATGGAACACATCTTTCCTAACATGGCAATGCACGAATTTGCATGTGCCATAATAGGTATTGTTGTGAGCTCGGGGTTCGAAAGGACTGATGCCAATATATAAGAACAATAAAAAGGCTTTATTCACTATAAACAGTGCAATACGATCACAAATATCTTCTGAAAATTACAAGATATTCAGTAATCTTCAAATCCAATAAAAGCGCAGCAAAATTTCACACAGAAACAATGCGTTCAATACGACGTATCAACGACAAAATCTATCCGAGAAACACAGTTCTCAATGCAAAGCCTCTCGTATGAATTCAAACGCAGTTGACAGACAACTAACTAACTGAACTGATGGAGGTCCTTATATAGGTTTCAGAGATCTTTCCAGATTATTCCAGAGCCTTCAGATGCTAGAAATTACCAGAAAGTGCTTTAACTTTCGATAGAGAACCCAAGCAAGAAACGATCCCAATGTATAGGTATAAGGGGGGTGTGGTTGCACAAAAAGTCGCCAAATCCTTCGCCAACTTGGCGACATTTGGCGATATATCGCCAAATTTGGCGACAAAAATAAGTCGCCAAAACCATCGCCAACTTGGCGATAAACCCATTCCTTGGCGATATTTCAATAGACTTCCATTATAAAGATGAGGGTGTAAGGTTGTTTTCCTTGCAAACCATCTGAGGCCTTTAGCATTGAGTTACATGATGCTCAATAGGAAATACATTAATAATACTGCAATTTTCACAATAATCAAATAAAATAAATTTAAACAAATGGAATATTTACAGATATATGCAAAATTCATAACATTGCCCCCCTCTCAAGGACTGCACGTCCCGGGCAGTTCAACCTTTGATCGGAAAGCAAACCCGTTGCCAACAAATACTATCCAAAACACTTAAAGCAAACTTGCAAAATAACCATTAAACACATTCATAATGCTGAATTATACAAAATATACACTTATTTAAAAAAAATTAAAGCATAGACATTATTACATACAAGTATTTAAATAATAACAATAATGATAATGCTAAGCAAAATAATTACATTAACTTATATACAAGACCATGGTCATACTAATTTACATTATTTACATTACACTATTTACAATCAATGAACTAAGTACTATGGCCATAGTATGGAGCCAGCCTGTCGTAATGAACGACTCTAGGCTTCGAACTTGGTGACTTTCGGATCCGAATTACGACATCGTTCAGTCTGTTTAGGACTGTATAAGGACCGTCCCAGTGCGATTGCAGTTTGGGAGAAAGTCCTTTACGTCGAGTCGGATTATAAAACCAAACCTTGTCACCTTCTTTGAATTGATGTCCCGTGGCTTTCGTGTCGTACCTGGTCTTCATCTTCTCCATCTGTATATTGATCCGCTCTCGAGCCAAGTTGTGGACGTCTTCAAATCGTGCCTGGAGATTCTGCACGTATCCCTCTGGCGATGAAGGCGCATCTGGAGGGCGACCAAAAATCAGATCACAAGGTAGACGAAGATCATGACCAAAAAGCATCTGAGACGGGGAATAGCCGGTGGTTTCATGGACGGCGCTGCGATAGGCGAGAAGACATAGGGAAGTTTTTGGTCCCAGTCTTGTTGGTTTCTTGAGACTAGCAGTGAGAGATTGTTGAGGATGGTACGATTAAACCTCTCAACCATGCCATCCGACTGTGGATGTAAAGGCGTCGTCCTAGTTTTGTCCATTCCGAGAAGTTGACAGAGACCCTCAATCACAGCAGAGATAAAATTTCTCCCCTGGTCCGAATGCATTTGGAGAGGGACTCCATACCTTGATATCCACTGGTGTACCAAGGCATCCGCAACCGTAGAAGCTTCTTGATCAGGGATGGCATAAACTTCAGGCCATTTTGTGAAATAGTCCATGACAACAAGGAGGTATTTGTTGCCATCAGCACTTCTTGGCAGAGGACCTAGGATGTCAAGGGCGATGCGTTCAAAAGGTGCTCCTACATTGTAGAGATGTAGTCTTCCTCGGCTACGTTTCTTTGGTCCTTTCCGAGCTGCACATGCATCGCAAGATTTGCACCATTGTTCGACGTCAGCTCTCGCTTTTCCCCAGAAGAAGCGGACTCTGTGTAATGTTTTCATGACTCCAAAATGGCCACCAGTGGGACTGCCATGTAATTCCTTGAGGACCTCTGGGATTCGGGATCGAGGAAGTACCAACTGCCACCGAGATGTTTTCCCATCTTCCGATTCAAATTTTCGGAACAGGACACCATTCTTGACGTGGAGGGAGTTCCAAAGAGCCCAATATTGCTTTGTCGTAGGACTGTAAGTCGAGATGTCTTTCCAACTGGGCTTCGTGCTAGAAGATTCTAATAACTCCAAGATTGGTTTGATCTCAGAGTCTGCCATTTGATCTCCTCGAATCTTCTCATCATTCCAGGGATCTGGTGGCGTCAATAGTGAAGTCTTCGTCTGGCGTATGACATATTCGGGATTATACTTGCTCTCCGCTCTGGAACAATAGCGACAGCTCTCGGGACACAGTCTTCTTGATAGGGCATCGGCGTTTCCATGCGATGAGCCTTTGCGATGCCTGATGTCAAAGTCGTATTCCTGGAGTCGTTGTATCCATCTGGCTACTTGGCCCTCTGGGTTCTTAAAATTCATCAGCCATGTTAGGGATGCGTGGTCAGTACGAAGGAGAAATTTCCTGCCATAGAGATAGTGATGGAAGTGTTCTATGGCTTTCACTATAGCTAATAACTCCTTACGAGTGACGCAATAATTCCGCTCTGGTTTCGATAAACATTTGCTCCAGTATGCTACGACTCGTTCTTGGCCATCTATTTCTTGGGAAAGTACAGCGCCGACACTTTCCTGACTGGCATCCGTGTCCACAATGAATTGTTTGTCGGGGTCTGGATAGGTAAGGACTGGAGAGGATGTGAGAGCTTCCTTCAGCTGCTGGAAGCAATTCTCGCATTCTTGTGTCCATAGAAACTTCTGCTTGCTTTCAGTGAGCCTATGCAAGGGTCTTGCGATGTTGGAGAACCCCTGTACAAACTTTCTGTAATAAGTGCATAGTCCCAGAAAGCTTCGCAACTGATGGACGTTTTCCGGACGCTTCCAGTTCCTTACTGCAGACACTTTTTCAGGATCTGTTCGAACACCTTCAGCTGAGATGATGTGTCCTAAATAATTTACTTCGCGTGGAAGAACTTGCATTTCAGAGGGTTCAGCTTTAAATTCGCCGCTCTTAGCTTCGTTAACACTTTTCGAATATTTCCAAGATGTTCTTCAAACGTGCGGCCACCAATGATGACGTCATCTAGGTAGATAAGACAAGCTTCAAAAGTCAGGCCTTTTAACACTGTCTCCATGAGGCGCTCGAACGTTGCTGGAGCATTGCAGAGCCCGAACGGCATAACTTTGAATTGCCAAAGTCCTTGTCCAGTAGTAAATGCGGTCTTCTCTTTGTCATCAGGATGGATCTCTACTTGCCAATATCCACTCTTCAAATCCAGCGTGGAAAACCATTTATGTCCTGAAAGAGTATCTAGCGTGTCGTCTATTCTTGGTAGAGGATAGCTGTCCTTCTTCGTGATATCGTTAAGTTTACGATAATCCACACAAAATCTTGTGGAGCCATCTTTCTTTCGGACCAGCACGATGGGAGAGGCCCACGGACTTGATGACGGTTCGATGATGTCACTATCCTGCATCTCTCGTAAGAGTTTAGAAACCTCTTCTTGTTTTGCGAACGGCAAGCGTCTTGGATGCTGTTTAATCGGTGGATGGTTGGCAGTATCAATTCTATGACGTGTCAGTGAAGTGCGCCCTATATCACTCTCGTTTTGTGAAAACACATCCTTAAATTCCTGGAACAGTCTTTCTGTGGCATGTCTCTGTTCAGGAGATAAATTTTCATTTCGTCCAATTACAGGTGTTAAACTTGTAGGCGGCTCCGATAACGTCAAGCTCGGGTCTTTGCAAACACAGGTGACTGGAGCACAGGTTGCAAGCACTTCACCTTTCTGGATAATTCTAGACTTTTCACTTACGTTCGCAATCCTCACAGGTATCGCATCTCTCGACAGATCTACCAGCGCTGATGCTATTAGCACTCCTTTTGGGCTTTTCTCAGGATATCCAGTCAAGCCATACTGGAAAATTCTTTCGTTTCCAGTTAATCCAGGTATCATCATTTCGGTTCGTGGAGGGATGATAACATCTGCCTTGGCTGTGATCCGTTGAATAGACCCGGACTCATTTCCAAGTTTGAAAATAGTGACATCTTCTTGAGCAGAGCGTAACTCATTATTCTTAAAGTCCAGTGTAAATCCATGCTCTTTTAAAAAGTCCAGTCCGAGTATGAAAGGGTCCGAAATATCGGCCACATAGACTGTATGATGGTAAGCGGCGTTCCCAAACTTTATTTTCAGTGTCATTCTTCCATGTATGTCGATCTTATCTCCGGTCACAGTTTGAAGGATAACACGTGGCGGGGTCCAGGAGAGTTTTTCTTTCAGCTGCTGAGCTAGATCTTTCCGAATGATGGTCACATTGGCTCCTGTATCGATGATCATATTACAGGGCAAATCATTCACACTTCCGACTAGAAAAACTCCGTTCTCGCCGCAACCTCTTGCAGAAATTTCACATACTTGAAAATGAGGCTTCTTAAGATCTGGAAACCTCCGCCCCGCAAGATGGTCAAAAATCAGTTTTCTTGCTCCTCCGTTAGCGGGTGAGCTATTACCTTCGGTGCTGGGTCGTCTTGGGCAGTCGATTTGGATATGGCCTTCTCCACCGCATCTCCAGCACTTGATCTTCCTGTAAGGTTTGTTGGCCATTAAGGAGTTCATCTTTCTCATTATGTCATTCATCTGCTGCTGTAAGCACTCCACAGCTCTATCCGACGTCTCAGGCAGGTTGGCTGCTCGCACAAAGTGTCGATCTTTCCTAGTAGCTTGCTGGGCTGCCTCGAATTTCAGAGCGTAAACCAAAGCCCCTTTTAAATCATTGAGATCTGCAATCCGGAGTGCTGTCTGGATCTCAGGGTCACGCACACCATCAATAAAATGTTGCAGAGCTAAACTTTCTCTAATTTCAGTCGGACAGCCAGGATAAGCAAGGTGTGAAAGTCTCTCGACATCCGTAGCAAGCTCTTGCAAGGATTCAGTGGATTTCTGCTGTCGAGATTTGAGCTGGAGTCTGCTATATTCCTTCATGCATTTCTCGCCAAAGCGCAGTTCTAAGGCACTGACGAGTGTTTCAAAATCCAGCGGTTCATTTGCAGGCAAAGTCTGCAGGACGTCGGCAGCATCAGCTCGTAGAGAAGCAGCTAACTGGCAAGCCTTTGTCTGGAAATCCCATCCATTGGCGTCCGCTACGATCCCAAATTGTGTCTTAAAAACTGGCCATGAGGATTTTCCGTCATAGGTCGAGAGTTTAATAGCGGCCCGTGGAAGCATAGCTTGATACTTGACATCTTCGGGGTAGTTTTCGGCAGTTATCTTTTGTTTCTTCACATTTTCCAACTCCTTTTCTATACTCTCTATCCTTTCTTCTACGGTATTGGCTGTCTTTTGAACTTTTTCCTCTATTTCCAGAAATCTTCCTTCAAATTTGTTTTCCACGCTGTCAATTCTTTCATTTAAAGATGTTATTTTATTATCTATTAATTCTTTCAACTCACCAAGGTTGGTTGACATATCCTTCTTCATTTCTTCCGACATCTCTTTCATTTCAGCCTGGATTGCGGTCATTTTCTCATCTATCGCTGACATTTCTTTCTTCATTTCTTCCGACATCTCTTTCATTTCAGCCTGGTTTGCGGTCATTTTCTCATCTATCGCTGACATTTCCTTCTTCATTTCTTCCGACATCTCTTTCATTTCAGCCTGGTTTGCGGTCATTTTCTCATCTATCGCTGACATTTCCTTCATCATATCTTCCGACATTTCCTTCATCATTTCTTCCGACATTTCCTTCATTTCAGCCTGGTTTGCAGTCATTTTCGCATCCATAGCTGACATTTCCTTCTTCATTTCAGCCTGGTTCGCAGTCATTTTCTCATCCATCTCTCCTAATTTCTCCAATAATTTAGTCAGTTGCGCCTCCATTGCTCTGGTAATCGGCATTCAATCCCACTTCTGACACCAAATGTTGTGAGCTCGGGGTTCGAAAGGACTGATGCCAATATATAAGAACAATAAAAAGGCTTTATTCACTATAAACAGTGCAATACGATCACAAATATCTTCTGAAAATTACAAGATATTCAGTAATCTTCAAATCCAATAAAAGCGCAGCAAAATTTCACACAGAAACAATGCGTTCAATACGACGTATCAACGACAAAATCTATCCGAGAAACACAGTTCTCAATGCAAAGCCTCTCGTATGAATTCAACCACAGTTGACAGACAACTAACTAACTGAACTGATGGAGGTCCTTATATAGGTTTCAGAGATCTTTCCAGATTATTCCAGAGCCTTCAGATGCTAGAAATTACCAGAAAGTGCTTTAACTTTCGATAGAGAACCCAAGCAAGAAACGATCCCAATGTATAGGTATAAGGGGGGTGTGGTTGCACAAAAAGTCGCCAAATCCGTCGCCAACTTGGCAACATTTGGCGATATATCGCCAAATTTGGCGACAAAAATAAGTCGCCAAAACCATCGCCAACTTGGCGATAAACCCATTCCTTGGCGATATTTCAATAGACTTCCATTATAAAGATGAGGGTGTAAGGTTGTTTTCCTTGCAAACCATCTGAGGCCTTTAGCATTGAGTTACATGATGCTCAATAGGAAATACATTAATAATACTGCAATTTTCACAATAATCAAATAAAATAAATTTAAACAAATGGAATATTTACAGATATATACAAAATTCATAACAGTATTTTTTTTACATTGAAGTCTTGTGAACTGATTCTGTAATAAGTTCCAGGCTACATCATCATCTTCATCATTTTATTTAAAAAATGGAAATTTTTCCACAAAAAAGAAAAAGTTACATTGTAAGATTTTTTTTTTAATTCGCTTCTTCTATTTTAAATGAAAGCAAAGTAAACTTTATTTAAATCTGAATTCTTCTCCTTTTAGAAAACTAAAGGTAGTTTCATTTTTTAAGCAACTGATAAAAAAATTTCCTGTTAATAGATAATGTACCACTTGTTCTTCATTATTTAGATAAATTTGTTATCAAATAGATGATCCATTAATTTCGAAAATTTAAATTCAAAGTTCAGCAAATTTATTATTATTATTAAGAGAAAGCGTGCTAATGGTTATACTGGATCCTCTGCAAGCATCAGCTGAGAGACAGCTATCGAGTTTTCCTAACTTCAACATCATAAAGATTGAAAATTCCACCCCCCCCCCCCTCCTTCCTATTGGCACCGAATTCCAAATATATACTATAAGTTGCTTTGGTGGCTAGGCTGCTAAATTTAACAGATGACAAGAAACAGCCACTAAAAAAATTTACTTCTGCAATTTCTTCAAATATTTCTGAACACCATTTTTTCATTTAAAAAAGAAAAAAAAAAATCAGAAGATTTCATCTTCTGATCAGAAAATCAGAAGGTAGAGTTGAAATTAAGAATAATTCTGAAAAAATCAGAAGAGTTGGCAGGTATGCTACTACCATCCAAATTTTCTACTTTTTGTATTTTAATTATAAAATCACACACACAAACGGAAAGAAAGAAAGAAGATTTTTTTTTAATTATCATCTGGGATATACGATCAGAATGCAGTTTGGCTTTTCCAAACTAAATTGAATATATTCTTATCTTGTGCTTGAGCATTACTGTGAGGCAACTAAAAACAATACAATTTTTATTGCATGTTATTAGCTGCAATTTTAATTCCATTTTGTAAACAAAAATTAACTGAACGAATTGAAAGTGGTTTTATCAAAAAAGGATGCATTTGATAAAGAAAATACGTGTACATACTAACCTATTCTTTAGAAGAAATTTTTGTAAAATAAAATAGCAAAATCGTCCGAAAGAAATAAAGTATGATTTTATAGACACCAATGGGCCAAATAAAGCTATCTAAATAAGTAAAAAAGGCAATATTCTAAATGTTTTTCTCAACATTTTAAATCTGTTATTAAATTGAAAAACTGCGATAGAAAACAATATTTTCTTATTTCTAAGTAGCATTTATTTCAGCTCGTTTATTAATTTAAATTTTTGGAATGAAGCATTTATACGAGGTTAGAAACAAATACAATTCACGCAGCATAGTGAACAAATCTACAGTTAATCGTTTGAGTTTAAAACAATCAAAAATTGGACAAATATACTGTAAAGCATAAGGGTTATGGGTGGTAGCCAAAACAAAAATCAATAATTAGTTTTCCACTGAAATTTGGATGTTGGTATCTTTGCACTACATTTATATTGAAAGAGTTTTTTTTTTTTTTTTTTTCAAATGGAAATTTTTACATATTTTAAAAATTGCATAAAAAACTAAAAAAATTTATATGGAAATATTAGATTGGGGTATTGGGTTAAAAAATTTGCAGTGCTGAGTTTTTTTTTTTTACAAAAATAGTAGCTGGGACTGGAAAATAGTCTCCTTTTTTCTGGTTTTCTTCTAAAATAGTCGCTTTTGAAGGTTTTTGGGCTAAAATAATAGAGTAGCCATAGTTGCCTGATGCTGAAAATAGTCGCTTTTAGTAGCATTTTAGTTGCAAATGGCAGCCCTGGTATTTAAAGGCACATGAGTATGGGGTAAACTGCGAGAAACAAAAAGGGCTACACCTCCAGTGGCCCTACCATTACCTGTAAAGTCATTTCTGTGAGTTACATATGAGTCTAGGTTAGTTTTGTCGTTAGGTTTCAGATGTGTTTCTTGTAAAGCCAAACATAATGGTTGGTGGTCATAGAGAATAGTACGGATTTCGTCATATTTACTATAATAACCCCGGCAGTTCCATGAAATAATATTAGTAATTTTGGGAGTTTTTAGATGAGTACATCTACGTCATTGGGTTCGGAGGTAGTACACATACTATCTCCTTCATTCTCATCTAAATCCGAATCGGTGTTAAGGTTCACGCAATCAGCATCATCCATAGAATACTCATCTGTTTTCAGGTTTGATTGTTTTTTAGGTGTTTTATTCTTTTTCTTTTTGGGTGGAATATCAGAGGATTTAATTGTTGGTAAATTGTGCTTTTCAGCATCAGATCTACGACTTGGTATTTTAGAAGTAGTTTGAGAAGTTCTTTTATGGATTGGCAGTTTGGGAAAAATTGGCTATGATGATTTAGGAGTAACAGTTTGTGATGATTTAGAACGAGCAAATTGTGATGATTTAGATGACAGACTGGGATTAGTAGACATTTTGTTTTCTTTTTGTTGCGATTGGTAATTGGTTTCTATAGAGATTTCAGTTTGAGTTGCAATAGTTTGAAAAGATTTATGAGTTGTTTTTGTTACGGCTGCAGCATACGATACTCCAATTTTGGTGTCCTAGATTCAACTATTTTCCTGGCTTCTGGGTATCATACATTCTCTTTTGTACGTATTGTTTGTATTTCTTTTTCATTTTTCCACTGCTCACAAGATTTTGAATAGGATGGATGCTCTTTTTTACAGTTTACACAACGAACTGGGGCATTGCAGTTTTCACTTTCATGGCCCACTTCACTACAACGACCACAGGTGACATTACCACGGCATGATGTTTTTGAGTGTCCAAAGCGTTGATATCTAAAACATTGCAGTGGATTTGGAATATACGCTCTGACAGAACATGACAAGTATCCAGCTTTTATTGACTTAGGTCAGTGGTTCCCAAACTTTTCGGCTCGCGGAGCCCTTTTTGGGAAGGATTTCTACGACGGAGCCCCTTAACCCCACGGTGCTCTATGGGTTACAAATTAATGTGTTTTTTATGCCTATGGAACAGAGAAAGATCTGCTGGATAAGAGTCCGAACCAGTAGTTGCAACATAAGGCCAAGGGTCTCAGTCTGGCCCTTTTCTTGATACAGAAAATCTAAATTCATACTAGAAATTATGAAAATCAAATTTTCTATTATTTAACCCCTTAACAGTTTCATTTAATATTACTATTATTGGACACAATAAATTAAAAATAAGGACTAAAAACCACTTTTTTGTTTTAAAATATCTGCCTTGTATAATCGAGATATATACGCCAAATACAGCAAAAATTGTTGTTAAACATTTTTGGTTTCTGAAAGCTTTTAGTAATGAAGAAAACAAACTCATCTTACCAGAGCAACGTTCGAGCAATACTGTTAAGGGGTTAATGACATTCATTTTTAAAATAAAAAATATTCTTTTGGGATTTTTAGTATGAACTCAGAATTAAAAATCAAAATGGTAACCCTGTCTGGGTCATGCATTGCACTGGGGCTTACGTGAAACTATTATTATTTATGGCAAAAACCTCACACACACAGAAAAAAGGCATGTTGTACAGTTTTCGTTTACAAAGAGAGACTTCTGTATAATCCAAATAGGCTACTCGTGAAAAAAAAGAAATACGTAGGCCCAGTCGCCCATGAGTAATTATATAACACGTTTTCGATAGTCCCGCCCACCCGTAATAGAATCATGCGATTACAGAGTCTTCTTTCATTCTTCCTTACGTTTCTAGTATAAGTACTAAGCATGCAACGTTAATGAATCGCTTCTGAGCTTCTTCTTTTGAACTATTTTTTAAAAATACATTTAGAAACAGATCATCGTTTTAATGTTTAAGTGGGCGGGACAAAATCTATAACCTGTATTGTTAGGTGCAGCATCGTTCACTTCTTTTGGATGTTTTATTTGAAATATTTAGTTATTAATTATAGTTTTGAAAGAAACGTTCTATTTATTGGGTTTATTGAACAACATACATCTGACTTGTGTGCTCGACATGAAGCCTGCATATAAGTCATCGTCCATGTCCATATACAGAGACAAGATAGCACAGGGAAATATTACAACAAAAGAGAGACACAACCTGGGAGCTCCACACAAAGTGTGTGTGCAACGGAGCCAGTGGGAATTGAACCCAACAACCTCCTACGCTTCGCAAGCGATTAGTGGCGGTGCCTTAACCACTCGGCCACGGCGGCCCCAAGAAATGTTCTTTCACCATTTTTTTTGACTCAAAATAGATATACTGTTAAAAACTACACATGTTAAAAGAACTGCAGCTAGTAGCAAAACTTTACTAACAAAATTGGTTGGTTGGTTGGTTGGTTGTATTGGGTTTAATGGCACAAGGTCCCTATGGGGACAAGCTGCGCCAAATAAAAGAATATTAAAGAAAACACACAAAATTTAATGCGAACAAAGGCAAAAAATAAAGCTTAATGAGAGAAATAGCTGGATGGGGTTACCCATCCAGATATAGTCAAACAGTGTATAAACCAAAGATGAAGAAATCTTAAAAAAGTAAGGTATGAAATATCATCTGGATGGGGTTACCCCATCCAGGTGTCAAGTTAAATAAATATAAACTAACATTGTTATATATACAACATGAAGGGTATATAAAAACTAGATCTCAAAATAAAAGCCAGAATGTTTTAGAAATTGAAAGAGTGCCGCATGAGGTGTTTCCCCAATGAGGTTTGTCAAGATTGGTGATGATGAATTAAAATAAATTCTGTACAAGTGCCGGAGGCCCGGACAGTCTGTTAAAACATGATAAATAGTCAGGTGATCAAAATGACAATGTGGACACATGGGTGTGTCCTCCCGAAGTAAAAGATGTTTATGCGTGATCCTTGAATGTCCAATTCTCAGACGAGTCAAAAGAACATCTGTTTTTCTTGGATAAATCGGAGGCCAGGTAATGATTAAAGGTTTGATTTGGTGCAGCTTATTATTGTATTCTAAATCCCAACTTTCTTGCCATTTATTATGAATAAAATGTTTTATAAGTAGTTTAACGTCTGAGAATGGAATTTTATGTCGTAACGGATTTAGAGCGTGTTTTGCCGCCTCATCTGCTTTTTCATTTCCAGTAATACCCATGTGTCCAGGTACCCAACAAAATAAAATATTATATCCACGTCTAGTCAATTTATTATAAAAATCAAGGATGACTGAGACATAAGGATGTTTTTTAAAAGATTTCATTGCGTCAATAGAACTATTTGAGTCAGTATATATGATGAAGGATGTGTTATGATGATGAGATATGTGCAACATGGCTCTCTCTATTGCAATCAACTCAGCCGTAAAGATAGAAATCGAAGCATGAAGCCGATAACTCAAACTACTGTTATCGATAAAAACACCGCAACCAACAATATCCCCACTCTTGGAACCATCTGTATAAACATCAGTGTAGTTTTTAAATTTTGCACGATGTGCAGCAAATAATTGTTGGAAAACAGCAGGGGCCAAGTTGTTTTTGTTATAACCTTTGAAAGGATGGAGTGTTGTAATCTTAGGAGGACTCCAAGGAGGGAACACATGTGATGGACATGGACTTACCTCAATATTAATCAAAGGGCCATTATTAATAATGTTTCTGATTCTGACTCCAAAAGATGGGATGCAAGAGGGTCGATGCTGATAAAGAATATCATTGTCTGTATTTAAAATATATGTGTGAAGAGGATGGCCAGGATGAGAAAGGACACGGTAATACAATTCTAATGAGAGTTTCTCACGAGTCTGGTGTAATGCTGGTTCATTACAGTCAACATAAAGGCTTAAAATTGGAGATGTACGAAATGCACCAGAGCAGACACGCAGTGCGCTATGGTGCACAGTGTCAAGTTTTTTAAGAATGGATTTACTAGCAGAACCATAGACCTGGCAGGCATAGTCGATTTTAGTACGGATCACAGCTCTATAGATTTTAAGGAGAGCAGTGCGATCAGCTCCCCAAGAGGTATTTGAAAGTACTTTAAGTAGGTTTAGGGATTTTTCGCATTTTGTCCGTAACTGTAAAACATGTGGTGAGAAAGTAAGTCTATTGTCAAAATGTACGCCAAGATATCGAGCTTTATCCACAACAGGAATTTGAGATGAACTGATAAAAATTTCAGGATCTGGATGCAGACCCCTTCGTCTACAGAAATGCACACAAGAAGTTTTGTCCTGAGAAATTAAAAAACCATTTTTGTTAGTCCAGCTAAGAATATTCTTAATTGCAATTTGCAGTTGTCTCTCAATAAAACGCATATCTTGTCCCATACACATAATATGGAAGTCATCAACATAGAGATCTCCCTTCACAGAAGGAGGAAGTTGTTTCAGGATGTCATTTATTTTAATAGCAAAGAGGGTGACACTCAGGACACTGCCCTGAGGTACACCCTCTTCTTGTACATAAAAACTAGACAGAGTTCCCCCAATTCTAACTTGAAATAGTCTGAGTGCAAGAAAGTTTTTAATAAAAATAGGAAGATTCCCACGAAAGTCCAAATTAAAAAGATCGCGAAGGATACCATACCGCCAAGTCTTATCATATGCTTTCATCATGTCGAAAAACACTGAGACCAGATGGTTGCGTTTTAAAATAGCTGTGCGTATGTGAGTTTCTAAAAAAATGAGGTTATCAATAGTAGACCTACCACGTCTGAATCCGCTTTGAAAGGCTGCAAGGCACCTATTAGATTCTAAAACATGCACCAGGCGACAGTTGACCATTTTTTCCAGAAGCTTGCAAAGACTGCTAGAGAGTGCGATAGGTCTGTAATTATTTGGGTCACTAGAATCCTTTCCTGGCTTAGGGAAAGGAATAATAATAGCTTTATGCCAGGCGTCAGGGAAAATATGATCTGTCCAAATCCTATTATAGAAAACGAGAAGATTATTGAGAGAGGATATGCTAAGATGTTTCAGCATTATATAAGTGACCCCATCGTGACCTGGAGCAGATAAACAACTTTTTTCCAAACATTTCAAGAGCTCTGAAGTAGTAAAAGGTCGATTGTATGTACCAGAGTGAGAGGAATTAAAATTGATGCTGGAAGTTTCCATTTGTCTTTTGTAGGATAAAAAAGGTTCTGGGTATGAGTCAGAACTAGAATTAGATGCAAGAGTATGTGCTATTGTTTCAGCTATGTTTTTAGGAGATGCTATTGTTTGACCATTGTGTTTTAATATTGAAATGTGACTTTCAGAATACAGGCCCATACAGTTTTTCACTCTTTTCCAGAGATCTCTACTTGAAGTATTAGAGTTTATGTTGGAGACATATGTTATCCAGGATTCACGTTGGCTTTTACGTCGCACTCTTCTAGCCTCAGCCTTTGCTTTTTTAAATGCAATATAGTTCGCATTGTTGGGATACCTCCGGAAGATGCCCCATGCCTTCTGTTGATTTTTTTTTGCTTTTTGGCAGTCACCATTCCACCAAGGTTTTCTATGTCTTTGTGTGCAAGATGTGTTTGGAATACTGATGTCTGCAGCATTGATAATACACTGAGTGATGTTATCAAGTGCATCGTCAATATCACCGTCTATCATATCATTTGAGATTTTAGCACGATCTGTAAAAGCTCGCCAATTGGCTTTGTCATAGATATAGCGTTTAAAATTGTTATTAGAATCCCTATCAGGAGTAGTCTGTGAGATAAAGGTTGGAAAATGATCACTGCCGTGCAGGTCATTTGAGACCCAGAAATTCCAATAAGGATATAGTGAGGGAGAGCAGATTGTAAGATCTATTGCATGAAAGGTATGTGTTGGTTCATGAAAGTAGGTATGATCTCCATTATTGAGCAAGCATAGGCCATTGTCAGAAATTAATTTTTCTATTATATCACCACGTTGATTAGAGTCACGGTTGCCCCACATTTGACTGTGTGCATTAAAATCACCCAGAATGATATAGGGAGTAGGGAGTTGGAGAAGGAGATTATCAAGATGTGCTGACTGAATAGTTTGGTTTGGAGGTAGATAAATGGTACATATTGTTATGAGTCGTTTTATAAATACACGGACTGCAACAGTTTGTAGATTTGTATTTAAAGAGATATGTGTGTGGGGTAAACTGCGAGAAACGAAAAGAGCCACACCACCAGTGGCCCTATCATTCCCTGTAAAATCTTTTCTATAGGTCTCATAGCTGCGTAATTTGATTTTGTCACTGGGCCTTAAATGAGTTTCCTGTAAGGCTAAACACAGAGGTTGGTGATCATGGAGAATACTACGGATTTCGTCGTATTTGTTACGATAGCCACGGCAGTTCCAAGAAATTATATTAGTCATTATTTTTTATATATATACTTTTTATTAATTAGATGGAAACGTCAACACCATTTTCCTCTGATTCAGATGACGTGCACATTCCTTCCTCATCAGAAGGAGTTGGGTGAAGATCAATTTCGAGATCTTTGTAGATTATTTTCCCTGTTTTAGTTGGTGTTTGAGCATTAGACAGTCTTTTATCTGGTGGAGTAAATTTTGGTGTGTTTTTTCTCCTTTTTACTAAGCTGTTGGTAGTGGACTTTACATATAATTTAGGAATTTCATCTTCTGTATGGCGAGTTTTTGCAGATTGCGAGTTTTTGTTGTAAGAGATGTAGGAGTTAGTTTTCTGAGAACTGTTATTTGGGTTAGTTTTTAATGCATCTTTTCCTCCTTTATTTTTACTATTATTTGTTGCTGGAGATATAGATTGAGAGTTTTTATTAAGCTGCAAGGATTTCGTTGTAGAAGCATCTTTTTGATTTACGTTTACCTGAACAGTTGTTTCTGTTTGAGTGGCAATTGATTGATATTTTTTAATACCAGTTAATGCAGCAGAGTAAGTTATACCTGTGTTTGGTGTGCGAGACTTGACTATTTTCCTTGCTTCTGGGTATGAGATGTTCTGTTTAGTGCGCACTGTTTGGATTTCTTTCTCAACTTTCCAGATTTCACATGATTTATAGTATGAGGGATGATCTTTTTCACAGTTTACACAATGAGGAGAAGCTGTGCAGCTTTCACTTTCATGTCCTTTTACTCCACATCGAGCACATGTTAGGGTTCCTCGGCAACTATTTTTGGAGTGACCAAATTTTTGGCATTTGAAACAGCGTAACGGGTTTGGTATGTATGGCCGACTTGGGCAGCTTAAGTATCCAGCTTTAATGTTGGTGGGTATATTAGGTATATCAAATGTAAGTATTATATGCTTTGTTGGTATGATTTTATTATCTCTTTTAATTGTTATTCTTCGAACTTCTGTAACATGCTGTTCTTTAAGATTTTCAAGTATTTCTGATTCTGAAACAAACGTGAGGTCTTGTTCTGAGATGACACCACGTGAGCTATTTAAGTAATTATGAGCAGATACAGTAACTGGTATATTTCCAAAGAATTTACATTTCATTATATTTTCAGCTTGAGTTGAATTTTTAACTTCAATAAGCAAGTCACCAGATCTTAGTTTTTTAATAGTCTTTGGTTCACCAACAAGTCCTTGTATAGCTTTTTGTATTAGGAAAGGTGATTTGAGGGAAAAATTGCCTTCAACGCATTTTACAATAAAGAAGCGTGCATTTCTATATGACAAATCTAAGTGGCTACAAGCTTTGATTGCATCAGAGGATGCACCTTTATTTTCCATATTGGAAGAAATATTTTCCTCGACTATATTAGCCCAGGATGTATTTGGTTGTGGGGCCTCCACATCGCATGTCTTATTTCCTTTAGTTGTATCCATAGTTTAGATTTTTTTTTTTTTTTTAAACGCCAGGCGTCGGGCCTGGTCACCGACCCTTCTTCTTAACCTTACTTCTGGGCGCAGGTTTCAAAAGGGTGAAAACTATCAACAAACCTCCACGTTTTTCGAACATTGGATTAAACTCGATAGCACTTCCTAATATCTAGTTCTTTCACATTGGAATCAGGTAGTCAGTAGGTAAGCCTTTACAGCTCTGTCCAACCTACAACCCCTTTCACCGAAAGGCACCAGTCTCCCGGTGTTGGTCCTAACAGCCACCATACAATGTATGGCGTCCTCCGATCACGGAACCGGAATTCGGAAAATGCCCTGCACTCTGGGACTCAAGATCAGCCTAAAAAGGTAGAACCAAGTCGAAGAGATTAAAAAACCTCAGCACCCAGAGTGTCTCACGTGAAAATAAAAAAATCCACTATTGTATAAAAAAGAAGCTATGTGAGAGGAAACAAGGTGTATTTTTTGTCTTTTTCACTCTTTTTAAATTTTTTTTTTCTTTTTTTTTTTTAAACTCAAGAACAAAAACAATGTTAGTGGAACAAAGTGAACAAAAAAGTTAGTAAAACAGTCAAACATGAACAAGAACAAAGAGGTATAACAAACTGAAAAGAGGAGATTAAAAAGTGTGAAACAAAGAAAAAAGGATAGACAACTAAACAGAGAAGAAGGCAGGAAGGGAGAAAGATCGCTCAGGAATCCGGGGTTGCGAAACCCGTAAATACCTAAAGAAGGTATTCCCCTGGGGGAACTAACAAAATTGGATATATGAGTGGGGTTAATTTTATATCAGGGCGGGTACTCATTGACGAAAAGTTTCAGCAAAGGGTGGAGCTGGGCAAAAGTTTAGTTTGTTAGTGTGATGATAAATGTAAAGAACCAATATATTTTTTTTAGTGGGGTTTCCACATCGCATATTTTACTTTCTTCAGTTGTATCCATCCATATTAGAAATTTTAAATTGATGAAACGCCAGGCGTCTGTCCTGTTCACCGACCCTTCTTCTTAACCTTACTTCTGGGCGCAGGTCTCAAAAGGGCAAAAACTATTATCAACAAACCTCCATGTTTTTCGAACGTTGAATTAAACTCGATAGCATTTCCTAATATCTAGTTCTTTCACATTGGAATCAGGTAGTCAGTAGGTAAGCCTTTACAGCTCTGTCCAACCTACAACCCCTTTCACCGAAAGGCACCAGTCTCCCGGTGTTGGTCCTAACAGCCACCATACAATGTATGGCGTCCTCCGATCACGGAACCGGAAAATGCCCTGCACTCTGGGACTGAAGATCAGCCTAAAAATGTAGAACCGAGTCGAAGAGATTAAAAAACCTCAGCACCCAGAGTGTCTCATGTGAAAATAAAAAAATCCACTATTGTATAAAAAAGAAGCAATGTGAATGAAAACTTAGAAACAAGGTGTATTTTTTGTCTTTTTCAATCTTTTTTTTTATTTTTTTTCCTTTTTTTTTTTTAAACAAAAGAACGAAAACAATGTTAGCAGAACAAAGTGAACAAAACAATCAAACATGAACAAGAACAAAGAGGTATAACAAACTGAAAAGAGAAGATTAAAAATTGTGAAACAAAGAAAAAAGGATAGACAACTAAAGAGAGAAGAAGACAACTAAAGAGAGAAGAAGACAAGAAAGGACGCTCAGGAATCCGGGGTCGCGAAACCCGTAAATACCTAAAGAAGGTATTCCTCTGGGGGAGTAAATTAAATGGAAAGAAACATTTAGCTACCAGAGAAAATAGTTGAAAGATATTTATAAAACACACCATGTTTCCAACAATCTCAATAATCGTTCTGTTAAATCTAAAATAACTAACAAGATCACTTTCTGCCATATTTGGTACGACATTTTCAGCATAATCCTTCATGCAAGGCACATCCCGCCTTCTTAATGGATTTACAGGCAAATGTAATAAATCAAGTCGATTTTCATCATCAGATTCACTGTCAGATGAATCACTATCTGTGTCAGAATAATCTGACAGTGAATCTGATTCCTCTATTAAAATCAGCATAGCTCTAATAATTTCAGTAGCGTTCATGATGACAGAAAGCAAATACACATAAACAGACGCAGCCTCCGTTAATAACCCCAGATCGTTCAGAAACGGAATCACCCTGTGTAACCACCTGACTTTAATGTGGGTAAAAGTGTTATAACACCACACGTGACAGTGTAACACTTTAGGGTGATAGGGTTGCATTGCTGAACACGACCAAACAAACAACAAACATGTTTACCGAAAATATCTATAAATGTTTCATAAACAAAATTAAAAAGAATGCAATTCTGAACAAAAATATTTATAATTAAATTTTATCAGCATTTTAAAATATCTATTTGAAAACATATTTATTTTAATTTTTTCACCTGGTGTCTTCCAAAATACTGGATTTACAATTGTTTTGTATTTTTTTTTCTTGTTTATTTAAATTAGATTGATCATATAAGTTTTTTAAATTATTTTACTCGTAAAATTACGATCTTGCAAAGATGAGAATTAGGTAGCTGCAACTCAACTGTGACTAACTAGAAGTTTGTTATCGTTTTCAAGCTTTCAGTTCATGGCTTTCAGATTTCCCTATATGATTTTAAGGTTTTATTTTATGAAATAAAACTTTAAGAGAAGAAAGAAAAAAAAAAGCTGGATGCATTGAAAGATAAGTCCTTAACAAAAAAGCGCTGCAAAAAATTTATCTGTAGATGCAGCAAAAAAACAAAGATTGGATCATAAAAAGAACCTTCTAAAAAGTTTGAAAAAGACAGAATCAGCTGCAAAAATTTTACCTTCAAATAAAGTTGCTAAAGTGTCAAAAGTCAATAGATCAGATTCAGCTGCTAAAGTTTTATCATTAAATAATTCAAATGAAGTTGCTAGTGTCAAAAGACAATTGCTCAGATGCAGTTGCAAATGCTTTATCTTTAAATAAGGCAAATGAAGTTACTAATGTGTTGACAAACAATAGCTCAGAAGCAGTTGCTAATGTGTCTAAAGACAATAATTCAAAAATTTGATCTACAGATAATACTAGAAAAGTTATTGTCTATAAAGACTGTAATGGAAAGCAATTGTCACTGAAGAGAAGAGAAGACGTCTAACTAATAGTGAACCAAAAAGAAAGCTTAAAAAACAAGCTAAAGGTGTACTAAACATAAAAGAAATGTTTTTAGCAAGCAAAAAATAAATATGAGCATACTTCTTATTAAAAAAAAAAAAAAAAAAAATTGATTTTATGTTGATACAATTAAGTAAAAATTATACAGAAACAATATCATATTTATCAACTTAACTGTTTTTAAGGAAGATCTTCCATATTCTGAAACTCTCAGTTACATATTTTTTTAACAAAATGTTCTTATTATAAATAGAAGTGACAGAATATGAGAATTAATAATTTGTTGCTTTTCTATATTACATACCATCTCTATATGACATAAATTGTATTTTTGGTATAGAATTCGAAATAGATTACATTAATTTTAAAAAATCCTATTAATTTCTGTTTTATTATTATTATTACACTATTTGATTACATTATTGCATCTGTAACAAAAAATGTTCTTATTTACAGGTTTTAAAGATGGTCATATTGTTTTCACATTTTTAACTTCATTTTGAGACAAGTTTTGGCCTGATTGGTTATAAATTTCTGTTACCACTTGGTCAAAAATTTTGTATCTAGTATAATTTCTCATTTTAATGCTTATATATATGTTGTGTGTGTGTATATTTGTCTGAATGTACATATATTTAGTACTCATAGCATCCTTGATGATCATTTATTTAAAATTTGTGCAAATTGATTATGCAATGTCTGGAGTATGGACATGTCCCAAATTTGAGTAGGACTTTGTGAAAAATTAATTTCATAGATTAAATTATTTACTTTCTGTTGGTATACAGATTGAATTATTCATTTTTGTTTGTACGAAAAATTAAATTTGTATTGTTCCACTAAATTTTTCACATACAATTTTAGCACGTATGTACCATTTTAGATTTTAATTTTGTTTATATTCCATTAAAGATCGGATTATATATATTTTTAAAAGGATTCATGATAAGTTATTTTGAATGTAGATTTTTAAATGTATTTGCTTATAAAAACTTTAAAGAATAGTTTTACTTTTTTGAGGAATTCTCATATTAATATTTGTCATTTATATCATTGAATTATTAAATAAAATTTTGAATTAGCCCTTCTTATTATATTTATTAGTGTTCTTATTTTATGTTTGATTTTAAATTCAAATAATGACACAAATTTTATTTCACGCATCATTTTCACTTTTATGCTTGATTTTTACGTTGCGCATGGCTTTAACTTTTTTGCTTGATTTTTATCTCATGCGTCATTTCCTCTTTTTTGTTTTTTTCTCAGTCTCATCCCTATACAAAGATATTTTGTTTGGAAAAGCTTCATAGTGGTGTATTTTCTTACTAACATCGCCTGTACTTTTGAAGAATATTTTGAACCATACTGTATATAGAGATTGGCTTCTCTTTGTGCATGCCATAACCTTGCTTTTGGGCACAAATATTACAGAAGATTATCTCAAAAAAGCAGAAAGTTGTTTAAAAAAAATTGTGTCTGGTGTTAAAGATATTTACGGAATAGCTGAGCAATCATACAACATTCATTTGTTGCTGCATCTGCCTGCAACTGTAAAGGCTTGGGGCCCTCTGTGGTCAAATTCATGTTTCATATTTGAAGATTCAATCGGTAAGCTGAAAATGCTGCATCATAGTATCATAGTACAAAGGCAGATATACAGATACCTATGCAGATAACTTCTGCTTATACAAGTAGATCATTACTTGGAGTACTCCGGCCTAAAAAAGAAATAAAAAATCCTGAGATTATGAAATTTGTGGAGAAAATGCAATTAAAACATATAGTTTCAAAGAAAGCTGCAAACATAGATGGATGTTTATTGTATGGAAAACCGAAGTATCAGAATTTGCTGACGACTGAAGAAAAAGCAATAAAACAGCTATTGGGTGACCAAAGTCTTGTACTAACAGGAGTAGAAGTTTATCAAAGAATGTACTTAGTCAGGGCACATTTTTAGTACAAAAAATTATTGCTCTAAATTCATACAAGCTGATTATGATGACATGCTATAATCAAAAAATGTTGTAGAAATCCATAACATAATACTTTTAAATGGTGAATTTTTTAGGGGAGACTATTCCATCCACTGTTCTGTATGTATTTTCCCCATGTTGGACCTTTGTGCACAAACATTTTGTCTGTTTCAGTTGAGGATATACAATATCAAAGCAAAACAATAGCATTTCGATCTGTTGTTTTTACAAAGAAATTTGTGATTTTACCAATAACAGAAAAAAGTATTACATATTTTATACCAATGACTGTAGCAGAATATTGATTTTAAATGGATGATGTGGAATTATAGTATAGCAGGTAGCAGAATATTGATTTTATTTTTCTTCATTGTAAAATTTTAAAAATATTTAAGTGTTTTTTTTTGTTTTGTTTTTTTCACTTTTAATCTATTAACAATTACTGCAATTTTATATAATCCCCTGTAACTGTTTTATAATAATGATTAGTTTTTAGTTTATTCATCTTATGAGTGCCTTCCGTGCCTATGGTAAAAAGAGGATTAAGGATTTATTGAGAAAGTTTTTTTATATGGCAAGTATCGTTTCTGTAAAAGTGTGCAAAATTTTGACTAATATCCTTAAATTTTAACCCAAATTCTTACGTTTTTTTAAACATAGCTTCGTTAACATGCATTTCTGCATCATTTTCTTCTTTTTTTAAAAGATTATACTGATTTTTCTCTTAAAAACTGCCAAAGCATGTATAAACAATCAAGTATTGTTTAAGAAACCTGTAAAAATTTTTACATTTGAACACTGAAAGTCACTCAAAAGTTAGAATAGAGGACTAATTTATGTGACACACACTTGTTTATCTAAAATTTCCGTCTTAAGGGGCACAAAATAAACAATATTTTTGAATGTTAAGCATTCTGTGTTTCTTAAGATATCTTTTTTCAGATGTTTTGCTGAAAAAAAAAAAGGGAAATTATTTTATAGATATTTCAATTTTGTTTTACATTCTTGATGGTTTGAACTTGTTCTGTGTTTAACAAACCAAAAGTTGAATAATTTCTTAAAGCTTCTAGGAATGTATGTAGAAATTGTTTATAATGTAAAAAGCGCACTTGAAAACTTGATTTTCATTCAAAATAGTAAACAAAACTCAATATGACCACTAAAGTTTTCAGTTAAGTATTTTATATTGTCTTGAGTGTATTGA
Source organism: Maratus michaelseni (assembly GCA_963931845.1). Lineage (NCBI taxonomy): Eukaryota > Metazoa > Arthropoda > Arachnida > Araneae > Salticidae > Maratus > Maratus michaelseni. The sequence continues at coordinate 29,076,344 of OZ007597.1, read as the reverse complement.
TGTAAACATTTGCTTTTAGGCATATTATTTGTTGATTTTAAGCTGTTTTTATGAATAATAAATAATATATGAGAATTGTATTTCAGAAATCCTTATAAAATATTAACTAAAATGAACAAAATCTCACTTTATTTTTCTTTTGTGCTAACAGCCTTATATTGTATCCTGTATACTTTCACAGAGTAAAGTAGATTCAGTTTTTGATAAATTTAGTATTCAGCGATCGAGTATTCGGTCTGAGCTTTGGTTGAATATTCATTATTCAGCAAGGCCCAAATTACTATTTGTTGCATCATTAATTATAACAAAGATTTTGAAAATGTAATTTAATTAAAATTTTAAATTAAATATTTTTATTTTTTAGTATAATTTAAAATTTACTGTTTGAGTTTTCTTTTTTTTTTTTTTACTTCAAATAAAATACATCAAAATGCATGGAAAACTCTATAATGTTTCAATAACAGAACATAGCCAAAAAAAAAACAATTTTTTTTTTTTTTTTTTTTTTTTTTAGAAATTCAAAAATGTTTTCTGATTAGCTTCTCTAATGAAGCATAATTACAAAATTTGATATCACTATCAACATTTATTTATAGTTCAGTGTTTAAACGGTTAAGCAAATGAGAAAAAAATTAAACATTCTTGAACCAAATCTTGATGAATAAGTACCTTAATAATTTTAAATTAAAGCAATGTAAAATCTGAAATATATTTTTAGGTTACTAAAATAGGTGTAAAATATAAATAAGAGGTATTAAAACCACAAAATAACTGCGGTCCCGAGTGCTTTCGACCAAAACTTGGTCATCATCAACGGTGTAAAAACAAGATGAAACCTCTGTGCTCCTGACAGCAGTTATTTTATGGTTTTAATGTTTTAAAACCTCTTATTTATATTTTACACCTATCTTAGTATCCTAAAAGAAAAGAAATATATATATAATGTGTATATATATATATTTCAGATTTTATTTAACATTTAAAGGCGAAATTTGATTTTCCCTTACATATAGGTTTTCTATATATTTAAAGCAATGTAAATGCTCAATTTTCTATGTTATTAATGCATGTCAAATAATTTTTAAAATTGCAACTAGAAGTTTTATTTTGAAGCCTAAGCAATAATTATGTACAGTAGAAGATCTTTATAACGCATTCTCCATATAACACACAACTTCTCAGATGTAAACAATGAATTTTCAGTTAAGAAACACCTGAATTCTCACATTATAAATAGTTGCTATTCCCTAGACTAGAATTTGATACATTAGTTCAACTTAGTACACATAGAGATTCGAAACTTTGTGTACATGCACACCAATTGATTTAATCCATTTTCCCTACTTGGATTGAGACAAAATTTTGGCTTACTCTAACCCTTTTAAATTTTTTATCTGCCGAACTGGCCTATTTATTTTTTTTTAATCAGCCCAACCTGTTAAAAAATTATCTTTGTTCTGTCAGTCTGTTGAAAATTTCTCTTTATTTTGCACTATATTTTAAGGGGCTACTTCACTTATACAAAAACACCCGCTTGCTAATGTTAATCCTATGGGACAATTTTTTTTAAATATCTCATTTGAATTTTAAATTTTTAAATGTTTTTCTGCATTGGATAGCTGAGGTCGATCTCTACGAAGACTTTTTTTTTTTTTTTTTAAAGGATACTTTTACTTTCAGAATCTTTTTAAAAAATAGATGTGTCCTCAAAAAAAAAAAAAAAAAAAAAAAAGTAAAAGCAAAGACTGATTTTTGTAGCGATTTTTGAAGAAATAAGATGATATTCCTTTTCAATCATCTTTCATTGATTACAATGAAGAAAATGAACATTTAGTAGAAGGACAAACACACATTAACACAAGTAAAACACCTACAAATAGACCTTTTGTAGAAAAATAATGAAGAAAATTTAGAGGGACAGGCACCAGTTAGTAAAAAACTGCCGGTGAAAAAAAGAAAACAATATATTGAAAGCAAAATGGTTGATGCCTTGGAGGAGGCAAGAAAATTAATGTATGATTTTAATACATTTTCACATCATTAAAAGATTTAAATCACTGACACCCTAATATAATTTTTGTTCCTCTCATTATCTGTGTTGAATTACCCCTCTGAAGGAAGGCGTTAAAATCGCCAATAACAGTTTGTCAGTAGATGGCATAAGCAAAAATGTCAAACACCAATCTAATAATTTATATATTTTAAATGGATGAGTTATAATCATGTATTTTTCTCTCCATAGGAATGACATAAATAACATGGAAATGTTATCATCAACTTCATACTTGCCATAAGTCAAACAAAAAATAAAGAATATAAGGGTCATTCCATGTCAAGTCAATCAAAAATTTTCAATATTCAACCTGACCATTTCAGATTTAAATGAAACCTTCAGGAATCATTCTCCCTGATGATACAAATGAGAATATAATTTTATATTTTTTTATGTTAGTAAATCTTCATACAACTAATTTTTTTAATTTCGAAAAATCATCATTTTTTGGCTTTTATTAATGTTTTTTTTTTAATTTCTCAAGTTCTATCAGGCGTAGAGAGTTGTTTGACCCCTCATTTTAAAGAGAATTCAATAAGGGTTAATTTGATATGCAAGCTGACTATGGTTGATTTTTAAAAAAATTAATTTAATTTAAAAATTATTTTTTTTTTAATTTTGAAATATCTACATGTTTTTTTGTCATATAAAACTTTAAATTCTGAAAGTTTTAGATTGGGATCTCAATATCTCAACAGCTATAAAAATAACAATGTTTAAAATTAATAATACTATCTTTGGCACAATCAAAGTTGGAGAGGTGCCAACTTTAAATACCAGTCACAACTGGTGTTTAACATTGGTGTAATCTCAAACCTGACCTAACTCCTATCTCAGCAGCAAGTGTTTTACTTACTTCTCGTAATATTTTTTATTCATTTAAACATTAACCAGCTGTCTAATTTCTTTGTAATTCCTAGCACTTTTAACTTTAATTGTAATAATCTCACAGTAATTCATTAATCTTTAATTGGGGCAAAGACCCATTGTTTTTAACTTAACTCAAATGTCAAAACCTTTCAACCTGGGAACTGCTCATCTGGTCAGCATCTCTGGTCATCACCATCATCATACATCTCAGCAACCATCCTTTTGCCAGTGTGGATTTCAGCACAATTTAGTGTGGTGCTTCTTGTTGCCAGAAATCTTACACATGCAGCCAACAAGTGCCATCAACTATGAAATATACAAGTGGTACAATCGTACCACTGAACTGCACACCCTTTAATTCTATTCAGCGGACTGTACAACTGGTGCAAACGCACCTGTAGACATCGTCTACCACGTCTGTCACTCCTTGTTGCATAGGGACGCTGGTCCCAACGACAGACATTGCATTGTAAATTTATTTGGCATTCTCAAGATAGACTTAAGTTCCTGCCGCCTGTCGCGTGAGACTTTGTACGGCAGGACCGTCCAGCTGGTGCTACGTTTGGCCTAGTTGTTTACGGCAGCGTTCATGCCACTGCCTCTGTCTGGACGTTTTGATCAACACAGAAGTTCTCTTTGGAGGGGCAAGTGTGTTCGTGGGAGGCCTCTGGGAGGTGCACTCTCTCTGCCCTGTTAGGTTTAAAAATTCCCAAGTTTAGTTATGTTCTCAACACTTCTTAAATTACATCTAATATAAACTTAATCTAAAATATATTTATTCTTGTTAGCTTACCCATTCCTATTATACTTTATTTTCATGAAACATTTCTTAATTCAATAGTTTAAACTCTATTACATATGTTTATCTTTTGCTGTGAGCTGTTAAAACCACACTTCACTCTTCCTTAATGTTTTGACAAATGTTTGTTTTGGCCTGCCAGCATATTCATACACTCATTAAGCATTCATATTTTTATCAGCTGTTTGAAGTAGTTACTTCTGCTTCTAGTCATTTCTTTCAGCTCTTTAAATACAGTGAGTTGTTTTGCAGATGTTGCTCTTTAGTGTTTTCAATCTTGTGGTTTTGCCTGGGATGGTAAAGCTTATAGTAGTTGTTTTTCTTTCAACATGAAAAGTAAATTAGTGATATATCCTTTTTCCCCTCAGTTGATATGGTATGGTAAAGTTTATTTAATATGTTTCTGAAATTGATTTTGTGTTGTGTTGAGTCAGTCTGGAGATTGTTTACAAAAGTCAAGTTAATTATTATTATTATTTTTTTTTTTTTTATGAAATGATTGTGTTTTTTTTTTTTTTTTTTTTCTATTGATATGAAGAAACAAAGTTTGATTTATTTAAAGCAATAAAGACATGCCCATTTATTTTGATAACTTGTTATTTTGTTTGAATAAATAAAATGTTTGTTTGTTTTAAACATTTCTCTCTGTCAAGTTATTTTTACACAGTTTAGAAGTAATTTATTTTCCATTCTAGTTTTTCCACCTGTATTGGTCTCCACCAGCTCTGCGACCTACACCCCAATGCCGGATATGGCAGTAACGTCTCCAAGTCGTCCGCTGCCATCAAACAATAAAGTATCTATAACAAATAAAGTACCCAGCATATCAGCTGCTAATAGCCGATTTGGTTTGATAGGTAATTTTCTATTTTAAATATCTTGATAGAACTTTGTTTTCTAGTACACACAATGCATGGCACAAGCGGCACATACATAGTAACTGTAAATTATAACTAATTCTAATAGTACTATTGTTACGGAATGGTTAGAGCAAAGTAGGCTGAAGCCTAGGCACCCAGGAGGAATACGGCCCTATGTTAAGATTTTCTTACAAGTTTTTTTTTCATATTGGCCTAACATTTATTTCAAAAGGAGTAAAAACACTCGAGGAAGGATGAAAAACGTGTTTGTCACGTGATCAGAATTTTAACATCTACTATGCTTGTGAGCCTCTCATATAATTTTATATTACATATATATGTATATATTTTTTTTTTCTTTTGATGTAGGTGAAGATGAAGCTGAACATGAAAATAATCATGATAGTAAGTTTGATTGCAGTTGTCACTGGAATGAACAGTAAGTAGTAATTGAATATAATTATACAAACAAATATTGTGTGTGTATATATATTATATCTATATATTTATAAGTCGCCCTTTCTATGTATGTATGCCATATTTTGTGTTGAAATGTGCTCTAACCAACTTTACCTATAATTTTTAGATTGGGGCCCATGGACCACATGCTCGAATCTGTGCGGCGGGGAACAAACAAGACTATCTGATTCCAGCAGAAGTCAGACAAGACTCTGCAACGTAGGTCGCTGCAAAGGTATGTACATTTATTTACGTTAAACAATAAGACTCAAATTATTAAAAACAGACTAGTTTAATCAGAATTAATCACGTAAATACTATGGGATTCGCGTCTTGTTTGAATTATGTGGATTTATCGATCGGATTTATCAATTTTGTAATACTTTTTTACAAAGTTGTGTTCTTTTAGCAAAGAATTTTTTTATAACATAGTTAATAATTCAAATATTTATTGTACGGAACCCTCTAAGCACGAGTAATACTCGCACTTGACAGTTTATTTATCCATGATTTAGAGTACAGATCCATCGTTGGGGGGAGTAAGATTCCAATCCCTGCTACGCCACTGCCAGCAAAATGATGATAAGCAAATCACCATCCTGCTAAAATTGTTTTGTTACTTTAGAATTATGTTAACACATTATTAGTATACATGTGTAACATAATGAAACATATGTTAACATACCGCCACGGCAAGCGGCATCCTTTCAACCGCAGCCCTTTATTCTTCTATTTATTCGATTGAAGCTCTGTTGGAAAAAAAAAAATCAAAATTTAAAACCGGACAAATTTAAAAGGGAAATTGCACAAATTATTATTATTTTTTTTTTTACAATTTTTATGTTGTCAAATTTGTCCAGATTTTCTAACAACTTGGGACAACAGGCTCAATAAAAATGCCCCTTATAGGAACTGATCAACAGATGTAATAAAGATGATTCTTGCAAAATGTTTATTTATTGTCACATCAATTTATTTTCCATTCTAGTTTTTCCACCTGTATTGGTCTCCACCAGCTCTGCGACCTACACCCCAATGCCGGATATGGCAGTAACGTCTCCAAGTCGTCCGCTGCCATCAAACAATAAAGTATCTATAACAAATAAAGTACCCAACATATCAGCTGCTAATAGCCGATTTGGTTTGATAGGTAATTTTCTATTTTAAATATCTTGATAGAACTTTGTTTTCTAGTACACACAATGCATGGCACAAGCGGCACATACATAGTAACTGTAAATTATAACTAATTCTAATAGTACTATTGTTACGGTTGGTTGGTTGGTTGGTTGTATAGGGTTTTATGGCGCAAGGTCCCATTTGGGACAAGCTGCGCCAAAGAAAAAATGTATTAAAAATCCAAAAGGTTTAATCAGAAATTTATCTGGATGGGGCTACCCATCCAGACATAGTCATACAGTGTATAAAACAAATATACAGAAAATTAAAAAAAGTGAGGTATTAAAATACTATATTTAAGAAATATTATCTGGATGGGGATACCCGATCCATATGTCAAGTTCAGCAAGTATAAACTAACATTGTTACAGATAAAATATGAAGAGTATATAAAAACTATATCTCAAAATAAAAGCCAGAATGTTTTAAAAAATGAAAGAGTGCCCCATGTGGTGTTTCCCCAATGAGGTTTGTCAAAATTAGTGATGACGATTTAAAATATATTCTATACAAGTGCCGGAGGCCCGGACAGTCAGTTAAAACATGAAAAATGGTCAGGTAATCAAAATGACAATGTGGACACATGGGTGCATCCTCTCGAAGTAAGAGGTGTTTGTGAGTGATCCTTGAATGTCCAATTCTCAGACGAGTCAGAAGAACATCTGTTTTCCTTGGATAGCTTGAAGGCCAGCTCATGATTATAGGTTTAATATGGTGCAGTTTATTATTGTATTCTAAATTCCAACTTTCTTGCCATTTATTATGTATAAAGTGTTTTAAAAATAGTTTAACGTCTGAGAATGGAATTTTATGCTGTAGTGGATTAAGAGCAAGTTTTGCCGCCTCATCTGCTTTTTCATTGCCATGAATACCCATGTGTCCAGGTATCCAGCAAAATAAAATATCATAACCACGTCTAGTCAGTTTATTATAAAAATCCAGGATGGCTGAGACATAAGGATGCTTTTTAAAAGATTTCATTGCGTCTATAGAACTATTTGAGTCAGTATATATGATAAAAGATGTGTTATGATGATGAGATATGTGTATCATGGCTCTCTCTATAGCGATCAACTCTGCTGTAAATACAGACATGGAAACGTGAAGCTGATAACTGAATTTAGTGTTGTCAATAAAAACCCCGCAACCAACAGTATTCCCACTCTTAGAGCCATCTGTATAAATATCAGTATAGTTATTATACTTTGCTCGATGTGCAGCAAACAGTTGTTGGAAAACAGTAGAAGCCAAGTTATTTTTGTCGTAACCTTTAAAAGGATGGAGAGAGGTAATTTTCGGAGGACTCCAAGGAGGGAGCACATGCAAAGGACATGGACTCACCTCAATATTTTTCAATGGGCCATTATTGATAATGGTTCTCATTCTGACTCCAAAAGATGGGATACAAGATGGTCGATGCTGATAAAGAATATCATTGTCAGTATTTAAAAGATAGGTGTGAAGAGGATGACCAGGATGAGAAAGAATACGGTAATACAATTCTAATGAAAATTTTTCACGAGTATGCTGTAATGATGGTTCATTACAGTCAACATAAAGACTTAAAATTGGAGATGTACGAAATGCACCAGAGCAGACACGGAGTGCGCTGTGGTGCACAGTGTCAAGTTTTTTAAGAACAGATTTACTGGCAGAACCATAGACCTGGCAGGCATAGTCGATTTTTGAACGGATCACAGCTCTATAGATTTTAAGGAGAGCAGTACGGTCAGCTCCCCAAGAAGTATTTGAAAGTACTTTAATTAGGTTTAGGGATTTTTCGCATTTTGTCCTTAATTGTAAAACATGTGGTAAAAAAGTAAGTTTACTGTCAAAATGCAGGCCAAGATAACGAACATTGTCCACAACAGGAATTTGGGATGAAGCGATAAAAATTTCAGGATCTGGATGCAGACCCCTTCGTCTACAAAAATGCACACAAGATGTTTTGTCATGAGAAATTAAGAAACCATTTTTGTTAGTCCAGTTAAGAATACTTTTGATTGCAATTTGCAGTTGTCTTTCAATAAAACGAATATCCTGTCCCATACACATAATGCGGAAGTCGTCAACATAGAGATCCCCCTTCACAGAAGGAGGAAGTTGTTTAATGATGTCATTTATTTTGATAGCAAAGAGGGTGACACTCAAGACACTACCCTGAGGTACACCCTCTTCTTGTACATAAAAACTGGATAAAATTCCCCCAATTCTAACTTGAAATCGTCGGATGGCAAGAAAGTTTTTAATAAAAATTGGAAGGTTCCCACGAAAGTCCAGGTTAAAAAGATTGCGAAGAATTCCATAACGCCATGTTCTATCATAAGCTTTCGCCATGTCAAAAAATACTGAGACCAAGTGGCTGCGTTTTAGAAAGGCTGTCCGTATGTGATGTTCCAAATTAATTAAATTATCGATAGTACACCTACCTTGTCGAAATCCACTTTGAAATGCAGCAAGGCAATTGTTAGTTTCTAAAATATGTATTAGGCGGCAATTTACCATTTTTTCAAGAAGTTTGCAAAGGCAGCTAGAGAGTGCAATTGGCCTGTAATTATTGGGATTGGTAGCATCTTTTCCTGGTTTAGGAAATGGTATTATTATAGCTCTACACCAAGCATTAGGAAATGTCTGCTCCATCCATATCCTATTAAAGAAGGAAAGAAGATTATTCAAGGACAGAGCAGAAAGGTGCTTGAGCATAATGTATGTAATCCCATCGTGACCTGGGGCAGATAGATGGCTGTCTCTCAAGCATTTTATAATCTCTGATTTAAGAAATGGCTCATTATATGCATATGAATGATGAGAATTAAAATTAATACTATTGTTACGGAATGGTTAGAGCAAAGTAGGCTGAAGCCTAGGCACCCAGGAGGAATACGGCCCTATGTTAAGATTTTCTTACAAGTTTTTTTTTCATATTGGCCTAACATTTATTTCAAAAGGAGTAAAAAACACTCGAGGAAGGATGAAAAACGTGTTTGTCACGTGATCAGAATTTTAACATCTACTATGCTTGTGAGCCTCTCATATAATTTTATATTACATATATATGTATATATTTTTTTTTTCTTTTGATGTAGGTGAAGATGAAGCTGAACATGAAAATAATCATGATAGTTAAGTTTGATTGCAGTTGTCACTGGAATGAACCGTAAGTAGTAATTGAATATATTATACGAACAAATATTGTGTGTGTATATATATTATATCTATATATATATATAAGTCGCCCTTTCTACGTATGTATGCCATATTTTGTGCTGAAATGTGCTCTAACCAACTTTACCTATAATTTTTAGATTGGGGCCCATGGACCACATGCTCGAATCCGTGCGACGGGGAACAAACAAGACTATCTGATTCCGACAGAAGTCAGACAAGACTCTGCAACGTAGGTCGCTGCAAAGGTATGTATATTTATTTACGTTAAACAATAAGAGTCTAATTGTTAAAAACAAACTAGTTTAATCACAATTAATCACGTAAATACTATGGGATTTGCGTCTTGTTTGAATTACGTGGATTTATCAATTGGATTTATCAATTTTGTAATATTTTTTTACAAAGTCGTGTTCTTTTAGCAAAGAATTTTTTTATAACATAGTTAATAATTCAAATATTTATTGTACGGAACCCTCTAAGCGCGAGTAATACTCGCACTTGACAGTTTATTTATCCATGATTTAGAGTACAGATCCATCGTTGGGGGGAGTAAGATTCCACTCCCTGCTACGCCGCTGCCAGCAGAATGATAAGCAAATCACCATCCTGCTTAAAACTGTTTTGTTACTTTAGAATTATGTTAACACATTATTATTATACATGTGTAACATAATAAAACATATGTTAACATACCGCCACGGCAAGCGGCCTCCTTTCAACCGCAGCCCTTTATTCTTCTACTTACTCAATCGAAGCTCGGTTTGAAAAAAAAAAAAAAATCAAAATTTAAAACTGGACAAATTTAAAAGGAAAATTGCACAAAATTATTATTATTATTTTTTTTAGAATTTTTATGTTGTCAAATTTGTCCAGATTTTCTAACAACTTGGGACAACAGGCTCAATAAAAATGCCCCTTATAGGAACTGATCAAGAGATGCAATAAATATGGGACCAATATGCACCTCCCGTCTACCGGAAGCAGAGGCCAAAGCAGTGTGTTGGTTTCCCTCAACTGCCAGGATCCCCCTTTCCAGGGACACGGGTCGCCACGCATGGCAAACGCGTGGGTGGTTTACAATTCTCCATAAGTCGATATAAACAGGATGATATCGGCTTATGCAGAATCGCCCTCACCTCAGAAGAGGAAACCAGAATGAGAGTGAAACAAAGAAGAAAGATTAGACAAGAGAATGGAGAGGAAAAAAGATGGTTGGTTGGTTGAATAGGGTTTTATGGCACAAAGTCCCTTTAGGGACATGCTGCGCCAAAAAAAAGATTAAAATAAAAACGTCAAATTAAAACTTTGTCATAAAAACAAGATGAATGAAAAGAGTGATATGATAAATGTATAATTAAAATCATGTAATGAAATTATAACACGTCTAAAAGAAATAAACACAAGTTTTCACAACTAAAATAGAAACAATCTAAACGAACAGCTGAAAAAATGCTCAAAGTCTAGAGCAGATAAGTATTTAAAAAATCATGTAGGTTCAAATACCTCAAAAACAGTGTTATCATCATCATTGGAATCAGAACTGTAAGATTCTGATTCCATAACTTCCTCTGCATAGTGAAGCAACTGGTTTGAATCCTTTGTAATAACAAAGGGTGAATTGCGACAAATTTTCTTGTTTTTACCCTTCACAGTTTTCCACTGTGAAGAGGCTTTGGTTAAGGTTTTCTTCTCATTCTGTGCACATGGTTTTTGTTTTGCTTTTTGTGTAGGGGAAACAGGTTTTTCCAATTTGTTTGTAGATGAAAGAGAAGTTTGACCCGATTTGTTTTCGGTTGACTGTTTAGATGGATATTCAGAATATTCTATTTTCACAGGTTCTGAAGATGGTGGCATAAGTTTTAGAGCAGGCAAAGGTCTTAATCTGGCAGAACAATACATACTGCGGGTTGTTTTCTTCGTATTACTGGTTAGTGTAATAGAAGAATCATTTGGTGTTAAAGAGATATCAGTTTGAGTGCTTATATGTCTTAAGAATTTTATTTGTTGCTTGAGTAAACTTGAAAAAGAGACTCCTACAGATGGTGTTCTAGATTCAACCAGTTTTCGAGCTTCAGGATAAGGAAGTTTCTGAGTGATTTTGATGGCAAGAATTTCTTTCTCACGGATCCAGTTTGGACAAGAGCGAGAATATGCTGCATGGTCACCCTTGCAGTTTATACAGCGTTCGGATTTTTCACATGAGTTACTTTCATGGCCGGCTTCTGAACATCTTGCACAAGTAACAGAACCACGACAGGTAGTTTTACTATGGCCATAACGCTGGCATTTAAAGCAACGGAGAGGATTAGGTATATAAGGTCGGACCGGGCAGCTCAGGTATGCAGCTTTAATTCTAGTTGGTAGAGTAGGGCTATTAAAAGTCAGGATAATGTGTTTTGTAGGAAGCACTTGCTCATTCCGACGGATAGTGATACGGCGTACGTCAATAACATTTTGATCTTTTAAATTATGCAAGAGTTCATCTTTTGTAGAGAGTAAAAGTTCTGGTTCTGATATTACACCACGGCTTGAGTTGAGAGTTTGATGGGCCTGAACAGAAACAGAAAAAGAACCTATTTCTTTGCAATTTGAGAGAAATTGTGAATGTTTGGCTGAAGAAACCTCAACAAGTAAATCCCCTGACTGTAGCTTTTTAAGTGAATAACCGTCTCCGAAAACAGATTGAAATGTTTTTCCGATAAGAAATGGTGAAGTTCTCTTAAAAGAACTATCAGAAAGACTGTCAGTACGATGAATAACAAAAAAGCGAGTTAATGAAGTCATCTGTTCAGTTTGTTGCTCTCCACATGGGAGAGAAGTAGAAGGAAGTGAATTTTTTCCATCCATATTTCAGTGAAAAGGAATTCAGACCCCGGCCGCACCACCCACTACCGAGCCCAACAAGGGGATGCACATTCGTGCACCAGTGCTAACCAGGGCCCATACGCTCACATGACACACCTATTTCAGTTTCCACCCTTAACGAAATGACTAGTATGTGCCTGCTCACTTGATCCCCAGCCAGTTACATACAAGTCAACTGACCAGCCGATTGATGCATACGGGACCAATATGCACCTCCCGTCTACCTGAAGCAGAGGCCAAAGCAGTGTGTTGGTTTCCCTCAACTGCCAGGATCCCCCTTTCCAGGGACACGGGTCGCCACGCACGACAAACGCGTGGGTGGTTTACAATTCTCCATAAGTCGATATAAACAGGATGATATCGGCTTATGCAGAATCGCCCTCACCTCATAAGAGGAAACCACAATGAGAGTGAAACAAAGAAGAAAGATTAGACCAGAGAATGGAGAGGAAATACGAAAAGAGAAAGATCGCTCAGGTGCCTGGGGTTGCGAAGCCCGTGAATACCTAAAGAAGGTATCCCCCTGGGGCGGGGGAGAGGAAAAAAGAAACGAGAAAGATCGCTCAGGTGCCTGGGGATGCGAAGCCTGTGAATACCTAAAGAAGGTATTCCCCCCTTGAGGGGGAGGGGCTCGTAATAATGAATGATTTTCAACAAAATATGTTAAAAGAATTTGGTGGGGACAGAATTTGTGTAAACGCCACTCATGGAATACCTAGTTATGGATTTGAATTAATAACTATTAGTTATTGATAAATATAATGGTGTACTTGTTGCTTTTTGCATTACTAATACAGTAAATAAGAAAAATCTTATTGAGTTTTTTAAATGCATAAAAGACGTCCACTATGTTTGCCCTAAAGTTTTTATGAGTGATGATGCTTCCATGTTTTATGCAACCTGGCAAGATAAGTTTGGCGATTGTCCATATCCCCTTCTTTGCTCTTGGCATGGCAAGGCCGCATCAACACAGTTAAAAAAGATAAAAGAAGGGATGTTTACAAAACACTAAAATGCTTGATGTACGAGTTAAATGAAAATACATTTTACTGTATAAAAGACAAGACACAGAACATCCAAATATTATTAAAAATAACTTCATGCTTGTAATAATGAATGATTTTCAACAAAATATGTTAAAAGAATTTGGTGGGGACAGAATTTATTTAGACGCCACCCATGGAATATCTAGTTATGGATTTGAATTAATAACTCTATTAGTTATTGATAAATATGATAAGAGTGTACCTGTTGCTTTTTGCATTACTAGTACAGTAAATAAGAAAAATCTTATTGAGTTTCTTAAATGCATAAAACACGTTCACTATGTTTCCCCCAAAGTTTTTATGAGTGATGATGCTTCCATGTTTTATGCAGCCTGGCAAGATGTGTTTGGCGATTGTCCATATCCCCTTCTTTGCTCTTGGCATGTTGATCGTGCATAACAAGGGCGCATCAACACAGTTAAAGATAAAAGAAGGGATTTTTACAAAACACTAAAATGTTTGATGTACGAGTTAAATGAAAATACATTTAAAGATATGTTAGACTCATTTGTAAAAGAATTGCTAGATGATGATGACACGAAAGCATTTGGTAAATATTTTGTGGATAATGCAAGAATTAATACAAATATGCACATAGAAAATTTTCATAGAAGCCTTAAGCATATATATATTTAGAAGGCAAAAAAGTAAAACGTCTGGATAAAACAATTGTCAAATTAAATAATTTAGTTAAAGACAAAAAATTTGATGATAGACTAAAACAATTAAAGTGTAAGATAACAGAAAATGCACATTAAACTTTAAAAAACACAAAGAAGCCGAAAATTTAAACTTATCTTTTAAGTCCTTAAGTGAGAATAAATGGGAAATTTCATCAGATAGTAAAACATATATAGTTACAAAAAAACATTCATGTAATGATACATCTGTAATTAGCTGCAGGTAATGTGTGATTTGCCCATTGGCATACCAGTGTAGTTGTCATGATAATTTAATAGCTAACACTATTTGCAAGCACATTCACTACATTTTGCTTTCAATAAACAGAAAACAAAACTTTGTAGGTCCTCCAAGTCAGTCTCACAGGGAAGATGTCGAGGAAACAAACAAATGAGCTGACTTCATTAAATTATCACAAACAAAATAAACAAAAAATATTTTCATTATGCTCACAAATATCTTTAATCTCTAATATGGATGACAACAGGGCAAAACAAATCAGAAACCATTTAAATGACATAGATCACCTATTAAATATTCCCACACAAGAACAAAAATTAATTTTAAATGAAAAGACATGCGAGCCTAGTAATAAAAAAATAGAAACACAAGAACGATTTCATTCCAACAAAAAGCCAAAAACAGCCAAGAATGCCAGATTATCAAAGCCCTCAATTGCTGAAAGAGAAGTGAAAAAATCATTTTATTAACTCATGACTTTATTTCATCTGATGCAAATAATGATCATTCTTACTGCTGATTTCCATTATATCCACAAGTTATATTTTCATTATTTAAATACAGTAAACTCCCTCTAATCCGCACAGCTTGGGACCAGAGGTTGTGCAGATTTTAGAATTTTGCTGATTTCTTGTATCTGTTTTGCTTACACTTTTTTAACAGTAATTTGAATGTAATAATGCACTTAAAATTATAATGAATGCTTAAAATAAAAGAATTAAATAACATAATAAAGAATTTTTAACCCGCGAGAACTCACTAGATTTCTTGTCACACCAGAACTTAATACTTTATTCTTAGACTTAATACTTTATTCACAAAAAGATGTAAAATGATAAAAATAAAGTTTCTAAAATTTAATTTAAAATGAAAAAAAGGGTTTAAATAAAAGTCTTATTGCAACAGCTGGGACAAAAAAAAGTATGATGGTGAGAGAAAATCTCACGCGCGAGTTCTCCCGGGTTAAATGTTTAAAATATTAAAAGTAAAGGTCAAATAAACAATTAATAATTTTCCTTGATTTATTCAATGAAACTTGCCTCACATATAAAGGCACACTAATAATTTACATCAAAACCATAAATAAAAAAAAATTATTTCATGTGTAGCCAGATTTAATAACCAAAAAAACTTGATTAATACATAAATGTATTTGATAAAAACATCTGATCACTACTGATATCAGTGCTATCTTGAATTCTTCAGTAGAATTTTATTACGGTAATCAATAGAAAAATTTTACATTTCTATAAAAGTATTTTTTTTAATTAATAGTTAATTTTAAAGAAAAAAATTATTAGACAAAAAAATACGATGTTAGCATCAAAAGCAAAATTTTAAACTGTGGTTAAATAATTTTTTTTAATCTTGCTTTAATTTTTTTAAAGAAAATTGTAGTACATTAGAATTAAACAACTTTTAAAAAATAATGCATCAAACTAAAAAATTTTTTGATAAGTTATAGGGACTTCATAAATGCACAGAATGTGAAAAGATCTTCACGCATGCTAAAAATTTATATAGACACAAGCGAACTCAACATCAAAACATGAAAATTTTATGTGAAATATGTAACACATCCTTTTCAAAAGAAGATAACCTTAGAAGACATAAACAAAGCGCACACACTACATCGACACAAACATTTAATTGTAATGTTTGCGAAAAACAATTTTCTGATAAACGGAACTTAACTGCACATTTAAAATTGCATGCACAGCCAAAATACCATTGTAATAATTGTGACAAAACATTTGCTGATAAGTTGAATTTACAAAAGCATAAAAAAACTGTACATGTGGTTCAAACATCTTTCATAAGTGTGAAAAAGCCGCAACAGTCAAAAGCTTCTAAATAAACAAAAACTAAAAAATCATTAAATGTGTTTGAAAGTATTTTTTTAACACCGGAAGAAGACGTGCAATATGATATGACATTATTTTTTGATTCAATTCGAAATGAATTAATTGAACATTTGGAAAATGCCATAGAGGATATGGGAGCTGTAAGATGGTACATGTTAATAACACTGATTTTACAAAAGCATTCTCCAAACGGAGACTAAGAAATTATGTCAGTATATTTTAACTGCGATACCTTTTCTGCATTTACAATTGACATGCTTGATCAGAAAATAAGCCAAGGATATGTAAAATTAATTAAGAAATTTGAAGAATTTATAGATTTAAGATCCGGGTAGCAATTAAAAGAAATTAGCAATCTAAAATTAAAAATTGCAAACTTAAATCCACTAAGATCTAGTAGTTATATACCTACTCCTTCAAATTTAAGAGGAAAACGTGCCATTTTAAACATACAAAATTTTTCAGATGAGAAGTGTTTGCTCTGGTGCATACTAGCACATAAACTAAAAATTGAAAATAATTCTGAGCATGTATCAAAATATACATCTCATGAAAATATAATTGATATGAGTGGAATTTCATATCCTGTGCCTTATCAGCAAAATCCAAAAATTGAGGCACAAAATTATCTATGAATTAACGCTTATGGCATTGAAAATGATAAAATTCATATTTTAAATGTATCTGAGAAGGAGAATGAAGATGTTATAAATGTTTTGTTAATTGCAAACGAAATAAATCAACATTATACACTTATTAAAGATTTTTCTCGCTTTATGAGCAACTGTACAAAACATAACGGTAAAAAAAAAAAAAAATTATGCAATGTTTGCATGCTTTTAGCAGAGATGATTTGTTAAAAAAGCATGTTCCACATTGTAGTAAGAAACAAAAGGCACAGGCGATTGAAATGCCTACTGAAGAAAACAATATTTTAAAGTTTACCGGAATCCATTTGCGCCCCGTGGCATATCAGTGTATGCAGATTTTGAGAGTTTGCTTGTCCCAATCACATCCGCTTCGCCCTCATCTGGCAATTCCTACACAAAAAATTTAGCGAAACATGAACCCTGCGGAAATGCTTATTTGATTGTAATATCCAAGAGGGAATGTGTCAAAAAGATAACAAAATATCGCGGTGAAAATGCAGTTGAAAATTTTCTAAAAGCATTAAAGAAGAGGAAATACTTGCACAAAAATTAAACAATATTGTTCCTGTGCAATTAACTCCCAAACAGGAAATTGAAATTGAACCATGACTGTTTGTAGTATTTGTAAAAAAGCATTGTGGGATTCTAGAGTAAAAGACCACGACCATCTTGATGGATCATACAGGGGCGCAGAACATATATCCTGTAACATAAATTATAAACAAAGCAATACCTGTTATTTTTCATAATTTAATGAATTATGATGGACAACATCTCATGACACAGCTCGGCAAATTTAAAGATCGTGAAATTAATGTTATCGCTGCTACATTGGAAAAATATATATGTTTTAAACTTAAATAACCTGGTAGCTCAACTGAATTGATGTTTTTAGACTTTTAAATTTTTGCCGACTTCACTTGAGAAGTTAGTTTCCAACTTAAATCCTAATAAATTTACTCTACTAAAGCATCATTTCCCAAATCAGGAAGATTTTAAATTCCTCATTCGTAAGGGAATGTATCCCTACGACTATTTTTCTTCATTTCAAAAATTCGACGAAAAAAAGTTGCCCCCACCATATGCTTTTTATAACTTAATAACTGATGAAGAAATCCCGCAGGAGGATTATGATCATGTACAGACTGTATGGAATCATTTCCGATTGCAAACATTAGGTGATTTACATAATCTATATGTTACGTCAGATGTGCTTAAGCTTGCAGACACATTTCAAAATTTTCGACAATTGTGCATGCAATTTTATGACATCGATCCTGTCCATCTGCAGACTTCTCCAGGGCTATCATTGCAGGCATGTTTAAAAATGTGCAATACAGAATTAGAGCTATTCACCGATGTCAATATGTTGCTGTTCGTTGAAAATGGTATTAGGGGTGGAGTAGCACAAATTTCACAAAGATTGGCTACAGTGAACAACCCTCAAGCGTCTAACTATGATGAAAAAAGCCCTAAGAGTTATATAGTGTATTTGGACATGAACAACCTTTATGGTTGGTCCATAAGTCAATACTTGCCTTATGGAGGATTTAAATGGGTAGATGTATCAGAAATAAATGAACAATTTATTTTAAATTTAAATTATGACAGCAGCACGGGGTTTTTGTCGAGGTAGATTTAGAATACCCCGCAAACCTACACCTATTACACAACGATTATCCCCTCACTCCTGAGAGGTTAACCATCACACAGGATATGCTGTCACTGTATGCAAAAAGTCAGCTTGGTAATAAAAAATTCATAGGCACACCAAAACCAATCCCCAATTTAAACAACAAAACAAACTAAAAAATACATTATCAGAATCTGAAGCTTTATTTACAGCTTGGTTTAAAGCTGACCAAAGTTCATAGAGATTTACAATTCAATCAACCACCATGATTAAAAACTTGCATCAATTTTATTACTGAGAAACATAAACAGACTAAATCCTCTTTTGAAAAGGACTTTTTTAAATTAATGAATAACTGTATTTATGGAAAATGCATTGAGAATCTTCGAAAAAGAAAAAATATTGAGTTATGCAACATGCCGAGTCGTGCGGAAAAATTAGTAGCATCTCCAAATTTTGAAACATTTAAGCAATTTCCAAACAATTTGGTTGCGGTGGAGAGATTGAAAAACACCATCAAGATGAATCGTCCAATCTATGTTGGATTCGCAATTTTAGAACTTTTAAAATTGTTGATGTACACATTCCATTATAATTTTATAAAGTAAAAATATCAAGCAAAGCTATTGTTTACCGATACAGATTCTGTCTGTTACAGAATCCTAACAGCAAACATTTATGATGACATGCGGTTGCATTCTTCGGAATTTGATTTTTCTGAATATCCTCAAAATCATTCACTCTATTCTGAACAAAATAAGAAAAAATTAGGCAAATTTAAAGATGAGCTTAACGGGGACATCGCCTTTCAATTTGTTGGATTGAAAGCTAAGATGTACAGCCTAAAATTAGAAAACACTGAAAAAAAGCGTGCAAAGGGGATATTATCTCGTCGTGAAAAAAAACTGAGTCATCAAGATTACCTTTCATATTTACAAAATGAGAGTGAAAGTTTCGCAATTCAAAAATGAATCGGTCAGCAGTCTCATAATTTGTTTACGATTAAACAAGTTTTGATGATAAAAGGTTTATTTTAATTGATGTTTTTACAAGCTTGGCATACGGACATTGTGACATTCTTTTCGACCATCGTACTATAAGAAAAATGATTTGGCTCCTCGGCTCCTCTTAATGAGTTTAAACTCTCCTTTTTCTACTACTTGTGTAATTATGAAAATGAAGGTTTACATTAAGGGAGAAACAATTTAATTTTCACAAATCATTCTCAAGTAACATTATCAAATGTTTATTTTGCAAAATGAATCACTTTTCAAGCGTAAGTTAAGGAATTAAATGTCAGAGACAGAAAACAGTTTGTAAAAAGAAATAAATTATGCCAAAATTTTGCGTCTGACAAACATTATACATATCAGTGTAATTCAACATATAGCTGTCATCATTGTCAGCTTAAGCACCATATGCTTTTATGCGAAAGTAAACTTCAAAATTACGCAATGTCAACTTCTTGGTCAAATGAAAAACAGAATCAGAAAAACAACATGCCACACTGCTAATAACTTTGCTAAGAAATTTACAGAACCATTTCTGAAGCATTTGAAAATTCTGTGTGATAATATATACAATGATTTGAAGAGTACGGACAAAAGGGAAATATTTTTTAAAATCTGCTCACTTCTTAAACTAAAACCACTAAATCGACCAGAGCACCGTTGGCTGTACATACTTGTAGTTGTCGAACGCCTTGGTATATTTATGGGATGTGCTAATCATTTTTTATTTTTCGTGGATCAGCATAGATTAGATTTTGTAAAAGAAATATCTGAGAAAAGACAAATAAGTGCTGAAGAAATCAAAGTCTTTCAAAATATACAATCTCCTGAAAAAAAAAAAAAAATTCTAACAGACGATGGAAGAAAAAGAAAAAACAATTGTACAGAGACTATTTGTTCATAAAAAAAAAACTATTTTATATTGCTGTGTACCAGGCTGTTTTGCTTCAATTCAACAAATATGTCAAATTGTTTCAAAGTGAGGAATGTCTTTTGCATGAACTGCATGTACAAATATTTGGTTTAACCAAACAATTCTTCTATAGGTCTCAATATTATCATCACAGAGATCAACATTTAGTTTATTAAATATGGAACTAATTTAGCAATACATATAGATAAGAGGGTTAATTAATAGAGGTTAATTAATAGAGGGTTTCATATGTGATGCTCCAGCAAAAGCTTATGTGTTGGGCATTAAATCTCACACTGGTTATTCTTCTTATACCAAATGCACACAAAGCGGAATTGGTATCATAATCGTATGACTTTTCCAAATTGTAATGCTTTGCCTAGAACTCATGAAGAGTTTTTGTCTAAAAAAGATGAAGACTTTCACATAAATGATACACTTTTAGTTAATATCCCAAATATTCATTTTATAAAATCTTTTCCGCTAGACTTTATGCACTTAGTGTGTCTAGGAGTAGTCAATATTCTTTTTTATATATGATTATTTGCACCAGTGCCTTTAAAATTTCCACATGGAATAATTGATTCTCTTTCCTCTAATTTTATCTCACTGGTCATATGCACATGAGTTTTCAAGAAAACCTCGTGGCTAGATGGCATAAAACGATGGAAAGCAACTAAATTCTGACAAGTTTTGTTGTATACTGGACCTATACTTTTTAAAGATATTTTAAAATCAGAGTATAAATCTATCTATGAACATTTCTTAAGCCTTTCTATTGCTATTCTATTTTATTACATCCTCAATACTGTTATAAATATCTTCAGTATGCTAAAAGTCTTTTGGTACATTTTGTGAAAACTTGTGCAAAACTATATGGTTTGCAATATATAACACACAATTTTCATGGTCTGACATACACTGCTGATGATGTTTTGACATTTGGTCCACTTGATTCCTGCAGTGCTTTTAAATTCGAAAATTTTATGCAGCAATTTAAGAAATGTATAAGGAAAGGAGATAAACCACTTCAGCAGTTGGTCAAAAGATGGTGAAATGTAGAACTCTGATTCTTGGTCTCCTGATTATTCTATTTCTAACAATAGTCCTACATTTTCTGGTTGTCACTTTTCTGGATCTCTGTTAGAAGGTTGTCATGTTTCCCAACAATATAGAATACTTGATCTCCAATCTATTAAAATTACAACTGCACATCCTAACTCAACGTGTTGTTTGAAAGGTGGAAATGTGGTAGTTGTTTCTAATATTATGTTTTCCAGTAGATCACAAACTATGGTTATACTTTGCAAAGAGTTTAAAAAAGGGAAAATTTGTATAGTAATCCTTTTATAGAAAGTTCTGAATTAGGCATTTATTTAGTGAGAAATTTATCATTCGAGTAAAGCCTGTTTCATATATTTCCCATAAAGTAGTCTTGCTACCTTTTCAAACCAAATATGTTGCTTTTCCAATGCTTCATTCAGATGAATAATTTTTTTTTTATAGTAATATTTTCACAAGAAATGTTATATAATAGACTCTCTAAACTCTGCACATTGTTTCTGATGTAAACAATGAAACTTGTACAGTTACGATGTAGGTGTAAAATTCAAGTTTTTTAAAATTTTTATATCATTGTGTACACATTTTAATATGTAATTCTGCACATTTTAATATGATTCAACTCATGTTTTCTCATGAATGAAGTATAAATTTATTTTTGAAAAAATTCAAAATAGTGCTAATATCAATAGTAATAGCGATATTTTTACCAAATAATTTATGTATATGAATCTAGCTTTTTTGGTTAAGTATGACTAAACATGAAATAAAATTTTTTATTCTAAGATTTTGATGGGAATTAGTGTACATTTATCATTATGCATATTTAATTATGCAATATTAATTATTTACTTGACCTGTACTGTTAATATTTTGAATGTTTTTTTTTTTTAAACAAAACAGACCAGAAATCTGCAAAATTCTAATATCTGCACTACCTCTTGGTTTTAAGCTATGCAAATTTAAGGGCGTCTACTGTATCAATGCAAAATTTTATATAGTTTTGAACAATTTTGGTTTTATAAATGGTACTACTATCATATAATTAGACTAGTGGGTAAACCAAATAAAATGTGTCCCCAGGATAATTTTTTTTCTTTCTGAATGTAACCTCAGTTACCAGATACAGATGTTATTCTTCAAAATTAGTTTCAAATCGTTTAATTAAGAAAACTTTTGTTGTAGGAAAGTTATTGTGATAGTCTGTATGGCAAGATTTTAAACTCTGACAATGAATATCTTCATATTTCAGATTCATTTATCATTTCATATTGTCCTATTGGTCATGTATGTTAATTTTGTTTGTTTTTTCGCAATTGTCGACATCATTAGTTTCTAAGTGGTGTAGGCTGTTTCTACATTTTTTTAAAAATTTTGTTTGCAATAATTAGAGCAATTTTTTTTATCTTGTTGGCTTAGGTTATAAAAAAAAGAGAGACAATTTTAGAAATTAAAATATTTTTTAAACAATTTTTTTTTGGGGGGGAGGGGGGAGTTACTGGGTTTCCTAATGTAATTTTGTATTATATAGATCATTTCATATGTCATCCAAAACTTTTTAATTTAAACCACCAACATTTTCATTAAAAAACTCTTTAATTGGGGAGATATTGATGAAATAATGTTTCAAACTAGGTCCTTTATAGGGTAGTAATATTTCTACAATGTGGATTGCAGGTGCTTCTTATCTGTAAAACTTTATTGTTTATGTCTGAGAAATTGTGCGTTAGAAAGATCTACTATATGTAAATTTAGGAAACAATTTCTGTAATTTCTTAGCTTTGTTTTAACACGTTTAATTTCAAAATCTTAAATAATTTTATTTTTGACATTGTTGTCTCTCCACATTTATCTATATTATTTATCCACATTTATCTATATCCATTATATATATTATTTATGTCTTAATATTCTTTCTCTTATACTCACTTTCTGGGTGTATTGGTGCTATTTCACTTATTGCCAAAGTAGAATACAAAACTTTGCTTTAAAAACAACAACAAATTAGAAATTGCTTTAAGAAAATCAACAAAATATACCATTTGAAAGAGTTTATTTATTCATCTTTTAATATTGTGTAATGTTGTTTCTTGTCCCAATAGGTGCAATATTACAGAAATTTTCAAATTCAAATTATTTTTGTTCTGAAGAATTGTATTTTGACTAGTAAACCTGCAGATCAGGAGCCTCAGCGTCAGCTTTTCAAGTCATTTGTTTTTTAAATCTCATTTTTGATATCATTTAACATTGTACAATCCGCAATTATTTTTTAAATTGCGTGCATATTTATAAGCATATAAAATTTTTTGAATGTTCCAGAAATTAGAATCATTAAATTAAACACCATGTTACACAATGATATTCTGATGAACTGCTCATTCTTTTTATTTAATAAGTTCGTAATCATCCCCCCGTAGTCTCATTAAATTTACATTAGTTTTGATTTTAATAAAAAGATATTTCACCAAAATAGTGCGAGTTCCTTGAATTTTATTATATTTTATACTCTTTGAAATACGGTTGCTAAAGCAACGAATAAATTAAAGTGGAAAGTAAAAATAAATGCTTTTAAAAATTGTAAAAAATATGAAAATAAGATGTTTATATTTCCCGAACAGATGCAAAAACATTTTCAAATATTTTAAGCAATTAACTTATAAATTTTATACAATTTATTGACAAAATTTTAAAACTATTGGAAATTTAGTTTGAAAATTTAGCATTCATAATTTTATGTCTAAATCCATTATGCAAATATTCCATTTTCCTTTCAGATAAAAATGAAATTTGAAAAATCGTCTGCATCCCCATAAGAAAGCATTATGACCTAAAAAAAATTTTCTATATTTTCCGAACGAATGAACCAAATTTAACCAAAAACTATACAGCTAATTCAGGATACTTCGCCAACATACTTACCAAAAATCAACCTAATCGGACCATTTTTATGGTAGTTATTGCATAACAGACAAACAATCACAGACGGAAACCAAAAACTTTTTGCATCTCCACAGTGAGCCTCAACTGACGCTTCGGCAATTGTAAGTGGTGCCCAAGTACAAGACACTATAGCTATAAATCTATCATATCCTTCTTTCGATTCAGATTTCTGGTAGTTCATGAATTTCAGTGTACTATTACTTCCAGCAATAAAACAAAACTATTTTCTACAGATTCTGCATTTTTTTTCCCAAAGAAAACTGCAAGTATATAATTGTGAATGTTATTAAAGATTGTTTGCAAGTAAGCTTGATACTGTGATCTTAATTCTTGCATGTGCTTCATTTAAAAAAAAAAAAACTTTTAATTTAAACCTTTTTATTTTCTTATTTTCTAGAACTCAATATGTATACAATTGTGCGATTTGTAGATGAAAGCGATGCACCGGGGATTGTGTGCACACATTGGATGAACTCAGAGGAAAAAGTGTGCCAATATCCGAATGTGAGAACAAATGAAGCAAGGGATAAATTACTCAAAAAGCTTGCTAAGCCAGAAGAGGATTGGTTCGCATGTCGAATAAAAGTTTTGCACGAATATAGTAAGTTATTTTAAAATGTTCTTTGTTTTTTGAAACATTTCTGTGTGAAGTAATAGTTTATCTTTTTTTTTTCTAAATCTTAAATTACTTAAACAAAAGTTAAACAACAGTGGTTGATTCCTAACTGTTAATTTTCTTAACCACATGCCAATTCAAATTTCGTTCAATGAAAGAAATACTTGGAATTATAATAACTAGTTAAGTGGCTAATATATATATATATATATTACTTTGCAGGCAGTTTCAGTGAGGCTTTCCTCAATTTATCCAAAGCAGAAGATACCTCCAATTTAGAAAGTGAAGAAGAATATACTGCAAGAAGAGTTATCAGAAAATATAATAAACGAATGAGAGGTCCAGAAACTGATTCTGATGAGGATATACCACCACAAAAACGCAAAACAGGTTATCATAATATTGATGTCGAACCATATCCAGCTCCTGTAACAGATTTAATACAACCCTCCAACTCATCAAAACTCCATTCAAGCCCACATACATACAACAACAGATCAGCAACCATCACATTCAATAAGTTACACTAATCACAACATCCATTCAAGCCCATACAAGCTCACAACATCCATCCCTTACACTTGATCAACCAGCTTCACTGACATATTCAATTCCTCACAAACAAGCCCACACAAGTAATTATCCAAGTCCATCGTTATATTCAGGAAGACCACCTGCATGTTCCTCAAGTAAATGAAATTCTTAATTATTTCCCAAATATGTATAGTCTTTTTTGGGTTCCATAGCAAATACTTGACATAAATTTGTTTTCTGTTGTCCCCCACCTCTATCTCTAAACCTACTGGTTGAAAAATTACAAATAAAAATATGTATATATATGGTTTATACATATTCTTTTCAATAATTATCTAGTAGAAATTATTGATTTTCATATGATACCAAAATTAAGCCTATTTGGCTCATAAATCACTCTGATTAGCTTCTGTTTGGAATACATAGTTACTATAGCTGCATTGCGCTTTTAATTGTGTATTTAATAATAATTTAATATCAATAATTATACAATATTACTATTGTATCTTGGTATCATTTGTTCATCTATTTAGAATGCTATAAGAACTTGATATGTTTTTTGAAATTTAAAGATATTATAATTATATATATATAAAAAAATCAAAATCACCCATCACTAATATATGTATGTATGTATATATATATATATATACATACATATATTAGTGATGGGTGATTTTGATTTTTTTTATTGATTTGATTTAATCGATACTGGGGCCAAATCGATTTTATCGATAATCTAAATTTTTTTTACTGATGCCGATCTTTTTTATCAATTTAATTGACACTGTGGCCAAATTGATTTTATAGATAATTATATAATTGTTCATAAATACTGGTCATCAAGTGTTGCACATATAATATCAATGTTTAGTTGATAACCAAATATATTGGTAAAAATGTCAGAAAAGGTCCCGTTTCACAAAATTTTTACATGGGCTGTAAAAATGTTTTATTTATCTTGCATCTAAGAGTCTGCCTTCTAATACAAATGAAATTTACATCGCCGTTAGTATGTTTTTCATTTGCCAAACTGCTCAGAATATGGAGAGTATAATTACTCAAATTTCTAATTGCAAACGACAAGCTTGAGAGAGCATCTCCTAAAAAATGAACTGTTCTAAATAAGTTGGACTTAATTCTAAAAAAACTACTTCAGTCGTTAGACCAAACATTTACTTGCAAGCAGAATCTGCAACATCATAAAAAAAACTGCACATTTGGTACAAAAACCTTTTTATAAGTGTTAAAAAGAAAAAACAATCAAAAGCTTCTCCACCTAAAACAAAGAAAAACATCATTAAATGTGTTAGAAAGTATTTGATTTATTAATACCCAAAGAAAACACGCAGTATGATGTAATTTTTTTTTTGTTTCAATTCGAAATTAATTAACGGAACATTTGGAAAATGCCATAAAGGATATAGGAGCCATAAAATGGTACATGCTGTTAAAACTGATTTTATAAAAGCATTTTCCAGATGGAGACCAAGAAATCATGTCAGTATATTTTAACTGTGATACCTTTTCTGCATTTACAATTGATATGCTTGATCAGAATATAAGCCAAGGATATGTAAAATTAATTAAGAAATTTGAAGAATTTATAGATTTAGGATCTGGGTGGGAATTAAAAGAAATTAGCAATCTAGAATTAAAAATTGCAAAATTAAATCCACAAAGTGGTAGTAGTTATATACCTACTCCTTCAAATTTAAGAGGAAAAAGTGCCATTTTAAACATACAAAAATTTTTAGAGGTTGGTTGGTTGGTCTGGTGCATACTAGCACATAAAATAAAAATTGAAAATAATCCGGAGCATGCATCAAAATATACATCATGAAAATATAATTGATGAGTGGAATTTCATATCCTGTGCCTTATCAGCAATATCCAAAAATTGAGGCGCAAAATTATCTACAAATTAACGCTTATGGCATTGAAAATGATAAAATTCATTTTTTACATGTATTTGAACTCTGATACCTTATCTGTGCATTTACAATTGACGTACTTGATCAGCACATAAGCCAAGGGTATAGAATATTAATGAAAAAATTTCTAGAATTAGGATACGGATATCAATTAAAACAAATTAGCAATCTGGAATTAAAAATTACAAAGATAAATTCACTAAGCTGTACCAGCAATATACCTCTTCCTTCAAATTTAAGAGGAAAAGATGTCATCTTAAATATTCAAAATTTTAAGACAGTAAGTGTACGTTTCGGTATACACTAGCACACAAACTAAAAATTGAGCTATGACAAATTTACATGAAAAGTTTGTGGCTGAGACAAAATTTAAAATTAGCTACACCACATTTAAAAGGTTGAGGCTATTCTGGATTATTACTCCACATGTATCAAAGAGAGACACATGTCTTTGTATTATATATGAAAATGCTGAGCTTCTTGTCAACACTGCACACAACACCAACTGCATTATGCAAAACTGTTTGATGTGATATATGGAGTGAAGATTGTCTTCAACGTACCTATTTAAACTGCAAAAGTAGAACAGTAGATTTCAATGAGGTAAACTTAGAAGATGATAGTGAAATAGCATATTTGAAATGGATTTCAAAAAATTTAGAAGTTAAAAATGGTAAAATGGAAAACTGTGAAGGAAGAATTATTTAACACAATGAAGGAATTTATTGAGATTTTTAAAAAAATCATTATTTCAATATATGATACATTTAAGAAACATTGTTCATCAATATAGAGCAGTTAAAAGAAATAGAGGAAGGTTTAACAAATGAAGACATACTGATACATATAAATTTTAGTGAGAATTACAAATGTAAATGTGAAGCAGAACCTCAAGTTGTTTACTTTGGTTTATCCAGAATGAATACCACACTTCATACTGGTATTATATATTATTTGTGCAATGAAACAAAGGAATTAAAAACTGAATCATTTTGCACCATCTCAAGCTAGTTGAGACATGATGCTTCTGCAGTTTGGGCATGTTTGAAGCCAATTCTTCTCAAAATCAATAGCAAAATACCACAGTTGAAAACAATTTCCTAAGTGATATGAAATCAGTATAGAAACAAAAATATATTTTACCTTCTATCAAATGAAATTAAGAGATATGTCGTAACTCCATATGTTCATATATATTTTTGAAGTGAACGTCACGTGGCGTCAAAGAAAAAAGGAAAAGGAATTTTGACCTGTTTACTAGTACTAGTTGATTTAATATTATTATCATGAGAGACGGTAGTTTCTCGAGTGACGCAGCAAAACCCGAAAGCCCTAAACCGAAGATTTCCGTCACTGTATATATACACGTAGTTTGAGTTCAAAGGAAAAGCGAAAAGCCGACATTTAATATCTCAGCAAATATGAGGCACATCGTTTAGATTTTTTGACAGCTGTCTTATATCTCCGGTCTAACTCTATCCGGAAATTTATAGATTTCTACATGCAGTAGATTTTAAGATATGGAAATCCATTTTTAAGTAAAATGGGAAGTTTTTCGCTCTGCATGTAATGGTGTCATGGTGTAAAAAGCGTATCTCGAAAACCGCCCGAAGGATTTTTTTAAAATTAATATATGATACTAATCGGTTTTAGATGAAGCGAATCCCCCTATCCGCTTAAATAAGAAAACTCTAGTTTTTTTTATATAATCCTATTTAAAAAAATGGGACTTTTTTCTTAAGCCAAGCTGTACAAATGCAATGGTGTGATCACTCCTTTCGTCCGCCGGACATTACAGTTAAAATGGATGTACGGTTCGCCGTTAAAGCCAATCAAGCTTCTGAACGGGCTAATTATTTAGATTTTTTTTAAATGCAAAAACAATGAATTATATATTTGAAACATGTAATACATATTTATTAAATTCAATTGTTGTCTATATGTTTTCCTTTTTTGTTACAAAGAAATAATATCAGATTTTAGACAAGCATATTGTCGAAAAATTACTTAAATTCCTTTCTCATAATGAGGAAATATTTTTTAATTATTTGTGTTCATTTTTACTGTTATTTTAAATAAACTTTTGATTTTTTAAGGATAAAATATTTTGCATTGTTTGCGCAGCTGCAACCAAACAAGCTCCCAATAAATTAATCTCCCAATCCCAAACAATTTCTCGTTTCTCGCATGTATGTATTCGTTCGCGAAGATCGCTTTAAGGATTAATACGTTATATCCATAGGTATTTTGTTATTTATTTATTGTTTATTTATTTTGACTTGTTAATTGTTCTTTTCATTTAGTTTTTTATCGCTTAATACATTTGAAATGTTGACTGTAAATCTGAAAAAGGGCGATCAAACTAAATTTGTGTGAAATATGTGGCGAACAATTATTTTGTGTTGGTATTATAATAGTGGATATTAACCCACGAGTAATGACTGCGATTGAATCATATTACAAAAAATCGTGTTAAATTAAGCATGAAAAACTTATGTGGAAACACCGAAACTGAAAATTAAAATTTTAAAAGTGAATCACAGTATTTTAAATAAGAAAACTTAAAATATTAACAAATTTCGCGATATTTTCCGCAGCCAATCGGCGAATTCCACTATTTCAGCAGACACTTTCACAATATTATTATGCTATCTCAAGTGCTAATTTCATAAGCCTACATTGTGCCTACATCTGAAACATTAAGCACCAAAATAATTGTTCTCCACATATTTTACCCAAATTTAATATAATCCCCACTTTTCAGATTTACAATCAACTTTTACAAATCCACACATTATGCACAATGTAAATTAAAGAAATAAATGAAGATTTTATTATTATTATTATTATTAAATTACATCTGAGGATTTAGTTTTCACAAAAAATGATTCTAAAAAATAATTATTTGCTTAAAAAAAAAGGACTTCAACATTTTTATTGACAATACTAAATGAAAAGAAAAGTCAGTTCTTAATGAACACCCAGCAAGTCAAAATCAGTAAATGAGTGAATACAGTTTACAAAATACCTAACTTATAAAACAAACACTCAAGTAATTCAGATTTTTGATATAGGGCAAAATTAACACTAGCCACAGAGCCACTAAATGAAAACAATTGGGTAGGTAGTTCTCTATTATCCCGTTGACCACTTTTCATAACAAAAAAACTATCGCCAAACTGTAAGATTAAAGGCCAAAAATGCAGTCCCATTTACTTGATGTCAGAAGCATTATACGTGTTTGTTATGTCATCAAGTAGTTTTTAATTCAACATTTGTGTGTATTTTTTATTATGTTTCACTGATTTATGAGTTATTTCATTAATTAAAATAACAATTGTGTGCTTAAATTCTTATATTTTATTTATTTTCATATTCTAATGGCAACGTTCTCCTGTCTATTTGGCGTTACAGTTTGATATTTTTTTCTTATGAAAAGCGGCTGACGGGATAGTAGAGAAGTACCATTTTTTATTTAAAAGTTCTAAACAGTAAACTTTTATTAAAATTTCAATTAGTATTAATGAAAAATTAAACAGTCAATAAATATGTTAATATAAACATTTTTTCAACCAAAAAAAAAAAAAAAAAAAATAGAATCCTTGATGAAATGCCAAAAATTTTTTTTTTTCCTTATAGGAAAGGGGCGCCGCTGACAGATAATTTTTAGTACTTTTCGGTTAGATGGGCACCAGTGATATATGTACATATATAAATTCATATGTACATATATATATATATGCATGTATATATATGTACATGTAGATATGTGTATGTGTGTGTCTATATATATATATATGTAATAATAAAAAATTTTCGCCCTATTTCTTTAGTTAAATTATTCCAAATTCTTCAATTCTTTTTTCCCTCTCTTTTTAAAATATCTCTTAAATCTATTTTGTATTTTATTCCATAACTTAATCAAAATATTCTGTTATTTATCATTCTAAAAATCTTAATCTGTTAAAAGCTACACGTATTTATTAAAACCTTATTCTCTTAAATTGCAACACTGCCTCTAAACGCACCTGCCTAATTTCTTCTTTTGAGACATTTAATTTTTATTCTTTGGAACTTTTTTAATACCATTTTTATTTCTATTTAATTCATTCGGCATTCCATGATTCCAAGCGGTTTTCGCGCCCAAAGGCCTTTTTATCTTTTTAATTTGCCGCTTCTGTTAAAGAGTTTTAATCATACGTCAGAGACACGTCTTCGTGGCCTCATTTTTTCATCCATTAGCGAGAAAGCTCCGCCTTCTTTATCCCCCTAGCGCCCTCCGAACATGGATGCGAGTGGACCAGCTTGTTCGTGCGTTTTGTACCTTTGGGCCAAATTTTGAAGTACTTATACGGTTACACTGGCTTCGGAGACAGAATTTACACGAATTAGTGGTTGTCATCTAATTGCCGTCACTGGGGAGTCTACACTAATGCATCGGTAGTATGTTCTTCAAGCTCTGCTAATTCTTCAAGATCTTCAAATGTGTTCAGTTTTAATGAAGCGAAAGTTGGTGGAGTTGCTTTCATCTCTGTGATCACAATAAATCCACTGCTCATCTATTAAGTTATTAAGTCTTCTTTTTAATGTTTTTGGGAAATTTCTTCTGGATTTCACTGCCTCTGCTCAATTTTTACGACTGCAAATACACTAAGATTGCCGATGTGATATACTTCGAGATTTGTCTTCATGGTGAGTGACTCGAAGTGATGCCCTGTCCGGGTGTCATGACTACATTACAACGATCTCGACTGCGGCTACCTCGATATGATTATCAGGTAATTTTAGTGGTTTCGGACTGAGATGTTCCGATTGTCGGGTGGAAAGAACGTTCAAGTCGACAGCCATAGCGATCGTCTATAATGTGCGAATTTTCGACAGGAATGTATCATATATATATATATATATATATCACTGTCGCCCGGCTAACCGAAAAGTACTTAAAAAAGTGGCCACTATAAAACTGCTACTATTGGCCACTGGTCTCTAATGAAAATTCCGAGTTTTGCTATTTAGAAATGAATACATTAATTTGCTTGCCCTAGGTGATTGGATTTTCTGACCAGGCGAGTGAATTTTTATACAGTCTTTTACATACTGCTTTCTATAAATATAAAAAATTTCTTATATTTTTTAATCAATGACCATATTTCATGTTTTTCCCAATTTTTCTAATGTAAACAAGACACTAAGTTTTAACCAGTAATAGAAATTGGGAAATAAAAGGTATGTGTAAAATGATGCCTCCCAAGTAAGAAAATTTAAACAGAGTCCCAACTTCGCCTGAAAAGAACGATTGCAGCGGATGACTTAAAAACTAAATCATCGCTTTGGCGATTTTTATCTTCGTGATTTCTGTTTAATTGTAACCCTATTCTGCTTGTCGCCTTTTGCTGTTGTCATTTGCAAATATGCAAATTTTCGACTTTCTCTATTTGAATTTTGAATCTTGATTAATATTTATTATTAAAATTATGCTTTGAAGATCAAATAGGTTATTATAATTATTCAAAATGCTAGGAAGAGATAAGTGTATTGTTTGTAAGAACAAGAGTGAAAAGTTTTTTTTAAATTTCCAATGATCGGTAAGTTGTGATTTATTTTCATGTGTTATTTTTGTTCTTTTTTTAGAACCTATGGGGATGATGCATATGATTTTTCAAATTTCATTTTTATCTGAAATGAAAATGGAACATTTGTATAATGGATTTAGACGTAAAATTATGAATACTAAATTTTCGATATGCATTTCCAATAGTTTTAAAATTTTGTCAATAAATTTAATAGAATTCAGAAATTAATTGCTTAAAATATTTGAAAATGTTTTTGCATCTGTTCGTGAAATATAAATATCTTATTTTCATATTTTTTGGAATTTTTAAAAGCGTTTATTTTTTATTTTCCTCTTTAATTTATTCGCTGCTTAGCAGCCATATTTCAAAGAGTATAAAAAATAATAAAATTCAAGGAAATCTCACTGTTTTGGTGAAATATCTTTTTATTTTTTTGGCTATGATGTCATATACTCACGCACAAGTTTTTCTTCTTTTTTTTTAAACTATTATAAAAAGGAAAAAGTCGCCAAATTTAGGGGATTTTTTCCTTTAATGGCAACTTAGCCATTATATGAAGTTATTGGTTTGGCGAGAGCTTGAAAATCGCGCTTACCAAAGAGTCGCCAAACATCGCTGCGTGAGTGTAAAGCATATTTATGTAATATGTCATATGTTCCAAAGAGTAAGCAATTAATCAGAATTTCAGAATATTATTGTATAACACAGTGTTTAATTTAAGGATTCTTAATTTCTGGAACATTCGAAGAATTTTATCTGCTGATAAATATGCATGCAATGGAAAAAACAATAATTGTGTATTTTTACGATGTTAAATGATATGAAAAATGAGATTTAAAAAACAAGCAGCAACAAGCTATCGCCATTTTTTTTCCTTTCCCGCATTTGGCGCCAAGGAAGTGATATATAGCCGTATTAGAAATCTCGCTTTTGTTATGGCCGTAGTTCTTGCATCACCTACAGCAATCTGCACTGTCTATGTGTAATCCCAAATTAAAAAAGTTGCCATTGCAGTGTATGAGAATTTATTCTCTATTTAAATCTCCTTACTGTGTGATGATGTCTACTGTAAATGTTTTAGACATCAAATTAAAATTTTTAGTTGGAAAAAATTGCAATACAGCTGTCGCAAATGCACCAGAGTGTCTTTTTGGTACCAAAATGGCGATTTTATGCCTGAGCAATAATTCGAAATTGGTGAGATTTTGCTTTGTATGGCAGCAGGGTTGTTTGATTTAAATCAGCTTGATTTAAATCATGATTTAAAATCAAATGATTTTTTTTTAAATCTTTGATTTAAATCAGTTTTTTTAACATTCATATTTACTGGCTGAATAAAGATCAAATTCCTCATTCATGTTAAAATAAAAGTTAAAATCATTCATTTCAGAATAAAAATTACCTTTTAATAACATTAAATAAAACTTTTATAGATTAAAAATACTATTATATTATGAAAGTAAATGCACCACTGCATTAAAAATATTATCTATCCATAGTACATTCTTCAAAACTACTGATAAATACTTACTAATTTTTAAAGTTTTTTTTTTTCTTAGTCACTTCCATTTTTTGAAAGCAAGATACTGAAGCTAAAGTTAAATCTATTTAATATAATAGTATTTTCAGTGGAGAGTCACTTTCTCTAAAGCAAATTATACATAATTCACAAGTTTGTTTTACATTTACCTGCAAATTACAATATCCCATATGTTGATGTATTGATCATATAATGTGATCAATACATGAACTAATTATAACATAAATATTTGGACTGTTTGTCTAACATAGAATTAATTCCAGTTTCATGTTTCTTCTATAATTGAAAATACTTTAATCCCTGTAATTGATCCCTTTCCTCTTTCTTTTCCTAGAATTCATTGCTTATTGCAATGGAAAAAAATAAGAAATGTTATTGTACTAAGCTAAGCACTAAGCAGTCATTCGTATTGTCAAGTAAGCAAGATTGTTTTCTAAAATTGACCATGGCTGAGTAAGGGGGGAGGGGGGGGGCAATAACACTGATAATTGATAGCTTCACACTTTTAGTTATAAGATTACCTTGCATTTGATGCCTTAGAATAGCATAGTGTGAATTTGACTAATGATGAAAAAAAGAAAGCCTTATTTTTTGCTAAAGACAAATACAGTTCACATTTTATATCCGTGATAATGAAATTTCAAGGAAAATCTGATCCTTTTTCTGAATTTTTATTTGATGAAGACATCGTAACAAAGATTTCTCCCTTAGACTGGTGGAAAACACACTTTGATTCAGAAATTTGTGTATCAGATGGTGAGGGGAGTGTAAAAAAAACCATAGAGCAACTGTTTACAGCAACAGCTACTTCTTCCTCCTTGGAACGGATTTTTTCAACACATGGTTTAGTTCAATCTAAACTTAGAAATAAATTAGGAAATGATAAGCAGCCAAATTGGTGTTCTTATACAAAACCTTAAATGCATAAATAGTTAAAAATGTTAATATAATTACATATGTAAATAATTACAAAATAAAAATCAGATTTTGTAAGAGATTGAATTGTAATCTAATATTAAACTATAATTTTATATTAATGATTTAAACAATTATCTGTTTATAGATATTCACCAATGTTAAACTGTTTCTATTTAATATTTTGTAGTAACTTAAAAATTATAGAATTGTTCTTGCATGATGCATAATAAATATAGAACCATATGCATTTAGCATTCTTTGTTGTATTTATTATACGTTGTTATATAAAATATGTGTTATTTGGAGTAATACACGAAAAAAATTTTTAATTACTTTTAAATTAAATAGAAATTTATACATATAACACACATATTTATATGTAAATAATTTAATATTAGAATGTTTTAAATTTTATATGAATCGTCTAAATTTGTTTGCAACAATTTTAAATTTAAATTATTTTGAATTCTTATCTAGAAGTTGTAATGAAATTAATAGAAATATGTAAATCTATACAGAAAATATAAATAAATATGTGCAGAGTACACAAATAATATTATACTATAAAAATATTTAAAAAAATCACGATTTTTAACAACCCTGTATGGCAGAGCAGTTTCCGTGCGTTTTATATTAAATTAAATATTGTGTATTTTTTAATAAATTAATCAATGTGTGTGTTTTGTAATAAAAATTGTGTGTGTTTTATAATAAAAATGGGTTTTTCATAATAAAATAAATTGTTTCAAAGTAAAATAAAACTAACATGCTTTTAAGCAAGCTAGGCCTAACAGTTATCCAAAAACAGGGTTTTCTCGCCAAAATGGTGCAAAACAAAAATCACGCCAACCCTTGTCCATCTACGACAGCTGTTCCAAAATTGCAATTCTTTAGAAGAATAAATATGATACATTTTTTAATGAAATAATTACAATTTTTTTTTTTGAAAATGCAAAATATAATGTTGGGGTGCGCAACCTTTTTAAGCAAAGGGCTTTTTAAAAAATAACTGGGCTGTTGCGAGCCACCATCAGTAGTACAGAGAATTTTGTTTCGGGAGGAGGGGGGGGGGGTGGATCTAAGCCAATAATTAGATTTTTAAAAAACATCTATTTCAGAAGGGTAGATTTAGCCCCCTAAGTTCCCTCTTTCCAGTCAATATATACAATTCTGTTGGCAAGGATATATCAAGAATAGGGGTGCACAACCTTTATAAGAAGAGGGCTAGTCACAAGAATGACTGGTTTGTCAAGGGCTAACATCCGTAGCGCAGACAATGTTTTGTTTCGTGGAAGAAGGGGGGATTGAAAAAAATTTGCAATTTTTTCCGTAAGTGGTTGACGAAATTATTTTTTTCGCATCAAACTGACAAAATTTGGAACTCTGGAATTTCCAATTTTGGCATCTATAGTTTCCATCGGCCGATTAATGAAATTCACAATTTTTCTTCTCTGGACAATGGTGAAATGCGCGATTTTTTTTCTGCGACTGTTTGTCGAAATTTACAATTTTTCTATGAACATTCGACAGAATTCTTGATTTTTCCATGCCCAATTGACAAACTTCGCGATTTTCCATGCCTATCGACAAAATTCATAATTTTACAGACCCGATAGATAAAATTCATGATGTTTTCCTATGATCTATGGACAATTTGCATATTTTTTCCATGACTGTTTGTTGAAATTCGCAATTTTTCAAAGCCCATTCGAGGAAATTTGCTGTTTCTCTGTGCTCGATCCATGAAATTCATGATTTTACATGCTTTATTGACAAAATTCGCGGGGTTTTTTCAGTGGTTTACAAAATTCAAGATTTTAGTGATTTTCGGAATTTTCGATTTTGGCATCTCTGGTTTCTGTTGACCGATTATTGAAATTTGCAATTTTTTTGCGACAAAATGGCGAAATTTGTGATTTTCCCATGCACATTCAACAAAATTCGCACCCAGTCGACGCAATTCATGATTTTATGCACCCGATCGACAAAATTCATGATGTTTTCCTACAATCTATGGACAAATTGCAAACTCTTTCCGTGACTGTTTGTTGTAATTTACGATTTTTCCACGCCCATTCGATGAAATTCGCTGTTACTCTGTGCTCGATCCATGAAATTCATGATTTTACGTGCTTTATCAACGAAATTCGGGGGGGTTTTCCTGTGGTTTACAAAATTCAAGATTTTTTTGCGTGATTGAGAAAATTCACAACTCCGGAATTTCCGATTTTGGCATCTCTGGTTTCTGTAGA
Organism: Maratus michaelseni; assembly: GCA_963931845.1. Classification (NCBI taxonomy): domain Eukaryota; kingdom Metazoa; phylum Arthropoda; class Arachnida; order Araneae; family Salticidae; genus Maratus; species Maratus michaelseni. Next base: position 29,038,684 of record OZ007597.1, on the reverse strand, counting down.
TCGATTATTGAAATTTGCGGGGTTTTTTTTCTTGTGATAAAATAGAGAAATTTTTGATTTTTCCATGCCCATTCAACAAAATTTGCATCCAGTCGACGCAATTCATGATTTCATGCACCTGATTGACGAAATTCATGATGTTTTCCTACAATGGACAAAATTTGCAATTTTTCACGAATTATTAAGGAAATTGAAATTTCTGGATATGTTGGCATGTATGGTCTCCGCGGGCAACGAGTTACCCATCACAGGTCACGTTTAGCCCGCGGGCCACAGATTGTGCATCCCAAATCGCGACGCAGTTTGGCTTATTCGACTCGATATCAATAAAACTTACCGAGTTTAGTTCAGAGTTTCACCACCAGAAGTGCTTTCTTATCTATGGTTATATGGGCCCAATCGCGACGAGGTATGGCTCATTCGACTCAAAATCGACAGCCTCAAAAATTTCAGTTATGTTCGTATAGAAAAGATTGCACCCCCTAGCAGTGGAAGATGGAACTAACGGATTTTGCAGCTAACTCGAGTTCTATGGGTACCTTCACGATACGGTTTGATTCATTCGACTCAACATCGACAGGACTTATCGATTGTAGGTACAAGTTTTACCACCAGGGGCGCTTTCTTATCTCGGGTTCTATGGGCCTGATTACGACAAAATTTGGCTCATTCAACTGGATTTCGATAGCTTTACGGATTTTGGTTATGTTCGTATAGAACAGAGTGCGCCCCCTGGCGGTGGAACTTGGAACTAAAGGATTTTTCAGCTAACTTGAGTTCTATGGGTCCCATCACAATGCACTTTAATTCATTCAACTCGACATCGACAGGATATATCGATTTTAGTCTCAAGTCTCACCACCAGGGGTGCTTTCCTATCTCGGGTTCTATGGGCCCCATCATTACGAGGTATGGCTCATTCGACTCAAAATCAACAGCCTCAAAGATTTCAGCTATGTCTGTATAGAACAGAGTGCACCGCCTGGTGGTGGAAGATGGAACTAACAGATTTTGCTGCTAACTCGAGTTCTATGGGTCCCATCACAATGCAGTTTGATTCAATCGACATCGACAGGATATATCGATTTTAGTTCCAAGTTTTGCCACCAGGGGGCGCTTTCATATCTCGTGTTCTATGGGCCCGATTACGACAAAAATTGTCTCATTCAACTGGATTTCGATAGCTTTACAGATTTCGGTTATGTTCGTATAGAACAGAGTGCGCCCCCTCGCGGTGAAACGTGGAACTAAAGGATTTTTTAGCTAACTTGAGTTCTATGGGTCCCATCACAATGCATTTTAATTCATTCAACTCGACATCGACAGGATATATCGATTTTAGTCTCAAGTCTCACCACCACGGGGCGCTTTCCTATCTCGGGTTCTATGGGCCCCATCATTATGAGGTATGGCTCATTCGACTCGAAATCCTCAAAGATTTCAGCTATGTCTGTATAGACCAGAGTGCACCCTCTGGTGGTGGAAGATGGAACTAACAGATTTTGCAGCTTACTCGAGATTTATTGGTCCCATCACGACGAGGTATGGTTCATTCGATTTGAAATCGACAGCCTCTAAGATTTCAGCTATATTTGTATAGAACGGAGTGCGTCCCCTGGCGGTGGAACTAACGGATTTTGCAGCTAACTCGAGTTCTCTGGGTCCCGTGGTTTGATTCATTCGACTCGACATCGATAAGATACATCGATTTTAGTTCCAATTTCTGTTTCCAATTAGTCCCCATTTCTGCATTCCAGTTCAGACCCTTCATCCTAAGGTCCTGCTCAAAACTGTCAGCTGGCCCCTTTTGGGGCCCTCACTATAGCTCCCTTAAAAATCGTCCAATTCACTAGCTTTTTTTTCTAGCAACTTCCAAGGACTTCCAGCTACTACATGAACAACACAAAATTTTCTCGGACAAAACCCGGTCTCCCTGTAACCTATTAAGTTTTTGTGCCCTAAATTTTTAATAATTTGCCTCCTTTTTCACCGATGATCTTCATTTTTGGGGCCCCTTTCTCCATTTAGTTACTCCCTCATTTCTGAATTCCAGTTCAGATCCTTCATCTTAAGTTCTTGCTTAAAACTATCACCTAGCCCTTTTTGGGCCCTCTACTATAGCTCCCTTAAAAATCGTCCAATTCACTAGCTGTTTTTTTTCTAACACCTGCTTAGGACTTCCAGCTGCTACATGAACAACAACATTTTATTCTCAGACAAAACCCGGGTCCCCCTGGACCCCTTTAAGTTTTTGTGCCCTAAATTTTTAATCACTTTACTCTTTTTTTGTCTGATTTTCTTCGTTGTTGGGGCCCCTTTCTCCAGTTAGTTATTTTTCCATTTCTACATTCTAGTTAAAACCCTAGGGTCCGATACGCGGCACCTTGACGTTTTTGTTCCATAAATTGTAAATAACTTGACTCCTTTTAATCTGATCTTCTTCGTTTTTTGTGACCTTTTTTTCCATTTAATTATTCCACCATTTCTACAGTCCATTTAAGACACTGGCCTGAACCCGGTCCGGGACCTTTGAACATTTTTGTGCCATGCATTTTCTTCCCTCTAATTATGTTACTTTCTCGCTGCATAACTTTAAAGTTGAGTCTTGCACTCCCCTCCCCGGGCCACCACCCTCATATTTTTATTGGGGCCCTAGGGGTCTTTTTTAGCATTTCTTTAAAATTTTATTCTAATGATTAATTTATACCCTATGCTTAGTTTCGATTAATTGACATTTTCATCAATAACCTCAAAAAAGTAATGATATCAGTACAAAACCCCTTAACGGGTTAAAAGTTGTGACGCAGCATTTTCTTTTGGCTCTAAGAATTTTAAATATGGGTCTTAAAAGCAATGATATCAAATTTGAGTGACGCTATGTTAATAATATTTTTAAAAATCATCATTTTCTTTTTAGTTTTATTTGTATTCACAGGTGCAATTATTATTTTAACATGAAAAAATATATAAAATTTATTCGCTGATGCTTTTTCATTCTGATCTCTAAGGTATTCAAAATATGGGTTTTAAAAGAAATGATATCAAAATTTGAGTGACACCTTGACGGGAATTTAGTAGGATTGTTTTAAAATTAAATTTAAATTATTTTTCGTTTGTCTTCTAAAGTATATTTACACATACAAACAATACTTTTAATTTTTCAATACACTGTTAAATATATTACTTTCACTGAGCCTATATTATGTATTGAAATGTATTTATTTCAATAAACTGATTTATGTTTTGTGCCACGCTATCCAAAATCATAAGTAAAATTATGTAAATGATTATTTTGCGTCATATTATCCAAACAAAGGGAAATGTATGCAAGTGGACATGAAACTATGACTATGAAACAAATCATATATTTTTAATGTAAAATAATCTTAAATTATATACTCCTTGTTATTTCATGTAAATAAGTAAAAAATATCTTTATAATTTAATGTTTAAGCTAAATCATTCTACCTTTTGCTATAAATAAACTGTTTTTCTATTTATTAGGTTCTTTTCATCATAACTGCATGATATATTCAAAAGTAAAAAAATTATATTAAAAATCAATCTATGTACTTTCATTTCTATCTTAATTTCAAATAACGTATTGCATCACGATTTTTTTAATTCTGTAATCACTGCTTTAAATCTTTGTAACTTCTGCAATTCATTTCTGATTGATAACTGTCAAACACCGCTATATAACTCAAATTAATGAATTAGACCACATTCATATTATTTCATGTGCTTGACTTATTTCGGATGCTGGTCTTAGTTACAGAAATGTTGAACTCGAATTGTTAAGTAATGTATCTTAATATATATGGATCGAAAATCAAATGCAAGCCTTTACTTGGTAAAAGATATGTATGTGTGAATAACTTTTTTTTATCCAAATCTTTTAACCCAAGTTTACCATACTTATATTTTAGCTTTTGGCACTAACAACCTGTATGGTTATAGCATGAGTTAAAAACTTCCAAATAGAAATTTTTATTGGAAAACAAATCTGAAATTTCAAAATTTAAAATATCGGAACAAAATCCTGATTCTAATATTGGCTTTATATTAGAAGTAGATTTAATTTACCCTGTTGAACTTCATGATTTATATTACGATTTACCTCTTATTCCCAAACATCTAAATATTACTTTTGATACATTATTCCCCTACACGCAGGATTTATATGATCAATTTAATTTGAAAGGCACAATACCGTGTAAAAAACGAACTCTGAATTTTTAGGAAAAATTGCACTGTGTCATGCATTATTTAAATTTGAAATTTTATGTTAAAGAAGGAATTTTTTTTTTTACTATTTACTTCATTTTACCTTTTTCTCTAAGTGCATTTTTTAAAGAGTACATTTCATTCAATAATAAAAAACGTTTAGATGAAAAATATAATTTAAAAAAAGATATTTTTTTCAAAATTAAATAGTTTTTTTTTTTTTTTTTAGAGGGGACGGGGGAAATTATACAAAATGTGAGACGTGCCCAGCATTTTCGTGCTCTTGCTGCTTACACCCTCTTTGGTTATAGCATGAGTCAAAAATCCAACTGGAAATTTTCATTGGTTAAACAAATCTGAAATTTCAAAATTTAACATATTGGAACAAAATCCTGATTCAAATATTGGCTTTATATTAGAAGTAGATTTAATTTACCCTGTTGAACTTCATGATTTGCATAGTAATTTATCTCTTATTCCCGAACATCTAAATATTACTGATGATATATTATTCCCCTACACGCGGGAGTTATACGATAAATTTAATTTAAAAGGCACATTACCAAGTAAAAAACTGACTCCAAATTTTTATGAAAAATTGCATTGTGTATGCATTATTTAGATTTGAAATTTTATGTTGAAGAAGGAATTTTTTTTTTTTTTATTATTCACTGCATTTTAGCTTTTATTCAATGTGCATTTTTAAAAGAGTATATTTCATTCAATAATGAAAAAGGTAATTTCGAAAAAGATATTAAAAAAAAAAAAAATTATTATTTTTTTTGGGAAAACCATACAAGAGTGCCCAGGATTTTCATGCTAGCCTAACTGAAAATGATTCGAAAAAATATTTAGCCAGTCCTCTACTTTAGTGATTTGAAATAATAAACTAGGACTTTGTCTTATTTAAAATGAAAAAAAGTTATACTAATGTTAGACCCATTTATGTGGTTTTACTGTATTGGAATTATCGAATCTTAGAATGTACCATTTATATAACCGAAATTTCAAAACGTATTATGAACAAAAATGTGAGTTAGTTTATATGGATACAGATTCTCTGTATATTAGTATTCTAAATACTCATGTACAGTATGTTACAAAAGTTTAAGACCACAACATAGTTTGCTATTTAGATAATTAAAGAAATATTTCAATCAAAATAAAGAATATTCTATGATAGTACATCAAGTTTAGTAAAATGTAGCAACTTACACAAATGAAATTAATTCGGAAAAAATAAAACATCAATGTAACAGAAAAAAGTAAAAAAGAACTGTTGCAAAATTATAGGACCACCTGTGGGAAAAACAGTTTTCTCAAATTTAGTAAGATGTTGCTCCACCATTTCTCTGAATAACTTCAAACACACGATTATTTTTTAAGGAACGGTTCAGGAATATTATCCCATTTCTCCATACTGGCCATTTCTAATTCATATGTTGAATGATATTGTTTGTTATTTTCATACACTTGGCGAGACAAATAACCCCACAAGTTTTCTATGGGGTTTAGGTCAGGGCTTTGACTTTGCCAAGGTAAAACATCAATATTTCTCTTTTAAACCACTCTTTTGTTGATTTCGATGAATAACTGGGAGCATTATCTTGTTGAAACTTCCGTCTTGCACCTCCTAAAAGTGGTCCAAAGGGTATCAGACTTCAAAATAGCATCCATTGTAACTGTCAGAGTTCATTTTCCCTTCAACTCTTTGGAGATTGCATTTCCCTGCATATGAAAATTTCCCCTCAAGATAATGGAACCGCCTCCAATCTGCCTACTGAAGAACTTGTGAGAGTTTTGCCTTAAATCATGCTAGTAGTAATTACTGCTGTCTGGACCATCAAGATTGAATTTTTTCGCGTCTGAAAACAATATATTTCTCTAATTATATGAAAAAATGTTTATCAAGTTTTGAGATAAAGGTTTATTTTAGATGATGGTTTTACAAGCTTGGCATACGGACATTGTGATATTCTTTTCGACCATCGTACTATAAGAAGGATGATTTAGCTCCTCGGCTCCTCTTAATGAGTTTAAACTCTCCTTTTTCTACTACTTGAGTAATTATGAGAATGACGGTTTACATAAAAGGGAGAAACAATTTAATTTTCACAAATCATCCTCCAGTAACATTAACAAATGTTTATTTTGCAAAATTAATCACTTACTTTTCAAGTGTATTAAGTTTAAGGAATTAAATGTTAGAGAGAGAAAACAGTTTGTAAAAAGAAATAAATTATGCCAAAATTGTGTGTCTGACAGCCATTATACATATCAATGTAATTCAACATTTAGCTGTCATCATTGTCAGCTTAAGCACCACATGCTTTTATGCGAAAATAAACTTCAAAATTATGCAATGTCAACTTTTTGGTCAAATGAAAAACAGAATCAGACAAACGATGTACCACACTGCTAATAACTGTACTAAGAAATTTACAGAACCATTTCTGAAGCATTTGGAAATTCTGTGTGATAATATATACTATGATTTGAAGAGCACGGAAAAAGGGAAATATTTTTAAAAATCTGCTTACTTCTTAAATTAAAACAACTAAACCACTAAATTGACTAGAGCACCGTTGGCTGTACATACTTATAGTTGTCGAATGCCTTGGTATATTTATAGGATGTGCTAATCAATTGTATTTTTCGTGGATCAGCATAGATTCGATTTTGTAAAAGAAATACATGAGAAAAGACAAATAAGTGCTGAAGAAATCAAAGTCTTTCAAAATATACAATCTCCTGAAAAAAAAAAAAAATCTAACAGACAATGGAAGAAAAAGAAAAAACAATTGTACAGAGACTATTTGTTCATAATAAAAAAAACTATTTTATATTGCTGCGAACCAGGCTGTTTTGCCTCAATTCAACAAATATGTCAAATTATTTCAAAGTGAGGAATGTCTTTTGCATGAACTGCATGTACAAATGTTTGGTTTAACCAAACTCAATATCCCCCTCCCCCTCAAAGATCCAAGATGTATCCTTCGTTTAAAAAGATTAAAATTGAAGAGTGTGAAGTAGATTATTATGAAGAAGAAAATTATTCAGCTACAAAATGTGAAGTGAAGATAGAAGAAAAAAAAAATTGATAAGGATTTATATGAAAATTCTCAAAAGAAAATAAAAAGAAAAGTACATTTTATGGCTGATCTGTCTACAGACGTAGAACACTACTTCAAGTGTGCTAAGAATCAAAGAGGCAGAAAGAAAGCTGTTGATGTACTGAAGACCCCCAGCTTCAAAACTGCTAAGCTTTTACATAAAAAGAGGCTTAGAAATTACCCCAGACATAATTGCAAAAATAGAAAAGCTGCATCTGATGGGTATTGATAAAGTATGCGCAGCTGCAACAAGTACAGTATCACATGTCACTAAGAAAGTTAGATTGTTGCCGGGTGAGGTTCCTTTAAACAGTTTGGTTTTGCGAGTTGTGCTTGCTCATGCCTTATAGTTGTAAAACTTAAGTTTTACAGCTATGGGGTGCGGGTGGGTGCAACTCGCAAGGCCAAGGAACTTCACCTGGCAATAATTGAGCTTTCTTGAAAATTGAAATCCAAAATGTACAGTTATGTATTGGAAGACGATAGATGTAAAATGACAGCTAAGGGGGAAAAAAAAATGTTTAAAAAAACATAACATTTGAAAAATACAAAGACATTTTAATGTCTAGTACACTAGTAAGTAAGTTTAATGTCTAATAAGTTTAATGTCTAGTAAGAGAACCTGTCAGTTTTCCATTGTAACTAAGAATCATATGATAGAAACAATAGATCAGAACAAAATGAGTTTGTCCGCATATTATGTTAAAAAACTTGTGCATTCAGATGGAATTTCTTCAACATCATACAGGCATTACACTAACAACTCTTTGTTACATGATTAAAAATTATTTTTGAATATTTCTAATGCTTTATTTTGAATTTTGAATATTAAAACATACATATATGTATGTATAGTGCTTTTTTTGTTTTATGGAAGTGAAGAAATAGTGAATTTGTAGAAACAAATGCAATATGTTTTTTAACAGACTCTTTCAACTCAGTTCATCCAGAGGCAGAAATTCTTGAAGAAAATTTGAAAGTTATTTTTTTGCCTCCAATTTGCACATCGCTAATAAAGCCTATGGATATAGGCATTTTGTGTGCTTTAAAATGCCGTTATAAAAATGACTTCCTGAGGCGTATGCTAAACTTCATTAATAGAGGAATATACGTGACTTTGTGAAACAATTTACTATCAAGGACGCTTTGTGGAGTGTTGCTCGTGCATGGACAATATTTTAGAAGACATTTTGAAAAATGCTTAGCATAACTTATGGCCTTCATCAATTTCTTTTTTGGCGCTGACGATCAGGAACCAGACTGGAAGGGTTTTCGTTTGTGGAAAGAAAAAAGCTACACAGCAGAACTTTTAATGTATGCAATATCCTCAGCAATGCCTTTAGAGGAAAGTGATGTCTTTGAAGTTACGGATGTTGATAAGAATACGCCTGTTATTAATTCATTAATTGATGGTGAAATTTGCGAGATGGTTTTAAATCAGCAAGAAAAAGAAAGCGACTCTGACATTGAGGAAAAAGAAGAAAAGGTACCAATTGATGACATCATAAACTCCCAAGATAATGCCATTAAATGTCTAGACCGAAGAAGTTTTATTACTGAATCACAACTCAAGTCTAAGTACAGAATAAAAGAAAAACTTCTTAATGAGAAACCTAAGTTAATGAAACAGCGCACATTAACTGAAATGTTTAATAGCTAAGTAAGTTACAATTTGTATGTAAATTGTATGTTCGCTTAAATAAATGTTTTTGTTATGATTTATTTAATGAAAAAGGTTGTTTAATTTAGTATTAATAGTTGTTGTTATGACACGAACATAACATCTGCTTTTTTTTAAGTATTAAAATTTATTTATGCTAGATTAATTTATTTATTTTTAAATTTAAATATTTTATTTCCCATTTTAGTTAATTCTCATTTTCTAAATTTATTTTCATTTGATCAGCAACCATAACGTTAATTTCTGTATTCTTTTAATTGTAAACAAACGCTACTTTAATTCATTCAGCGGTTGCCAATCATATATAACCTTTTTCCATCAACGCACTAGCTTTAGCGATCACAAACTTGCGTTGAGAGTCGTTCTTTCAAATTTTTAAGCATTCCCCTGTGGCATTGTATTCGGAGAGATTTGAACGGCATAACAGCGTGGAGTCTTCCGATTGGCTAGGGAGTTTTGGCACGCAAACGTCGACTTAGGCGTTAGCGTCGGAGGATTCTCTCTCTTTCTGCTTTGGACGTAGAGGTGTCAACAAGGATGTCTCGACGCTCCACAAATTACTTTTTCATTACTTTTACTTCAAATGTAGACTTAAACTATACAGGTTCAGGTCTATTCCTTATAAATAGATCAATTAATATTTTATAATAGTAAATTAATCTATACAATCATTAATCCATTCAATATGAGGATATTCATGTAAAGTTTGTTGATGTGAAACGATGTTGAATCCAAGAGGCACACTGGCAGATGGAGATTCATGATTCTATTCAGACAAATGCTGAACATTGCTGCTGATGTCCATTTCTTTCGATCATCATGAGATCCATACTAAAGATGACAGCCACGGTAAGGTTGAATTTTCTCCAGTATATTTCGTTTTGGCAAAGTCATGTTGCCCCGAAGGGTCTGCTCTATTTTAAAGAGAAAAACCTTGGGAAGGATGTATCAAGGAACTTTATATATACCTTTTTTCATCTACCTTCATCGTATTTGAACTGTATCTCCAAGGCTTAAATTGAGTTCATCATGTTGGAACTGTTTCCACAATTCGATATACTTTTTTCATCTACCTTCATCGTATTTGAACTGTATCTCCAAAGCTTAAATTGAATTCATCATATTGGATCTGTTTCCTTAATTTTGATAGCAATGGCAATAATTTTAATTATGTAATATTGGATACCAAAAAGTTGTTAAATTCTGCCAATCTAAGAGAAACGATGTTTTTACATTTTAATTTAATATTTTTTTTTTGAAAATTTTATGTTGTCAATAGTCTTATTATGTTTGTATCAGGTCTGCGCAGACAATAAGATAATTATATATATATATATATAATTTTTGCAATAAATATAGAAATTATTGGTTGCACAAAAATGTGTTTTTATTGTGTCTGTTAACATTTCTTATTTAATGAATATATATAACGTATTTTTTCTTACAGAGTGCCTTTAAAATTAAAAGATAACTTTATAAACTTAAAAACAATTTAATACCTCATGAACAAATATGGTTTAACAATATGAAGATTTAATTTAATACTTATTCGTATTTATACAGTAAATGTTAATGTTGATTTTATTTGATAATTTAATTTTCATGCTTAGATTCTTTAAATGTAATTTCTAGTGGCACTATAGAAAGGGTTGACAATATATATGTTTTCAGTGTAGCAGTTTTTCTCAGTTCAGGTAAGAATTGTTTTTATATTTTATCATGAAGAATTTATTAATTGATTTTATTATATTCTAAATTCCTTTCTTTTCACAACGCATTGTTTTTATTTTTTATTTCTTCCCACTTTCGATCATTGGCTAAATTATTGTTCATCTATTTTAGGAAAATACAAAATTTAAAATTACGTTTATAATATATTCAAAATTCTCTAATTTCTATGTCAGTAAATACATTAAATCCAACTTTCCTATCTCCTCTTTTTTTTCTATTTTTTTTTTCATAATAGTTGTTATATGCAATTTTTAATATATGAACATCATATTTTGCATTTTTAAAGGACTGAAATTTTTCTTTTTACGAGAAAAAAAATATTTTTGATGACCCAAAATTTGTAAAAATCCAAAATTCGGACTTTAAACTTTGTACTGTACTTCAAAAATATTTAAAAGAATGTATTTCAATTTTTACTTTTTTAATATGCATATAGAGTTTGATTTACCACAGCAATGTCATAATGTGACCTTTATATTTTATTTCATTTATCAATCAAAATTCTTGTAATTAATGTCGATACTGTAAATGGCACTTGCATTTAGAATGCAAATTATGTGCATTATGTGCAAATTATGGCATTTATATCTTAGTTAACATTGAATAAGCATAAATAAAAATTTACATGAGATATTTTTTTTTTTTTTTATGAATAATGTAATACATAAAGGTTAAGAGTAGTTTTTCAAATTCGTATTTTCTTGTGTAATAGGGCAGTTGCAATTGACATCATGTTGGAGGTCACACATTACAAATAGGCAGTTCTGATTGGTGGAACTACCCTTTTTGATATAAGTATATAGGCTATAGTTGATATAGTTGTATAGGGTTTAATGGCACAAGATCCTATTGTTGACAAGCAGCGCCAAAGAAAAAATGTATTAAAATAATCCACAAAATGTAATGCTAACAAAAGCTAAAAAGGAAACAAAGTTTAAGTGGAACTATTCTGTCCAATTGAAGTACAATGGTTGATCAGCCGATTGCAACTTCTCTATATGTCATTTTTTTTTTTATCATTAACCCGTAACAGGTACTGCCGGTCTCACAGACCTTTAGTGATATTTATTCGATCACCCCTCTTTTTTCTTTGGAGCGATTGAATAGATTCTTCTGGTATCTTCCTCTTTTGCGACCTTGAAAAATCTCCCTTATTGGCTAAAAGTTTGCAAGCGTATTTTTTTTCTTTTATTAAGGTTATTTCTGTGAAACAGGTCTGGCAGACCGCGCCGTACTCTTAACGCAGGGAATTTTTGCCGCCGTGTCGGAGAATGGCGTTGAAACTCGGACCTAGAAATATTTTGCATCCTTCTGATGCATGCTATGCAGAAATGATTCAGAGACTTTTAGATGAAGTGGGAAGCGATTTTTCTGATGAAGATGATTGTGATGAAAATTTCTGTAATGAAAGTTCGCATTCTTCTGACACTGAAATTTCTGAATCCGACAACGAAGATACTTGTGATTCAAATAATAGGTGCTCTCAGTATTACTATGGCAAAAATCGTTTTAAATGGTCATCTATTGAACCAACCAGAAATGTCAAAACTCCATCTCATAACATTGTGCGCCTTCCTGCAGTACGTTCATTTGCAAAATTACCGGATATAGCAGATTTACAATCATATTGGAGTCTACTTTTTACAGATGAAATGCTGCAAAATATTATAACTTGGACTAATATAAAAATAAAAAAATGAGGGCAAACTTTTCTGACCAAACAAGTAAACAAATCGCTGATACAAATTTGAGAGAACTGAAAGCTTTTCTAGGATTGCTTATATACACGTCTGTATTCAAATCAAATAATGAAAACATTGAGTGTATTTTTGCTACAGACGGGACTGGTCGAGATATTTTTCGAGCTGTTATGCCAATGAGAAGATTCAAATTTTTACTCCTTTGTTTAAGATTTGATAATCCTGATGACAGAGATGTTCGAAAAATAAATGACCCTGCTGCTATTATCTCTGAAGTGTTGAATTCTTTCATTTTAAATTCGCAAAAATGTTATACGATTGGTGCATATGCATGCATTGATGAAATGCTTGTTAGCTTCAGAGGTAGATGCCGTTTTAAAATGTATATGCCAAAAAAACCAGCTAAGTATGGTTTAAAAATAATGTGTCTAACTGATGCTCGAACCAACTATGTGTACAATGCATATATTTATTGCGGCAAAGATTCTGACTGTCTGGGTATGGATGACAGCTTAAAAAAATTTACGAAACCAACTCAATCAATTTTACGACTTAGTAAGACTATTTTCAAATCAAATAGAAATATAACAGCCGATAATTGGTTCTCTTCGATCGAAGTTGTTTCAGAATTGAAAAAGAATGGCCTTACATATGTTGGAACAGTTAATAAAAATAAAAGAGATATTCCTAAAGAGTTTCTTCCTAATAAATCAAGAGAAGTCCAGTCAACTTTATATGGCTTTACAAAGGATATTACTTTGATGTCTCATGTGCCGAAAAAAGGAAAAGCTGTAGTACTTTTGTCCTCAATGCACCACAGTAAAGAAATCGACCCTGAAACTCAAAAACCAGAAATTATTGCGCTCTATAATAGAACAAAAGGTGGAGTTGATTCTTTAGATGAAAAGTGTACTGTATATTCTTGTAGCAGATGAACAAGGCGATGGCCTATGGCTATTTTTTATAGGTTACTGGATATGTCAACTGTAAATGCATTCATCTTATATCAAAGTTCAAAAGATCCCATCATGAACAGAATGCAATTTCTAAAGGAACTGGCAAAAGAACTGGTTACTCCTCATATGCAAAGCAGACTTGAAACTCCGAGTATTCATCGCGAATTGCGAATGATAATAAAGCGAATTTTAGGATGCGATCAAGAAAACGAGCCTCAAGACACATCAGTAAAATGTGAAGAAAAGTTAAAGAAAAGAAAAACATGTCATTTGTGCCCTTCAACAAAAAATAGAAAAACAGCATATCTATGCATTTGCTGTCAAAAACCTGTGTGCCTAGAATGCACCCGAAAACTATGTCATGAATGTGGAAGAAGTTTTCAAAAGTAACTTCAGTGTTGCATTAAACGTGAGTATATATTTTTTCTGGCACCAATTTCACGCTAACTTGTAGTTGTGTCATTTTTTATATAATTAACCGAACCTTTAATGTTTTGCTATTAATTCATTAATCATACATTTATGTAACAGAATAACATATAAAAGTAAAGTAAAATATAATATTTTTTATTCATTATGTACATAGCTCATTTCAAGTGGTTTTTGATCAAAAAATTTATAATATTGAAATAAATTCCACTATACTGCATTTATATTTTTATAAATGGTACAAATATAACTTGTATTGAAAATACACATTCTCAAAAATATATAGATCGTATTTTATTGTAAATATTTCATTTATAACATTTTTTAAAAAATCAAAATAAAGCGCGGTCTGGGAGACCTTGCCGTACTTGTAGTGTACCAAAATTTCACCGTACCTGTTACGGGTTAATCTTGGTTCAGTTTTCGTAATTTAAAAAAAAATCTACTTTATAATTCTTATTTCCCTTCGGTATTTTCTGTAAATTTATCTGTGGTTTGATTTGATATGTAAAAGCCATTAGTTTTGATAACCAACATAATTGATGATTGACCTTTTCAAATTTTGCATGGCAAATAGGCTAGAATGGAGTTTAAAGAAAAGAATTATGGAAATATTGTGATGTTCAGATGAAAAAGCAGAAGTAGCAAGCTTTTTAGTTGATGAACAAGGAGTTGAAAGTTTTAAAGACTTAAGCCTATTAAATGAAGAAGACTTCAGTTCAGTCTAAAAAACTGTCCAGTGAAGGAAATTTCTTTTGGCCTGGACATCCCAAAGCTATTATTTTATCTCACTGCATTAAAATTTAGTTATAGAAAAATTGCTATTTAATAAATGAAAGTTACCATTTAATATTTATAAGATTTTCTATTCTTTAGATACCAGTTTTGATAAGGATAAGAGTGCTGAAGAACTAGTTGTTGAAGTGTTTATTTCTCTACCTAAAGTTGTGCATCAAGACTAAACTACAGTGTCATCTTCAACTGAAAAAAGTAATTGGCTTCAGAATTTTAAAATTCCTTGGAGTAAAATGCCACATAGTTTGATGAACACCCTTAATGAAGGGAAAAGACCAAGCCCCTCCCAACGCCGAGAAATGGTTAGAGTAATTGCAAATGCAACTTTCTAGATAGAGGAGAGTCTAATTTCTGTCGTCATCAAGAGCATATGTGCTACAGATGAGTTGAAGTTTGCCTCTTCACTCCATAGAAGGGCTTGCTGACCCCCGATTTGACATGGTCAAAATCACTCGTCTCAAGTAGAGACGGTGGTTATCTCAGGTCAGCAATAACAGATGACGAAAGCGAAACTCTAAAAGAGTTTTATGAACTGGCCATTAACATCATCACTAGCGATCTCAAAAGAGCACAGAGAGCTGTTGCGACTAACTCTATCCCTGCGCAAAACTACATCCTAAGTTCCAAATTCCAAAGTATCCAGACAAGATTGGAAGCTGTCAACACCGAGCTGCTCTGGCTTAATTCCTCTGAGGAGATAGAACTCCAGGAAAGCCCACGAGATGGAGCCACTGTACAACAAGTCAGAGAATCTGATACTAGCGCTGGTAGCAATCTCTCTTCCATCAAACGTTTTACTTCGATGAAGTGGAAGTGTGTAATCTACTTGGATCGAAGACCAAGATCCATGAAATAGCTGCTTTCTGTTTCACAATTTTAAATCTTCCAGTGAAATTCAATTCTTCATTGATGAATATTCATTTATTATGCTTGTGCAGTTCACAAGATGTCTCTGTATTTCCATAGTACCGATAATTATTGCTTTGATGAAATGCATGACATTCTGGAAGGCATATGTATAATGGAAATAAAGCTCATCTCAAATCACTTAATGTATGTAGACATGATAGAAAATCTATACGTTGAGGTCTTGAACAGACGAATACACATATTCAATTATGGTTTTTCGGACATTAAGAACAAACCATCTTCCAATTTTACAAGAGAAACTAATGTGAAGGACCATACAATTAAACAAAAGGCAGCTCAAATATGGTATCTAATAAGAGTTTTGCCATTTATTATTTATGATCTAGTACCATTTTCCAATAAATAAGTCAACCTGTTACACTTTTTGTCCAGAATAATGTAAATTATTTTTCCACCAGTTGTGACAACAGGACTTGTTGCATATTTTGGAACATCACGAAGAATTTAAAAATCTGTTCTCTAATGCGAATTTCATAAATAAACACCACCTTATTCATTACCCAGATTGCTTTCTTCAATTTGGTCTACTGGTAAAAATGTTGTGCTTTTATTGTGAAGCAAAACATAATTACTTAAAAACTAAAGCCTTCATCAACTGTAACTTTAAAAATATAACAAAGTCATTAGAAGTTGCTCATCAACTAAGTCATTGCAGTACTAGGAGTGTTAATCACCCTTTGTCCAATACTATTAAGATGACCTCCATTGAAAGTTGTTGGGTAGCTTTGTGCAAAAGTTATACTCAACTAAAATCATTAGGCTATGAAGATGAATACAGAAATGGTATTTTTTTTTTTTTTTTTTTTTTTTTTGGAGAAAAATTATAATGAGACAGATACATTTTCTGTATTTTACGAAATCATTGAAATAATAAATTGTCATCCGATTTCAATTTTTTTGTAAATACTTGGAAAATATCTCATTTGCATACTTTTTAAAATGCTTATTGCATTAGACGGCCCAAAGAAGGTGAACATAAACTAATTGCACCTGAGATATTACCCGACTTCCTATAGTGCTTGGACACCCTTTGGAACTCTAAGATAAATATATTTCTTTAAGTAACATTGTAGCGTAATGCAAGATCCCATTACAGATGCACCAAATTATGAATCTGCACTATGTGAGAATGTTTGGTTGCAAGAACTTGCATCAACAGTTAGTTTTAATCATTGTCTGTATCCTGCTGAAATGTTTTTAATTCATGCATTTTTTTATTTTACATATTTTTTACTGTATGTTTATAGGGGTCAAAATTGATGTTTAGAATTTAGAAAAGTGCATGCATTAGGACACTTATATTTGAAAATTTTCTATAAATTAATAAGCTGCACTCTTTACTTCTGTAAGTAAATACATATTTCTACTTAATTAAATGCAAAAGTACTTTCATTTGATTTTTTTTTTATTGCGGCAAGTAATTTAATTTATACACATAGAGATGTACCATGCAGCACATTAAATCTAAGATTTATTTATAGTATTAATATTTATTTTAAGTGAAAATTATTAATTTTCTTTATACTAAGAAACAAAAGTATACTATTAAAATCCAGTTCCAAAAATATAGAAGACTTCTGAATTGCCTGTACCTAGAAATTTCTCACCCTCTCTCAAAGACAAAGTTAAAAATCTTAAATACTTTATTTAAAAGAAAAATTCTGCCCCGTTTGTTGCTTTGTAGTAACAATAAATAATCATGTAAATTCTATCCATGAAATTTATGCATCCCCTTCCCCAGCAGCAGAAGGATATTCATAAGAAGGTTAATAGGAAAGTTCTGTAAACAATAGGAAAGTTGTTTAATTATTTAATTTTTTATAGAGACCGCAACAAAGAAAAGTATAGTATTGACTTGCAAGAAAAAGGCTGTTCTATAATTTTTTTTTAATGTAATGTTTAAAAAACTACTTACATCTTATTTTCCAATGATCCTTACAAGGGGTTAGGTTGGGTTGATTTATGATGGCCAATTATCAACACGAGGGATATAGGCCCTAAGGAGAAGTGCCCTAGGTGGGGGGTCTTTCTAAGGGTTCCTAACCTGTATTTACGGCAAGGTTCAAAGAAAACCACGGAAAACTGATCCTTACAAGGGATTTAAATAATCTTTAAAGTAGAAGAGAAAAAAATTGTCAGTATGTAATGTTAATATTTTCTTTGCATTTGGCTGAAATAATTGTTATAGTATTTATTTAATTTATATCTAAATTTAGATTTCATTATCAATTACCTTTAAGAAACCCATATTCTGATAATCAACCGTTAATGATTTTTCTGAATGTTTTGCCTTAAAACTAAGAAAACCTTAAAAAGCTTCTTTTAATTTTAAATTAAGATTGTAAATCCTGTATTTTGTTTCAAATGATCACACAAAAAAATAAAAATTCTTTAAAAAATGCTTGTTCTTACTTAATTTTAAGGAAAAAGGATTGGAAGAGAAAAGCTAGATTTTCTAAAAAAACAAAAAAAAAAAAAAAAATATGATACAAACAAGAATGATAAAAGAATGATAAAAACAAACATCAGTGTAAATTACAGGAAAAGAAGATTGGAAAAGAACATGAAATATAAATTTGACTCCCATGTGTAAGTAAAATCAGCCATATGTGACACATTGTTGAATACAAATTGTAGTCAACATATTTCATTGTTAAAGTTTTCTCTTCAGAAAATGTAGTTTTTGTTAAATCATTTTCAGTTATCTTCCACTTTATTCATAATATTGGTTATATCACCTTACAGTTATTTCACAAATCCATTATTTCAAAATTGCCCAAATGCTCTTGCAATCATTTTATTTCAAGATGCATCTGAAATTGTAAATCCCTCGGGTTCTGCTAGGAAAACACACTAAATTATTGGAGTCAATTTCACTATATAGCTAATTTGCATCTCATATAGATCTAATGTCGATAATATTCAGTCAGAATATTTAAAAAATTTTATGGAAGAGAAATTATTTTCTGGTTTAATTTCTGATTTAAAAATAATAAAAACCAAAGGTATTATTGTAAATTGTGTTAATGTAAAGGGTATAATATGTGCTATTGCGGGGGATAATCTTGGGTCACATATATGATTGCAGGATTTCAAGAGAGTTTCAATAGTGAGTATTTTTGCTGTTATTGTTTAATAACATAAAATTATTTTAAAGGTACTCTCAGTAGGAACAATCCCTGATCCTGCATCATCATATTCTGCAGCAGAATCAGTCTCAACTGATGCTGTTCTTTCCTCTTCTAAAGGAATCAAATTTTTATCTAGAAGAGGTCTCCCTACTTTTTTAGGCCATAATTTGTTTAAAGGCGTAGTAGCTTATGATTTTTTAAGTTTTTGTAAACAAATGTGGTTTACATACGAATATTTTAAAGTTGCTACTTTTTATTTTACTGGGATGGATAAGCCAAGCCAAAAGTAAAAGGTAATAAAATTACTATTCATGCTACTCTGAATTAGTGTTTATTGCGACAGTGCTGATTGGATATAGATTAAAAATGAAAATGATCATATATGGATCTTGTGTTTGCAATTGCAAACAATAACTAAATTTATTTGTGCTCCAAAACTTTCTGTGGCACAAATAACTTCCCTTAATTAGATTATGGATTTTAAGGTTTGAAAGCAAACATGGTAATTTTAAGAAGTGTATCAAGCATGCTTGTAATTAAAAATGTGTGCTCTCGCTTCGCCATCAATTGTTACAATCTTAAATTCATGCAGGAAACTTTTTGCGACGAAAGATTACATAAACTTTTGCACTGCTATGTTCAGTTCAGATATTAAGAACTCATTACCAAATAGCATAAATTCCCTTAATTCTGTTAATACTACAGTAAATGGCATATCTTATTTATTTTTTTTTAGAAAAAAATCCCTAATTAGTTTAGTTTTGCCGAACGATATTTGGCAAAACTAAACTAATAGTTATTTTCAATAATGCTTAAGTTTATTTTTTTACTGAGCAATATCAAAAGGTTTTTTTTATTTTATTTTACTTATTTATTTATTTGTAGCAATAGAGTGTTTAAGCCATTGTGCCAAGAACACTAACAATTTGTTGAGTAAATGTTAATAATTTACTCAACTGTTATCCATTGCCAGCTTATTTATTAAATAAATATTATTGTATATGTTTACATCATGCTTGCGAATAAAATATTTCTAGCTATAAATTTTACAAAGTTTTTGCCTTTAACAAAATTATTTTTTATTGCATCCCCGCTCTCCCTTCCCAAGTTGAAAACCTTCAAAATGTGGGTGAAAGATACTTTTTAATTTGTATTCCTGCTATTAAGCTATTTATTCGGATATTTTTGCTTTAAAATCTTTCTTTTGTGCTATATTTTTAAGGTTGTTTTAAGCAATAGGAATTAAATTTCTTGCCTTTTATTTAAGACATGCAGCAAAAATGTTTTTTGTTTTGAATAAAAACTATCATTTTATGTAAAAATGAATAAGTTATGATAAAATTTTAAAACTGCAATTTGGATTTTTTAAACACAGCATGAGTAAAGTTGTTTTGAAAATCCATGTCATTAATGGAAAGTTGAGTTTCTTTTGGTTTATCAGGGATCCAGGATCTGTTTGTTTATGTGACATATAATTTCAGTTCTGGTCTTTTTTTTTTTTTTTATAAAAAACATGAGTTATTTTACTTTATTGTTATTTTTGTTTGTCTAATTACCTTTAATACAGGCTAAAAATGCATGTTTATTTTATTGCTTAATAGATATTTATTGTTTGCAAGTTTCAGAAATGGATTGTGAATTTTTTTTTTTGGTGAATCTTGCTTTTTTAAACCACATTCCCTTAAATCGTATGCAATTCAATGAAAAATTCATAGGATTTGCCATAATGTGGAGTTTCCCTGTATACAGCATTTAGATACAATACAAAAAAAAGAGCATACAGATATAAGTAGCAATATGAGGAAGGTAGAACTAAAATACTTTAGTTTTCTAAACACTGTTTAATACAACTAATACATTAATTTCCCATCTAATATTGTGTGTTATGAATGGTATTTAAATTCAGAGTCCATATAATGATTGCTCTGTAAAATACTCCACAAAACCATCTTTTGCTAGTCACATAAGGTGTTATCATAGAAACCATACTGTAAACAAATTATAAAATTCTTATAAATCTGTCAATGAAGTAACTGAGCAATCTTACATATAAATTCATGAAATAACTCCAAAAAACTGTAAATAAAGATGACATTTTTCTAAATCAAAATGTTGATCTCAGTGAACATGACATTATTTTACTTGAAGATATATGCCAAACATTTGCTGCCTAGTTCTGTCATACAAGACACTATTGAGCAATTTCAGGAAATGAACATTGAAATAGTTATTTCTTCCAGTAACCTACAGGAAAATTTAAATTCATT
This sequence comes from Maratus michaelseni, assembly GCA_963931845.1. Classification (NCBI taxonomy): domain Eukaryota; kingdom Metazoa; phylum Arthropoda; class Arachnida; order Araneae; family Salticidae; genus Maratus; species Maratus michaelseni. The sequence goes on along the minus strand of OZ007597.1, from coordinate 29,017,724 downwards.
ATCTATCCATAAGGAGATAATTATATGCTACATGAATTTAGTAATACAATTATCTTTAATAAACTTAATCATCACTTATTTTCTAAGCACATCAGTGAATATCAAAAAAGAATTGTGAAAAATGGAGAATTTACAGATGTAGATGAAAAAAAAAAAAAAAACATTATTTCAAAATTTTTCAAATGTTCTTGCAATAATTTTATTTCAAGAAATTGTAAGTTTCTTTTTGAAATTTTGAAATTGTAAATTCCTTAGATTCTGCTAGGAAAACACTCAAAATTATTGGAGTCTATTTTACTTTAGCTAATTTGCATTCCAAATATACAGTCGTGTGAAAAGTTTAAGACCAGCAGCTGAATTTTGGTATTTTAACACAAATCATCATTAACGCCGAATATTACGCTATCTTATGTGTAGATTTCGAAAGAGATGAGGAAAGATATACAAGTCCAACAGTGAAACATCCTCCTAGCCAGATTATATGAGGTGATATATGTCTGTGTCGGGTACGTCTGCTCTGTATTTTCTGTCACCTAAAACCTCTATGAATGGAAGTCGTTATTTTAATTTGTTATGTGATATGTTGAAACTTCAGATGCAAGTTCATCATCGATGCTCCGTGTCACAGGACAAAGACTGTTAGGGACTTTCTGACGGCAGAACAAATGCAAGTGCTTGACTGCCAGGTATAGACCAGATTTAAACCAATAGAGAATCTGTGGCGTAATTTAAAAAATAAAGTGGCAGAAAATCAACTATCAAGTGGTAGGGAACTTGTTCAAATCATAAAGAATGTCTGGCATACAGCGATTTCTAAGCCTACTGCCAGTCTCTGATCTATAGTATGCCGAACATGATGGCAGCAGTGGTTGGTTGGTTGTATAAGGTTTAATGGCGCAAGGTCCAATTGGGGACAAGCTGCGCCAAAGTAAAAGTTAAGAAAAAACTAATTTAACAGTTCCATAACAAAACCAAAAAAGAAACAAAGCATAATGAACAAAACATCTGGATGGGGACACCCATCCAGATACAGTCAATGTTTAAAACAAATATTATGAATTCTTAAAAAGAGAAAAGTATAAAAGTAATACGCTAAGAAATACTATCAGGATGGGGTTACCCCATCCAGATGTCAAGTTAAACAAGTATAAATTAACATTGTTATAACAAGAACATGAAGGATGTATAAAAACTATATCTCAAAATAAAAGCCAGAATGTTTTAAAAAATGAAAAAGTGCCCCATGAGGTGTTTCCCCAATGAGGTTAGTCAAGATTGGTGATGATGAATTAAAATATATTCTATACAAGTGCCGGAGACCCGGACAGTCAGTTAAAATATGATAAATAGTCAAGGTATCAAAATGACAGTGTGGACACATGGGAGCATCCTCCCGAAGTAAGAGATGTTTATGTGATATGGCAGCAGTGATTATAAACAAAGGAGGTGCTACAAAATACTGAGTTTAATTTCAATTCTTCAATAAAAATACTTCTAAGTTAATTTTGTTATTTTTTAAATAGCTTTTATTCGAGATTTTCATTAAATCTAATGTTTTTATGGATGCACATGACTGTAGATCAAATGTCAATAATATCCAGCCAGAATATTTAAAATTTTTTGATTAAGAGAAATTATTTTCTGGTTTAACTTACTCTGGTTTTGACTTACAAATAACAGAAGACGAAGGTATTATTGTAAATGGTGTTAATGTTAAGGGTACAATATGTGCTAATACAGGACATAATATTGGGTCACATATATGATTGGGGAGTTTCAAGAAAGTTCCAATAGTGAGTATTTTTGTTGTTATTATTTAATAACACAAAATGATTTTAAAGGAACTCCATATGCAGTAGGAACAATCCCTGATCCTGCATCATATATAGTAATTCTGTAGCAGAATCAGTCTCAACTGATGATGTTCTTTCCTCTTCTAAGGGAATCAAATTTTCATCTATAATCTATGAACTCTGTTCTTTTTCATGTTTCTAATCGTGGTCTCCCTCCTTGTTTAGACCATGATTTGTTTGAAAGCATAGTAGCATTATTTATTAAATTTTTGTAGACAAAAAAATGTGGTTTACATATGAATATTTAAATCGTAAAGTTGTGGAGAAATCTGATAAATATGATAGTATCAGAAGTGAGAATTTAAGGTGTCTGAAAAAAAACCATGGAAAAAAAAAAAATCTTTTCAGAAAAATAAAAAAAGTAACTTTAATTCGATTAGGAATGAAATTGAACCTAAATCGAATTTTGAGAATAAAAAAGATATTGTGAAAAATGACCAAAATAGAAAGACCATTGAAAAAAAGTTGGTTGGTTGGTTGAATAGGGTTTAATGGCACAAAGTCCCTTCTGGAACATGCTGCGCCAAGAAAAAGTGAATAAAGTACATAAAATTATATTATCCAAAACCTTGTCAAAAAAATAATTAAAAGAACATAGTTTAATGAAAGAAGTAATGGGATGACATATGTAATTAAAATCACTAAAATTACTTCATACTGATGTTTAAAAAACACAAACAAATCTTTACATTCTGTATAGTAACATTTATCTAAAATAGTATAAAATATCTAAATAATGCAGAAAAACTGGTATATTTACACACAGAATATTAAAAAACAAAAATAATTAACTCATGTCGGCTCAAATTCCTCAAAAACAGTATTTTCTTCATCTGTATCAGTGTCATAATTGTCGGACTCCATAGCGTCTTCCATATAGTGGAGTAGCTGTTTGGAATCCTTCGTATTGGTTATTAATGGGCTGAGACATGATTTCTTGTTTTTTCTCTTCACAGTGGAAAACTGTGAAGAGGCTTGGGTTGAGGTTTTCTTTCTCTCTTTCTGTGCACATGATTTTTGGTTTGCTTTTTGAGTGGAGGAAACAGGTTTTTCTATTTTGTTTGCAGATGAAACGGAAGTTTTTCCAGACTCATGTTCGGTTGACTGTTTAAATTGACGATTATTAGGGTATTCTATTTTCACAGGTTCTGATGATGGTGCCCAACGTTCTAGATCAGGTATGGCTTTAATAAAAGTCGGACAGCACGCATCACAGGTTTTCTTCTTTTTAGTGCTAGTTATTGTCATAGAAAGATCATTTGCTGGTAAAGAAAATTCAGTTTGGGTGCTAATATGTCTTAAGGATTTTGTTTGTTGCTTAAGTAAACTGGAATAGGAAACTCCTACAGATGGTGTTCTGGATTCTACAAGTTTTCGAACTTCAGGATAAGAAAGTTTTTGAGCGATTGTAACTGCAAGGATTTCTTTTTCACGTGTCCAGTTTGGGCAGGAGCGGGAGTATGCTGTATGGTCACCCTTACAGTTTGTACAACATTCAGGCTTTTCACATGACTTACCATCGTGGCCGACTTCTGCACAAAGTGCGCAGGTAACAGAACCACGACAGGTATTTGTAGGATGACCGTAGCGCTGGCATTTAAAACAACGGAGTGGGTTAGGTATATAAGGTCGGACAGGACAGCTCAGGTAGGCAGCTTTAATTCTGGTTGGCAATGTAGGGCTATTGAAAGTCAGAATAATGTGCTTCGTAGGAAGCACTTTCTCATTCCGACGGATAGTAATACGACGTGCATCTATGACATTTTCATGTTTTAAGTTTTGTAGGAGTTAGTCTTTTGTAGTGAATAAAAGATCTGGTTCGGATATTACACCACGGCTTGTATTAAGAGTTTGATGGGCCTGAACAGAAACAGAGAAAGATCCTATTGTTGTTGAATTTGAGACCTCAACAAGCAAATCTCCAGACTGTAGTTTTTTAAGTGAGTAACCATCTTCAAATACAGATTGGAATGTTTTTGCAATAAGAAACGGTGATGTTCTCTTAAAAGAACTATCAGAGTGACTATCAGTGCGTTTAATTATGAAAAAACGTGTGAATGATTCATTCTGTACAATTCGTTGCTCTCCATATGGGAGAGGGATAGGAGGAGTTGATTTTTTTCCATCCATATTAAAGGGAAAACTAATTCAGACCCCGGCCGCACCACCCACTACCGAGCCCAACAAGGGGATGCACATTCATGCACCAGTGCTAACCAGGGCCCATACGCTCACATGACACACCTATATCAGTTTCCACCCTTAACGAAATTACTAGTATGTGCCTGCTCACTTGATCCCCAGCCAGTGACAAGTCAGCTGACCAACCGATTGATGCATACGGGACCAATATGCACCTCCCGTCTACCTGAAGCAAAGGCCAAAGCAGTGTGTTGGTTTCCCTCAACTGCCAGGATCCCCCTTTCCAGGGACACGGGTCGCCACGCACGGCAAACGCGTGGGTGGTTTACAATTCTCCATAAGTCGATATAAACAGGATGATATCGGCTTATGCAGAATCGCCCTCACCTCAGAAGAGGAAACCACAATGAGAGTGAAACAAAGAAGAAAGAGTAGACAAGAGAATATAGAGGGAAAAAAGAAAAGAGAAAGATCGCTCAGGTGCCCGGGGTTGCGAAGCCCATGAATACCTAAAGAAGGTATCCCCCTGGTGGGCCATTGAAAAAAAGAGGTAAATTCATTGCTATTTTTGTGTTAAACCTGGGCACATTAAATCCGAATGGATAATAAAGAAAAATGAGAGTCATGTAGAAAATCATTTGGGAGATGACAGTAATTTGGGTGATTGTTTTAAGCCTTATCTCAAAAAGGCTGTTTGTTATAAATGATGTGGAAAGAAACTATTTAAGAGACACGGAAGCGGGAATGGATTTGTGCAATAAGAACTGGGTTAAAACTGAAGATTTAGTTGGTGAAGCTATTTGGGTAAAACAACCATTAGATAATGAGTGCAAGTGTTTACCTTTAGTGACTATAAAAGGGGATTTTGGGCAAATTACCACCGAGTGGCTGTTAAACCTGCAGACTTTACTTAGTACAAGGTTATTATCTGTTAGGTAATGAGATGGCTGAGCTCATCGAAAAAAATCGAGAAAGAAAGATAACGTTAAATATGGTGATTACTAGAAGTAAGAATGAGTCTTTAAAAAAATTAGAAAAAAAAAAAAGGAGAAAAAATTTTGGTTTCTGAGCAGGTAGATGTCAATGAACAATGTGAGCAAACAGAAGAAACTGGGGAAGATGAAGTTTTAAAAATGGTTTTGCAGTTTTGCCGGAATGGGGGGGGGGGGGATAAAACAGATGTTGGATTAAATAAATTTACAGGCAAAGACTTCAGTTTGGCACAAAAAAATTGTTCTACCTTAAAAGTATTATGGGAAAAAGTAAATCATGCGGGGGAAATTGAATTTAAAGCAATGGGTGACAAACATGAGAGGATTTCGAAATCTAACAGTGGTGATGAGTAATTACAATTAGTTTTACCATTAGTTTTGTAACAGAATATTAGAAATGTGTCATGAAGAAGTTTCGGGGCACTTGGGGCAACGAAAACAAAGGATAGAATAATAAGATGTTAATTTTGGCCAAATTGTTATAAAGAAATAGAAGACTTTGTGAGGACATGTGCAGAAAGTTGGGGAGGAAAGGGAAAAGAAGAAGGCACCATTAAACTTGTGCCGATAATCTCTGAAGTTTTCTCAAGGATTAATATTGATGCTATGGGGCTCTTAAGTCTAAGTGAAAAAAGTAACAGGTATTTGATTACTTCAATTTGTTATGCTTCTAAGTATCTGGATCCTATACCGGTGGAAAATTTAAGTTCTGCTTCGGTAATTGATGGGTTTTTACAAATATTTTCTAGAACAGGATATCCAAGGGAAATCCAGAGTGATTTGAGAAAATATTTCGCAAGAGATTTGACATCGGAATTTTTTTAATAAATTTGGTATAAAGGTTGTGCATAGTTCTGGTCATCCAGAATCGAACAGCATGCATAGCAGTTTAAAGAAAGTGTTAAAAACTTTGTGTTTAGAATCGGAAAAGATTGGGAATCTGTTTTGCCAATGGCTTTGTTTGCATTGTGTACCGTTACTCATGAGAATACGGGTTTTAGCCCTGAGAAATTAGTGCAAGGGAAAAACTTGAGGATGCCACATACACTGATTTATCAAAATTGGATGGAAAAGCAAGATACAGATCAAATAGTAGCCCTAGTAAAAATAACCGGCTTCTGCTACCTTCTAAAGAAGCCGGTACTGCCTTTGACCGTCTTGTTTGAAGCCGGTACTGCCTTTGACTATCTTGTTTGAAGCTGGTACTGCCTTCGATCATCTTGCTTGAAGCTGGTACTGCCTTCGACCATCTTGCTTGAAGCCGGTGTACTATCTTTGAACACCTAACTTGAAGACAGTCAAAGGCGCTGCTAAAATGATTATTATTTTTTTTTTTTTTTGCAATTCATGGTTAAGTATACTTAAAATAAATGCAGATGAACTAACCAAAGATGCATTTTAGTTATCTTTGAATTAAAAAAATAAATCACAGAATATCTGATCACTATTCTTTTTTGTCAAAATTAAAGGAAAAATCCTAAAAAAATGTTTGTCTACTTTCATTATAAAAACATGTTTCTGTAAAAATTAACTTTTTATTTTGATACAGTTAGTATTCAATAAATACGACTTCAACAAATCGACACAATAAGTCTTCTGATTACTATCTCCTTACAGGGATTTTTTTAATTTTATTTCAATTAAGAGGTTATTAAGATTCTGTTTGAAAATACAAATCAAGGTTTTTGTTCTGGAGAAGCAAACAATTTACTAAAAAAAGACAATTATATGAATAATAAGTCTTGATTTAGAAACAACAAAACATGATTTAATGTTGCTTGTTTAGATACAAGTTTCAGCGATAAATTTGTCTGTTGACATTTTAGAAGATCATACAAGCACAATATCAAATTGGGTAAAGATATTAATGAAGAAAGATTATAATAACTCATTTTCATTAATACCTTTAACCGACAAAATACTCGAATGTGTATCAAAAGTTTGATACTCTACAACTAAATTTTAATTACAAACTTTTTATGAAATTATATATTCAGAATATTGATAAGCGGAAGCTCATGGCTGTATTTCTTGAGACACCACAGCATGCCAAATGAATAATATGCCAAAAGTTCTACAATTATATCTACTATTATTTTTTATAGTAACATTTTGTCTTTATATTTTTAGTGAAACATTCAGATATAGATAACCATACGAAAATACTGGTGATTTTTAAATATGGCATGCTGTGGTGTCCCAAAATATGCAGCCACAAGCTGCCACTATTGATAATGATGAATTTACACATACATGTAGATGTAATTTGATCATTATCATCTGTATATGTAATTAATATAATTCTGCATATACAAATTAATAAGATTCCAATTACAACTACAATAAATGAGAATGAAATAACTTTTTCAAAATAAATATATAAATTTCAGATTTAACAAGCACATCAAAGACTGTACTCCTGATTTTTTTACTTACAACACACACATCTAAGCACAAAAATATAATAAACAGGAAATTTAAAACTCAATCAAATGAGACTGCAGCAACCTTTGGACCAGACAGATATTATAACAATTTTGTATTGTGCATTGAGATTCAAACAAATATAAAATAATTTTTCTGGCATATTTTGAACATATAACAATTTCAGGGCTGCATATCTCTTTTAAAGCAATTTCTTAGCAGCATTTCTGAAGTTTATTTAGTGTTATCAAGTTTATCAGTGCTAAGAAGTGGCTATAGCTAGACTTCAATTAAAGAAAATTAGCCCTGAGGAAATTTCATATTATTAGAAAAATTAAGAAGTATTTAGAAAATTTTGTACTCTGCATCTAAATTTTTACAACTATACCTCATTCAAAAAAATATTCTATTTCCCATTAGTTATTTTACATAGAAGTACTTTCTGAATATATTTCAGGTAAAAATATAAAACATACATTAAGCACAAGTACTAGTAAGAATCTCTATGAAAAAGTACATCTCTATTTCTAATTTAAATTTTAAAAAATGTTAAAATTTTTTATCTATCAACAATGAAAATTTCAACTTTATAATTTCTAATTTATGCCATTAGAGATTAGATTTCCAAAATCAGAGAAAATATACTTAATTTTTATTTATTTTAGTTAATGAATTAAATTACAAGTGTCTACCCTACCTAAAATCGCTTGTGATATAAATTGAAATCTTTTAACATTTTAAGTCCCAAGGTTGAGCATACTTAGCATGCTTAAATTAAAGATTCTTTTATTTTTTTAATCTTTTTCGACAAAATTAGGAAAATCTGTAATATATAAGTTACTTTCTGAGAGTAAGGTTTTTCTGTTTGTACATATTTTTTTTATTTTCATTATTATGTTTTTACAAATGATTTTATCAACAGGAAATACCGTCATTTTGCCATGATATGATTGGCAGTTCTTAATGTGAGAAATAGAGTATGATTTTTTATTTAAAATTATTTCTTTACCAATAGCATAAAGACAGGAATCATCAGTGGTATAATACATAAAATTCAGTATTTGGTAATATTTATTATCCATTTTTACTATAGAATCATTTCTTAATGTTCCTACTTTGTAAACTGCAAGCATCATTCCATTCAAAATCACTTTTTGACCACAGATACAATTTTCTGGAGGAGATAAGCCAGCATCTTGAAAGGCTTGTAGCTGTTCATTTGAGGCTACAAATGGTTTATGAGCACCTAAAAGTGTTCCAGAAGAAAACACTTTAAACTTTTGAAGTCTTTGATAAGAAAACAGGTTATCACAATACTGTATTATTTCAGAATTTTTACCATCATACAAGGCAATGGTTTTCGGCATTTGAAAAAGACTACAGTATTTTTTGGCAAGTTGACTTAAAACATTGGTCTTTCCGTTTATAAATTTTAAAAGAAAGCCAAGACCCGATTCAAAAGGGAACATTGAATTTGCCCATAGAGGCCCATTTTGTCGCACAAAAGCCACAAGATGTGTTACCTAATGCAAGTTGAATGTCATTCTGGACAGGGAATATAATGGTTGGAATTTATCAATAAATTTAAAAAGACATTCCTCTGCATACATCAATTCGCCCTCAGAAATTGAATCTTTCAGCAGTATATAGATGCTAGATACAAGCAGTGAAAAATGCTTAAGATACTGCTCCGTTAAAACACCTTGTAGACAAGGAATAGAATAAAATAAGAGCCAAGCCCTCCACTCATTTGCTTTGTACATATGACATTCTGAAAAACGGCGAGGGGCTCTTGATATATTGGAAGGTGGTTGAATATTCAAGAGCCTTTCATCGATGCAATCTATACAGCTTCTTGACAGATAGAAAGGTTCACCATGACATGATGTGTCAATCCATGTTGTACATAGATACTTTGTAACCCCAAGTAATGTTTGATGCATATAATCAATGGAATATCCGTTAACTAAATCAAACTCCTTCAACAAAATCATAGGTGAGAGACCTTTAATTCCGTTAATTTTTGTTCCCTGGGTATCAGCTTTTAGCATATCATGCTTCACTTCATTGTGAGTGCGCAATGGATGGAGAGATTTGTCAAACCTCACTTGTTTTTTATCCAATGTTCCTGGATGATAGCAGTATGGGCAACTGTAATACCCATTAAACTGGGTGAAAGACTGAAACAGACAGGCACATCAAAAATTCCATATGTTAAATAAACTTTAGTGGAATGCAATGTTCCTGTTTGAGGTTCAGTCCATTTGACAGGTTCAGAGGAAAAATTATTTATCTCATCCAAAAATGGCTTGAGATATGTAGCAGGAACTGGTTCATGCTTTCCAAACCAAAATCCAGCCACCATTCATCTATGTGGTAGAAACTTTTCTTTTGGTGGTAACTCATTAATTCGGAATTGAATTGGCCAACGGGATCCTTTACTATTTTTAAAAACAGCTCCTCCATCACAGCTGAATGTTAAAGTTATACTGTCAATGTCTGGTCCAACAATGCCATCAGTTTCAAGTTTTTTGTATGTGGCCCCATCAAAAATATCTCTAATACTATCTCTTGGCGCTGGCATTTTATAAGGATAGGATAGCATATCTGCTACACCGTCTTCTTCTAAAACTTGCTGAATTTGCTGGCGATAAGAAACACTAATAAAATAATTCTTATCATTCATATTTTTAAAGGAAAAAGGTTCTGTACAATTATGACACTGAGTTACAGAGTCACATTTATCTTTCTCCCCTATATAAATGAAACATTTGTGACAAAAATAATGCACTTTGTATGGTAGATTATTCGAAAATATTTTATCAATCTTGTACATAGTAGCAGGAATAGCATCTTTTTCTCCTAGTATAATATTGATTAAATCAATAAGTTCGACAATTGCTACACCATGTAAATTGTTAGATATGCTGAAATGCAAGATACCTAACAAAATGGTCGAACAGGTTCATTTAAAAAATCTTTTTCGTAGGGACTACTTTCCTTATTTTGGTTTTCGGGTTCGTCAGAGTCAGAATTATCAACTGAACAGTCTGATGATAATAAAAATGCGTAATCTTCATTTAGATCATTGTCCAATTCAATATTGCATGTTTGATCTTCTGAAATGTCACCATATGACAAATTTATCGCCGAAGATTGCACCTCACTAAGCAACTTTAAATCACGTTTTGTTTCAAGTCCGCTATTATTCATAGAATCATGCCTTCTTTTAGTAGTTCTACTTCGTGGAGATCCAAAAATAAAATTCTTATAAGATCTTCGTCGTGCTTGGGACATATCGATGCAAAAATTTCTTTTTATTTAGATAAGTTGAACAATAAAAGCAAGAAATTAGCATAAAAATAAATATAACAGAAATACTCAATCAAAACCACGAACAAACTACCTCTATGATCAAAACATAAGCGCAGGCATGTAAGTAAACATAAATATGGTAGGGAGGTGTAGACATATACTAGGACTTATGCAATGTTTGAAACTGGAAAATAAACATTGTAATGCAATGCAAAGAAAAAAAAGCAAAATGTCTTTAAAATTGAACTGAAAAATAATTTTTTTCTTGAAAACAGTTAGAAGCAATTCATTTCAATTTTAAGATGAGATGGAATACATCAAACTTATTTTGAAATTGAAAAACAAGTCAGCTCTTCTTTGAATTTTAATTATTTTTTTTTTATGAAAATTCTTTTAAATGTTAGGAAATAATTGTTATGGTTTTATTTTTTTTTTATTTTTTTATCTTTTCATCTGTGGCAACAGTGTTGTATGTTTATGTATTCGGATTCGGTATTCTAAAAATCAAGGTGCTTCTAGCCGTTGATAATAAAATCCATTAAATGTTTATGTTTCGATTATAGTTCTGACTTTTCTCTGCTATAAATTTAAGGTATGTTTTTTAACGTTATTAGGGTATGGGCGATAACACGCTCACCGCACATTTCAGAATATAAGTTAAAACTTAAAACGGAAAGTTAAGCCTAATCGTTAGCGCACAGCTATGATCTATATTCTTTATCACAGAAATGGAGAGAGAGGTCATCTTGATTTGGGGTCGCAAAGCTGTTCACTTGAGCTATAAAAAAATCTTTCTAAATAATCTAATAGAACATAAGAAAATGTGAAAATACTATAGCATTTTTCTCCTCATTTATTTAATTCATTCTGATAAAATTGTTTTATGATGCTGTAATGTGTTGTTTTGCTTTTAATTTATTATTTTAATTAATTCATAAAATGCAGTAATTAATTTTAATGATTGGGCATAATTCTATAAATTTGCATTTATTGATAAAAAATTGAATTTAAGTTTAATATATACACTGGTTTCCAAAAATCATGAAAAAACGAATAAAGAAAATCTTAAATTAGCTCAAGGGATATTTAAGCTACAAATATGAAATTTTTTGGGCAGTTTTTACTTTATAACAAACGTTGTATTAAATCATTTTAGAAGACCTAATATTATTAAATTAAATGTGGCAACGGTTTTTAACAAAATTCAGTTGTGAGATTTTACAGACAATCCTAAAAAGAAATAAAGCTCCCAGCTTCAAATTTATCCAGCTGATAAGTTACACAATTCATTTGTTTTTAAAATGAATTTGGTGAAACTGGAATGAAAAAAATGAAGATTGGCTGCATATGTTTTGAGTATAAAGAATTAAATATATTTCACTTTTTTGTTGTTTTCTTCACTGTCATCATTACAGATAGCCTTTTTTCTTGAAGTTTTGAGTTCAGCATAATGATTTACTGCAAGTATTCTTCTACAGGGCTATCGTTGCCAAAAATTAAAAATTTTCAGAATTTCTTGGAAGAACAAATTGTGATACATTTCTTTGGATCTCAACAGAATTCAATCAAATTTTGTACATTTGCAATAAAGTCACTTCGCTAAGTTGTGAATCAGTTTGGAGTCATAAACTTAATTTTTTCTAAAGGTATTGTTTGTGGAATTTTGGAACTGACTTTTGTAAAAAAATTGCTATAATCTTTAATTTTTTAATATTAGCACTTCCAAAGTAATGTATTAATATTTCTTTTGAAAAATAGAAACTGTCCTCAAAATTTCATATTTGTAGCTTAAACATTTCTTGAGTTATTTAAGATTTCCTTTCTTTATTTTTTCATGATTTCCTTAATTTTTGGAAATCGGTGTATAGATATATTTATAATTATATTCATGTCATATATTAATATTTATGTTGTACAATAACGGCTACTAATTATCCTTAAAATTGGTCTTAAAAAGTCCTTGAAAAGGCCTTAAATTTTAGAACAAACAATGAGTGGAACTCTGTTTAACTGGAGAAGCAGATTTTCCTGTGGAGACGGAAGATTAAAGATTTATTAGATTATCATGAAGGAGCATTAGATGTAATAGAAGGCAAATTAAAGAAACCAGAAGAGTTACCTGATACATCAGACGTTGCAACCGTAAAGAAACATAAAGCAAGCGCCGATCTGTATCGGAAGGCCAATAGTTATGCCAAGACTATGATCGCCATCAGAGTTTGCCATTACGCGTGTAGAGGCGTATTTCATGCATTTATAATCATTTTTACGCATTGTTAAAATGTCAATGCGTAAATTTACGCACATAAATTTGCGGGTCATTTCACTACTTTTATATTATTATGGCGAAAGCCCATCAGACATGATTGACAGATCGCAAACCAGTAAAAACTGTGTTCAATCCTCCCCCCCCCCCGCCTTTCGCATGATGAAATCCAAACTCCTCTCCTCTCTCACTCCTGCACGCACGAAACAGCTTTCTCCCTCGAAATGCTCTCGGAAAAATCCTTATTCAAATGAAATGTTTCCCTGTACGCTCTTTTTTCCCCCTGTTTCAACTTGATTTGAAAGCATATTTGCAGGCCCAGTGGGGCAGTAACACGGCGACATAGTCGCGGACAAAGAAAATCTCTTGCAGACAATTTTGTCTGCACTAATAAAAAAAATATTAAAAAATAGTCCAAATCTTACAAACATTTTTTTTAATCCTGCGGCAGTCCGCAGCTTTGAGCAGGCGACAGCCAAAGAGCTTTTATTATCGTTTCAAGCTCTCTGTGACAGCCTTGCGTCTCACGCATGTCGAAGAATTGCCAAACTTGCGCATTCTGAGTGACAGCGACGGCGCACAGTTATCAGGGAGATGCATTACGCTGCAATACGGTGCCTCGCACCGATCGCAGTAAGCTATGATTATGCGGAGCTACCAATTACTGTAAAAGCAATTATTTTCGTAAGCCCCTCATAATCGCGAAAATTTAAGCCTCGCGAAATATTTTTGTAATGTAAATTGCAGTATGCCATTTGAAACATGTGGAGAGAACAAATAAAATATTTTAACTTCAATAAAAACACTCCAGGTAAAATTTTTTTTAATGTTGAAATAAATTAATTTCTGTCAAAGGAGAAGAAAAAAATCTTTTTCTAGGTCATTCACAGATGTTTTATAATTCATGCGATAAATATTAGGAGATATTTACTAAATTGAATAGGCAGTACATTAAAGTTTAGAGCATTCCTACAAAAAACAAAATCACTCTTTCAGTTAAAAAAATACTCCTAACTTTTTTAGAAGGGAGTGAAATTACTCCAGAATTTATTTTTCTTGGTGAATGCTGATCGCCAGTACTGTAACAGATTCCGTTTATCAAAAAATTATGGACAAAGATAAGGCTTATGAAGCGTGGGAAGTGCTGAAAATGTTTGAAGCAACTTCAAAAGATCAACTTTTCAAATTTTATACAGAATTTTTGCCTTCAGTTGGAATTTTGGCGACAATGTTTCAACTCATGTTGCAAAACTTTTAGCAGTTTGTGGAATGAACTGAATAATGGGCTTATCACGAAAAATGAGAACAAATTACCAGAATTATTACTAGTATGTAAAATTCTGCATATTTTGCCAAGCAACTTCAAATCATTCAAATCGAGTTGGATGCTTCTCGCAAAAGATGAAGGAAAAGAAAATAAGAGAAAGTATTATGGTTGTATTTTATTTTATTTTTTATATTATTTTATCTTTTCATGTGTGGCAACAGTGTAAGTAGTTGTATGTTTATGTATTCGGTATTCTAAAAATCAAGGTGCTTCTAGCCGTTGATAATAAAATCCATTAAATGTTTATGTTTCGATTATAGTTCTGACTTTTCTCTGCTATAAATTTAAGATATCTTTTTTAATGTTATTAATAATGTCTCTTAATTTCAGATGTAACAAATAATTTGATTAGCTGAATATATACACGTGTGTATATTTAGCCAATCAAAACTTCATTATTTTGTACCTCTGACATTTTGCAATTTAATTTCACTGTTACTTACTTCCACAGAATAAACAAATTACTTCTACTTCTAACCAAAATATTATCGTTCTGCGCCGCTCTGTTATTGATTGCAATCGTAAAATTTAACTTGTTTTTCCCTGCTTTATTCATTTAGAATTAATATGTTTGCTGGAGTTAAATTTCAAAGTGACAATACGGTAGGCGTTGTCCCCATCAACTATGTTAAAAATTTCAAGTTGCCTGTGGATGTCAATAAGAGCTATGAAGTATTTTGGAGCAAAGATCCCAATGAAGAACCCAATTCAAAGCACAAAAATGTCGACAAAATATACAAGTGTCTGGGCAGTAAAAAGGACAAAAAAGAAAGTTTGCCTCCCAGCGGCTATTATAATGCCAAAATTTTATGCATTGCAGGTAATAATTCATTAATTATTATTATCCGTAATCTCTAATATTGTTTAAAGAATGGCATCGAAAGTTTTATTTTTTAGAAGTTTTTTTTTTTTAGAAGGTTTCACATTGTGCTCCACTGATCTTCTTACATGTGTTAAAATATTAGTTTTCTTTTAAATATCAAAAATTGTAAACTAAAGCAGTCAGATTTATTTTCATGTTTTACTTATTTGCATTTAGTATTTTGTTGTGGGTAACCATTGATGGGTATATATTTAAACTTCCCTATAGTGATGACAACCGTAACCACTACTAAAATAAAGACTGCCTTAATACACCTTCAATTTCAATTATGCTGGAGCAGAGAATACAATATGAATATTTTCATTATGTTCAGATTAGTTTTAGTCATTGTGTACTGAACAAAGAATTTTTCAATATTAATGTGTCTATTTGAAATAAATTTTGAGATGGTTCCTTAATATAATATATATATATATATACCAATAGCATGAGCATCAGGGCTTCAGCTACGGTTAAATATTTCGCTAAATGAGAAAGAAATACCATTTTTGAAAAAATACTTTTATATATTTTAAATTTATTTCCATTGTTGCATTTTGTTAAAGCTTTTTTCTACAAAATAATTTTTTAATCTACCTTAAATCCTGATGAGCACAAATCAAAACCATCTTATATATTACCTAAAAAACAAAAAATATGGAGGTATAAACCGGGTTGGCGGCCATTTTTTTTTTTAAAAATTTTTCACCAAATCCTTGCCAAAAAACACGTTTTTGTGAAGAAATCTGCTAGAAAAACATCCCAAAAACGGCATTTAAAAAAAATAATCAAAAAGAATTAATAGTAAAACACTGTTTATTGTATATTTATTTAACTGAAATAAACAGTGTTTTACTACTAATTTAATTTGATTATTTTTTAGAAACTCCATTTTCGAGGTGTTTTTCTGTTTGTTACACTTCCCGAAAATGGCGTTTCTAAGAAATAATCAAATACTATAATTTTAAAACACAAAGAACAATTAAAAATAAAATTACTTGGTTTAATTACTTATTAATAGTTACTGCGAGTGTCATCCAATTTCCTTTCCTAAAATAAATACTTTTGAAGTATTTTTCATAGGATTTTTGCCAAAATCGGCAGCCATCTTTAATTGATATTTTATAGTTTTCAATAAATTTGTGCAAATACGAATAATAATTTTTAAAAAACTAGAAAATTGTCTTTCTAAGAAATAATTAAATACGGCAGTCATTTGTCATTTTTAATTTGATCTTTTATAGTAAATTCACTGTTTTAAGTAAATTTGTGTAAATACAAAAGAAAGGAAAAGAAAAAAAAAAATCTGTAATAAGCAAACGTAATCTGTTTAATTTAAAATTAATCTAATTATATCTTAATTTTTTTAAACCTAATGATAAGTTTAATTTTTGTCTTTGTTATATAAAATATTTCTGTCAATGATATTTTTAATTATCCTTATAATGAACATAAATATATACAATACATATATAAAATAGATATGTATATTTTATACATATAAAATATACATACACAATAAATACATATAGCTATGTATCCAACAGATATTAAGTCTTATATCTTGCAATATATATAGATTTTTTTTGTGAGTAAATATTAATAAACGTTTATAATTTAAGTAGTTTTTTTATGTATTTTATTATTTCTTACTAAATAATGAAAGAAATGTAAATACTAAATTCAATATACATGTATATTTTACATAATTTTTAAGAACATTATTTAATGTTTAAATTGTCTTAAAATGCAAAGTTAAGATGTTTTTAATAAACATAGATTGTGATGTAGAAATAATGATTCAGCATTTTTAGGTGATGGTGATAGTCTATTTCTTTTTTATAAATAAATGTTACCTGCTTCTGAAAATAACCGCCACTGTATTTTCTGATGTAGAAAAGTACTTCTTGGCTAATTGTGTGAATTGTTTGGGAATTTTTCGACCACTATTCCAAAAAACACTGTTCTCGTTCCTTAATCTGTATTAAATTGAAATTAAAATGAAAAAGGAAAGGATTCTAAATATTGTATATATGTATTAAGATAAATTGCATAGCTCATTTTTTGGTGCATTTCATTGAGTTTTCACAATTTATCTCTTCTTTCATCTAAAACATGAAATTTCTATATTTTTTAGTTCTTTTAAATTTTGTGATTATTTAAAAAATGTAACAATTACAATATACTATCAATTGAAATGCAACAATATAGTATTTAAAATACTACATATTTAATATTTTAAGATTTATATCTATTTTGCTTTTCCTTACATATTATTTTGTCCCTCTGAATTTGAAAACATTCACTATACACTTCTTAATCTACTGACATAGCAAAAAGAATATATAATATAAATATATGGTTAAAGTATCTGTCTTACCCAAATTAACTATCTATCAATTTATATATATGGAGGGGGGGAGGTACAAATTATATTGCAGCAATTCTCAAGATAAACATTGCCGAATATTTTATTAAAAATAAAATAATGCTTTAAAAAATTAAAAATTGCATGTAAATAATTGTTACAAAGATTATAATGCATTTTAATTGTGAAATATACAAGAATTGTGCATATATAGTGCATACTATATTTTGTTTTTAGACAAAAATGAGTTCATTTTTCAAGGGGAATACAAGAAAAATAGTAATTTTGTCAGGAAATCATTGAAAAAGTGGCAATTTTTGTCACAGTAATATCGGGAAAAATGGTATATAAACGTTTAGTGTATTGCAATTTTAAGTTTTTATTATTATTTATTTTTTTTTTAACGTTTTTGTTTTGTTTTTCAGATACATTTGACGAGACCAATGAATCTTTGAATGGTCTGGGTCTACCAATAGAGAAAAAGAATGTTGAAAGTATTTCAAGGACATCAACAAATAAATTAATTAGCTCTGCCGCATCATCTCTTATTCGGGCAAGTATTATTGAAAATAGCTTGGAGTTCACTGATGATGAAGATGATACAGATGCAGATGAAACTGTAGAACCGGTGAGAAAATATAAAGAGAAACTGAAATATATGGAATCTCAAAATTTCAAGCTTGAAAATGATGTGAAAACCTTAAAATCAAAGTTATTGACAACTAAAGAGCAGCTGAAAAAATCGGAAGATGAAACTAAAAAGGTTTCAGAAAAATTGATGCAAAAAAAAAGAAAATACAGAGCTATAGAAGAAGAATTTAAAACTGCAAGGCAGCTAAACTACGAGTTGCAAAATAAACTTATTGGCTCATTCAATGTTATTGTGTCTCCAAATTCAAATGTATCTAATTATGAGCAACATAGTTCAACAAGTGAAAGAGAACTATCAAGCCCATCTTTAATTTCTTCAAATTCCTGTAAAATGAAACAACCAAATATCAGTATTGTTGACCAGTGTCAGCAGTCTGAAAATTCAAAACCAACTAACTACACTGACATGTCACATCTGGATGAGACTCAAGATATAATTTTTGAAACAGCTGAGATAGAGAAACCTGCAGAAGATTGTTTGAAATCAAAGGATGTCAACTTGTTTTTATGTGATGCTATAATCCAGAGCAGCTCAATGGGGTGTCGAAATGGAAAAGATGGGGATAAAGTATATGTAAAGAACTTAGCCGTCAACATGTTTGGGAAAGATGTTCTGATGAACTCTAGTGCAACGGGTCGTAAACCTCCGACTGGAGGGCAATCTGCAAGGCCTGCTTTGCCCAAGGCAGGGATTGTATATATAAGAAATCTTTTAGAACAAAGAGTATTATGTGAACTTAACCAAAAAAAGGATTTGACAGAGGATGAAAAAAAATTAATTGTGGATCAGCGATCATCCTTTGTTATTGTTATTCAAGCAATTGGTGACGAAATTTCTTCTCTTAGACGAAGTAATAAATAAATAAATATTTGTATAAAGATAAACAAATAAAGCTATATCAATTTTGATCTGCATGTTTCTCCTTATGACAAAAGCCTTTATAAACCGGTCTATAAATCAATTATTATAAAGCCATCTATAAATCATTTTAAAACATCTGATGAGTTTTTACTTGGTCACTTCATGTTAATTCAACATAATTTTGAAAAAATTTTAGGATGCATGCTTTCAATTTTTGATGAAACTTGTTGAATTTAGAGGCTTTGCATAATAATGAATGATATTTGTAGAAAAAATCATGCATTTAATTAAAAAGTTATGAATTGTTTAAATATTTCTTTAAAATTGCTCTACTTTGAGACAGTTAAGCTTCTTTCTCTTAACTCTTTCGCGATGAGTGCTTTTTTAAAACTTTTAAGTACCAGTTTTTTTATAAAGAAACTTTCAGCTAATATTACTAGCCGAAATGCTTCGATTAAATTAAAGAAAATTTTTATTATAAAATTCCTGGTGAGAAAAGTGAGGTTAATTGAGCACACTGTCTCACTTGTCCTGAAACGAATCATGTCCATTACCACGAATTTGTTCGCTTTAAGAATAGGAAATCTGTTGGAACAATGGTTGATTTGACATGAAATGACCCACTCACATTTTATGGTAATATTTATAAAGTTTTTCATTTGTTCATCCATTCATTACCTATTCCAGTTTTTTTCCCCTATCTTAAATATTTTATTACAATAAAATTCATTTTATTATCTGCATTCTATAAATCAAAGATCTGTGTGATTTAAATAACCTTGATTTGTGCTTGTTACAAATAGATTTTAAAACTCTTAAGTAAAATTTTATAGCAAAAATTTGTAAATTGGATGATATAAGTTAAGATTTTTGTCAACTACAAACATCATTGATTTTTGGTATGAAATTTAGGATTATTAATGTGAAATTTAATTAAGTGACAAAAAAAATACATTCATTTAAAAAATTTTACAATATTACTTTTCCACTTACATATACTCAATTTTTATTTACCAATTATAAAATTCTGAAAATTAAATAAAAATATGTCAGTTTAGTTTTGATGACATATTTTAAAAATAATGATGCCAGAAAAAGTTTGATAAGCTTTTCTTTCCATTATTGACTTGTAATTGTTTTAACTATAAATATTTTAATCATTTAAAAATATATACAGGATGCCCCAAAAAGGTGGTTACACAATTTATTTCTGAAACTATAAGAGATAGATGCATGATGTAAATTAGAAAAATGTTAGGAAGGTAGATCATCCTGTCATAGATTCATTCATCTCCAAAGGAGTCTTTTCTGCAAAATAAATTTTTTTTAATTGCACCCTGTATACAAAAAATTCCAATTACAAAAATATCTATCCTTGTATCCTTATTCATATGCAACAAGTCCCGATTCAATATTTTTAAAAGTCACAGAGTTATAGTGAGTAAAAAATCATGACTTACTTCACTTTTCCAGTCCTCAGACTGCAAAATCTTGGTGAAATAAGAGACCGTCTATAAATATATGATTTTATCATGTAAGTAAGTCCTGTTTATTTTTCTGCTTATTTCATGTGCTTAACGTCAATGATCTTCATGCAACTGCCATAGGAAACTGCATTTTTAAAGTGACCAAAATAGACATTTTATAAATCTCTTCAGTTGACAGCCAAATGGATTCATTAGTGGTCTGTTTGCACTATCATATATATTATGTTCCCATGGGAATTTCAATGTATTTTTGAAGAAAAATCAAATTTTCAAGTGCTACTTTTTTTTTTAATTTTTTTTTTTTTTTTTGCTTAGTGTATACTAATCATACACGAAGCAAAAAAAAAAATTGTTGCCCTTGAAAATTTCTGATTTTTCTTCAAATGTAAAATGCATTGAAATTCCCATTGGAACATATATATAATTTTAGATCATGTTCACCTAATTGATTTATTTTTATTCACTGCCTGGGCAAAGCCTGTGTATCTGGGTGCGCAACGCCCTAAAACGGGCACATAGCGCTTAGGGACCTGGATTCATAGCTCCAATGGCCCGAACGAAGCCGGGCATTAGCCTTAGTAGTGCAATAAGCTGCGACTGACTTCAATAGTGGTTTTTGGGCAGGTGGTAATAGACGGTCAATGCCGGCTTTGACCGTCTTCAACTTAGACGGTCAAAGCCGGCATTGACAGTCTTCAATTTAGACGGTCAAAGCCGGTATTGACCAGCTTTCGCCGCCTGTCCAAAAACCGCCTTTGAAGTCGGTACAAGTCGGTCATTTTCACTAGGGGAACTACAAACGAACCAGAACCTCAACAAGCAGCTCAACTTCCTTCAAAAAGCCCCCATAACCAACAAAATGATTGTTCTGGGGGCCCCCTCTTCACTCACAGAAAATGTGAGTGAAGAGGGCCCCCCATACCTTTCTCAGCACTAGTAGCAGAAAGGTATGGGGTGCCAGAAAGCGATCTCTTTGTGCTCAAGGAACTTCCCAATTGCTACGATAGAGCAGACAAAGATGTCATCATCGTCATGCCAAGATCCTTAGGCAAGGCAATAATCCAGGACGGAGGTATTGTTATTGGCCTCAGAACCTGCCGCCTCTGCCCGCATACCTCAATAATACGCTGCAGAAACTGCTAGGCCTGGGTCACTCAAGCAAGGCCTGCAAGTCTCCATCCCCAATCTGCGAGAGGTGTGGGGGTTCACACATCTGAGGGCTGTGAGGTGTCAATGCAGTGTGTAAATTGCAGCAAACACAACACACAGCATGGTACACTTTTTAGTACCAAACAGAAATCATCAGATGCAGGCTGCCAGGCATTTCGTGAAGCCTTTGGCAGAGAAAGGGTCAAGCTTGATCGTCTCTTTGGTTTGCGGAGAGACCCCCCTCTTGTCGGTTGGTTGGTTGGTTGTATAAGGTTTAATGGCACAAGGTCCCATTGGGGACAAGCTGCGCCAAAGTAAAAATTAAGAGATTCACAACAAAACAAAAAAGAATAAAGCATAATGAGCAAAACATCTGGATGGGGTCACCCATCCAGATATAGTCAATGTTTAAAACAAATATTATGAGTTCTTAAAAAAGTAAAGTATAAAAGTAATATACTAAGAAATACTATCTGGAGAAATATATCTGGATGGGATATCCCATCCAGATGTCAAGTTAAACAAGTAAACATTAACATTGTTACAGCTAAAACATAAAATGTATAAAAACTATATTTCAAAATAAAAACCAGAATGTTTTAAAAAATGAAAGAGTGCCTCATGAGGTGTTTCCCCAATGAGGTTTGTCAAGATAGGTGATGATGAGTTAAAATAAATTCTGTACAAGTGCCGGAGGCCCGGACAGTCAGTTAAAAAATGATAAGTGGTCAAACAATCAAAATGACAGTGTGGACACATGGGTGTGCCCTCCCGAAGTAAAAGATGTTTATGAGTGATCCTTGAATGTCCAATTCTCAGACGAGTCAAAAGAACATCTGTTTTTCTTGGATAAATCGGAGGCCAGGTAATGATTAAAGGTTTGATATGGTGCAGCTTATTATTGTATTCTAAATCCCAACTTTCTTGCCATTTATTATGAATAAAATGTTTTATAAATAGTTTAACGTCTGAGAATGGAATTTTATATCGTAACGGATCTAAAGCACGTTTTGCCGCCTCATCTGCTTTTTCATTTCCAGGTATACCCATGTGTCCAGGTACCCAACAAAATAAAATATTATATCCACGTCTAGTCAATTTATTATAAAAATCGAGGATGGCTGAGACATAAGGATGCTTTTTAAAAGATTTCATTGCATCAATAGAACTATTTGAGTCAGTATAAATGATGAAGGATGTGTTATGATGATGAGAAATGTGCAACATGGCTCTCTCTATTGCAATCAACTCAGCCGTAAAGATAGAAATTGAATCATGAAGCCGATAACTCAGACTACTGTTATCAATAAAAACACCGCAACCAACAATATCCCCACTCTTGGAACCATCTGTATAAACATCAGTGTAGTTATTAAATTTTGCACGATGTGCAGCAAATAATTGTTGGAAAACAGCAGGGGCCAAGTTGTTTTTGTTATATCCTTTGAAAGGATGGAGAGATGTAATCTTAGGAGGACTCCAAGGAGGGAACACATGTGATGGACATGGACTTACCTCAATATTAATCAAAGGGCCATTATTAATAATGTTTCTGATTCTGACTCCAAAAGATGGGATGCAAGAGGGTCGATGCTGATAAAGAATATCATTGTCGGTATTTAAAATATATGTGTGAAGAGGATGGCCAGGATGAGAAAGGACACGGTAATATAATTCTAATGAAAGTTTCTCACGAGTCTGGTGTAATGCTGGTTCATTACAGTCAACATAAAGGCTTAAAATTGGAGATGTACGAAATGCACCAGAGCAGACACGCAGTGCGCTATGGTGCACAGTGTCAAGTTTTTTAAGAACGGATTTACTAGCAGAACCATAGACCTGGCAGGCATAGTCGATTTTAGTACGGATCACAGCTCTATAGATTTTAAGGAGAGCAGTGCGATCAGCTCCCCAAGAGGTATTTGAAAGTACTTTAAGTAGGTTTAGGGATTTTTCGCATTTTGTCCGTAACTGTAAAACATGTGGTGAGAAAGTAAGTCTATTGTCAAAATGTACGCCAAGATATCGAGCTTTGTCCACAACAGGAATTTGAGATGAACTGATAAAAATTTCAGGATCTGGATGCAGACCCCTTCGTCTACAGAAATGCACACAAGAAGTTTTGTCCTGAGAAATTAAAAAACCATTTTTGTTAGTCCAGCTAAGAATATTCTTAATTGCAATTTGCAGTTGTCTCTCAATAAAACGCATATCTTGTCCCATACACATAATATGGAAGTCATCAACATAGAGATCTCCCTTCACAGAAGGAGGAAGTTGTTTCAGGATGTCATTTATTTTAATAGCAAAGAGGGTGACACTCAGGACACTGCCCTGAGGTACACCCTCTTCTTGTACATAAAAACTAGACAGAGTTCCCCCAATTCTAACTTGAAATAGTCGGAGTGCAAGAAAGTTTTTAATAAAAATAGGAAGATTCCCACGAAAGTCCAAATTAAAAAGATCACGAAGGATACCATACCGCCAAGTCTTATCATATGCTTTCATCATGTCGAAAAACACTGAGACCAGATGGTTGCGTTTTAAAATAGCTGTGCGTATGTGAGTTTCTAAAAAAATGAGGTTATCAATAGTAGACCTACCACGTCTGAATCCGCTTTGAAAGGCTGCAAGGCACCTATTAGATTCTAAAACATGCACCAGGCGACAGTTGACCATTTTTTCCAGAAGCTTGCAAAGACTGCTAGAGAGTGCGATAGGTCTGTAATTATTTGGGTCACTAGAATCCTTTCCTGGCTTAGGAAAAGGAATAATAATAGCTTTATGCCAGGCGTCAGGGAAAATATGATCTGTCCAAATCCTATTATAGAAAACGAGAAGATTATTGAGAGAGGATATGCTAAGATGTTTCAGCATTATATAAGTGACCCCATCGTGACCTGGAGCAGATAAACAACTTTTTTCCAAACATTTCAAGAGCTCTGAAGTAGTAAAAGGTCGATTGTATGTACCAGAGTGAGAGGAATTAAAATTGATGCTGGAAGTTTCCATTTGTCTTTTGTAGGATAAAAAAGGTTCTGGGTATGAGTCAGAACTAGAATTAGATGCAAGAGTATGTGCTATTGTTTCAGCTATGTTTTTAGGAGATGCTATTGTTTGACCATTGTGTTTTAATATTGAAATGTGACTTTCAGAATACAGGCCCATACAGTTTTTCACTCTTTTCCAGAGATCTCTACTTGAAGTATTAGAGTTTATGTTGGAGACATATGTTATCCAGGATTCACGTTGGCTTTTACGTCGCACTCTTCTAGCCTCAGCCTTTGCTTTTTTAAATGCAATATAGTTCGCATTGTTGGGATACCTCCGGAAGATGCCCCATGCCTTCTGTTGATTTTTTTTTGCTTTTTGGCAGTCACCATTCCACCAAGGTTTTCTATGTCTTTGTGTGCAAGATGTTTTTGGAATACTGATGTCTGCAGCATTGATAATACACTGAGTGATGTTATCAAGTGCATCGTCAATATCACCGTCTATCATATCATTTGAGATTTTAGCACAATCTGTAAAAGCTCGCCAATTGGCTTTGTCATAGATATAGCGTTTAAAATTGTTATTAGAATCTTTATCAGGTGTAGTCTGTGAGATAAAGGTTGGAAAATGATCACTGCCGTGCAGGTCATTTGAGACCCAGAAATTCCAATAAGGATATAGTGAGGGAGAGCAGATTGTAAGATCTATTGCATGAAAGGTATGTGTTGGCTCATGAAAGTAGGTATGATCTCCATTATTGAGCAAGCATAGGCCATTGTCAGAAATTAATTTTTCTATTATATCACCACGTTGATTAGAGTCACGGTTGCCCCACATTTGACTGTGTGCATTAAAATCACCCAGAATGATATAGGGAGTAGGGAGTTGGAGAAGGAGATTATCAAGATGTGCGGACTGAATAGTTTGGTTTGGAGGTAGATAAATGGTACATATTGTTATAAGTCGTTTTATAAATACACGGACTGCAACAGTTTGTAGATTTGTATTTAAAGAGATATGTGTGTGGGGTAAACTGCGAGAAACGAAAAGAGCCACACCACCAGTGGCCCTATCATTCCCTGTAAAATCTTTTCTATAGGTCTCATAGCTGCGTAATTTGATTTTGTCACTGGGCCTTAAATGAGTTTCCTGTAAGGCTAAACACAGAGGTTGGTGATCATGGAGAATACTACGGATTTCATCGTATTTGTTACGATAGCCACGGCAGTTCCAAGAAATTATATTAGTCATTATTTTTTATATATATACTTTTTATTAATTAGATGGAAACGTCAACACCATTTTCCTCTGATTCAGATGACGTGCACATTCCTTCCTCATCAGAAGGAGTTGGGTGAAGATCAATTTCGAGATCTTTGTAGATTATTTTCCCTGTTTTAGTTGGTGTTTGAGCATTAGACAGTCTTTTATCTAGTGGAGTAGTTTTTGGTGTGTTTTTTCTCCTTTTTACTAAGCTGTTGGTAGTGGACTTTACATATAATTTAGGAATTTCATCTTCTGTATGGCGAGTTTTTGCAGATTGCGAGTTTTTGTTGTAAGAGATGTAGGAGTTAGTTTTCTGAGAACTGTTATTTGGGTTAGTTTTTAATGCATCTTTTCCTCCTTTATTTTTACTATTATTTGTTGCTGGAGATATAGATTGAGAGTTTTTATTAAGCTGCAAGGATTTCGTTGTAGAAGTATCTTTTTGATTTACGTTTACCTGAACAGTTGTTTCTGTTTGAGTGGCAATTGATTGATATTTTTTAATACCAGTTAATGCAGCAGAGTAAGTTATACCTGTGTTTGGTGTGCGAGACTTGACTATTTTCCTTGCTTCTGGGTATGAGATGTTCTGTTTAGTGCGCACTGTTTGGATTTCTTTCTCAACTTTCCAGATTTCACATGATTTATAGTATGAGGGATGATCTTTTTCACAGTTTACACAATGAGGAGAAGCTGTGCAGCTTTCACTTTCATGACCTTTTACTCCACATCGAGCACATGTTAGGGTTCCTCGGCAACTATTTTTGGAGTGACCAAATTTTTGGCATTTGAAACAGCGTAACGGGTTTGGTATGTATGGCCGAATTGGGCAGCTTAAGTATCCAGCTTTAATGTTGGTGGGTATATTAGGTATATCAAATGTAAGTATTATATGCTTTGTTGGTATGATTTTATTATCTCTTTTAATTGTTATTCTTCGAACTTCTGTAACATGCTGTTCTTTAAGATTTTCAAGTATTTCTGATTCTGAAACAAACGTGAGGTCTTGTTCTGAGATGACACCACGTGAGCTATTTAAGTAATTATGAGCAGATACAGTAACTGGTATATTTCCAAAGAATTTACATTTCATTATATTTTCAGCTTGAGTTGAATTTTTAACTTCAATAAGCAAGTCACCAGATCTTAGTTTTTTAATAGTCTTTGGTTCACCAACAAGTCCTTGTATAGCTTTTTGTATTAGGAAAGGTGATTTGAGGGCAAAATTGCCTTCAACACATTTTACAATAAAGAAGCGTGCATTTCTATATGACAAATCTAAGTGGCTACAAGCTTTGATTGCATCAGAGGATGCACCTTTATTTTCCATATTGGAAGAAATATTTTCCTCGACTATATTAGCCCAGGATGTATTTGGTTGTGGGGCCTCCACATCGCATGTCTTATTTCCTTTAATTGTATCCATAGTTTAGATTTTTTTTTTTAACGCCAGGCGTCGGGCCTGGTCACCGACCCTTCTTCTTAACCTTACTTCTGGGCGCAGGTTTCAAAAGGGTGAAAACTATCAACAAACCTCCACGTTTTTCGAACATTGGATTAAACTCGATAGCACTTCCTAATATCTAGTTCTTTCACATTGGAATCAGGTAGTCAGTAGGTAAGCCTTTACAGCTCTGTCCAACCTACAACCCCTTTCACCGAAAGGCACCAGTCTCCCGGTGTTGGTCCTAACAGCCACCATACAATGTATGGCGTCCTCCGATCACGGAACCGGAATTCGGAAAATGCCCTGCACTCTGGGACTCAAGATCAGCCTAAAAAGGTAGAACCAAGTCGAAGAGATTAAAAAACCTCAGCACCCAGAGTGTCTCACGTGAAAATAAAAAAATCCACTATTGTATAAAAAAGAAGCTATGTGAGAGAAAACTTAGAAACAAGGTGTATTTTTTGTCTTTTCCACTCTTTTTAATTTTTTTTTTCTTTTTTTTTTTTTTTAACTCAAGAACAAAACAATGTTAGTGGAACAAAGTGAACAAAAAAGTTAGTAAAACAATCAAACATGAACAAGAACAAAGAGGTATAACAAACTGAAAAGAGAAGATTAAAAAGTGTGAAACAAAGAAAAAAGGATAGACAACTAAACAGAGAAGAAGGCAGGAAGGGAGAAAGATCGCTCAGGAATCCGGGGTCGCGAAACCCGTAAATACCTAAAGAAGGTATTCCCCTGGGGGACCCCTCTTGTCGGAGCAGCCATTCCCTCTTCACCATCCACAACAGCCAGACCACTTCTACAGAATGCCTCATCCCCCACAGGACCCCAGGTCAGGACAGCATCCTCAGAGGGCTTATCAGGACCACTTCCAGGGAGATGAGCGGGACGCCGAGTACTACCAGGGTAGGTCTCCATTTACTCCATATACTAACTTCTACTAACCAAATCGCAAATTAAACTACACATGTCTCTTCCAGCAACCTCTGTAACAACAGAGGACTCCCCTTTTGGCTACATAAAACTATTACAGGTAAACCTAAATCAATGCAAGGCAGCTAATGACGTCCTAAAAAACCACATGATAACAGAAAACATCAACATAGCATTGCTACAAGATGCGTATTGCAGCAAAGACGGAGCGCTGCTGTCAACTTTGCCAAAAGACTGGGCGAAGTTTGCCTCCAATGACAACAGCGCTCACCTAATCATTCGGAACACTTCTCTGAACTACTCACACCTTTTCACAGGAGACAACTGTGCATTTGTAACTATCTCCGCATTGGAGGGCAAACTGATTGTTGGCTCGACATATGCGGCACCAAGACATAATTTGGAGGACATCCTCTCTGAGTGGCAACATCTCATAACTCAACGAGACTTCTTCATCTGCGGGGTGACTTCAACACGAACTCCACAGTTTGGGGTTGCCCACAAGACACCATCCGTGGAGATGATCTCATTGAGTTTCTTGCAGTCAACACACTATCCATAGTTAATATAGACAATACAACGCCCACCTTCGTAAGGAAAAACATCAAGGGACTTATCACGCACAAAGGGTTTCCAGATCATATGCTGGCGAACCCAACTGCGGCCCAAAAGATTTGTGACTGGCAAGTAATGGATACACATAAAGCCTCGGACCACAAATACATAAGTTTTGGCTTCAACATAACACCACTCGTAACAACACAAAGACGTTTCAATACCACCCGAGGCAACTTCAAAAAATTCACACAAATTATCAAAACACAAAGACCACTCCTTACACAACAACTAAAGGACGCAACTAACACCACGCAAATAAACGAATTCACACAGCAACTGGTTTTAACAATGCAAAAAGCAGCGAAAGCGTCCTTTAGACTTAAGAATACTCGGAGGACACCAGTTTTCTCATTCTGGACCTCTGAATTAAAGACACAAAGGAACAGACTCACTGCGCTGAGACGTAAAATGTCACGGATTCGAGAGACACACGAAAACACACCATATTTTGAGAATCTCGGCGCACAATACAAAATTCTCTCATCAAAATTTAAGAGATGTGTCCTGGATGCTAGGGTCAAGGCCTGGCGCAATTTCTGTAGCAATCAATCAGAACCTTTCGGCACGGCGCAAAAATTCTTCACAGAAAATACTTTACACCAGATGAAATCAAACTTGAGCTGCTGCCCGCTGCATCATCCAAGCAAGCCAACATGGAGCACCTAACAAAAGCACTTTTTGGACCATCTTCCTATCCCAACAGGGATAATTCGGACTTAACATTTAACACTCCTGATGATCGCCCCTTTTCAAAAGCAGAATTAGCATCAGCACTACATTCATTAAATGACAAAAAAGTCCCAGGCTCAGACTGCGTTGACTTCAAAATTTTAAAATTAACTTTCAAAACTATTCCAAAATTGTTCACCAGATGGGCCAATCAATGTTTAAAACTAAACTACTTTCCACTCACACTGAGACAGGGGGAGGTAGTCTACTTTCTAAAACAAGGGAAGGATGCCTCGGAACCCACATCCTATAGGCCGATTTGTCTCCTCCCCACACTGGGCAAGCTTCTAGAGAAACTACTGGTCATCAGACTGGTACATTTCCTGGAGACAAAAAGCATATTGCACCATAGGCAATATGGGTTTCGGGAGGGCAAGTCATGCGACAAAGCCCTATTCGACATCCTCTCAACCTGCAATGAATTGATCAGCAAAGGGAAATACACCTCACTCATCTCACTAGATATCAAAGGTGCATTCGACAATGCTGAGTGGAGAGATCTCATATTACAACTTATAGCAATTCACTGCCCGGCAAATATAGCTGGAACCATCGCGTCATATCTCAGCCAGAGAAACATTTTAATCAACTGGGGCTCAGGCACCTCCACTCACAACTTAGAGAAAGGATGGCCTCAGGGTTCGTGCCTGGGTCCGATTCTCTGGCTACTTATAGCAAACGTAATCCTTAAAGAACTTGAATTAAGAGGCTACATCCTCTATGCATTCACTGATGATTTCAGCTTTATCTTCTGGGGCAGTCGGCGCAAGGACGTAGAGGACATGGCAGCTCAAGCGCTCCCAGCATTCAGCCAGCTACTAACTAGTCTCAACCTCCAGCTTTCTACACAAAAATCACAAGCACTAACATTTGCTAAACCGCGAGACCTCAAAGGTAGACCGCCAACCATTAAATCAATGGGGTCAGTGTTAAACACGTTTCACATCTCAAACTTTTAGGCCTTACAATAGATAGAAACCAAAGCTGGGTGGAACACATCAACACCCTCAGGATCAAACT
This sequence comes from Maratus michaelseni, assembly GCA_963931845.1. Taxonomy (NCBI): domain Eukaryota; kingdom Metazoa; phylum Arthropoda; class Arachnida; order Araneae; family Salticidae; genus Maratus; species Maratus michaelseni. The sequence goes on along the minus strand of OZ007597.1, from coordinate 28,987,016 downwards.
AGAAAAATTACACAATAACGCACGTAAACTTACGTCCAAATCCTGGGTTATTAAGCCAACAATATTAAAGATATGGTACCACACAATAATTGAATGGATCGTCTTTTACTGCGTGGGTGTCTGGGGAGGAAACCAGACACAATATGTGAAGGACAAGTTAACCTCGATGCAAAGGCTTTTTTTTTCTACAAATGTCTCGAGGTTACAAGACAATCTCATCGGACACACTCGCAGTGATAACGGGGATCCCTCCAATCACAATAACACTCGAATATGAATACAATAAAAATAGAATTTCACACTTGGAACACGAACCGACTAGCACAGAAATTTTTCCACACTTAACACTACAGAGGAAGGTACCTAGCTGGAGAATGCACTCTGCGGAAGAGACCTCACACCTACAAGTTAACACTGCCAGGCACGGTTTTGAACACAGTTTCACACCTCGCCATCCCTCCATTTACACGGATGGATCACGAACTGAGACTGGCGTGGCAGTAGCTTTTTGCACCATGGAAGGCGATGTCATGACCCATGAGTGGGCTTGCAGAATCGGAGATAACAACACTGTCTTTCAAGCGGAGTTGTTCGCGATTCTGAGAGCATTGGAATGGATGGTCTCCAATCCAACACACAAATACACATATCTACTCGGATAGTTTATCAGGCCTACAAGCTATATTTGCACACCGCACCAAACATCCAATGGTACTACAAATCAAACAAATTTTAAAAGTCCTTGCAAGACCCGTCTCCCTTGGTCACGTGAAAGCGCACATCGGAATTCCGGGCAATGAACACGCAGACAAACTGGCCAAACAAGCAATGACACATACACAAATAGAACACAATCTACCAGTACCACCATCATACATCCGCAGAACACTAAAAGCCAAAATTCTTGTTCAGTGGCAGACCCATTGGGATGCCTCGTCAAAAGGCAGACACACATTTAAACTTATCCCCTTAGTTTCGCGAAACCTTTTAAACTTAACTCCATACACGACAGCATTTTTAACAGGACATGGTCCTTTTCTAACCTACCTACACTACTTCAAGAAAGCACGTACAGATGTGTGCTCATGTGACCAACAGGGCTCTCCCTCTCACTACTATTTTGACTGTCCACTCACCAAAACCTGGCATCTCAAAAATCCTACTAACCCACCACCTTCATGGCTCACTAACATCCTCACACGTGCTAATCTTCTTAACAATCAAAAAAATATTTATCGGCACCTAACAGAAGTATCTAACCTAACAAATTAGCAGTATAACTCAAATAACCTAATTTTAACATTAAAAATAAAGATTAAACTAAATATATGAGAATTTTTAAAAATACTTAATTATTAAATTATTAAAATTATTAAATATTAAGTTCTCTTTCACACACATAATTCACCATCCTAAGAGCCGACAGTAATCTTTCACTCTCTCATCGACCCAACTTCTGGGTCAGAGGTAGTACCTTGGCGTCTCATTATCCAGTGAATATATCATCTAGTCCAGCCTTGTCAATTGACATACCTGTGTAGGGCCGCCTTATTTATGAACTATGCGCCATGGCGCAGGATTACTAAGGACTACTCAGTTACCATCCAAAGCAGCAACCACCGCTCCTTGTCGCGAGGGAGTGCTGACTCCAGCGGCTGGGTTCATTATTGTAAAAACAAGATCTCACTGGACTCTTCTCATCCATCACCAGCATTAACCACCGCTCCTTGTCGCGTGGGAGTGCTGACTCCAGCGGCATGGTCATTTCATGTATTCTACATTTCACTTTCTGTCTTCTATCTAGCCTGCCCTCTGTCGCGTGGGGCTTGTCCCGGCAGTGCCGGCCATGTTGGCCTAGTATGTAACTCTTTTTTGTTCTTAATAAATGTTGGCTGGGGCCGCGCGCGTGAGGCATTGGCGGTCTCGGCGTGGGCCTTCCCTGCCCGTCGGCGGCTGGACTCCACCCAAAACGAATCCCCACGTGCCGGGGAACATCCCGGGCGGGGCACTACTATAAGGTCTACGGTCTGAAATCCAGACCGATCTGCCTCGCTGAGGCATTAAATCTCCTATCCCCTTTTCATTTTCAATGTTTACTTTTTTTTTTTTTTTTTTTTTCAAAGATTCAAAAATATGACAAAATTCAGTCTTTTCCTATTTTAATCAACTTTTTTATGCAACATAAAAAAACAAATCTTGATTATCACACAAGCTTTTATTTTTCACTAAATTTTAATCTTTAGTTGATTTTTTGTGTAAGTTTTTTTTTTTTTTTTTTTTCCACGTGATATTTCTTTAGACTCCAGTCATCCGATTCTCCTACAAACTGGTTTCCCAATTCAAAACATCTATTACTATCATCTCCTAAATTATTAAATTTTTTCCATATTTATTTTCGGTTTTTAATCACTTTTCATTTTAACTGTTTACAATTTTCAAGTATCAAAATATTTAAATCTGTCTTTTCTTTCTTTTTTTTTAATTTACATTTTTATGCATCTTAAACATATCTCGTTTCACACACAAATGCACTCCAGTCCCCTCAAGGTCTTCAATTTCCTGTTAGTCACCCTCCAATGCCCGGTTGGGTGGCCCGCTGGCGGCTGGCTCGCGGGCGCGGGCCCTGGTCCCTGTCTCCCCCTTTTCTTCCACATTCTCATTTCTTTTGCACATGTAAATTAGACTTATGTAACATACCCCATCAGCATTCTCTCTCCTACTCTACCAGTAGCACGACTAACGTGCCCCTTTTTTTGCAGAAGACAGAAAGCACTCTTCTAAATGTAGAAGTATGCCACTAATCCTGTAGCACTGTTCGCGGACCCATTTGGTCATAAAGCGTGAGTGCCCAATGACCTAGCTTTTATTATTACCAGTTACATTCCTTTTGCCATCTCAATCTATAGTACCTTCATAGTTTTACTCTGCTATTTACGTAACTGTTAGCATATATAAAGCTTTCCTTGATCACTTATACAATAATCAAATGCTTTCATCTCTTTTCTCTAAACTACTTTTTAACCTTAAGCCACTCCACACTTAACTCCACAGTTTGGGGCTGCCCCCAAGACACCATCCGCGGAGATAACCTTATTGAGTTCCTTGCAGTCAATACTCTCTCAATTGTGAACATAGACAACAAACACACCTTTGAAAGGTTAAATAACAAGGGCCAAATCACGCATCGGGGGTTTCCAGACCAAACGCTGGGGAATTCGATTGCAGCCTAAAAATTAAGAGACTGGCAAGTAATGGATATCTACAATGCCTCGGATCACAAATACATACGTTTTGACTTCAACATAACACCCCTATTGACATCACAGAGACGTTTTAACACAACCCGAGGCAACTTCAAAAAGTTCACAAATAACATAAAATCTCAAAGTCCACTCCTAGCGCAACAACTAAGGTATGCTGTTAGGAAAATCAGAACATGTCCAAGAAATTATCCCTCATTTCTTAATTGGTCTCATCATTCTACACACCCTACATAAACTCATAGTTTAATATTTATTTAAAGTTTAATAGTTTCTGAAGTTGTTATCTGTTAAGTATATTTAAATTATATTTTCGTTCTTTTTATATTAAATTAAATGATATTTTATTCAGGAAAAACCTTCATAAAATATATCTTTGTTTTAGTAATTAAACCTTGCTTTGTATTTAAAGTTTGTTAAAACAAATATCATTTTTATTCAGACTTTTATAGAAATACATTTAAAGTTTAAGGAATAAACTTACTTATTGAATGAATCTAGTTTTGTTGTTTCTATCTTAAATGGAAATATTAATTTAATCTTTGATTTAAATTCATCTTTAGCTTTTCGTTTTTCTGTTTACAATACGTGACTTCATAGCTCCCGGTAATTTTCTCTTGATAGTATCACTCGATACGATTCATCCATTATGATCTACGTCATCATAGTTAGCTTGAACACCAAGAGATGGCGTTGTTATGATGTAATCACGGTAAATGTCAAGAGGCTAACGCTGGAACAATGTTTTGCATAATGCATCATTAAAGACGTTCTAGAGATTTCCGGATGATCGTAATTGAGCATGCGTGGAAGAGTGACCCAGGAAAGGTTGTGAGGTATATATATGATTGCGTTTGCAGTGAGCAAGGTCATCATCTTCTTCTTCATTTTCGCTTTTAAATTTCACCAGTTGCCGTTCGTCTCTGTTTTACTACCTTCATTCATTAAGAATGTAATCAGTGATAGTCTTAAACTTTTTGTGCTTTGTGGAAATGAAGGTTTTAGTGTCAATTAGTTTTTAACAAGTGTTATTCATAATTCATCTCAGGTGAAAGTAAATGTTAAGTTTTTAGTGAAAGTCGGCAGCAGTGTTTTGGTAAAAGAAGTAATGGAATGTTGTGATGATTTAATGTGAAAGCACGTGGATCCGTTTTTCTTTATGAACTTTGTGTGAACATTAAAGTCGAAGGCTTTTGGATTTTCTTCTTGTTAAGCGAATTATTTGCAAATTGAATTGATATGCTATAGTGATTTTGCTGCCATATATGTCTTTGAAGTAAAAGTTCCAGATGGCCAAAAATGTCGTTATCATTTTTGTCACGTCATGTTGTCTTTAGTAAATTGAATTCGATTTAAGTAATTGTTGAATGTGTGTCAAGTTTAAGCTTAATTTAAGTCTTAATTGTTTTGTAATTATGTTGTAATTAAGTGTTTAAAATAAACCTTTGGTTATTTAATATGTTATCTTTATTGTTTTAAACCACTACATATTTATTTAACTTAATTGAGTTTATCTTTATTTTATTTATCTGGGGTAATAAAAATCAGCCTTTACACTTCTGCCTTAAAAACACACAGCCTTAAATTCCTCATCCTCCTGGAAGGACTTGGCTTTGTCCTTTACGCCTTTGCTGATGATTTCAGCTTTGTTTTCTGGGACAGCCGGCGCAAGGACGTGGAGGAATATGGCAGCGCGAGCACTCCCCGAATTCTGCCGGCTACTTTCTGACCTCAACCTCCAGCTTTCATCACAAAAATCACATTCACTAACATTTGCTAAACCTAAAGACCTTAAGGGCAGACCCCCCGATCATTAAGGTCAACGGGGTCAGCGTCCATCATGTTTCACATCTAAAACTTCTAGGCCTTACACTAGATAAAAATCAAAGCTGGGTGGAACACACCAACACCCTCACAATCAAATTAGAAAAATTACACAACAACTCACGTAAACTTACGCCCAAATCCTGGGGTATAAAGCCAACAATGTTAAAAATCTGGTACCACACAATAGTAGAACGCATCATCTTTTACTGTGTGGGCGTCTGGGGTGAGCGTCCAACACAAATTGTGAAGGACAAGCTAACCTCGATGCAGCGGCTCTTTTTGCTGCTGATGGCACGGGGTTACAAAACAATCTCAACGGACGCACTCACAGTGATCACAGGTATTCCATCAATAACAATTACACTAGCCTATGAATACCAGAAAAACAGAATCACACATCTAGAACACGAGCCAACATGCACAGCACTATTTCCACATACCACACTACAGAGGAAAGTACCTAGCTGGAGAATTCACCCTGCAGATGAGACTTCACACCTTCAGGTCCACACAGCCAGGCATGGTTTCGAGCACAGCTTCTCGCCCTGCCGTCCAACCATCTACACTGATGGGTCGCGAACAGAGACCGGCGTGGGAGCAGCCTTCTGCACCATGGAAGGAGAGGTCGTGACCCATGAGTGGGCTTGCAGAATCGGAGATGACAATTCAGTATTTCAAGCGGAGTTGTTCGCGATTCTGCGAGCATTGAAATGGATAGCATCTTCCCCCACCCCATTCACACGACTCTACTCAGATAGCTTGTCTGGACTGCAAGCTATCCTCGCACACAGAACAAAACACCCCATAGTTCTTCAAATAAAAGAAGTCTTAAAAGTCCTTGCAAGACTCGTTGCCCTGCGTCATGTCAAGGCGCACATCGGAATTTCAGGTAACGAGCATGCGCAGAAGTTGGCAAAACAGGCAACTGAAAAACCAGTTGTGGAACACTCCCTTCCTGTCCCCACCTCATACATTTGTATGTCCCTCAAGGAAAAAATCCTTCCGGAGTGGCAGGCCTATTGGAATGCCTCGTCGAAAGGCAGGCATACCTTCAAACTTGTCCCCACTGTCTCGAGGAATCTCCTAAATCTATCCCCATCTACCACTGCATTCCTCACGGGACATGGTCCCTTTCCCTCGCACCTGAACTGTTAGGAATATCACATGCCTCCATAATGCTTGTTAGTCTTATTGACTCAAGCAACTCATTAAATTAAATACTTATTATAAAGTATTTCATAATACTATCAGTCATTAACATTCATGCACTCTTAACAATCTTCACATTTGACAATAAACATTAAAGTACCATCTTTATTAAATATAAAACACATCTCATAAATATATCTTACTTTTACTCACCTTTTGCACTTTAATATTTCAATGTTTTTAGCCATCCTTTATGAATAAATACGTTTTAATGAATCCAGTCTTAGAAACGTAAATACAGAAACTCAGACATGTTTTCTCACTTTGCAAGGAACAGCGACACATGGCATACATCGTAAATTCATCTGAATAGTGCCTTGGCTACTCACCAGATGGCGGCACACGTTCGATCCGATTGGAAGATCGGACATCGAATCAACAAAGACACGTGTATAAATTACGGTAGATTGTTCTGGAAGTGGGTGTTTCTGGAAGTTAATCGTTTTCTTTGCTAGTATATATAGGTGTTAGGTTGTTGTACCGGCATTGTGTTTGGATTCTATCGTGAGTCAAGACAACGACGATATTTTTAGTTATGTCGTTGTGGCTATATAATGTCTAAACTGTTCTAGGATTATTAGATAGTCGATGGCGTTCTTTTATAGTCAATAGTTACTTGATATGTGCAGCTTGGTGCAACGAGGTGAAATATAATGTGATGTGTCTAGTAAATTTACAAGTAGTATTGTCTATGTGCTTATCTGTGATACTGCTGCATTATACTTAAAGATGATGTGCTATTTGGAACTGATTGGACTATGTTTATTACGATGCTATTTGTCAAGTCTTGTGAGTATTCTTCCTGTGCTATAATAAACTATTAGTGCCTGAATAATTGTTGTCTTCAATTAAAGAACTTTATCATTATACATTATACATATTCATTACTCAACTTAATGAGACTATTCCTTAAACCAGCTAAGCTCCTATCTGCGTAATATGCTCTGCTTACTTCAATTACTTTAATAGCCATTATATTAAAATTACAGGGGTTATGGGCGGAAAAAGCTCATAAGATGGAGTATAATAATTGAAAAAGTTGAAAAATATGAAAAATTTTCAAAAGGTAAACAAAACGCTCCCGGTAATGAAAATAAGAGAGAGGGGGGGGGGGCAGTTTGCCTGATAAAATGTATAAATGAATGAAGTAAATATAATTGAAGATAGAAATATGGAAGAAGTAAATGTTGAAATGACAAAAAAATCATCAAAGAAGTTTTTTTTTTTTATATAAAATTGATTTTTAACTTAGAATTTTTAGCTTGAATTTGGACTGAAATTTTAACTTATACTTATTTTATTTTACAGTTTTTGAAAAAGATTTATTTATTATGCAAATGTGAAATTGAAAAATAGTAAGTTTTTACCTGTTTTTAACTATATACATCGTTTTTAATCTAAAGGTGAGGAGGTAGAAAAAAAAAATGGCCAGAATGGTAATAGAGAAATTAAATTCATCAAATTATAGAAACTGGTGTAATGACATAAAGTATACATTGTTGGATAAAAACCTTTGGCATATTATTGAAAATAAATTAGAGGCTCCTACTAAAGAAAAACCAACTGCTGAAGAGATCGAATCATTTAAAGCTAAATCAAACCAAGCATTATCCATCATATATTTGAATATTGATGTAGAATTTAAAAGGTTGATAGAGAATTGTAAAAATCCTGTAGAGGCATGGAACAAATTGAAATTAAATTACTGCCCTGATTCTCGTTCATGCCATATGAAAATATTTTCGGATCTGATGGAATGCAAGATTAAAACTAATGAAACGATAAATCTCTTCGCAGCCAGACTAGCCAGAATTTCGACAGACATTACACAAATTGATGATAGTTTCAACGAGTGTTATATAAATTTTCAATTGCTTCGTTTTCTACCTAGAAAATTTGATAACATAGTTCAGAATATTTTGCGATGGGGAAAGACAGAATTCAAATTCTATAAAATCATAGAGGAATTGGTGGCAGAAGAAACACGCCTAAATGTAAGTGATTTGGATTCAAATAAGGGTAATCTCCAGGCAAATCAAGTAAAATTTGGTGGAAAGAAAAATTTTGGAAAATTTAGAAAATGTTGGAAGTGCCATAAAATTGGTCATTTACAAAAGGACTGTTTGAGTAATTCTGATGGTATCAAACATGAAAGATCAGATTCTTCAAGGACTCGTTTCTCCTCCCCATTTTTTAAAAGAAATAATTCAAGAGGCAGATTTCGTCGTGGAACTTCATCTTACCAGTCCCGTTCTCCATCATGCCGTGCTAGGTCATCGTCTTATAAAACCTGTTCATCATCTAGTAATGCTCAAAGGTCTACTTATGGAGGAATTTCGCCATCTTCTTAGATGTCATGCTAGAAACTGTCGACTTGAGGAGGAAGGCTTCAACTCTTCTGAGGAGGTCAGATCTCGCAACCGGCCCAGATATCGAAGGGATCATCGAGAGTGGAATGTGTCGCCGAGATATTCAAAGAGTCCAGTCAATTATTATAAGTCTTCAAACATTTTTGTATCTAGTGTTAATATAAATTGTATAGATGTGGAGGCCAATTGGATTTTTGATTCTGGTGCCACACATCATTTCACTAATGATCGATCTGTTTTTATAAATTTTTGTCCTTTGACAGATCAAGAAATGACAGTTGCTGTCAAAGATATCTCCTTTCAGATTGAGGGCAGAGGCGATGTTAAATTACTGTTTGGCAAAAGCCATGTTATACTTAAAAACGTAATGTATTCAAGTAAATTACGTTGTAGCCTCATATCAGGTCCTCAGTGTTGGATAGGAATGGAGCAACTTTTATTGGCGAACATGGGAAGGTGACTGTCTCGAGAAGTGGGAAATTTTTATTTAATGCATATCTTAAAAGGGGGGTATATCAAGTTTTCAAGCTAGACAAGGAATTCAACCACACGCACAGACTACCAGCCACCACATCACAACAACGCCCATTGCCACAACACCTACAGTCAACACAACCAGAAAGAGCTCCAACATATCCAAGACACAGAGGCCAACGCCACCAAGATACCGCCAGTGATACACAAAACGGCCTCTTCCCACTACCTTCACCACATTGAGAGGACTGGTATAACTATTGGTCCCCCTTTCACCACCCATACTACCAAGAACAAAGGATGTCAAACTATTTTAGACTTTAGCTTTTTATAACTTAAATTACTTGTTTAATATCTTCTCCAGCCTCCTTCAAGTCACAGGTTGGTTGGTTGGTTGTATTGAGTTTAATGGCACAAGGTCCCTATGGGCACAAGCTGCGCCAAAGAAAAAATATATTAAAGAAAACACACAAAATTTAATGCAAACAAAGGCAAAAATTAAACAAAGCTTAATGAGAGAAATAGCTGGATGGGGTTACCCATCCAGATATAGTCACACAGTGTATAAACCAAAGATTCAAGTCACAGGAGGAACCCCTCCCCCCTGCCTTTCGGCCACCTCAAAATTCTACAGATTAATTTAAACCACTGCAGAGCAGCAAATGAAGCCCTTAAGGCACATATAATTGAAAATAAAATAGATTTAGCAATACTACAGGATGCATACTGCGGGCCGGATGGCGCTATTGAGGGTTTGCCATCTTCCAGTCAAAAGCCAATAGTGCATATCTAGCGATCTCAAACACAGCACTGCAATATGCACATCTCTACAGAGGCACACATTGTGCATTTGCCACAATCACTGCAAAGGAAGGCCAACTAATCATTGACTCAACCTATGCAGTGCCAAAAACAAATTTTGAGGATTCCCTCGAGGAGTGGAGCCACCCTGATCACACACTGGTAAATTCCAAAGCACTCCAAAAAATCAGACATTGGCGTGTCTCAGATGTTCACACTGCCTCGGATCACAAATACATAGAATTTGGCTTCAAAATTACACCACTCTATACAACACAGCATAAATTTAACACAACCGGATGCAACTTCAAAAAATTTACCCACATTATCAAAACACAAAAATTCACTCCTCACCAGTCAGATAAAGTACGTTAGAAACAAAGCACAACTTAACGCATTTACATCCACACTAATTCAAACCATGCAAACAGCAGCGCAAGCGTCCTTTAGACTCAAAACATGCGAAAAACACTTACATTTTCCTTCTGGACACCCGACCTCAAACGAAAAAAATCATCTCATGGCACTTCGTAAAAAACTTAAAGTTGAAATATCAGATTTTATGTTTGATCAATTTTAAGCGATCTTACTCCTAACAGCTTGTAGTTATTGTGTCACTTTCATGTTGCTCAAGCTGAATGGCATTAGCTTTTCTCACATCCTGAAGAAGTGCCAAAAAATGAAAGACCTTGTCTTATGAAACTCTTCCAAGCAATAAGATATATGTATGTATATATATATATATATATATATATATATATATATATATATATATATATATATATATATATATATATACAGTAGAGGACCTATTATCCGGAATTCCAAAATCCGGAAGGAAACAAAATCCGGAAAAGAAAAATAATCAAAAATTTTCAAAATTTGTAGATTATACTAAAATTTTGTAATTTCTGAAATTTTTCAAAAAATTTACAGATTTTTATTTTTCTATTTATTTTTTTCTACAGTCCATTGTTTCAATGTGCAACCACTAAAATATGGTATTTAAATTTCGTGCGACACCCCTCCCCCCCCCAAAAAAAAGGGTTTTTTTTGTCAAAATTTTAGATTAAAATTAATTTATGTTACGATTCGTTTAAAAAAAATCGTTAGATATTTCGCACCCTCCCCTTCACGCCGAAAGAATATTATGGCTACATAATTGTGTTTATATAAATACACATATGATAGGAGAGTCCCTGTTTATTTTCTTGTATCCTCCCTCAACTTCTCAGCCATTCCAGAACGGTCTATCTGCTCACGGTTTCTAAATTTTTCTGACAGATTTCGCAAAAACGGTTAAAAATCGTCGTGTAAAAAGTTTTTCTGCATAGTCAACAAAACCAGAACTCTTAACGTTCAAGAACTTTCAAGAAAACGTTAAGGAAATTAAAGCAAACAAAATTGACTGATTTGTTTAAAAAGTAAGATGTATTAAAAATATTGATCATTTTTAATGTAAATTATGTTATTAAAAAAAGCGTAAAAATTGTTGATTAAATAATACAAGTTGGCCGATTTTGTTTTGTTGTTTATTCATTGTTACCATTGACTAGTGCAAGAATTTGTTTGATTAAAAGAAAAAACAACAAGTAAATTTTTATTCATATCTTACATATGATTGTTCCAATTTTGATATTTTTATGTTTTTGAAAAATACCGGTGGAATTTCGGTAAAGGGGGGGGGGGGCGAAATTATTTAGAGGAAATGAGAGTTTTTAAAAATAATCTATCAAATTTTTTTTATGTAAATTATATAGCTGTAAAGAAAAAAAAAGGGTAGAGCTTGTAGATAGAATATTACACATTTTATTATTTTATTTATTCAATGTTATTATTGAATAATGCAGGAATTTTCGTTTACACAATATAAAAACATTCATAACTTAAGTCTTATTAACATTCTACATGGGATTGCTTTAATTTTGTTATTTTTATGTTTTTTAAAAATTCCGGAATTTTTTTTTTTTTTTTTTGGGGGGGGGGTCCGATTTTCGGAAGGACCCGAAATCCGGAAAGCCCTCGGTCCCGAGGGTTCCGGATAATAGGTCCTCTACTGTATATATATATATATACATTTTTTGTTAGTTTTAACTATTTTATTCTTAGCTAACTACAGTGTGCTTATAATGAAACTGAAAGGAGACTAAAAATTATTTGTTGATACATCTTTATTAATAAATTTAGATGCATCATTGTTAGTGAGATGCTAATGGTACATACAATATTTAGATACAGTCAGAAACAATTTATATAATGAATTTTTTAAAAAAAAGGTCTTTTTTTAATTATATTTCAAGTACAAAAGAACAAGGGTGCCAAATTGCATTTTAAACGGTTAAGATTTGGCCAGATTTGTTTTACATGGGTTCTGTTGTATTAAATATGCATATCTGGTATAGGAGTGAAAATATGTGTTCAGGAAATGTGGCATAGTTACGTTATTAAAAATTTTTTTTAAATATTTTCATTATTATTTTTTTTACAATTATTGTACATCAGAAAATCTTTGTCAAATTCAAAAATGAAATCTGATAATTTAGGGTGCAGATTCCATAGATTTTATTAATATATTTTTTCATAGGCGATATCATTTTTAAAAAGACACCGAATAAACATTTAAAACATGGATCTTCAACCTATGCTTATTTTAGTGGTCCACTGCATCGTTTCAAACATAACAATAAATAAAAAATCCATGCAATTGAATCTTTTTCAATAAAACAAATGATACATCACAGAACAAAGGTAACATGATTACCATTTTGTTTTTAAATATTTGTCATGATGCAGGGCAACCTCTTTTCTAAATATAAGTTATTTGAGAAGGTAATTTTATAATGAATGAAATTTTGTATTTTGATATGTGTGTACTGTCCCTTGTAAAAAAAAAAAAAAAAGTATTTAAAAGATTGATTTGAATAGATTTCTCAATGGAAGTGCCATCATTTACAGTTTAAGAGATAATCACCATAATCTCTATATTGAATTTCTTAGTATAATCAAAGGTTGACGCTATGAAGATTTAAGAAAAGTGCATAAATCAGGCTGCTTTGATCTAAAAGTCAAATAAAATGTCAACAGTAGGTTGCTAGCATTCACAGAATGAAAGTTTGTTGAATTTTTAAATTTGGATGATCCTTTTTTTCAAAAATTCTATTCATAATCAGAAAGTAGATATAATTCCCAGTTGAATGGCACCTCTGTGAAATTTATTGATAAAATAGAATGGAGTGGTGTCCTCCCTCCTCCTTCACACACACAATTGTGTCCCTGTAAATAAGTGTGATATACGTTATTTTATAATATTTTTATTTTGTACATAATACTGTATTCTGTTTTAATACATGTTTTTAGCGTCCTGAAATCTTTTGACTGATGATTCTTCTGCAGAAAAAAATGCTTTAAGTTCAGTTTGGCCTAACAGCTTGTAGTTATTGTGTCACTTTCATGTTGCTCAAGCTGAATGGCATTAGCTTTTCTCACATCCTGGAGAGGTGCCAAAAAATGAAAGACCTCGTCTTATGAAACTCTAACAAGCAATAAGATGTATGTATGTATATATATATATATATATATATATATATATATATATACATACATTTTTTTCCGTTAGTTTTAACTATTTTATTCTTAGCTAACTACAGTGGAAGCTGCTTATAATGAAACTGAAAGGAGACTAAAAATTATTTGTTGATACATCTTTATTAATAAATTTAGATGCATCATTGTTAGTGAGATGCTAATCGTACATACAATATTTAGATACAATCAGAAACAATTTATATAATGAATTTTTTTAAAAAAAGGTATTTTTTGTATTATATTTTAAGTACAAAAGAAAAAAGGTTCCAAATTGCATTTTAAAAGGTTAAGATTTGGCCAGATTTGCTTTACATGGGTTCTGTTGTATTAAATATGCATATCTGGTATAGGAGTGAGGAAATGTGGCACACTTACGTTATTAAAAAATTTGTTAAATATTTTCATTATTATTATTATTTTTTTTTTTTTTTACAAATATTGTACATCAGAAAATCTTTGTCAAATTCAAAAATGAAATCTGATAATTTAGGGTGCAGATTCCATAGATTTTATTAATATATTTTTTCATAGGCGATATCAGTTTTAAAAAGACACCCAATGAACATTTAAAATATGGATCTTCAACCTATGCTTATTTTAGTAGTCCACTGCATCGTTTCAAACATAACAATAAATAAAAAAATCCATGAAATTGAATCTTTTTCAATAAAACAAATGATACATCACACAACAAAGGTAACATGATTACCATTTTGTTTTTAAATATTTGTCATGATGCAGGGCAACCTCTTTTCTAAATATAAGTTATTTGAAAAGGTAATTTTATAATGAATTAAATTTTGTATTTTGATATGTGTGTACTGTCCCTTGTAAAAAAAAAGAAAAAAAATGTATTTAAAAGATTGATTTGAATAGTTTTCTCAATGGAAGTGCCATCATTTACAGTTCAAGAGATAATAACCATAATCTCTATTTTGAATTTCTTAGTATAATTAAAGGTTCATTCATATTCGATTTTTTTTTTTTTTTTTTTTTTATGAAATAAGAGATTTAATGCCTAAAGGAGGCGACTCGGCTTGGCGAACCATGCCGTCGAGTGTTACAGCCTCCCCCGATATGAAATAAGATATTTTCTATTTGATAAATTTTAAGTGATCTTATGATGATTTATTATATTTTTTAGGTGAGGTATGCAAAAACAGATGAAATGTTAACAGCTACTGTACAGAATATTCTAAAAGAAAAAGGACAGTATCCAAAATTTGTGAGTAGATTTGAAAAATTTTATCAGAGAAATGATGAGTGAACCCTGCACAGCCGACAACAACTGCTTACTAGACAAAGCAATACCAACAATTTTGCTGAGGCAAAAGTATGAATTTTAAAAGACATTGTTCTTTGCAGAACAAAAGCGATTAATGTGGTAGTGCTTGCAGACTTCTGCATTTCCATGTGGGAACCTTATTTAATAAGGAAACTGCTAAGCTATGCTCACTCACATGAAGGAAAAGTCCAATTAATGTATGACCACTTTTTAAGGAAAACAGCAGGCTTCATTCCTGAAAATATTAAAATGAAGGGTTGTTTTCAGTTGCCAGCAACTCTCAGAATACTCATATTGTAAATGCTGATATGTCCATGCCCTTCTCCAATATCAGGAGCTTTTTGTAAGCATCAATTTTTTTCTTATGAAAGAAAAAATATACCCTTCCTTAATGCCTCACCTATGTCAGCATTAGAAAGACATGAGTTGGCTGTTTTAGTTCTGGAGGGGGGGGATGTCCACAACATGCCATCTATGATGATTTCATAGAAGATAAAACATCATTTTGTGAGGTTAACCAACAGAACACTGTTATAAATGTTGTAATTCCTGATACTTACTCTGATCCACATACATAAAACATCCCAGAAATTTGCTAACAAAGAAAAAAGAAAAAAAAAAAAAAAAGAAATAGCAAGAGTTAATAGTTTTAGATAAAGACATTAATATAAATACTGCTAACAAGTTTAAGAACTTTGAAGAAAATCCAGAATGTTGATGATTTTGACAGAATTTTCTTTTTCATGTCCACAACACAAAAGATTTAAAAGTGCAATCTACGTCAATAGCTAGACGTCGTCCTGGTTTGACCAAATCAACTAAAAGAATTCTTGCAGGACAACCTCCTCTTAAAGTAAAGCAAACAAACCCTAAAAGAAATTTATCTAAAAATATTTTAAAAAATCAACCAAATGCTAAGTCCCACAAAATGAATTAAATACAGATATTTTTTATGTGTTTACGTCAACCATCTGTTGTCTGTAGATCCAGCAAATTATGGCAAAAATTTAACAAAAAAGGTAATCCACGTTTAAGCAAGAGACAGAAAAGGGGGATTCTTCAACTTGCATCGAAAGCTGGTCACAGTTCAAAGCAGATTTGTGCAGATCTATCCCTGCCTGTTACTTTTAGAAGAGTTAGGCAAATTTTATATTCTTCACAGAGATGGAAATGGTCAAAAATGGGCGTCACAAGCAGATGCGTTTGCAGTATTGGGAGAAGTACATGGCAATGGGTGACAATTGGAAGAAAGTCATTTTCTCTGTCGAAAAAAGATTTAATTTGGATGGCCCAGATGGTTTGAGGTATTATTGGAGAGATCTCCGAAAAGAACCGAAATCTACATTCAGCAGAAATTTTGGTGGCAGAAGTTTGATGATTTGGGCAGCGATTGCTTCTGATGGCAAAAGTGAAATTGTATTTTAAAACGGTTGCCAGAACTCTTTTGATTATAATTTAGTTTTAGAAAATTCACTTCTTCCATTTAGATGGCAATATTATGGATGGTTTAGATTATATCTTCATGCAAGATAATGCAAGTATTCACATTTCAAATACAATGAAAGATTGGTTTGATCATCCACCTATTAGTCCTGATCTGAACCCCATCGAAAACGTTTGGGGACAGCTTGTTCCAATGGTTTATGCAAATGGGATGCAGTACACATCACTTGTAGATTTGAAAGCTTCAATCTGTCAAAACTGAAAACTAATTGATCAGAAATACATCCAAAATCTTGTTTTATCAATGCCATCTAGAATAAAAGAAACTCTAATTTATAAAGGCGGCTTTACTAATTATTAATTTCAATTAAATGTGACATTTCATAAATCGATTTCCATATTTTTATGTTACTAAAATCTAATTTTTGATGTTATGTCTTAGTTTATTAATTTGTATGAAATTTTATTTTTTTAAATTATTTGTTGTACATAGCATGTATAATGTATGAAAATTCATTCATTTTACTTTGATATTATTAATGTTCTGATTAAAAAACAGTGTTTTCATAATTCAATTTCCACCAGTGTATCTTAGATTACTTTAAACTGAAATCCTACTTTTGGTAAGTTTAGATGCGTGTTATAATACAAAGATTTTTAGCTAACTTGAGCAAAGATATTTTACGTAACAAACAGTTTAAATAGTGAAAGAAAAAATAGTGGCTGGGGAAAGGATTTCTATGCTATATAAATGAAAAAGGGTGTATAATTTGATATAAGATGGAAATTGTGTATAAGAAATTCTATACATATTATTCGATAACAAAATTGATTTCCTTGAAACATCTCACGTAACAATAACTATTTTTCGTTTCACACGCTTTGTATAATAAAGCTACTTTTAGCAGATATTTATATATATATATAACTACCTTAGATTTTTAAATCATGCTCAGATCTTCACTCTCCGTTCAACTCTTGAAATAATTTTTAATTTCAGTCTATCATTTTTTAATTGTTTTTATTAAAAGGATGCACATTAACAGAATAATGGGAGTCTTGGATCTTGACGGCTTCTTTGTAAACAAATGTTTTGTGGCACGAGAAGCGGCATTTTGTGCTATAGACAATAAGGATCATAGAAATCTACGCTTCAAATTGGATACGGTTGGTTGGTTGGTTGGTTGTATAAGGTTTAATGGCACAAGGTCCCATTGGGGACAAGCTGCGCCAAAGTAAAACTTAAGAAAAAACTAATAATTTAAGAGATTCACAACAAAACAAAAAAGAATAAAGCATAATGAGCAAAACATCTGGATGGGGTCACCCATCCAGATATAGTCAATGTTTAAAACAAATATTATGACTTCTTAAAAAAGTAAAGTATAAAAGTAATATACTAAGAAATACTATCTGGAGAAATATATCTGGATGGGATATCCCATCCAGATGTCAAGTTAAACAAGTATACATTAACATTGTTACAGCTAAAACATAAAATGTATAAAAACTATATTTCAAAATAAAAACCAGAATGTTTTAAAAAATGAAAGAGTGCCCCATGAGGTGTTTCCCCAATGAGGTTTGTCAAGATTGGTGATGATGAGTTAAAATAAATTCTGTACAAGTGCCGGAGGCCCGGACAGTCAGTTAAAAAATGATAAGTGGTCAAACAATCAAAATGACAGTGTGGACACATGGGTGTGCCCTCCCGAAGTAAAAGATGTTTATGAGTGATCCTTGAATGTCCAATTCTCAGACGAGTCAAAAGAACATGTTTTTCTTGGATAAATCGGAGGCCAGGTAATGATTAAAGGTTTGATATCGTGCAGCTTATTATTGTATTCTAAATCCCAACTTCCTTGCCATTTATTATGAATAAAATGTTTTATAAATAGTTTAACGTCTGAGAATGGAATTTTATATCGTAACGGATCTAAAGCACGTTTTGCCGCCTCATCTGCTTTTTCATTTCCAGGTATACCCATGTGTCCAGGTACCCAACAAAATAAAATATTATATCTACGTCTAGTCAATTTATTATAAAAATCGAGGATGGCTGAGACATAAGGATGCTTTTTAAAAGATTTCATTGCATCAATAGAACTATTTGAGTCAGTATATATGATGAAGGATGTGTTATGATGATGAGAAATGTGCAACATGGCTCTCTCTATTGCAATCAACTCAGCCGTAAAGATAGAAATTGAATCATGAAGCCGATAACTCAGACTACTGTTATCAATAAAAACACCGCAACCAACAATATCCCCACTCTTGGAACCATCTGTATAAACATCAGTGTAGTTATTAAATTTTGCACGATGTGCAGCAAATAATTGTTGGAAAACAGCAGGGGCCAAGTTGTTTTTGTTATATCCTTTGAAAGGATGGAGAGATGTAATCTTAGGAGGACTCCAGGAGGGAACACATGTGATGGACATGGACTTACCTCAATATTAATCAAAGGGCCATTATTAATAATGTTTCTGATTCTGACTCCAAAAGATGGGATGCAAGAGGGTCGATGCTGATAAAGAATATCATTGTCGGTATTTAAAATATATGTGTGAAGAGGATGGCCAGGATGAGAAAGGACACGGTAATATAATTCTAATGAAAGTTTCTCACGAGTCTGGTGTAATGCTGGTTCATTACAGTCAACATAAAGGCTTAAAATTGGAGATGTACGAAATGCACCAGAGCAGACACACAGTGCACTATGGTGCACAGTGTCAAGTTTTTTAAGAACGGTTGGTTGGTTGGTTGTATAGGGTTTTATGGCGCAAGGTCCCATTGGGGACAAGCTGCGCCAAAGAATGAACTAAAAAAATCACAAAAGTAACATTAACAAAATCTAAAAAAGAAACAAAGTTTAATGAAACAATTATCTGGATGGGGCACCCATCCAGATACAGTCATACAGTGTATAAAACAAATATAAAGTCTTTAAAAAAAAAGTAAAGTACAAAAAATACTACATTAAGAAATGTTATCTGGATGGGGTTACTCCATCAAGATGTCAAGTTAAACAAGTATAAACTAGCAATGGTATATATAAAACATGATGGGTAAATAAAAACTATATCTCAAAATAAAAGCCAGTTTGTTTTAAAAAATGAAAGAGTGCCCCATGAGGAGTTTCCCCAATGAGGTTTGTCAAGATTGGTGATGATGAATTAAAATAAATTCTGTACAAGTGCCGGAGACCCGGACAGTCAGTTAAAATATGATAAATAGTCAAGGTATCAAAATTGCATCCTCCCGTAGTAAGAGATGTTTATGAGTCATCCTTGCATGTCCAATTCTCAGACGAGTCAGAAGAACATCTGTTTTCCTTGGATAACTTGGAAGCCAGGTCATGATTATAGGTTTGATATGGTGCAGTTTATTATTGTGTTCTAAATCCCAACTTTCTTGCCATTTATTATGAATGAAATGTTTTATAAGGAGTTTAATGTCTGAGAATGGAATTTTATGGTGTAATGGATTAAGAGCAAGTTTTGCCGCCTCATCTGCTTTTTCATTGCCAGGAATACCCATGTGTCCAGGTACCCAACAAAATAAAATATTATATCCACGTCTAGTCAATTTATTATAAAATTCAAGGATGGCTGATACATAAGGATGTTTTTTAAAAGATTTCATTGCATCAATAGAACTATTTGAGTCAGTATATATGATGAAGGATGTGTTATGATGATGAGATATGTGCGACATGGCTCTCTCTATTGCAATCAACTCCGCCGTAAAGATGGAAATAGAAGCATGAAGCCGATAACTCAAACTACTTTTATCAATAAAAACACCGCAACCAACAATATCCCCGCTCTTGGAACCATCTGTATAAACATCAGTGTAGTTATTAAATTTCGCACGATGAGCAGCAAATAATTGTTGGAAAACAGCAGGTGCCAAGTTGTTTTTGTTATAACCTTTGAAAGGATGGAGAGATGTAATCTTAGGAGGACTCCATGGAGGGAACATATGTGAGGGACATGGACTCACCTCAATATTAATCAAAGGGCTATTATTAATAATGTTTCTGATTCTGACTCCAAAAGATGGGATGCAAGATGGTCGATGCTGATAAAGAATATCATTGTCGGTATTTAAAATATATGTGTGAAGAGGATGGCCAGGATGAGAAAGGACACGGTAATATAATTCTAATGAAAGTTTCTCACGAGTATGGTGTAATGCTGGTTCATTACAGTCAACATAAAGACTTAAAATTGGAGACATACGAAATGCACCAGAGCAGACACGGAGTGCACTGTGGTGCACAGTGTCAAGTTTTTTAAGAATGGATTTACTCGCGGAACCGTAAACCTGGCAGGCATAGTCAATTTTAGTACGGATCACAGCTCTATAGATTTTTAGGAGAGAAGTGCGGTCAGCTCCCCAAGAAGTATTTGAGAGTTCTTTAAGTTAAGGGATTTTTCGCATTTTGTCCGTAACTGTAAAATATGTGGTGAGAAAGAAAGTCTATTGTCAAAATGCATGCCAAGATACCGAACTTTGTCCACAACAGGAATTTGAGATGAACTGATAAAGATTTCAGGATCTGGATGCAGACCCCTTCGTCTACAGAAATGCACACAAGAAGTTTTGTCATGAGAAATTATAAAGCCATTTTTGTTAGTCCAGCTAAGAATACTTTTAATTGCAATTTGCAGTTGTCTCTCAATAAAACGTATATCCTGTCCCATACACATAATATGGAAGTCATCAACATAAAGATCTCCCTTCACAGAAGGAGGAAGTTGTTTGATGATGTCATTTATTTTAATAGCAAAGAGGGTGACACTCAGGACACTGCCCTGAGGTACACCCTCTTCTTGTACATAAAAACTAGACAGAGTTCCCCCAATTCGGACTTGAAATAGTCGAATGGCAAGAAAGTTTTTAATAAAAATTGGATGGTTCCCACGAAAGTCCAGGTTAAAAAGATCGCGCAGGATACCATATCGCCAAGTCTTATCATATGCTTTCATCATGTCGAAAAACACAGAGACCAGATGATTGCGTTTTAAAATAGCGGTGCGTATGTGAGTTTCTAAAAAAATGAGGTTATCAATAGTGGACCTACCACGTCTGAATCCGCTTTGAAAGGCTGCAAGGCACCTGTTAGATTCTAAAACATGCACCAGGCGACAATTGACCATTTTTTCCAGAAGCTTGCAAAGACTGCTAGAGAGTGCGATAGGTCTGTAATTATTTGGGTTACTAGAATCCTTTCCTGGCTTGGGAAAAGGAATAATAATAGCTTTATGCCAGGCGTCAGGGAAAATGTGATCTGTCCAAATACTATTATAGAAAACGAGAAGATTATTAAGAGAGGATATGCTTAGATGTTTCAGCATGATATAAGTGACCCCATCATGACCTGGAGCAGATAAACAACTTTGTTCCAAACATTTTTAAGAGCTCTGATATAGTAAAAGGTCGATTGTATGTATCAGAGTGACAGGAATTAAAATTGATTCTGGTAGTTTCCATTTGTCTTTTGTAGGATAAAAAGGTTCTGGATATGAGTCAGAGCTAGAAATAGATGCAAGAGTACTTGCTATAGTTTCAGCTATGTTTTTAGGGGATGCTATTGTTTGACCATTGTGTTTTAATATTGAAATGTGACTTTCAAAATACAGGCCCATAGAATTTTTCACTCTTTTCCAGAGATCTCTACTTGAAGTATTAGAATTTATGCTAGAAACATATTTTATCCAGGAATCACGTTGGCTTTTACGTCGCACTCTTCTAGCCTCAGCCGTTGCTTTTTTAAATGCAATATAGTTCGCATTGTTGGGATACCTCCGGAAGATGCCCCACGCCTTCTGTTGATTTTTTTTTGCTTTTTGGCAGTCACTATTCCACCAAGGTTTTCTATGTCTTTGTGTGCAAGATGTTTTTGGAATACTAATGTCTGCAGCATTGATAATACACTGAGTGATATTATCAAGCGCATCGTCAATATCACCATCTATCATATCATTTGAAATTTTAGCAAGATCTGTAAAAGCTCGCCAATTGGCTTTGTCATAGATATAGCGTTTAAAGTAGTTATTAGAATCCCTAATAGGAGTAGTCTGCGAAATAAACGTTGGAAAATGATCACTGCCGTGCAAGTCATTTGAAACCCAGAAATTCCAATAAGGATATAATGATGGAGAGCAGATTGTAAGATCTATTGCATGAAAGGTATGTGTTGGCTCATGAAAGTAGGTATGATCTCCATTATTGAGCAAGCATAGGCCATTGTCAGAAATAAATTTTTCTATTATATCACCACGTTGATTAGAGTCACGGTTGCCCCACATTTGACTGTGTGCATTAAAATCTCCAACAATGATATAGGGAGTAGGGAGTTGGAGAAGGAGATTATCAAGATGTGCTGACTGAATAGTTTGGTTTGGAGGTAGATAAATGGTACATATTGTTATGAGTCTTTTTATAAATACCCGGATTGCAACAGTTTGTAGATTTGTATTTAAAGTGATATGTGTGTGTGGTAAACTGCGAGAAACGAAAAGAGCCACACCACCAGTGGCCCTATCATTCCCTGTAAAATCTTTTCTATAGGTCTCGTAGCAGCGTAATTTGGCTTTGTCACTGGGTTTTAAATGTGTTTCCTGTAAGGCTAAACATAGAGGTTGGTGGTCATGGAGAATACCACGGATTTCATCATATTTGTTACGATAGCCACGGCAGTTCCAAGAAATTATATTAGTCATTATTTTATTTTTTAATTATTAATTAGATGGAAACATCAACACCATTTTCATCTGTTTCAGATGACGTGGACATTCCTTCCTCATCAGAAGGAGTTGGGTGAAGATCAATTTCGAGATCTTCATATATTAATTTTCCTGTTTTAGTTGGTGTGGGATTTGTTGGTGTTTTATCATTAGACAGTCTTTTATCTGGTGGAGTGATTTTTGCTAAGCTTTTTCTCCTTTTTTTTAGGCTGTTGCGAGTGGACTTTACAGATAATTTATTAATTTCATCTTCTGAATGGTGAATATTTGCAGATTGTGAGTTTTTGTTGCAAGAGATGTAGGAGTTAATTTTCTGAGAATTGTCATTTTGTTTAGTTTTTGATGCATCTTTTTCTCCTTTATTTTTACTATTATTTGTTGCTAGAGATATAGACTGAGAGTTACTATTAACCAGCAAGGATTTCGTTGTAGAAGTATCTTTTTGATTTACAATGTTTTCCTGAACAGTTGTTTCGGTTTGAATGGCAATTGATTGATATTTTTTAATACCAGTTAATGCAGCAGAGTAAGTTATACCTGTGTTTGGTGTGCGAGACTTGACTATTTTCCTTGCTTCTGGGTATGAGATGTTCTGTTTAGTGCGCACTGTTTGGATTTCTTTCTCAACTTTCCAGATTTCACATGATTTATAGTATGAGGGATGATCTTTTTCACAGTTTACACAATGAGGAGAAGCTGTGCAGCTTTCACTTTCATGACCTTTTACTCCACATCGAGCACATGTTAGGGTTCCTCGGCAACTATTTTTGGAGTGACCAAATTTTTGGCATTTGAAACAGCGTAATGGGTTTGGTATGTATGGTCGAATTGGGCAGCTTAAGTATCCGGCTTTTATGTTGGTAGGTAAGTTAGGTATATCAAATGTAAGTATTAAATGTTTTGTTGGGATGATTTTACTATCTCTTTTAATTGTTATTCTTCGAACTTCTGTAACATGCTGTTCTTTAAGATTTTCAAGTATTTCTGATTCTGAGACAAATGTGAGGTCTTGTTCTGAGATGACACCACGTGAGCTATTTAAGTAATTATGAGCAGATACAGTAACTGGTATATTTCCAAAGAATTTACATTTCATTATATTTTCAGCTTGAGTTGAATTTTTAACTTCAATAAGCAAGTCACCAGATCTTAGTTTTTTAATAGTCTTTGGTTCACCAACAAGTCCTTGTATAGCTTTTTGTATTAGGAAAGGTGATTTCAGGGCAAAATTGCCTTCAACACATTTTACAATAAAGAAGCGTGCATTTCTATATGACAAATCTAAGTGGCTACAAGCTTTGATTGCATCAGAGGATGCACCTTTATTTTCCATATTGGAAGAAATATTTTCCTCGACTATATTAGCCCAGGATGTATTTGGTTGTGGGGCCTCCACATCGCATGTCTTATTTCCTTTAGTTGTATCCATAGTTTAGATTTTTTTTTTTAACGCCAGGCGTCGGGCCTGGTCACCGACCCTTCTTCTTAACCTTACTTCTGGGCGCAGGTTTCAAAAGGGTGAAAACTATCAACAAACCTCCACGTTTTTCGAACATTGGATTAAACTCGATAGCACTTCCTAATATCTAGTTCTTTCACATTGGAATCAGGTAGTCAGTAGGTAAGCCTTTACAGCTCTGTCCAACCCACAACCCCTTTCACCGAAAGGCACCAGTCTCCCGGTGTTGGTCCTAACAGCCACCATACAATGTATGGCGTCCTCCGATCACGGAACCGGAATTCGGAAAATGCCCTGCACTCTGGGACTCAAGATCAGCCTAAAAAGGTAGAACCAAGTCGAAGAGATTAAAAAACCTCAGCACCCAGAGTGTCTCACGTGAAAATAAAAAAATCCACTATTGTATGTGAGAGAAAACTTAGAAACAAGGTGTATTTTTTGTCTTTTTCACTCTTTTTAAATTTTTTTTTTCTTTTTTTTTTTTTTAAACTCAAGAACAAAAACAATGTTAGTGGAACAAAGTGAACAAAAAAGTTAGTAAAACAATCAAACATGAACAAGAACAAAGAGGTATAACAAACTGAAAAGAGAAGATTAAAAAGTGTGAAACAAAGAAAAAAGGATAGACAACTAAACAGAGAAGAAGGCAGGAAGGGAGAAAGATCGCTCAGGAATCCGCAAATTGGATACGGATTTATACTCTATAGCTTCAAAACAAGAAATATCCACAATTAGAGAAGTTACCAGACGAGTGCACGGATTACCGTTCTTCCCTCTTCCAAATGAGGAAACAGTACCACTTTCAAACCTTGACGATTTTATCCGTCAATGTTATTAAGATAATAAGATGGAAAGTAGAAATATCATGGGGTTCAAAGGTGGTAATCTGGAACGCGATATATTAAACCGATTAAAGATACTTCATTATAATATCGAGAACTATGGGTGTCCAAAATTTTGTATATTGATAAAGGGCACTCGATACCCTCAATGTTACTCGCGTCCATCACATACAAACATGAAAATGAGACTGCATTGTCCCCTGGTTGAAACGTTCTATTTTGTGCAATATTTGCAAAGTTTTATGGATCCTAATATTTTACAATTGATGCTGAATTATTAAAATATCATAAATTTGATTTTTAATATCACTTTATCTTATCATTACACTTTTTTTTAAAAATAATAATCTATATATATATTTCTCTTACGTGGCGCGAAAATAAGGCTTAATTTGAAACTTGGCATTTGGAAACAATCGTAGTGTCTAGAGCGACGATTTTGAGTGGTTCATTTTACGTTCACATGATCCATTTAGCAAAACAAAATTTCAGAGCAGAATCTGTGTTTAAACACAGCATGATCAAACAAACTATGATCTTTCGTCGATGTATCTGTTTTCAGCGATGCATGTCATTGGTTCGCTTTACGGTCACGTGATGCATTCAGCAAATCAGCTTTTTGATCAAGAAAGCAGATTTACACAGAGTAGAAAATGTGTTTACATCTGAGAGAGATTTTTTTTTTCTATTTAAACGAACTTTAGACGATTATTGTTGGTTTCAATAGACCTATATCTTATTATCACATAGTGTTTTTTTTAATTAATTTAAGCCATATTATAGGCGCAATGAGTTTTAAATTAATTGTGTTTCCAAAGTGTTTTTTTTTCATAATGTTAAGATGATTTATGCCCATTGGTAGCACAATCTAAATGAATTTTTAATTGTGTTTTCAACGAATCTTTCAATTACTTTTTTATACATCAAAGGAATTTTTGAATTTCATATGTAAAAATGATCTATGATGGTACTCATTCTGGCTAGAGTTTATGCAAATAGTGGCGAGCGAGCGAAGTGAGCTGGGATCGCGTAGATGTCCCAATGTGAATTGCATTAGAATTCACAGGGGGTTGAGGTGCGTTAGCGAGCAGGGGGCCGATAATCCTAGTATTTGTATATTTATATTGCCATTATATTAATCATTGCAGTTTTTTTTTTTTTAAGTTATTCTTTTTTTCCACAAAATAGACTTTTCTTTTCGGAGCGAAAAATCATTACTATCAACCTGATTGAGCAGTCCAGGAGTCGGGAAAATTGGAACACAGCTTCCCCTTATTAGCCGAAGATGAAGCCAGAACCTATAGCATTGAATACCGGAGAACTCCCTAATTGACTATGCCTTTGGAGATTCCCACAAATGTACCGAAAAAATGCTTAGAGGAATCGACAACAAAGCTCCTACAGTGACGCAAGCAGAGAATTCACGCTAAAGAGACGTTAACTGATGGACAGTGAGCTCAACATCCAGTGCATCTTAATTATTGCTCCCTCCAGAAAGAGTGCCTCATAACCAACATTAAAATCTGGTTTTGTGAGACCCATCCTATTTTTATTTTCTTGTCTTGATGACTAAATTGTATATATATATATTTTTATTATTATTATCAATATACCAAATATAATAAGAAAAAAGGAAATCTTTGTGCATAAAATTATCAATTACTTTTTCGGTAAAATAAATTAATGAGAAAAATTGTTTGTTTTTTTTGTCTTTGTGACGAAACATACCCCGGATAAATTTTGTATGAGTAGATTTACATATCTAATGTTTAATCTCACAAAAATACAATACGATGTGTTGTTTTTCTGTTAATGCAAAAAATGAAGTTTTGTTAATCTGTATATATTTCATAAAGAATGCATTTTATTAAAATATTTTTCATCGTATATCTATATCTTTTTTTATTCACTGCATTGACTTTCTATTCTATTACTTCTTGCAAAAAAAATAATCCTACAGGTGTTAAACAATATTTCGAACCGAGGAATTACCTCTATAAATTAGCTGTTTTCACAACCACGCAGCAAGTAATACCTTTATTTTTAATATGTCCACTATGCCTCATGTATAGGTATTTTCGGGTCGTTTTCGGTCCAACATACCTATTGTGTTACTGGTGCCTTGTTTTTAATCAGGTATCTGTGGGATTATCTGTAATTTTCGTTTTTTTTTTCTTCTCTTAAATGTTACTTTTTTTGTATTTATTTTTTCCTCATTTGCAAAAATAAATAATTAAAATAAAATTTTAAATAATAATAAGTAGAAGAGATTAAGAAAAAAAATTAAATAAGATAAATTAAATATATTTAGATATTTAACATTGAATAAAGAAAATAAATTAGTATAATTATAGGTTACATAACAGTGTTTTTAACATTAGAAATAATAATTTTGAGTTCGAGAGAAAGGCTTTGCGTATTTATGTATTATTTCAATGTGTATGTGATAAAATGTTATATAACGAAGTAAATTACTTCAATTTTGCAAAAGTATACCAAAAGTTATAATAAAAAATTTTTTGAGAAGCTACAATTGTGATTTAAAAATTACATGGTCTTATTTCAATAATCATTTACTGGTATTTCATTTACAAATTTTTATTTTCTTTCGTTGATGTTTTGCTTTGTGAATATATATATGTATGTACCTATATAAAAATTTATCATTATAATTTGGGACTGCAGTACTAACAAAATAAAACATTTAAGCTACTATTTACATTTGTAAGGTAAAAGAAAAAATATAATGGGAAGAGGTAGACAGGGTGACCCTGCTACAGATAACTCAACAATGGCTAATAATTTTATGATTGGAGTTGACACGCTTATCAACTCTTTACAAAATTTCGAGGATAAACAAGACCAAGATGTAAATTTCTTCTTAACAGTTTGACGATTTAGCCAAAGCGGCAAAATTTCCCGACAATATAAAATTGGTTTTGATAAAATAAAAAATTACAGGAAAAGCAAAAGAAATTGTAGTTAATATACCAGATTTATATCAAGTGGATGATTACGTCACTTTCAAGGAAAACCTTCAAAATTATTTTAAAAGGGATAAATTGTTTGCTCAGGTGCAACACAACTTTATCAACACGAAACAAAAAACCACGCAAACAGTTGACGAATTTTAAAAAATGTTCAACGTTGATGCACAAAAATATTTAGCAGTTTCGTGTTATGCCTCAAAAAATGGAGCCAAGGAATTTTGAAAACAATAAAATTAACAAAGTACATTGAGGCACTCAGAACAGTGTTGTAGAATTTTTCGCAAATTCTATTTTTTTAACTTATATTAACATAACCCTTCATTTCTCTAAATTTTCAGTTAATTTTTCTTTCACTTTCTTTTTTTTTTTAATGTATAACATGGTAAGTAATGCAGTTCTTTCTTCCAAATTCTAGTTAAATGTTCCTTTTTTTTTCCCTTTTCGTAATATCAACCCCAAGTGTAAATTGTTGTGACCTTGTTGTTCAACCCCACTTATTCCAGGAAAAATACCCGCAAAGTTTAACCTTGTAGGACATGCAGTCAACCTTCCCCCAGGATTTCGGTCAAAAAAAGGACCATTAGGTGACCCGTTCCTTCAAATATTTTTCTGTTACCATGTAGTTAGCGCATAGTAACAGAAGCGATAGGCCCCCGTTCCCCCTTTTTTTTAAATGGGTAGGTCCCATATAGGTTCGAGGAGAGAGAGGTGATACGAGAAGGTCAGTCAGTGAGTAGAAAACAGCTAGTGATGTAGGTGCGAGCCAATAAAATTCGGTACGGGCGAGGGGGTTCATTTTTGGCGGGAAGATGCTTTCCCACTCTACCCCTGAGCTCCGAGAAGGGATCAGTTTTAGTAGTTGATATGACACCTAGCTGAAAAGAAGTCGAGATTGAATAATCTCTCATAATTAGATTCTAGAATGAGGCATATCGCTTAGTGTGAGTTGAAAACACTTTTTTGAAAGTGACAATTTCCTTTCTATGAAATATCTAAGGCGAGTCTTGATGCTGTATGATGTTCAGATGATAGAGGTGAACATGAGACGACAATTACCAAGTTGTCAAAGTATCCATGAGTTGATAAGTTTGGACTGGTAGTGGAACAGTATTTAGCTGTGCGAATCTCCAAAAAAAATAAGTCCCGGAGGTAATATCGGTAAAGCGGAGTCTTGCAGATAGCATAAGAAGGTTCGGCTCCTAAAAAAATTTATGAGAAGGTACTCCCTTTTGAAAGGCGGTTGCTGCTATAAATATGAGAATTCAAGGAGATAACATCGTTGGATGATGAGTGGAAATAGAGAACAGCAGTAGTCTTACCCCATATTAGTGTTATAGGTATCCTAAACTGCCAACTGGGTGAGTGACCAAGAATACAATGAAAATTGGTTGGTACAAGAAATTTTTGTATTTGTGCAAAGGTGGTTTGCTTTGTCTTCAAGAATGTGAGTAAAATTATTCATTTCTATATGTTTATAATGTTGAATTGTGCTTATCTTATATGTATATAAACTGTTTTTTAAAACTATTTTAAATGATTTCAATATAAGAAATTACAGTATCAATGCCAAATAGAGTGTTCGGATAAATGTTGTCTACATATTATGTGTTAATTAATTAAAAAGAAACGATGATAAAAAAAAAAAATGTTTCCTTTTCTCATTGTTTATACATTTCTCCTTCTCTAATTATTATAGATAGACTCTCATAAGTAGCAGTATTAATGTTAAATATTTTATTCAAGTAATAAAAACTTAAATGTTAATGTTAAATTTCTACAATAATAACTATGCCCGAATATAATAACAGCAATTAAATATGTGTAATGTGAATTTAGAATTCTGTTATTGTTTTATTCAGATGTGTTTATAAATATTATTTAATAAGTAATTCTTTTCTGCACTTTTAGTTTAAAATCTGTAAATTAATAGTAAATTAAACCCCCTTTCCTTGTTTTTAGCTTTGTTGCCCTTATATTTTTATTCTGTGAAATAGTCCACCTTCATTGTTTTTTTTTTAAACTGATAACAGAATTCATATGGAGTGAAATTCAATCACACATGTTTTCTTTAAATATATTAATTCTGTAAGAAATATATATATATGACAAATATAATTTTAAATTAATGTGGATTTAAGATGAAATGTGTAGACCTAATCTAAATATCCAAATGTAAATAGGACTAAATAGCTAAACAGATGATAGTAAATTTTATAGATTAAAGTTTATTGATGCACTTAAAATAAATTGTTTATTCTGAATTAAGTTAATTGTGAAATTTTATATATTTTAAAGAGAGTTAATAAATTTATGAAGTATTAAGAGAATCCTATTAAGTGAAATATTATTGTTTAGGTAATTAAAAATGTGTCCTATCATCTTGAATCACAGCTTTTCAAATGATTTATAAAATACGTAGTGTGCTCAACTATACGATTTCATTGGTCCCTAAATTTTAAAGGTATAAATGTATTCATAAAGTAATGTCATTTTGGTTTTTACTTGCAAATTTTCTGGGTTTTATCCTCTCAAATATGAGAGTTTGTCTCCATTCAGTCATTCAAAATTAGTTTAATTTTCACTGTTATTCGTCATCATTTATGAATACTTTATATTTTTGAGATTTAGAAGTATTGGGTGTTTTTCTTTTTTTTTTTTGGTTGTGAAAGATATGAGAATATTGTTACCTCCTTTGATTTTATTCAAAAGTAAAATTTAAAAGTAAATGAATTTATTTTGCCATTCTCTCCCTTTTCTTATATTTTGTATTATGTGTGTTAACTTGTACTAAATTTTGGTGCCCCTTCTTAAATCTAATTACCTGGTGTTTGTAATAAATTTATGGTAACAATATTCAGTTGGTGGTATGTCTTTCTCACCTGGTGTAATGTTAAATTTAAATTCTTGTATAATTGGATTGAAGTTAAATATTGTGAAGTGGTAGAATGTAAGATTATAGTCATAAGATGCATTAAAATAACTTCTTAAAAAAAATAGTAACAAGGAAAGACCCAATAACAGACATTTCCTTTGAACTGTTAAAACCGGGTCCAAATGATTTCAGTGAAGGAGTGAAAATAGCAAACAACATGGAAATTGCACTAAACACCAAAAGCTCTAGCTAGGTAAATAATCTGACAACAAATAGTGAAAATGCATTATATGATTCCTTAATACAAATTTCAAAAGACCAAAACACACTACAGGAACTGAAACAACAACTCAATGAGCGGATCAATGATAATAATGTACCCCAACGACAGGCAAGAGAGAACAAACCAGAAATATATTGCCACATATGCAAAAAAACAAATCATGAAACTCAGCATTGTTTATTTAATTAAAAAAAAATACAAATAATTTTACTCCTACATCTAGAGGACCGCAAAGTAACAAACCTAGATTTCCTAGACAAAATTATACTGTATATATATACAGTCAGACCTCGTTATATAGTCACCCGTGGGGACTGTTGAAAAGTGACCATATATGCGATAAAAGAAAATTAAAGGCTATTTTTAATCTTAAACATGTTTGTCAACATAAAAAAAAGCTAAAAACAGAAGTGTACATAATATTAATTAATTATTTTGTTTTAATGTAAGTATGAAACTGAATGGGATAATACATACTACTATAATAGAAATTAATGCATTACTTACAAAATAGTTAGGAATGTACAGTACGGTGTTTGAAATACTCATTTATGCAGGATTGTCTTTGCTTCGGTTTCGCTGTTGTTACCACTACCTTTTTAAGATTATTCAGTTTTAAAATGTTCTTCTGAAGCTTCTGAATGCGCAAAAAAATAACACCTAACAACGTTCAGTGCCTTGAGAGCTTCTGCCTGAGTTACAGGCTGAATTTCCAATTCACCATCACTCTCTTCATCGTTGCTTCCGGAAGCATTTGAATTTAACACTTCGGAGACAATTCCAGTAATGGACACTTCAGAAGATGTAGCTAAATCATTATCAATATTTACGTAATCCATTTCATCAGGTACGGTGCATCCATAGTTTTGAAGACGCTTTGCAAGTTCAGATAGAGACACATCCTCATCTTCGTCGTCCGATAATTCATCATTTTCAGAGGGGCAAAAACCAGCATGTCTAAAACAATTTGAAATGGTTTTCTTTGATACCTTATTCCAAGCCATTTTATCAGTTCTTTTTTTTCTTTAAATGACAAATTTTTTCGTTTTGCAGCCATGTTTACTCGCAAGCATAAGCAGTTGAAAGTGAATCCTGAACAAAAACAATTTTAGAATTTTATTGGCGTGAAGGTGACACTTATTCCACACGTGTTCTTTTCCCTAAAGATTAGTGAACAAAGTTGGTTGCAATCCTGTTTTCTAAGAAATGAGAATGGCATGTGAAATTCTTTCAGTAGCAACGTGAAGTGTGTGGGGGAGGGAAAGGAGAAAAGTCCTTTTGTAAGGGAGTCCCTGTCCCTTTTTAAATGCTTTCTTCCTCAATAAATCATATTGATAGCATCCATTCAGCTATACTAAAGTGGAAATGAAAGCGAACTTTTTCATTGATCAGAAGTATGGCTAATCGTTTCCTGGAAGAAAGATATTTTTACAAGTAAAGTGACCATATAAGCGGGTACAGGTATTCTGAAATGACCATATATGCGGAAACAAAATACACAGAATTCCTATTAAGTCAGCCGGGACTTTTCAAAAGTGACCATATATGCGGGATGACCATATAAGCGGGTGACCATATAACGAGGTTTGACTGTATATATATTTTTTTTTTGGAAGTTTACGAAATAAGTAGATATTAATTGCAATAAGTTGACACTAATTATTTTCATTTATAATTAATTACAAATTCAAAATATTGACACACATTCTTAAATTACAGTGC
This sequence comes from Maratus michaelseni, assembly GCA_963931845.1. Lineage (NCBI taxonomy): Eukaryota > Metazoa > Arthropoda > Arachnida > Araneae > Salticidae > Maratus > Maratus michaelseni. The sequence continues at coordinate 28,953,837 of OZ007597.1, read as the reverse complement.
CTGTGTGATTTGAATAGATTTTTTGTTAAAATCTTATTATTTTGTGTTGTTATTGTTACTATTAATTTTTAAGTAAAAATACGGCTTGTTCACATAAGGAAAAATGTTCTCCAATTATAGCATATTTCATATATATACACGTCTTTGTTCACCCCTTTATTTAAGGCAGCCCCCCCCCCCCTCCACAGCATGTTTCTCATCTTCACTTGAAAATTCGCAAACTTTTATACAATTTAAAGAACTCTGAGATTAAATGTTTTGTTTTTATCTCTCAATAACTTTATCTCTGTATTAATGCTTACACTGGGCTGTATAAATTCCTCAGATGGGTGAATCAGACAGTGCCACATGGTTTTTCTTTTAAGCTGACGTAAGTCCCTCCCCTTTAAAGGGTTTGGCTGAGGAGGGTTGGGAAGAAAATGCAGATAAGAGAGCAGTTGAGTTCACTAGATTTTAGTGTAAAGGCAAAAGTTAAATGCATGTTTTTTAATAATGCATGTATTTTAGTATATTTTTAAAAGTTTAATAGCTTGTTTTAAAAATGGATTCTATTGGATTGAAAAAAAAAAATAACTTGTTGCAACCCATTTAAGCAGCCTGGTTATTCAAATGTAAGGAAAAATTTAAGGAATGTTCTGCCTTGGATGATAAAAAAAAAATCCCGAGTTAAGTGAGGGAAATAAAATACGTGATAAATGTCGTAAGAAGTTGAAGTCAAAAACTAGTTCTGAGAGTAAAGAGAAATCTGAAGTTGCTATAGCAAGTTGTAGTAAAGCTTCTGAAAAATATGAAACACAAGAATCTAATGACCATGATTACCAAATTTCTGATTGTGAAAGAGAAACAGCAATTTCTGCTTTAAATCAAAGCTTGCAAATTATTAATGAATCACCAATTAAACGAAAAAGGCTTCCTGAAAAGAAATATCCAAAAAGTAAATTAAAAAAATTACCAAAGCAATAAAAGTGAAGGCGATGAATCTTTCTGACAGTGATTTGCCTACTGACACACAACTGAATCGGATATAATAACTCAGTTGAAGGAAAAATTCAACAGCACTGAAGATCAAAGTTTAAAAGTGCAAATTTTAACTGTTTTGCCTAAAAACTGGTCTATCAGGAAGACAGGAGAATTTGGGGCAAGCAATTACATGGTGAGAGAAGCCAAATTACATGTGAAAGAGAAAGGTATCCTAGCATCCCCTAATCCAAGGGCTGGGAAGAGTTTAAGTCAAGAAACAACTGATTGTGTAAAATCATTTTATAATAGTGACAATGTCAGTAGAATTATGCCTGGTAAGAAGGATTTTGTGTCAATGAAAGTTGATGGCATAAAGGCACATATACAAAAAAGATTAATCTTGTGTAATTTAAAGGAAGCATTTAAGCAGTTCAAGGATGAATATCCAGACCTTAAGATTGGATTTTCCACTTTTGCTGAACTTCGACCAAAAAACTGCATTTTGGCTGGGGCAAGTGGAACGCACACTGTCTGTGTTTGTCACACCCATGAAAATGTTAAGTTAATGTTGATTGAATGTCATTTGACAGAATTGAGTAAACAGGAAGAAATTCCAATACATTCCTATAATACATGCTTAAGTTTTTTAATTTGTGATTGCCCCACAACCAATTTGTTACTTATAACGTATAAGCAGTGGTTGAACGTTGATATCGGGCAACCCTGGAAACTTTGTCTACTACTTGTGAAGATTTTATCGACATATTTATAGACAAACTTACAATCCTTATACGGCACTCATTTATAGCTAAACAGCAATCAGAATTTTTTAATTCTTGTAAAAAAAAATCTCAAATATGGTGATTATGTGATAGTTTGTGATTTTTCTGAAAACTATTCTTTTATTCTTCAAGATGAGGTTGAAGGATTCCATTGGAACAATGCAAAGGCTACAATTCATCCTTTTGTCATATATTATAATAAAGGAGACAATAATCAAAGCATAAATAATATTAGCTTTGTAATAATATCTGATTGCCTTTATCATGGTACAATAGCTGTTCATTTGTATCAAAAAAAGTTAATTCAGTTTCTAGAGCAAAAATTCAATGAAATCCACCCTAAAAAAAATCATGTACTTTCCCGAAAGTGCACGTGCTCATTACACAGAAAATCTCCAGCGAACAGTTTTTGTCTGCACTAACGAAATGAATTTTTTAAGAAGTCTGCAACTTTCGGACAGTTTTTTCCCGCGGCAGTACGTAGCCTTACGCTTACGTGGTGTTTTCCTGTTACTGAAATGCCACATGAAATGCTGCTTTTCTATAAAATGCAGAGAAGCAAGTGTTTACAATGTGCACGCCAAATCCCCCACACCACACACAGTAGAATATAACCAATTCTGTGCCCTGCACGTTCATTCCTGTGTTCTCCTGCATTTCCCAAGCCCCGAACACACAGGAAAGAATAAGAGCTCTGTGTTCTACGGCCGCTAAGAGCAACTCTCATTGCATTGAAAACACTTGCTTAGAATGGCTTCACGGGAAAATATGTGTTGTATGTGTTGTGTGCGATTGTGAAAAAAAACTTGAGTACATATTTTCAAAGACGCCACCCTGGTCAAAATGTTAATTAAAAATTGCCCTGGGCTAAAAATTTGTAAAACTTATTTAAAAAATCGGAACATTCCAACTCCAAGAAAGAACAAATCAGTTCTGAAGCTGAGCACAAGTAAATTATCTTCGAAATCGAAAGTAACAGGGACAATGAGAGTCAGAATATTGCTGAAAGCAACAACAAGGATATATCGTCAAAAGATTGCTTAGATGATCGACCTGCGAAACAAGCAAGATATGAAGAGGAAAAATCCATAGCTGATGTTCTACAAGCAGTACAAAGTAAGTGCCACATAATTTATGTTTACTTCTTGTTGGTATTTGTTTTTAAATTCGGTGAATTTACATATGCCATACTTAAACCCAAAACTTAAGAAATTTAACCCACAGAAAAAAAAAAAGGAGACAATCTAATCCACAGATTGGGTTCGGGTGAAATCTGGTACGCCCGAACCTAACTTGCAGAATAAAATTCAATCCAAAAACAAAACAAATAAATAAAGCAAACCTGACCCAAAGTAAAAAAAAAAGTTAAGTAATCTGATCCCAACCCAACCCATGGCAAAATTAAAAAAATTTACAGCCAATTAAATCCGGGTTTGGGTAAAATCGGGTGGATTCAAACCAATCTTTCATGATTCAAAATTCGACCTAAAACCGAAAACAAGAGTTCTTTCAACCCAAATTTAAAAAAAAAAAATCCAAAACGGCCAAAAAAATAGAAAAAGCAAATCCAACCCGTCGGGTTTGAATAAAATCAGGTAACCCGACCAGATTCAAGATCGTAACGGGAAGGATTAATTTTTGAAATATCCATGGGCATTCACATTTATCCATAAAAGAACACATACCGTAATTCTCAGAAGAAACTGTGTGGCATTTATGTGCTGTTTAAAAAAAATTTTCACCCAAAAGATTCAGGCACCAAATATGAGAAATTTTCATATTAATGAGATTTTTAAATAATGTGCACGGGCTGAAATTTTTAGACCCGGGCAAACGAAATATATCGGCCCGGCCTGGCATAAAATCTAAAAGTTTGGCTTAGCATCGACCATGCAAATTCAACTAGTCTGCACCAAGTGATTGAAATAAATATAAAATATAATTGTGAAATGTTCATGTGACGTATTTTTAAAATGTATATAATATAAAATATTAAAAGTACGACTATAAAATAAAACACATTAAATTGCATAGTTAAAATATCTAGTATTTCAGAGAAATAGCATACTGCTGGTAAGTAGTATTTTTTCCTTTTAATCACTTTGTGTGTAGTACTAATGTAAACGCTTATCAAAGCAAAACCCTTTATAACTTTAATCTTTATTCCTTTGGGAATGTGACAATGACAACTAAAGTGTACCGAACAGAGAGGGGGGGGAAGAGAGGGAGAGAAGACAGTTTAAAAACACATGTGATTTCATTTCGTAGTAGTTAGCATGAATCATGTTTCTGATCCTTATCTCTTCATGTGGAAGGGGATAATAAAAGTAGATCATGAAATTTCTTGTCGATAGACCGATAAGAACCAGGTTGGAAAGTTTGGTTTTGTTTTCTAGAAATTAATTTGGAAAGAGAAAAACAATAATAGTAGAGTCTGTCCGGAAAGAGAGTGTAGAAAAAAAAATTAAATATAAGTCATTTTTAAATCTTAGACATATAAAATTAGCTGGTACCCTTTTTTATATTTTACTTTGATAAAGAAAAAAAAATCATTTAGAAAAGGCTGTCAAAGTTAACTTAGAACAAAATTTCCAGATGAGACAGCTTCTTTTTAAATTCCGTATTTATTATTTATAACAAATTAATACTTTCATATTTATATTTTTGTTTCCTAAATTCAGTTTAATGGTAATGTGTTAAGGATAATGGCATATCATTCGCTCATATGCCGAAATTTTGGCTTCCTCATTTACGCAATTATAGCAAGAATTTTTCTTTTAAATATTTTTGGTGTAATGATAATTTTGAATATCGCATTTATATTAAATTAATAATTTTATATTAATGTGTTTGTGATTTCTAAATTCAGTTTAATTAATGTTTTTCTGTTTGTATATTATTCGCGATGTTTCAAGGTAATATCGCAATTATATCCACATCCCATATGCCGTAATTTAGGCTGCAGAATGAGTTTACATAATTTTAGTGAATTTTTTTCTTATTTATATTATTTAAATTGTATTAATAATTTCGAATTTTGTATTTATATTATTTATTTCAAAATTAATACTTTAATTTTTATGTTTTTACGATTTTTAAATTCAGCTTATTAGTATGTTTCTGTTTGCACGTCATTTGCGATTACAGCCTAAATGCTGAAATTTCACCTGCAGCATTTACGGCCATTTCTTTATTTTTGAGGGGGCAATTTTTCATGATGCAGAGTTTCTTCCAGAAATTACTGGGCTAGGAAGCACTATAAGCCCTCAGATCGTGTGGCCATTTTTCTGGCGATGTATTTGCCAATCTGACTACCGGGCGGACTTTCGCCTTCTGGCAACCCTTAAATAATCTACTAGCCGACTTTTTTTTCCCCCTTACTTCTTCTCTGAGCGTACAAGTGAGAGGTTGTGTTCCTTTTTTCTTGACTGTAGTATCCCACGTGGTATCTTTGATCAGGTTGTATAATTCCAACTTTTTATTATTATTATTATTTGATAATTTTTTTGGATTGATAATGGCTTCTGTTGGTAGTTTACCAGTTGTTGGTGATGTTGTGCTGAAACATCAGCAAATTTTGAAAGCAAAAGGCGGTTTCAAGGTTTCGCGAGATAGGCCTATTTATGGAATGGATGGTAAACCAACTCGGCTTTTTTGCACACAGTTGTTTATGCATAGGGATTTGTTTATTGCATTTTTGACTGAGGTTGGATTGATTAAATCCAGTGTTTTATGTCTGCTTTGTAGTGCCGAAATGAATCTGCATAAAAAACAGATTTCGGATGGTTTTTCTTGGACCTGCAGAAATAAAAATTATGCAGGGTGCAATGTTAAGGAACTATCCTTTATGTTTGGATCGTGGTTTAGTTGTTCTAAACTGACGTTACAGGAGGGTTTTTTTTTTTTATAACTTTTGATATGCTCGGCGGGGTACAAACATCGGACATCATGAAGAATTGGTTTTTTGCCAGTAATACCTGTACTAATTGGAGGTAGTTTATTAATGAGCAGGTCTTGGTATATATTGGAAAAAGTCGGAGAAAATTGGAGGTCCTGGTGTGATTATTGAAGTAGATGAGTCGAAGTTTGGAAAGAGGAAGCATAATAGAGGGCATGCAGTCGAAGGACAGTGGGTTTTGGGAGGTGTTGAGCGAGTTGAGAATGGGTCTGGTAGGATGTTTCTTGTTGCTGTTCACGACAGGACACACGAAACTTTGAAACAATGTGTTCTGCAGTGGATAGAAAAAGGCACAACTGTGTATAGTGATTCTTGGAAAGCGTATGAAAGGTTAGGAAGAGAGTGTTTTGACTGGTTTAAAGTAAATCACAATTTACATTTTGTCGATCCTGATACAGGCGTCCACACAAACAAGATAGAAAGCATGTGGCGTCTTGTAAAATCGACATTGCCGACGTATAACCATCAGAGTTATTTTTGTTATTACTTGGCCATGTTTCTTTTTGATAGAGCGTGTTTTGATCTTAATATACATCCATTTAATAAATTTGTGGAAATTATAAGGGAAATAAAGTGGGAGGAATAGAAAATAACAATAAAATGAATATTTTGTGCTTTCTGTGTTGTTTTGTGGAAAATGTGACTTGAATTTATGGATGTTTTTTTAGGCATTTTTTTGTTGTTGTTGTTTTGTGGAAAATGTAAATTTTGGATTTAAATTTTAAGAAATAGAATATTTTGTTACAAAAAATCAGCTCTTACGAAAGCATATTTTATTTCTTTTAGAACTTCAGGAATTAAAAAAGAGGCCAAAAGAACAAGATCAAATAGTAGGATCTAAACGTGAAAACATTGAAATAGAAATTCTTTTGAAGGACCCAAAGATCCATGGCAGGACTATTGAAGTGGGCAGGGACAATGAGGAATCAAAAGATGTGATGATGGGATTCGATGCCAAGTTTGCCAATCAACTATCTCCTATGACATCAGCGAAGAAGAGGATTTTACAGTACATGACACTTTGCCTCTTACTTTTCGGCATTTAAAATTTGACTTGATACGCCACACAAAAACTTCTAACACATTGAGAGCCTGAAACGTCTGAATAAGTTAAATTTAATTCAAAAACAAGAGTATAACACAGGTAAGCAAGCAGCTATAAATTGTGCTACTGCAGCATACCTGTCTTACAAACTTGAATCGTCATAGAGATTATGAAACCATAATTGCAGAATTTTATAACTGTGGAGGAGAGGTTGGACTCAAAAACCATTCAAAAGAATTTGCAAGAAATTTTCTAACCCATGTATATCATATGTTTTAGCTAAGGAAATTTCTAACTTTATTATTTCAAATGATTTGCCATTTGGCCTTGTAGCCGATAAAATGACCGCCAATCGCAGAAGTCGCCATATAATTGGTTTGAGAATGCCAATTCTTGACATAAACAGTAAATACTTGTTTCAGTAAATATACTTAGAACACAATCCAGTGACTGATTTGATAGGCAATGGCCTAGCTATGCACGTAGTAAAAACACTAGAAAAATTTGGCTTGGACTTATCTTACATCCGTAATCATCTCAATGGTCTTGCCGTAGATGGCCAATATGTCATTCAAGATGTTGGAAAGCATTTAGAACATAAACTAGTTAAAAGTATATTAGTGTCATGGGACCCCATGCACAAAATAGAGCTAAGTAAGAAGCATGCTGATACTCCCAAAATAGTAACAGATGCATTTGATTTAGTACATGATGCTATGAAAAACTTTTCATCTGGAAAAAGCTTCGAAGTTCTTTTAAAATGGTCTGAACAGTTTCCTGGATTCTTTTACAGACCCAAACTTTTCAAAACTATGAAGTTTTCAGCTCATTGTGAAACAGTTTTTCATGCACTTTTAGCAGATTATCAGACATTAATCTCTGCCTGTGAACAAGACCCTGATGGTTTTCTATTATGGGGCAGATTAATGAATAAGGTAACGATGATAAACATTCTAGCAGTTGCAGATATTTGTTCTGCTCTTGGAAAAACATCTAAAAAAGTACAAGAAACAGATCATATGCCTTGGGAGTACATGTCTTATGGGTGAAACCAATTTTCTTTGTGCTTTTCAAGATTTTTTTTTTTTTTTTTTTTTTTTTTTTGTCTTTTTAGGATCTAGATTTTACTAAATAACAATAATATTGTTTAAATATATATATTTAAGCTTCACAAAATTAGCATCCGCACAGAAAAAAAATTAATTTTACACTTAAAATATAACCTTTCAAAGTCATATCTAGCATCAAAAATGTAACATCTGTTACTGGGCAGTATTTGCTTAATTTAAGATACAAATATTTCAGCAAAAAACTTTTATACATTACTTTAGCAAAAATTTCCTTTAGTTCAAAACAATACTTTTAGAAAGATGAATAAGAAATAATAAAATTTATTGTAGTTACATGTGTAATTTTATCTCATTTAGAAAAAAGAACTAAGTTAAAGTTCATAATTACTACTTATTATATTTTTAAAGGGAAGATTTTTTAATATTGTTTAAAGTACATAAAATATTCTTTGTTTTAAATACATTTGGTTTATTATTAGTTTACAATTATTAAAAATAAATAGAAAAATTCTCCAAGTAACAGAAGTTACATCCAGTAACAGAGGCTACATCCAATAACAGAGGTTACAAAAATTTACAAGATGTAAACAAACTTACTTTTTAGCAACTAACAAAGACACACTGAATAAATCTGACAATTTTATTTTCCAAAGAAATTTCCACAAATTTTTAACACTACAACTATTTTTCAAATACTTCAACAGGGTGGGGAAACTTGTAAAATAATGTCCCCTTTCTGTACTACAGTTTGCATAGGCAAATTTTTTTGGATCTTTTCGAACTGTATGTATGCAATATCATTGTCATCTAATTTAAAAATAGATGATGTATCATCACAAGCTTTCAAAAACATAACTTGCACTTCACCATCTTCTTCTAAATCATCTTGTGTAACGGCTATGTAGTAGTATTTCATTTTTCTCTTTTTTTCAGTTACAAATTCTACTAGTATGTATGTTCCTTTAGTTATTTTATCTGCTGTTATTTCTGAAATTTCATTTTCTTCAGCAGTGGATTCAAGAACTTGAAAACACTCAAAATTCAAAATTTTTGATTCTATAGAGGTTTCACCAATGTATTCTTCATTGTCATTTCGTACACTTTTCTCATTATTGCAAACATTTTTGATCAGGAAACTCTTGTAATCAAAACAATGACATAGACCACGTTCTTCACCACAGAAACAGCAGATATCTTTATACTTGATCACTTTAGGATTTTGTACTGTAGCGAGAGCCAAATTCCATAAAATACTGAGGGGGGTCGGGTTGTGAGCTGTGTTGATTTGACACGGAATGACCTAGAAGAGGGATGTCTACTCTTCAATGTTTGGGTTTCAGAAAGGAACGATTGTGTCATACGTACCGAAGAATAGGAATGTTCTGCTTTCAACAATGCATAATGATAATTAATTAGACCGGGAGGGGGCAGCACATACAATCACCTCATCGAGTTCATGGCTGCAATTCTAGAATTAGTTAAAACTCGATTCGCATATTAAAACGCAATCGGTCTGCCAAGTTATATCTTGGTGGAAAACACCCGAAAACCCGATTGTAGTGGTTGACTCGTAGGTTTACCATTGTGTTTTCCTGCACCCAGTTCTCCATGTTTTCATACTTTTAGGTGCAGGAAAACACAATGGTAAACCTACGAGTCAACCGCTAAAACCGGGTTTTAAGGTGTTTTCCACCAAGATAGATATGACTTGGCAGACCGATTGCGTTTTAAGATGCGAATTGAATTTTAACTAATTCTGGAATTTTAGCCGTGAACTCGATGAGGTGATTGTCTGTGCTGCCGCCTCCCGGTCTAAATGCAATAGATCTCATTACTGGAGAATCTAAGAAACCGGAAATATTAACTTTCTATAATTTAACGAAAGGAGCTGTTGATGTCATGGATGAAATGGCTGCAACATATTCAACGACTCAAAAACAAATCGTCAGCCTATGACGATATTTTATTCTATGTTGAACGTTGCTGCGATAAATGCACGATTTATTTTGTTATCCACTAGAAAACCACCAACACAGTATTGAACCTAACGTTCATTTTTTAAAACTTTGGGATTTCAACTTATTGAAGAAAATTACAAGATTAGAAAACAGCAAGCAATGTTCACAAAAAGTAAAACTGGGAAACAATGAGGATACTGTATCACCTGCTAAGAAGGCAAAAACAACATATAAAAGATGTACTGAGTTTGGAGATAAAAAGGACAGAAAAACTAAATTTGTGAAAAATGTCAAAAACTTGTATGTATGGAACACTTGGCATGTATCTGCAGGAAATGTACAGAATAAATGTAAGTAAACATGTTTAAAATTGTATAAACTCTTTTCTTTCTCTGGAGTTTCATGTAGATTTTACAGTAGAAAATTGGAAGAAAACGCCATGGGTATGACATACCCATTACAAGTAATCCCATCCATTTTTTTCGCGGGTGTAACGCTGGGTTAATGTATGCAAAACATACATATATAAGTTACTGACCGCTGTTTAAATGAGTTTCGTGTATTCGCAGAATCAGCAATCTTGAAATTCTCCCCAATCAAAAACCTGTGGAAGTTTTCTGGCAGAGAACTCACTATTTACACAGTTCCTATAAGAATTTCTTTCATGAAGTAAACTTTGTAAATTGCCACAAAACGGAATAAAATCAAAGTTTAAGGAGGCAACATAGATAAACAAATTTAAAACAGTAAAATATTTTAAAAAAAATAGATTTTATGAATAATACAAAAAAAAAAAAAGATTTCACTTACCTAGATTTATTTATTAAAATGATGATTTTTTTAGTAAGTTTTAGGGGTCTATAAAACAGTTTAAAAAAAAAAAAAAAAAAAGATTATTTAAATGTTTTTTGTCAGGTTTACCCACCCCATTGGTAATCATATTGCTTAAAGCAAGAATTAAAACAGCCAAAATACAGCTTCAAAACGTATAAATATTTAAAAAATAATAGTAATTTTACTATTTTCCGAAGTTATTGTTTTCGCATAGCAAAAACCTAGCTTCAAACATAAAAAGATTTCAGTTACCTTTTACCTAGAAACATTAAAAACTGTTGCAGTTGAAGGGAGTTCGGGAAGGGGAGGGGGTATAAAAAGGATTTGATGACAGGGGGGGCTCTACCCCCTGAACTCCCCGTTTTTTTTTTTCTTTTAACGATAAGTCCATTTTCTGGAATTTGGCAAAGTAATCAAACTTATCTGCTTTGTGCGGAAGTATTCTGAAAACCATGCAAATTTAAACAGTGAGAATCAAAATTAAAGCAAAAATATATAATTTTAAACATTAAATAGTAAATTAATGTCAAAATTACTTTTTAAAAACATACATTTCATGAAAAATAACAGAAAACCAATGATCTCACCAGGGTTCGTTGATTTAAATCAGCTTGATTTTAATCATGATTTAAATCAACCGATTTTTTTAAAAAAATCATTGATTTAAATCAACTTTTTAAAAAATACTTCAAACGTAGGTCAAGATGTTTGTAAAACATTTGTTTAATCAAAAATACATTGTAAATTTAAGAAATGACTAAGAACTCAAAATGTATGCTTTTTTAATTTATTTAAATCAAATATACTTTAAATTTTAAAATCAAAAATCTTAAATTAAAAGTAGAGAATATTACCTGAAAAATCTTAAAAGATTAGTCATATATTCATCTATTAGAGAGTAAATCTTATTTTTTTTCTTTAATACAGAAACAGACTTTCTGTATTTAAGGTGACTGTGTAGTTTGAGGATATGAAAACTTCAGATTCAATATAGGTCATTGAAATTTAAATATAGGTCATTCAAAATTACTTTTACTGATATTTATATAGGTATCTCATTATGTCCTCAAGCATATGTAAATAACAAATTGTTCAATTTTCAATGTAATTTATTTATGGAAATATTTCAAAAATAAAAATGATTTCATGGTAGAAATTTATAACATAATCCTGATGATTTTATGTGTTGAGTATACTCTGCAAATTCATTAAATATGTTTTTTATACATTCCAGAGTATTATATGTAATCCAGAATAAATATTTTGTTTAAAAGAATGTATACAAATAAGTATCTAGTTACACAATCAAATGTTTCAAAATTCATATTTTTTCTTCTGAATAACATGCTTACATTATCTTTTATATTTCCAGATTTTAATAAAGAAATTTGATTTAAAAAAAAAAAAGTTTTAGCTTTTAGTAATGAAGTATACATATGTGATTTTTTGTTTTATTAAATGGGTAAGTTAAGGTAATATAGAAGATATTTTATATAATGTAGAATTTTACAGAAACTGATTTTCTCTCTTCTTATGTGTCAGATCGTCCAGAACCAGCAACAACAAGTGAAGTTGATATTCGAGATGTTGATATTTTAAAGCTTTCAATGAATGACATGAGTTTGACAACCATACAGGCACATAGCTCTGCTGCATCATCTTCTGTACCAGTTACACCGGAGTCAGTTAGGCCATTTCCAAAAGCTCTCCCTCGAAAATCTGATACCAAACGAGGAAGAAAAAAAGGAACAGCAAGAATTTTGACAGAAACACCTGAAAAAGTAGTGGATAATACTAAAATAGCACAGAAAAAGAACTCAAAAATGCCTAATTTAATATCAAAAAAGAGGAAGCGTGTTTCTTCTTCAGAAAGTTCTGAAAGTAGTTTTGTACTAAATGATTCTTCAAGTAATGAAGACTTTCCAAAAAGAATTGATGTCGAAGAAAATGCTCATTTAGAACAAATATCTGAAAATGATTTTGTCTTAGTAAAATTTGAAGGGAAACGTTCTATATCTCACTATGTGGCGGTTGTTACTGAAATAAACCGTGGAATTCGAGAATTGTTTCTGAGTTACCTCACAAAAAGATGCGATTCACAAAAGTTTGTCTATCCTGAAAAAGAAAAATACTGGACTGAAATTAAAGACATTGTAAAGAAATTGCCTCACCCTACAATCGATCAGAAAACTATTCGTTCATCAACTTTAATGTCTTTTGATTTTAATTTTTCAAATTTTAATATGCAATAATTTATACTGTAGTGTTTATGTACATTTTATTCTGAATTAAAATGTGCTGTCTTTAAATAGGTACTCCAACTCTACTTTTTGTGTTGATTTTGATATGTCCCATTAGACCCACAGGGTGTCCCAATAGACCCCAACATAGGGGACTAATGGGACAAGTACATTAGTGTATAAAAGTCATTATAGGTAAAATATAACAAATGCTATTTTTTCTAATTATTTTTTTTTTATAAAGCCAATACTTTTCTTTTTATGCATAAAAAAAAATTGTAAAAATTTGTTGATTTCATTTTATAATAATTAAAACATTAAAATTGTCCCATTAGCCCCACTCTCCCCTAGGTATCTCATTATGTCCTCAAGCATATGAAAATAACAAATTGTTCAATTTTCAATGTAATTTATTTATGGAAATATTTCAAAAATAAAAATGATTTCATGGTAGAAATTTATAACATAATCCTGCTGATTTTATGTGTTGAGTATACTCTGCAAATTCATTAAATATGTTTTTTATACATTCCAGAGTATTATATGTAATCAAGAATAAATATTTTGTTTAAAAGAATGTATACAAATAAGTATCTAGTTCCGCTAATGTAAGGAAAGTACATTATCGGGACTTTCCCATAAGTCGCCTCAGTTGAAAGATTTAGGATGGCAAATTTATGACCAGAGACTCGCTGGCGACAATTTTAAGCCATAAAAGTCAAATAAGAAGAACTTTGATTTAAGTTGGTCTGGGAGATAATATCAAAGAACACACACGTAGTTCCGAGAAAGAAAACAACACGCTACAGAAACAACTGATGCATAGCCATTGGTTGGGGTTGGTAAGGAGGAGGTGAAACTGACCCTCTGTTATGCAAATTTCAGTTAAAACGGGAGATCAACTACCCAATGAAAAAAAAGAAGGATGGGCTTAAAGTACTGTCATGCAAATTTTGGGCAGAACGAAGTACGGCCCACCGTGGTGATGAAAAAGGAGTTGTGAAAAAGAATGAAAACAGAACACACATCGATCTCAGAAGCGAAAGGAAGAGGTGAAATAAAATGACGCGATGAGTTTTGTGCGGTCCGAAAGAGGAAAATAGAGTGAGTGGCAATTCTAATGGTAAGAAAGCAACGAACCCGAACAACATATATGGAGAGTGGGGAAGTTAAGCTAAGTTTTGTGAAATGAACATTTTCAATAAGTGCAGTGCTATTTAGTTAGCGGAAAGAGTGCTCTGATACAAAGAGAAACCTTCTTCAATCAATGTGTAGAGGTAAATATGACTCTGACCTAAGTAATTCCCCAGTTTATTTGATTTATCAAAATATTATAAGAGAAGCTGGTAGTGTGACCTTAGTCACAAATGGAAGTCAGTATTTTAATTGTAAACAAATAATGTTGTCAAAGATCAATTTAAATATAAATACAAACAAATATAAGTATCCTTTGCAAGGATCAAAGTGTTAATGCCAATATTATAGGAGAAATTTTGTTAGGAAATTAAATCAGATGTGTTCTGATAAATCTTTTTTTTTCTTGAAATAACTGTAATTATTGTAAATAAATAATAGTGTTAATTATTTGGAGTCTTCTCATTTAAATTATCTAGTATGTGTTTGTTTATTTAGATTTCCATTTTAAAAGTCAGCTAAGGGCAAGAATGATCATTCTCAAAAAGGGTAATGGGCTACTTCGAAATTACACAATGCAATGGGGGGAACATATCCAAAATTTAATCTCTATGGATTCCTTTTATTATTATTTTCTGAATAAATTAATTTATTCTATTAGCCAACCCCAGAGAAACCTTTATGTATTTAATTCTAAGCTTTAATTTTGATCAACTTGTCCCAGCAAAAGGGTTATGTTGGAATGGGCAGCAATTAGAAGGGAAATTAAAGGATAAAATCTTAAATAAATATTATAACTGAGCCATGCATATTTCTCTTCAACATCTGCAATTCCTATATAATTCACTGGTGCCGTCCAGTTCTTAATTATTGTTAATTGAGTTTTCAATTTTAATGATTAAAAAATTGCAACTGGGTTATTGTCAAACATTAAGTTAAATACCTTTAATGTATTCTAAAATACAGGCTCATGTTAAAAGTAATCAATTTAAAATTTTATATTCAAATTGTGGAAATTTACAATCTATATAGTATATTGCAAAATAACAATTATGAAACTGTCAATTAGAATAATTTCAACTCTTTTATTTTAATGATAAGTTATTGGAAGATTAAATGGAGATTTTTTTATTTTGATGGTTTGTTTGACTTCCTCTAAAAGGCTCCACTACCAGCAAGTCGGTGATTTCGTAAATATCAGTATTCAACTTAGAAAAATCAGTATATTCGTAATTGTATGTATATTTTATGTTACTCTTATATGAACTTTGCATTTGATCTTTAACAGTATACTGAAACATTGTGCTAAGAAAGTAAATCATAAAAAAAAAAAATCAAATGATATCGTAAAATGATATGAATAATAAAAAAATAAAAAGATAAAGATTTATGTAGCAGATAAAATAGTGTATTAGTAGATTGTTAATGCATATATATTTTGATACTGTATACTTTATTGTATAATGCATTTATATTTTGATATCTTTGAAATTTTGCAAATGTTTACACTTGGCTTAATAATATTTTTAGGTGTAGGAATTTCCATGCATTTTTAAAGTTAGATTTAGAATTCAGTATCTAAATAAATTTTAATTATCAAAAAGTTGAATGCCAAAAAAGAATCGTAGAAATCATAGAAATAGCTTGAACTCGAGTTTTTCTGTCGTATTAACGCGAGGGCATATAAAAAAGTTAAATAAAGAAAAGCAAATTGATTCGAGCAACACGATGGCAGATCCATCAGTGGACACAATAATTTCTCTAATCCCAAATTTCGATGGGAAAAAGTTAAGTGATTGCGAGTATTTTCTCAGACAATTTGAGGACTTAACTAAACAAATATTAAAAGACGATGTGAAGCTTACAATTTTGAAAGCAAAATTGTCGGGTACTGCGAGAGAGAAACTCTCACAAAATAAATCGCTTATAGAAGAGAAAAACTACAACGAATTCAAAAAGAAATTGTTAGATTTATTCAAAATCAAGAAATCATTTACGCAGGTACAGACTGAGTTTTTCAATCTGAAACAGAAACCGGGACAAGACTTAACAAGTTTTATTAGCGAATTCAAAAACGCAGCGTCTCTTTATATAGAGAAAAGCCATACAGAAGTTGATCCGAACGGAAACGGGAAATTTTTGGACTTAGTAAGATTGACACGATTTTTGGATGCGATTAGACCGGATTTAAGTATGGATTTAAGGAAAACCTTTCCCGATAATTTTGAGGATGCTTGCAAAACAGCAATTAAATTAGAAGAGGCGTACAATAATATAGGGGCAGAACAGGTAAATACTATAACAGCTAACAATGAATCGCAACTTTTTGAGAAGTTATTGAAATTAAATGTAGAAACGGCGGAGCAGATTAATAATTTATCAAAAGAAATAAATAACATAAAATTGGGAACAATCGAAAAAAGAGAGGAAGTCGAAAAATTTTGTAATATCTGCAAGAAGGGGTCACACAATGAGGATAGTTGTTGGTATAATAAAGCTAATAAAAACAACAACCAGAATTATAGGCATAGATTTGTAAACAATAGGGGTAATTACAGAGCAAATTACAAGAATTATAACCAGTATGAAAGACACGATTCTCACAATGCATTTCCGGAGGGTAATATTTACTATAATCATGTACCAAATGCTCAACCTTTTCCACCCCCACCACAACAACAACATTACAACACGCCGTATACTTATTATCAACCTGACTTTAATAATTATGATGCACAGGGTATTACACTCAACAGAGAGGAAATTATAGAGGGGCACAGAGGAATAACTATCGCAATAAATATACGGACTCTAGGGAAAACAGAGAAAATCATACGAACAGTAACAAGGATAGTAATCAAAGGGGTAAATTTCAGAGGGGCAATTATAAAAGATACAAGCAGAACAAAGATAAGGATGCGGAAAACTAAATACGAGACTTGTAAATACAGATAAAGAAGACCCGAGCAAGTCTCACGATAGCGGGCATACTTTAAGGGATAAAACTATTGCAAGTGTACAGAACGATACAAATGAACTTCCTCTAATTAAATTTAAAATTAAAGATATTGTAATTAACAGCCTTTGTGACTCAGGCGCACAGGTGAGCTTGATCTCACCGCTTTTGTTTGAAAATTTAAAACAAGCAAATATAAAATTTAAATATTTGGGAAATCAAATTAAGATTCAAACACTTACAAATTCACTGATTACATTCAAACAGTGCATTAGAATGTCATTTAAATTACAGGACACTTTTGTAAAAGGAACTTTTTATGTTACAAATAAAGATTTTGGCAGCAAATATCAATTATTACTAGGGTACGATTTCTTAAAAGAAAATCAAATGGTTCTAGATTTTGAAGAGAAGTATCTTAAATTCAAAGGAAGAAAAATGGCATTAAACATCAAAGATTCGGAGGACACTGGGGAAGTAAATACATTAATTACAGAACAAATTCACACTCAGACATATGTCAAAAACCGAATGGACCACATGCAGGAGGTTAGACTGCAAGCGTTGGCACAGCAGGAGAAAATGATGGCCGAATATGTGAAAGAGGAAGACCTTGATAAAATTACAACACTTGAACTAGGACAACAAGTTTACCTTAAGTCCATTAACCCTACTGTTTTACAAAAAAAATTTGAAGGCCCATTTAAGGTGGTTCGAAAAGTGCGAAATAACAATTACATTTTACAAGATGTAACGGAAGAAAGTAAAGGAACTATAAAAAGACACATTGACAGACTCTGGGCACCAAAGCATGCTGACAGGTGCAAAACAGAGGAGTCAAGCTCATCGGAGGAAGAATAGTGGGAATAAAATACCATTAAAAAGGGGTAGTAAGATGTTACTGTTACAGAAAGACTAATAGCTTAAACAGTTTATGTAAAAATTTTAGTTGCGGTTTGCAGAATTCTACTAACTGTCAAATTTAAATATTCTCAAAAAAGCGATGGCATACTCAACTAGGGTTGAAAAAAAAAAAAAAAGGGTGCGTTCAGGGGGCGTGTTAGAAACGCATTATCCCAGGTAAGGAAGCATTTAGGTGTTGAACCGGTCGTGGTATGGGATTAGGCCAGCATTTTCAGGTGTACGAGAAAGGAATGAATCACCTGTTCAGTAGGGCTACATGATTGACAGTAACGGGGTGAGTGTTTGACCTGAGGTCACGCAGCTTTCCGATTCTTATCATTGAGTAGAAGTTTTTTTTTTTTCTTCTTTCTGTCGGGCAGAAAAAATGAACAGTGAGAAAACGGGGAGTTATTATTTTCAACATTGTTAGAATTAACATGAGAATTTTTACGCTTAGGCGTTTAAAAAAAAAAAAAAAGGAAAAGGAAATAGAGAAATAAATAAAAAAAATAAATAAAATAGGAAAGAAGGGAAAATTATTAAAGAAAAATTTCACTTTTTTTCTTTTTATTCATTCTTTGTTGTTTAATAATTCGAAAGAATTGTATGTATATAATAAAATTACAACAATCATATGAATGGACAATACAAATGGTAACTGAATTAATCCATAAAATTGGGTCAAGTAGTAGATGAATATCATAAAGTTACAACATCATGAATGTGTCATGTTTTCAGATTGCTAGGACTGTTTTTGTGTCCATCTAAAATATTTGTCTGTTTGCATTTATTAATTAGATATAGTGCTGAATTCATTCATTAATATGTGTAAATATTGTAAAGTGGAAGACATGCCATTTCATCGAACTCAGAAGAGTATTGCTATTATATACAGTCCACTCCCGCTAATCCGCGACCCTATAATCCGCGAACGCCTATAATCCGCGATGTATTTCAGATGTAAACAAACTTTTTCATAACGTTTTCTTTTTTCCAAACTTTTTTTTTTTTTTTTTTTTTTTTTTCAACCATAATAAGTTTACTGAATGGATAAATTTACTAAGATTGTTTTTAAAGGCAATTCTGCATGCATAGAAGGAAATTTTTTGTGTGCCATTCAAATATACTAACATTATTTTCGATACACGGGAGCCTATGTATCAAACGTTGCCATTCTTAAAAACAAAAAACAGATAAAAACGTTATTGATTAACGAGCGACCGCTGGACTGCTGTGAACAGACGTCGAAACGAAGATCCAAGGAGAGAAAAATCAAGGTCAAGCACTGATAAAACACGTCTGCTCTGTTCGGTGTCGCCGAATCTGACATGAATTCAGAATGCATTCGTTGGCTTTCATGTTCGTAAATAACGAACACCAGAGCAGCGTCCCATCCAATCAAATCGCTTCATGCCCAAAGCATGGGGTTAAGACATGTAGCTGAGGGGCAACCTATCAATAAATTGCGAGCGATTGCAACTGCCACTGCAGTGAATAGACAAATATAATATAATTTATGGTCAGTCATATTATTAGTGTTATCTGTATGGAAACGGGTGTAACATCGTTGTTATATCAACAAATCTCGGCTGCGTACTCACGTGCTAATCGTTGTTAGAGCAAATTAAATTTGAGTAACGTTATTGCATTTACATTTAATGTTATTTTGTAATATTTTTAATATTATCTAGATTTTATTTGATCTTCTAAATTAAGAAAAAAAGAATGTCGGGAATTAAAGATCGTGAAAAGATCGCAAAGCGTAAACATGTAACGCTAACTCTTCTACAAAAGGTAGATATTATAAAACAGCTAGAGAGTGGATCATCAGTCAGATATTTAGCTTCCATGTTTGGTATTAGTTCAAGAACTGTATATGATATTAGTAAGAACAAGCAAAAAATTCTGCAGTTCTACTCCAATAGTGACAGCAATACAGGGATTGCCAAAAGGAAAACTATGCGTCCTGCTAAGGATGTGAATTTTGATGCCATCATTTATGAATGGTTTAAGCAAAGGAGAGATGAAGGTGTGCCTATAACAGGACCATTACTGTGTGAAAAAGCAAAAATGCTCCACGAAGAATTAAAGATACAAGAGCCATGCAATTTTTCTTCTGGATGGCTCACGCGATTTAAGCAGCGCCATGGAATTCGATACTTAAAATCTTGCGGTGAAAACTTATCCGCTGATACACAAGGGGCTGAAGATTTTGTTGACGAATTTTCTAAATTGATTCATGACGAAAATTTAACTCCTGAACAAGTGTACAATATGGATGAAACGGGACTCTTTTGGCGTTATTTACCCAGGAACACATTAGCAGCATCCAATGAAACTGCACCAACTGGTGTGAAAGATGCAAAAGAGAGAGTCACGGTTGTTATGTGTAGCAATGCTGCTGGCACACACAAATGTCAGTTAATGATCATTTCAAAGAGTGCTCACCCCCGAGCCTTGAAAGGCATTAAAAGTCTGCCAGTCACTTACAAGGCTAATAAGCGAGCATGGATAACCAGGGAGTTGACCCTGGAATGGTTTCAGAAAAATTTTATTCCAGAAGTCCGTGCTCATGGAAATAAAATTGGTTTACCAAGTGATGCAAAAATTTTATTGCTACTTGATAATTGTGCTGCACATCCAGAAATATTGACAGAAAATAATGTTTCTGTTGTTTTTTTGCCTCCTAATACAACGTCCCTGATTCAGCCAATGGATCAAGGGATTATCCACAGTATGAAATGCCAGTATCGTTTTGAATTCCTGCAAAAAGTAATTGCCTTCAATCCTACTGTGGACAAAATTGATGAATTCAAAAAAACTTTCACTATAAAAGATTGCATATTTTTAGTTGCAAAAGCGTGGGAGGCAGTTTCTCAGCAAACATTAATTAATGGTTGGAAAAATCTGTGGCCAGCTACACTTTTCCTTGATGTGCAGAATGATGATTCAGAATTTAATGGATTTAGGTCATGTGTTGCGCGTGAAAAAGCTGCTGAATTGCTTAGGTTTGCCAAGGATTCATCAGCTTCTCTTCTGAATTCTGCATCAGAAGATGATTTAGTTTCCTGGATGGTTTCGGAAGATGAAATCTTGGAGTCGCAAAAAGTAACAGATGCGGAAATAATATCTTCTGTACTGAATTCAGGAGAGACCGATTCAGACACAGAATCTGATGTTGAAGAAGAAAAAATAGCATTTGATGAAGTATTCTTTCATGGCGATAAATATCTCAGTTTTTTAGAAAAAGAAACATTTAAAGATGTTGTTTCTGATCAAGAAATCATGACTCTAAGAAGGCTTCAAGATAAAATTGCAGCATTAAAAAAAAAATCTTTGAAGCAAACCACAATAACTCCAATGTTTGACAAATTTAAAAATAAGTAGAAGTTTAGTAAATTATATTAATTTTGCATATTACATATATCATTTAAATGTGTTTATAATGTTGTATAAAATATTTTCTTTCATTTCTGTATTACTACACTTATTTATATACTTGGTATACTGTGTGAGTATTATATTTGTATATAAAGTATAAATTCTAATAACATTTAAATCTATTTCTAATATTAAATATAAATTTTTTATGTATAAATAATCATTCCTGTTAATTATTTATAGTGTGATTACTATATTTGTAGATAAATTCCAAATATTAGAACATAAACAAAGAAATGACCTATAATCCGCAAAATCCTATAATCCGCACAACCCTTGGTCCCAAGCTGTGCGGATTAGAGGGAGTGTACTGTATATATATATTACATTTGTTCCTTTTGGTTTGTTTTGGCCTAATTTTGGTTTCAATTTTAGTAGCACTAGATATAATTAAATAATTTGAAAAAAAAAAAAAGAAAATCTGAGAATGTGGATGTACAGTTTTATATTGGATTAAACTCTTTGCTCTATTGGTATATTGTTGATATACTCATATGTATATTTTATCCAAATCACGTGTATCTATAGGATTTTTTTTTTTTTCTCAACAAAGTATAGAGAGGTAGAGCTAGACAAAAACTTTTATTGCTCTATATAAATATGTATATATATATACATATTTTGAATGTATACTCATTATCATAATTTTTCTCTCAGGTATCTTACATATTCAGTTATGTATGTGTAATTGTAAGATTTTGCCTGAATTGGGTTTTATATATTGTATGATGCATGTATTGTGTTAAAAATAATTATCAAGAATCATTGTAAAGTTGAATACTGATCCTTACATATCACAGTGTATTATATCTTTTTGTTTTGTATGGTCTGTTTGGCTATTTAGATATTTTGGATTTGGTGAGTGCTCTATCTTAGACACACCGGTTATATTTAACCACAAAATTTAAAATTTTTGTACTAATGATAATATTTTATCTCTAAATTGTTTGGGAATACTTAGGAAATGTGTACATATATGAACTGTTCTTTATTAAAGTCACACAAGTAATTTACAAATGAACATTTTCCTCTGCATGAACTTTAGTCTACAAGATGATTCTGTATAGATGAACGTGGACTGATATCATCTATGTGATCTATAGATTATCTACAAGGGTGATGGACTTCTTGGAAATGCAATGCTAAAGAAAACTGGACGTTTTCTTTCTTTTAGTACGGGGGGAAAGATAATGTAAGGAAAGTACATTATCGGGACTTTCCCATAAGTCGCCTCAGTTGAAAGATTTAGGATGGCAAATTTATGACCAGAGACTCGCTGGCGACAATTTTAAGCCATAAAAGTCAAATAAGAAGAACTTTGATTTAAGTTGGTCTGGGAGATAATATCAAAGAACACACACGTAGTTCCGAGAGAGAAAACAACACGCTACAGAAACAACTGATGCATAGCCATTCGTTGGGGTTGGTAAGGAGGAGGTGAAACTGACCCTCTGTTATGCAAATTTCAGTTAAAACGGGAGATCAACTACCCAATGAAAAAAACGAAGGATGGGCTTAAAGCACTGTCATGCAAATTTTGGGCAGAGTACGGCCCACCGTGGTGATGAAAAAGGAGTTGTGAAAAAGAATGAAAACAGAACACACATCAATCTCAGAAGCGAAAGGAAGAGGTGAAATAAAATGACGCAATGAGTTTTGTGCGGTCCGAAAGAGGAAAATAGAGTGAGTGGCAATTCTGATGGTAAGAAAGCAACGAACCCGAACAACATATATGGAGAGTGGGGAAGTTAAGCTAAGTTTTGTGAAATGAACATTTTCAATAAGTGCAGTGCTATTTAGTTAGCGGAAAGAGTGCTCTGATACAAAGAGAAACCTTCTTCAATCAATGTGTAGAGGTAAATATGACTCTGACCTAAGTAATTCCCCAGTTTATTTGATTTTATCAAAATATTATAAGAGAAGCTGGTAGTGTGACCTTAGTCACAAATGGAAGTCAGTATTTTAATTGTAAACAAATAATGTTGTCAAAGATCAATTTAAATATAAATACAAACAAATATAAGTATCCTTTGCAAGGATCAAAGTGTTAATGCCAATATTATAGGAAAAATTTTGTTAGGAAATTAAATCAGATGTGTTCTGATAAATCTTTTTTTTTCTTGAAATAACTGTAAATATTGTAAATAAATAATAGTGTTAATTATTTGGAGTCTTCTCATTTAAATTATCTAGTATGTGTTTGTTTATTTAGATTTCCATTTTAAAAGTCAGCTAAGGGCAAGAATGATCATTCTCAAAAAGGGTAATGGGCTACTTCGAAATTACACAATGCAATGGGGGGAACATATCCAAAATTTAATCTCTATGGATTCCTTTTATTATTATTTTCTGAATAAATTAATTTATTCTATTAGCCAACCCCAGAGAAACCTTTATGTATTTAATTCTAAGCTTTAATTTTGATCAACTTGTCCCAGCAAAAGGGTTATGTTGGAATGGGCAGCAATTAGAAGGGAAATTAAAGGATAAAATCTTAAATAAATATTATAACTGAGCCATGCATATTTCTCTTCAACATCCGCAATCAAATGTTTCAAAATTCATATTTTTTCTTCTGAATAACATGCTTACATTATCTTTTATATTTCCAGATTTTAATAAAGAAATTTGATTTTTTAAAAAAAAGTTTTAGCTTTTAGTAATGAAGTATACATATGTGATTTTTTGTTTTATTAAATGGGTAAGTTGAGGTAATATAGAAGATATTTTATATAATGTAGAATATTTTTTTAATTACAGTTAGTGTAAGTGCTGATAAAACACAAGTGTTTTTGTTTCAAATTAACCAAGTGAATGTTTTTTTACAAATAAAGTTTTTTTTTTTTTTTAATTATTATTATTAATTTTAGTGATTTTGTGAAGGGTAATTTACTTTAAAATGTGTAGCTTTAAAATTATATTTTGGAATTTTTAAAAAAATCAGATTTAAATTAAAAAAATCTGATTTAAATCAAATAAATCAGATTTTTTTTTTTTTTTTTTTTTTTTTTTTTTTTTTAAATCAAAAAAATCACAAACCCTGGATCTCACTTACCTTAAAAAATTTTTAAATGTTTTTTTTAAGTAAATTTTAAGGGTCAATAAAAAGGTTTTTTTTTTTTTTTTTTTTTTTTCAGGAAGGCTCTGTCCCCTGAACACCCCCCCCCCCTCTTTTTTGCTTTATTTTGATTGTCACCATCATGAAATGTGTAGTGCCTCTCGGAGGTTACAACTTCGAGAGATATGTAAAAGAGTGCCAAATTGGCAATTTTGGAAATCACACCACGCAAGGGAGTGTTCCATTACGGTAAATGTGTTGAAATTAACCAGAAAATTTCCCTAAATTTGAAAATCATCTCACCACCATTTTACCCTTTTCTGGTATTGTAATCCCCCAAGAGGCACTTGCAGAGAAATATGGAGATTGGTGATTTTCAAAATCACTCCAAGAAGTGAGTTAAAGATCATTTTTACACAACACAATAACATAGATCAGAAAGAAAAAAAAAAGATTAAATTGACAATATTCTAAATATTTAAAACAAAAACATGGTACCATGGTATCTTCAGCAGTGGGTGTACCATGCATAACTAAATTCAAATCTAAATAGCATTTCAACCAGGCACACAATCTTATCTAAACTGCAACAAGCCCATATAAATTAAGTATCTTGAAATGTATGAGCATCAAGATAGACTGTTACCTCCCACTGAATGCTACAAATTTCTACTACCAGAACATTGGGTGAATATTTAATAACATTGTATGCACTTGAAAAGCTATTGCAATAAGAGATTAAATTTACATACATAAATTTCTGTTAAATTACATTTCTTTAAAATTCAGTGCCATACAAATATATAAACTAAATTGAGGTTAAAAAGAAAAAAATATTTCAGCAACAGCTAACTGAAAAATGCTGCACCATAACAACTTCCTTTAAAAGAAAAGAGTAGTATTGTTGAATTTTCAGAAAAATGATTTTACTGCACAATTATGTATCAAAGTACAAAATTGTGTAAAATATAATAAGTGACTGTTAATAACGCAAAATTCCAAATTTATTTAAGAAAAGTTTATTCTTAAATTTGTATTTTCTAAGTTACTCTGGTAAGATTATCTAGCACAAATTTTAAAGTGGTGATTAAATGAAAGATAAATTTAAGTTTATAATGTCATAACTAGATAACAAAACAATGCAACTACAGCACAACTAAATAAAACCGAACGGAAAATGAAACAGAAAATTCTTAGTATATATAAATTTCTAATTCCATATCTAGACTGAGAAATGTTTAATTCTTGCGAATTACAAAATGATTCTGCGATGTCCTTCATTCGACTATTTTTTACCTTATTCCTAGGACATCTAAAAATCAAAAATTTCATATAAATTTGTACGAAATAAAACGCAGTGGTATTAAATTTCCAAATACGCAGTAAGTATTTCCAATGCCGATATTACTAGCTACATTAAGTCCTTCTCTCAAAAATTTCATTTATTACTAAACATTTACCCGGTCTGTGATTTAAAAATATTTTAATTATTGCATTATTATTTTCATATTACATCTATTTACATATATAATACTAATTTATTACAGATAATTTGTTTTCAATTTAGATCCGATAATTCCTATCATATGATAAACATGCATATCGCGGCAATCTTCTGTTCTAAGGTAAGGTTGCAGTTAAAACAACACAAGAAATGAAACCAGGGCTTGTTTACATACACAATGTGGGATGTTCACAAATCATGAACCTCTATAGAGGTTCATCGGTATAGTCACAAATGGTGATCAGGTCGCCCGCGCACAAAAGAAGTCTGGAACATATGGAGTTGATTTACATGTCAAGGGCTAATTGCGAAGTCCGGCTCTTTAGAACTGTTTGCAAAGAGCCGGGTTAATTATAGACCGTGAGGCGGCAGCACAGATAATCACCTCATCGAGTTCACGGATGAAATTCTAGGATTAGTTAAATCTTGATTCGCATATTAAAACGCAATCGGTCTGCCAAGTCATATCTTGGTAGAAAACACCTGAAAACCCGATTTTAGCGGCTGACTCGTAGGTTTACCATTGTGTTTTCCTGCTCCTAGATCTCTATGTTTTCATACCATTTGGTGCAGGAAAACACAATGGTAAACCTACGAGTCAGCCTCTAAAATCGGGTTTTCCACCAAGATATGACTTGGCAGACCGATTGCGTTTTAATATGCGACTCAAGATTTAACTAATCCTAGAATTTCATCCGTGAACTCGATGAGGTGATTATCTGTGCTCCCGCTCTATTATGGTGTCATCTAATGTTTTTCAGGCTTATTCTAAAGAGTATGTTAATTAGGGGCTAATTGAAAAATTACCACTTATTCACAGTCAACAAGATTTTGACCAGTTGTTTGTCCAAATATCGTATTGTACCCGATCCGAACTCTAAAATACATTTTGAAATCAACCAACGTCCCCTAGAGATAATGCCTAAGAGCTCAATTTTGACGTCACTGCAGATCGGCTAATGATTCAACTGATACATTCTACCATTTCTGCAAACACAATAAATCAAAATTCTAAATGACTTTTTTTTTAACTTGCATAATAAAATTGGAGATCAACTAATTCAAAACAGACACAATTTGTTTTTCACACCCGAAAAAAAAAAAAAACTGTAGAATTTAGTATTAAGAAAAATTTGTTTTCTGTAACAAAATTTAAAATACAAAATAGTTATTTTTCTTGAAAAATAAAAGCTATCTTTTGAGGTTTCAGTAACACTTTTTTTTTTTTTTTTGTTAATGTGCAAATGAAAGCTCATGTTTGAGTTCTAGCATATTTTCATGAAAATTAATAATATTTCGATTAAAGATTGGATTGCTTTCAATTAAAGTAAGTACTTATTTACAGTATATATGTGCATTTTTATCAATATTAACAATCTTAATCATAATCTATTAAAATATGTTTACTTTGTCACTGCTGAATACTTGATTAAATTTTTGCATTTGATAATTACAAATTTAATTTATTTTGCCATACATGCAGTTTTTTTTTATTATAATCTCCAATAAAACTCACCAGTAGTAGTTTACTATTATTAGAAAATATTAAATATATATTTGAGTTATGTGCGATTGAAAAGATATAATTTTGTTTTGGTTTATATATAAATATTTTGTTTTCGTTATGCAAAACTTGTGAAGATAAAAACTAACTTTTAATTAGTTTTTTAAATATTTTTAACACAAAAGTAATTACAAATTTTAAATGATAGCTCTAAAAAATTTACTAGATATCTGTATTTTATACACAACACACACACATATATATGTAATATTTAATAAATATTTTTTTTTTCAAAGTGTAACGAAGGATTTTTTATTATATAATATAATAATTCTAATTATAGAATAATTGTTATAAATACCTAAAAATTCATATAATGTGTATCTAATTATGTATGCCATGTATCGCGGTCATCTAAATAATGTAATTATTATATTTAGATAATCTAAATATAATCCCAAAATACAATAAATTATATAATAATAAATATAAAAATAAAATAATTTGTATTCGGAATTATGATGTTTTAGCAGTTATTTGAATAATGTGATTATATTTAGATAAACTAAATATAATAAATTATATAATAAAAAGTATAAAAAATACAAAATTAAATAAATTGTAATCAGAATTATGATGTTTGGACCTTATTTGAATAATGTGATTATATTTAGATAAACTAAATATAATCCCAAAAATATAATAAATATAAAAATAAAATAAAATGTAAACTGAATTATAATGTTTTGGACTTATTTGAAGAGGATGTAATCAGTGGGGTATACGTGTAACATACATTTATATAACAAATAAGCAATTAAAACAACATTTTTTAGCTAAGTGTAGTATATTTAATAGACCGGGAGGCGGCAGCACAGACAATCACCTCATCGAGTTCACGGCTAAAATTCCAGAATTAGTTAAAACTCAATTCGCATATTAAAGCGCAATCGGTCTGCCAAATCATATCTTGGTGGAAAACACCTTAAAACCCGATTTCAGCGGTTGACTCGTAGGTTTACCATTGTGTTTTCCTGCACCTAAAAGTATGAAAACATGGAGAACTGGGTGCAGGAAAACACAATAGTAAACCTACGAGTCAACCACTACAATCGGGTTTTCGGGTGTTTTCCACCAAGATATAACTTGGCAGACCGATTGCGTTTTAATATGCGAATCTAGTTTTAACTAATTCTAGAATTGCAGCCATGAACTCGATGAGGTGATTGTATGTGCTGCCCCCTTCCGGTCTATAAGTAAAAGGCAGATTTGAATAGTAGCCGAAATAATTTCATTTGAACATTGGTAAAAATATATATTTAATATTTTCTAATGATAATAAAATATCTCTGGTGATTGTAGAAAAACTGCATATATGGCTAAATAAATCAAATATGTAATTATCAAATGATACAGACAACAACAAAAAGAGTTAAGCACCGGAACCCCATCAGAAAATTTCAAAATCAGATCCCCCCCAAATTTCATTAACACGATCTAGTCATTTACTTTTGAAAAAAGTATTCATTTATTCATCCAACATTGGTCATACAACCGGCGAAAAAAATGGGACTGAAGCAGTGGCGTATCCAGGGGTGGGCTGATGGGGCTACAACCCCCCCCCCCGCCCCACCCTGAAATTGTCAAGAGTAAAATGAAACAAGAACGAAAAATCATGCGTCAAGCATAGATTATGTAACACTTTCCAACGCTTCCAAAATAATTTTACAAATCATACCGTTTAATAAGCTAAAAGATAACATCTAAGTAATCCGAATACTTTTATTCAGCCCTGTATAGGATCTATAGATTTGTATATATACTACATAGGATGTTAAATTTTAGTTCAGTTAGGAAACGCGTAGCACAGTTTAAAATTCTCCGTCTGGAGTTAAATAATACGGAAATGTGTTCGCGAACTTTTGTGCTTCCCTGTATAGGATATACAGAATTTATACACACCACATAATAGACAAAAAGCGAGTTAAAATTAAAATCGCGATCAGTAACTTAAAACGCACTTCCAGGAATTATTGTTAACTTACAGTAGAGAATTCTTTTGTGTGTCCTTGTAAATGAACGATGACTGCTGTACACACGCTATTCTGTAGTAAGCCTCTTGAAATACACCTTAGTGATATATATAAATTTCAATGCGTTTAAAATAGGGAAACATTATTTAAATAAACCGCAGACGATTTTTCTCCATAGACGTAATGTAACAGAATTCTTTTGACTGTCCCTGTAAAGTAACTATAAGTGCTATGCACACCCTATTCCATATTAAGCTTCTTCTAATGCACCTTAGTGATATATATAAATTTCAATGCGTTTAAAATAGTGAAACATTATTTAAATAAACCGTCAATGATTTTTCCCCATAGACCGCAATGTAACGGAATTGTTTTGATTGTCCCTGTAAAAAAACTATAAGTGCTACACACTTCCGTTGAAATAGGGAACATGCTATAGATAACGACTATAACATATAAAAATTGCAGAGCAATCCGACCATATTTACGGGAGTTAGAGCACGGACAGACGGACAGACGGCAGACGGCCATACGGCCAGACAAACCGAAGTCATAAACACTTTTCAACTAGGTTGGAAAGTGTTAAAAAGGTGCTTTTTCTTCCTTTTTTAGATAAATTTCTATTTTTTTTCCTTGTTATACAGAGGATTAGCCATTCTCGTTAGTCCATATTAGTCTGCATTAACATCCCAGTATAAACATGGTAAGGGGGCTGATTGTGTTATAGCCCCCCCCCCCCCCCCCGCGAAATAGTCGAAAATCTCATGAAAAAAGTACTGTTCTTCTGTTTTCAGATAAATTTGTAATTTTTTTTGGTTATACAACAGACTACCCACTCTCTTCTTTTTAACCCCATATTAGTTCACATTGACATCAGAGCATATCTAAAAGAGGAAGGGAGTTGATGGGTTTACAGCCCCCCTTCCCGAAATAGTCGAATATCTCATGAAAAAAGCGCTGTTTTTTCCTAAATTTGTGTATATATATATTTTTTGTCATACAATAGACTACCCACTCTCTTCTTTTTAAACCCATATTAGTCCACATTGACATCAGAGCATACCTAAAAAGGAGAAGGGGGCTGATGGGGTTACAGCACCTCTCTTCCAGAAAAAGTCGAACATCTCATGAAAATAGTGCTGTGCTTTTCTTGATGGGATTACAGCTCCCCCTCTTCCCGAAATAGTCGACCATCTCATGAAAATACAGCTGTTTTTTCTTGATGGGGTTACAGCCCCCATCTTCCCGAAATAGTCGAACATCTCATGAAAATAGTGCTGTTTTTTTCTTGATGAGGTTACAGTCCCCCCTTCCCGAAATAGTCGAATATCTCATGAAAACAGTGCTATTTTTCCCTTCTTTGCGATAAATTTGTGTATATATTTTTTTTTGTCATACAATAGACTACCCACTGTCTTCTTTTTAAACCCATATTAGTCCACATTGACATCAGAGCATACCTAAAAAGGAGAAGGGGGCTGATGGGGTTACAGCACCCCTCTTCCAGAAAAAGTCGAACATCTCATTAAAATAGTGCTGTGTTTTTCTTGATAGGATTACAGCCCCCCCTCTTCCCGAAATAGTCGAACATCTCATGAAAATAGTGCTATTTTTTCTTGATGGGGTTACAGCCCCCATCTTCCCGAAATAGTCGGACATCACGAAAATAGTGCTCTGTATTTCTTGATGAGGTTACAGCCCCCCTCTTCCCGAAATAGTCAAACATCTCATGAAAATAGTGCTGTTTTTTTCTTGATGAGGTTACAGCCCCCCCCTCTTCCCGAAATAGTCGAACATCTCACGAAAATACTGCTGTTTTTTTCTTGATGAGGTTACAGCCCCCCCTTCTTCACGAAATAGTCAAACATCTCATGAAAATAGTGCTGTTTTTTCTTTATGGGGTTACATTCCTCCTCTTCCTGAAATAGTCGAACATCTCACGAAAATAGTGCTGTTTTTTCTTGATGAGGTTACAGCCCCCCCTTCTTCCCGAAATAGTCGAACATCTCATGAAAATAGTGTTGTTTTTTTCTTGATGGGGTTACAGCCCCCCCCCCCTCTTCCCGAAATAGTCGACCATCTCATGAAAATAGTGCTGTTTTTTTCTTCTTTGAGATAAATTTGTATTTTTTTTTGTCAGAGGACAGACTATCCACGCTGTCCTTTTTAGTCCACAATGAAATCACAGCATACCTAAAAAGGAGAAGGGATCTGATGGGTTACAGAGGGCCCCCTCTTCTCGAAATAGTCGAACATCTCATGAAAATAGTGCTGTTTTCTTCTTTGGGATGAATTTGTAATTTTTTTTGGTTATACAACAGACTACCCACTCTCTTCTTTTTAACCCCATATTAGTTCACATTGACATCAGAGCATATCTAAAAAGAGGAAGGAGGCTGATAGGTTAACAGCCCTCCCCCTTCCCGAAATAGTCGAATATCTGATGAAAAAAGTGCTGTTTTTTCCTTCTTTGCGATAAATTTATGTATATATATTTTTTTGTCATACATTAGACTACCCACTCTCTTCTTTTTAAACCCATATTAGTCCACATTGACATCAGAGCATACCTGAAAAGGAGAAGGGGGCTGATGGGGTTACTGCACCCCTCTCCCAGAAAAAGTCGAACATCTCATGAAAATAGTGCTGTGTTTTTCTTGATGGGATTACAGCCCCCCCTCTTCCCGAAATAGTCGAACATCTCATGAAAATAGTGCTATTTTTTTCTTGATGGGGTTACAGC
Organism: Maratus michaelseni; assembly: GCA_963931845.1. NCBI lineage: Eukaryota > Metazoa > Arthropoda > Arachnida > Araneae > Salticidae > Maratus > Maratus michaelseni. The sequence goes on along the minus strand of OZ007597.1, from coordinate 28,921,714 downwards.
CCACCTCTTCCCGAAATAGTCGACCATCTCATGAAAATAGGGCTGTTTTTTCTTGATGGGGTTACAGCCCCCCCCCCCCCTCCCTTCTTCCCGAAATAGTCGAACATCTCACGAAAATAGTGCTGTTTTTTTCTTGATGGGGTTACAGCCCCCCCTCTTCCCGAAATAGTCGACCATCTCATGAAAATAGTGCTGTTTTTTTTCTTTTTTGAGATAAATTTGTATTTTTTTTGTCAGAGGACAGACTATCCACTCTGTTCTTTTTAGTCCACAATGAAATCACAACATACCTAAAAAGAAGAAGGGATCTGATGGGATACAGAGGGTTTCCCTCTTCTCGAAATGGTCGAACATCTCATGAAAATAGTGCTGTTTTCTTCTTTGGAATGAATTTGTAATTTTTTTTTGGTTATACAACAGACTACCCACTCTCTTCTTTTTAACCCCATATTAGTTCACATTGACATCAGAGCATATCTAAAAAGAGGAAGGGGGCTGATAGGTTAACAGCCCCCCCCTTCCGGAAATAGTCGAATATCTCATGAAAAAAGTGCTGTTTTTTCCTTCTTTGCGATAAATTTATGTATATATATTTTTTTGTCATACAATAGACTACCCACTCTCTTCTTTTTAAACCCATATTAGTCCACATTGACATCAGAGCATACCTGAAAAGGAGAAGGGGGCTGATGGGGTTACAGCACCCCTCTTCCAGAAAAAGTCGAACATCTCATGAAAATAGTGCTGTGTTTTTCTTGATGGGATTACAGCCCCCCCCCTCCCCACTCTCTTCCCGAAATAGTCGAACATCTCAGGAAAATAGTGCTATTTTTTTCTTGATGGGGTTACAGCCCCCCTCTTCCCGAAATAGTCGACCATCTCATGAAAATAGGGCTGTTTTTTCTTGATGGGGTTACAGCCCCCCCCCCTCCCCTCTTCCCGAAATAGTCGAACATCTCACGAAAATAGTGCTGTTTTTTTCTTGATGGGGTTACAGCCCCCCCTCTTCCCGAAATAGTCGACCATCTCATGAAAATAGTGCTGTTTTTTTCTTCTTTGAGATAAATTTGTATTTTTTTTTTGTCAGAGGACAGACTATCCACTCTCTTCTTTTTAGTCCACAATGAAATCAGAGCATACCTAAAAAGGAGAAGAGGGCTGATGGGTTACAGAGGTCCCCCTATTCTCGAAATGGTCGAACATCTCATGAAAATAGTGCTGTTTTTTTTTTTTTTTTTTGATGGGGTTACAGCCACCCTTCTTCCCGAAATAGTCGAACACCGCATGAAAACAGTGTTGTTTTTTTCTGCTTTGAGATAAATTTGTATTTTTTTTGTTATACAACAGACTATCCACTCGCTTCTTTTTAGTCCCATATTAGTCCACATTGACATCAGAGCATACCTAAAAAGGGGAATGGGGCTGTTTGTGTTACAGCTCCCCTTCCCGAAATAGTCGACCATCTCATGAAAATAGTGCTGTTTTTTATTCTTTGAGATAAATTTGTATTATTTTTTTGTCATAGAATAGACTACCCACTCTCTTCTTTTTAACCCCATATTAGTTCACATTGACATCAGAGCATATCTAAAAAGAGGAAGGAGGCTGATAGGTTAACACCCCCCCCTTCCCGAAATAGTCGAAAATCTCATGAAAAAAGTGTTGTTTTCTTCTTTGAGATGAATTTGTAATTTTTTTTGGTTATACAACAGACTACCCACTCTCTTCTTTTTAGCCCCATATTAGTTCACATCTAAAAAGGGTAAGGGGCGTATCTAAAAAGGGTAAGGGGCTGATGGGGTTACAGAGGGCCCCCTCTTCCCGAAATAGTCGAACATCTCATGAAACTGATGCTATTTGTTTTCTTCTTTGAGATAAATTTGTATTTTTTTTTCGTTATATAACAGACTACCCACTTTATTCTCTTTACTCCCATATTAGTACAGAGTAACACCACAGCATATCCAAAGAGGGGGAAGGGGCTGATGGGGCACAGACCCCCACCTTCCAGAATGGTCAAAAATGGAATTAAAAAAGTGCCGATTTTTCTCTTTATATTTGAGATAAAATTAGAATTATTTTTTCTGTCATGCAATGGACAACCCAGTCTTTTTTCTTTAGTCCCATATTAGTACACACGGGGTGGGGATTATGGGGTAACAGCTCCATTCCCCTTCCGTAGTGGTCGCAGTGAAATTAAAAAAAACTGACTTTGTATATTTCTTTTTGAGATAAATTTGTTTTATTTTCTGGTGCGCAACGAATTTGTTTTCTCGTTAGCCATATACCATATGCCTCTCATATGAAACTCATATGCCTCTCAGTCCTGCAATCAAAATTACTTGAGACCACAAAATCTATTGTCAAATGACTGTAAAACAGTTCCACACATGTTTTAGTGGATAATTGAATACGTATAATATGCTCAATTGGCAAGATCTAGAAGTAGTTTAATTAATTTAAAGAATATTTAACTCTCTTCCACAAATGATGCCAATATTAAGGAGGTATATTAGTGCGCAGTGACATTAGACATTATCGCCAAATCAGCAAATCTACGAACTGAATTTTTTTTGTGACTGGCAATGTCAAGCAAGATTATTGATTTTTGGTTTTGGAAGAGTCTTTTAAAGATGCCCAGTAGTAATACTAAAAAAATTATCTCCTGTTGATTTGTTTGTTCCTGGTCTTTTTACTAGCGAGCTAGTTTTATTTATGAACGTGCTTTTTCAGATTTAAAGCTGTTCTCAAATACAAACTGGCTACTTTATGATATATTTTTTAATTCATTTTTACTCGGAAACGCATGAAATTCACAGGTCTTTTTTATTCAGAAACTATGCAATCGAAACACGTTTTCCCTGTTTTTGTAAAGGTAGAAAATCTTTCAGAAAGCAATGACCGAGTTGGCGTTTTGAATCGGATTCCCGAAAAGGCAGAGTGAGAAACGCGAAAAACGAGTCGTTAATACGTTACCAGAATCACTTATAACTCGATAAGTAATCTATTTACCAAAAAATAGAAAACTCATCTCGATTCCAAATCTCTTCCATAGTCATGCCTGCCAGTCTAATGCCTTTGCGTTTAAAAATGTGTCAGAAAGTTTCCCGTTGATGAGCAGGGAGGAAGATTCCTTTTTCAATATTTCAGTGTACGAGTGATCCAGCAAAAGATAAAAATTCTTAATTACTCTTCTATGAAAGCACAATATTACGAATAGTGTTCTTTTTAATCGCTCTTATTTTGACACGACACACTTTAGTATCGGCATTTTTACTATTTGGAATATTTAACAAAAGAAGCATAGCATTAAATAAATTCACAGGTTAAAAATAAATTTTCTTACAATTTTACTTACCGTTTTTAAAAAAAAGTCCAGTAATATTGTTAGCCATAATTCAATAACTTTAACTCTTTTTTAAAAAAGGGAAATCTGATGTTTAGTTTCCAATTAATTTTTAACTTGTCCCTTCCTTCACAAATTTGATGAGTTTTTTTTTAACATATATTTCTTGAAGGTTAATAGCCATACGTTTGATCAAAATCCCAGGAGCATGTATACGAAGGGAAGGGGGAGATCAAGAAGGAATGCTTGCTACCCCTAAGATTTTGAATTAAATTTTTGTTGGTATTAAAAAAAGAGATTTTGCAAAGAAAGTTTGTTTATCCTGAACAGATCCTGACCATCAAAATTTTGGGCCATGGCAACAGAAAATATTTTTGGCCCTAATCGTAGATTATCACATTTTTACAAATATTGTGAATGAGGAGTGTATGAATATAACTATGTAATGCACCCATTTAAATGAAAGACTGAGAATAAATGTGAACTGAAGTTGGATTATTGTTATTGAAATGTCTTCGGAAAAATTAACTTGACAGACTCAAATATCATCCTCTAAAATAAAAGCGTAAGTCATGTGACTGTCATCAACAGTTCCGGGATGGCCGTTTCACTTTTTCATATGCCAGGCGGCCATTTTTATTCAAAATTATTTTTTCGAATAAAACTGCATAAAAGTTACATTTTAAGAAAGATCGTTCAAAATAAATTAATATTTGAGAGGTGACTTACGTTCTTTTATGTATATATTCTGCAATAACTTCCGTCAAAATTAGGTTCACAGTTCAAATTCTCTATTCATGAAATTAAACAAAAACAAAAACAAAAAGATTGATTCGTCGTCAACATTTAAAATATTAAATCATGGAGGTAATCATTCGCAAAACAAGTTCTCCGCGAATGAATTTTTGGACCGCTGCCTCGCTTCAAAAAAATAATTCGCACCAGTGAGACAATCAAAGTTTACCATAATTATGTGCTATACAACTCAACTTCCTTCTGGACCTTTTCTTGACGTAAATTGAACTCATGTAATAATATTTAATGAATCAAATTTTTAGCATTTTTAAAATCGCTAATACAGCTTTTATTTATCGCGTGTACAAATTAGAAACAATACTTCGACTTTGAAATCAAATGTTTTGACTTATGATATTATTTCTTTTTTTTTTCTATTTAAATGAAAAGTGTGAAGTATTTTAAATTTATGTAATATAAGCATTTCGGATTAAAGTTAAGTATTTTAAATGAAATGAGTGACAGGTTTATAATTTAAAATTAAATTAATGTAGTATGAATGATGGTGATGGGAACGATATTTGGCGATTTATCATCTGCTCCCGGCTAACAAAAATACTCATAATTAAAAAAGGAAATAAAAATAAATAAATGATAGTTTGATGTAAATAAATATTGATATACATATCAAAAATAATTTATAGAACTAAAAAAAAAAATTAAAGTAAATAAACAACAATTTCCATAAAAAAATTTTCGCCAAATTCGCGGGGGGGAAAATCGCGCCAACGTGCGTATGTGACACCTGTGCCCAAAATATATGCGAAATGCTACCATGATCGCAAAAGTTCATGACTTGTCTATTAGAATCTTCCGATTTGGCGAATAATTAAGGGAAAATTAAATTATGAATAAATGTAACGTGTTTCAATATTTAACATACATTTAAGGGAGACCAAACTGGTCGTCAGTGGCGGCTAGTGTTAAATAAACATGAACTAATGTTGCACGAACTTTAAAAACATGCGGAATCCAAAGAAAATGATATTTTATAAATAAGATAGTCATAAAATTAAAACATTTTTAAACAAGTTTAAAACACACATGAAGAAGCTGAAATAAATTGGGCGCACTATGAGAAACTTAAATCTTCAAATGAGAAGAAAAATTATAAATATACTTATGATATCACTGACAATTTTAGCTTACATAAGTTGTGTAATGAATCTAGAAATTTTAATTTCTTAATCTATTAAGATTGTTAACAATAAAATTGATTTGAAACACCATAAATTTTTGGGCTCCTTAAATATGTGGGTTCTGAGAAAGTGCCCCACGTGCCTTGGCAGTAATAGGAAATTGATCCTAAAATAGCAAAAGAAAATTTGTTTGAGATTGTCCCAAGCAAAATTAATTTATTGTCAAGCAAGAATCATGGCCAGAAATTAGGGGAGAAGGAGACAACTTTATAGATTATCAGCTACAATGACTTTCTTTTAAATGAAAGTATATGAAACAATCCATTATCACTTTTCAACTTATTTCGGCGAGGGTGCTCAAATTCGGCTCCGTATGTCCCCCCCCCCCGTTTTTCTCTGCCTACGGCCTTGTTGTCAAACATGATTTCTGTTTATAACGCAGTTCAACATATTTAGTAAGACTCAGAACATTATCGAAATTTAAGTCAGCCCCCCCCCCCATAAATTAAATCCTGGATACGCCACTGGACTGAAGATTGAAACCACACGGTTCAATCTTCGATCCCATTTTTTTTTTTTTGCCTTCTTCATGAGTGAAGAAGAATTTATACATCATAGCTGGCAAACAATTGAGTCATAGCGTCCTCATTATAAGAGTTGAAAAGATCTTCAAAAGTGAAGTAATTGGGCGAGTCATGTAGGGCACCGGCAGCAGGCGTATTCACATCACTCGGAGAAGGGGTCAGAGAGTCACTGGTAGCAGGGGTATTCACATATACAAAATCATTCGGAGGAGGGGTCCTGGCAGCAGCAGCATCATTTTCAATCTGAATCGCAGCAACAGCAGCAGCGGTCTCGTTCATCATCACGGTCGCACTCAAGTTCATCGGTTCGGTCTGGTCATTCAGTCCCCAGTCCGAAACCTCTTCTTTCGGATTCTCGTACGTCTGTATTTGAACTGGCGTTGATATCAACTCACGACGTCCGGTCGCACAATCTGAATCGTCTTCTCCAGAGGGAAAGACATATGAGTCCTTATGCAAGGTCGTCGTCCTTCAAAAGTCGTCATACATCGTTGCGAAACTGGCGGGGAAGGTGGAGGCGGCGGCACCAGCATACCTTCAGTCACCCGTGCCCCGGAATCTAGTTCCAAGAGCACGGGATCGTCTTCCCAGGAAGCAGCAGTCGCAGCAAAGAATGGCGAGGCACGTGTCGGCGGCGGCAGCTCAAGACCGTCTTGATAAAAAGGCCGGGACAGCGTTTTCGCCGCTAGGGAAATGGAGGGAAGGTTAAACTCTATATCCACTATGCTACAATATAAACTTTACATGTAAAATATTAACACACACACATATAATTTAATATTTGATTGAACATTATATACACTTTGTATAGTATGTGATTGTGCGTTGCCGATCACACATGTTTAGGTGTTATTAATGTGCAGTTTTCATACATTTATAATTTAACTTATACAATAACACATAAAATTATACATGGATAACATTGGTAATTATAACTCACAAACATATCTATTTGCAATATATACAAATATATATATAGTTTTTTATTTTTTATCTATGAAATATCAAATTTAACATGTATTTTAATTACTACATTACATTAATTTGATTGTAACACAGTAGTATTACATATAATTATCAATTTTATAAATTTTGAGATAATTTGAATTGTTTATGAATTATTTAATTTGATATTAAAATTAATCTATGAAATCTAAAATATAATTAAGTATTAGTATAAATAATACATTAATTATTTAATATCAAGTCTAAAATATATTTAAGTAGTAGTAACAATAACATTAATTATTTAATTATAAGTCTATAATATATGTCAGTAGATTAATACAGCTGGAAGCAAAACACATTTTTTTTAAAATAATATCTATTTTACATAATATACTCTTATTAAGTATATATGAAATGCTGTGCAGGATTAATAAATTCTGTGTAGATTTATTCATATTGTAAGATTTTATTCGAATTTAATGTAAAACTATTAGGTAGTATTTTTTTTTTAAATTTATTTATATAATTAAATCTAATGAAATGTATATGTAACTAATAAAGTGGATATGAAAATAGATATTAATTATGAATAATTATAACACCAACAGATGGCGACACTTTACGTGTCAGGTAGATATGATAATATTATTAATATTATTTTTAATTTAACTATAGAGGGAGCTATTGCTTGTATATTAATTTTACTTTCAGGAATTAAAATTAGATGGAGTAATTATATATTCACGGATATAATTTTGTTATAAGTGTATTATCACCAGAATAATTTTGTGTGTTTTTGAATCATTTTGTGTTGGTGTGTCATCGATGGAGTTGTGTTTAAAAAAATGTGCTCTCAACTTGTCTTTCAAATCATTTCTCTCAACTCGATTGTCAAAATTATGTGCGTGCCATGTGGACGTCGATATTATACAGAAGTTTCTATATTTTGTGCATTCAGGATAATTATTGTGAGTAAAAATATTTTATCTACAATTTAAAGGTTCTAATTTCCAATATTATTTCAAAAATGATATCTAGTGGTAATTTGGTGAGGTGATTTATAATGTTTTTGGATCATCGATGTAAGTGAATTATATTATATATTCTTAATGGTTTTTTATTTCCAATTTAAATATTTCCAATCTTATTTTTTCCAATTGTTATCTGGTAATAATTCAGTATACTTGGTTGATTCTACTGTTCTTAGCATCATGCCAGTAGAATTATGAAATACTGAATTATTTTTAAAACACATGTGGGTGCAACCAAGCTGACGAGTACATCTACATGTGTTTTTTCATATCCAATTCTTGTTTGTTCTCTTGTGGTCCTGTTTTCCATTGTATAATGCTCATATTTTATTTATTAATCCATTTGTGTTTACTTAATAGCAACTCCAATCTATAATTTTTTTTCCTTTCTCTCTCTTTCTTTTTTAAATATTATTCAGGTATGAGTAAATTTGGCCAATTACCATTGAAGCGCATGCTATGGTAAAATTATGATTGCACATGTTAATTATTAGATATGTGGTATTCTGTTTACACAATATCATTATTTATCTCTTTGTAGATTAATGTAGAATGATATTAGAACTTGATATGTATTTTGAAATTCATAGATATTATAATTATATATATATATATATATATATATATATCAAGTATTCCGGTTTTATCCAAAAGGAAGACCGTTAAATGACCATTAGTGTCAAGTGACAGTCCCTTTCAGAAATTGAAAAAAGCAGAAACGACGCCATTTTGATGCGTAATTACTTTCTCTATAACTTCCGGTGTTGCTGGTCATTAGCGAATGATTGATCTCCTTTCGAAAAGCAGGAAATTTCTCTTGGTTTTTACCTTTTTTATTAAATGTACAGCCCCTGCTAGGACCCTTCCATTCTGCTTTCACTCTGACACTGTGACACAGATGTTCACATATTTCTTCGGCACTTGTATTAAAAAAAGTTCTTAGTTACAATGCTTCTTTAAATAAAGAATGCAAAACTGCAGCAAGAAAATTATTTTTATTTATATCACGTCATTGCTTGCACTTATTTTAAACTTAAACAAACAAACAATAAGATTTTTGCACAATTTAAAACTGAAAAATAGTATTATGAGTTTTACTTTTTTTTTTTTTTTTATGTTGTATTATGATTCGGCAATATTTTGAATTTAATGTATTTAAGGCTGTTCTTGAAAGAAATAATAATACTACTGAACATTGCGAATCTTCTTGGTACTTTAACAAAGTCATTTAGTTTATGAAATTTGCAGAAATTGATATCTAAATGCTTTAGAATTTAATGTTATTTTTTATTTGACTATAAATATATTTTTATCTATAATCAATTGATTCTAATAGATGTGTTTATAACACTTTTCTTAATCTCCAACTTTGACACCATTTTCTAAAACTTTCTTAGCCTTTAACGAAAACAGAGAAATGCTATTCGATTTTTTAGTATATAAATAAGAAGTATCAAAATGACTGAATGAATGAATGTGTCAGGAAATATCAAGTTTAGATTTGAGAAAAACATGATTTAATACATATATTATAATACATATAATCATATATATTATTTCTCCTGTCAACATCCCTTTTTCTAAGAAAATATGAAACACAAAACAACGAATGAGATACCATATGAAAGGTTTTTGAACCGGCTTCTGACATAGCCCACTTAACAATTCGTTAAAAACATGTTTTTGATTAAAATTTGCTGAAAATTAAAAATGAAATCGGCATTGTTTTCACAAAAGAAATGAAAGGTTTTCCTGAAATTATTGTTGCCAAAAAAATAAAATACCACATTATATGATGCTCAGTAATTAATATAAAAAACACCGCAGGGTTTATTTTATACTTATGATTAAAAAGCGAAATTGAAATTGAAATGTTTAGATTTATATTTCTAAGTCCCATGTTTTTCCCGAAGCGGATGACGTCATCCTCTAATGCAGTCAAAATACGATTGTTAATTTTTTTTTTCTCGCGCGTGCCTTTAGCAATCTTGGATCCGTTTTTAGTCTAACTTTGATGGAATAAATTAGATGATATTCTGGCTTGACTAACAACTAAATGTTGTTTGCAGATATTTTTATCCTTGCTTTTTCTTTAGAAGTTTAAACCTGAATCTAATAACTATTACATATTGATAAAAAATGATACTTCTCTATTATCCCGTCGACCACTTTTCATAACAAAAAACTATCGCGAAATAAACGGGAGAACGTTGCCATTGGAATATCAAAAAATAAATAAATAAATAAAATATAAGAATTTAAGGACACAATTGTTATTTTAATTAATAAAGAACTACTAAATCAGTAAAACATAATGAAAAATACACGCAAATGTCGAATGTAAAACCACTAGATGACGTAACAAACACGCATAATGATTCTGACATCAAGTAAATGGGACTGAATTTTTGGCGTTTAATCTTACAGTTACCGGTAGTTTTTTTGTTATGAAAAGTGGTCGACGGGATAATAGAGGAGTATCTAAAAAATATTAGATTTCAGTGGGAAATCTTCGCACGGGCCCTCTGGTATATATATATATATATATATATATACTAGCCGCCACTGGCGACCAGTTTGGTCTCCCTTAAATGTATGTTAAGCATTGTAACACGTTACTTTCATTCCTAATTTAATTTTTTTCCTTAATCCTTCTCCAAATCGGAAGATTCTAACAGACAAGTCAAGAACTTTTGCAATCACGGTAGCATTTCGCAATTTTTTTTTGTTGTTGTTATGTATTTCATTTTTTTTTTTTTTTTTGACAAAAGCTGCTTATCCCATTTAAGCATTTATGCTTTATGCCCGTTTGCTTATCAGTTGCAATATGTTCGCTAATGTAGAGATTCTTAAACATATTAAGTAATTTTCCGTAATTGGGTTTTTATTATTATAAAATAGCAATCTCTAACAGGTACCTGAAAATGGGGTTTACTCGCCAAAATGGCGCAAAACAAAAATCGTGCCAACCCCAGAGCGTCTGCGACAGCTGTTAAAATTTAAAATACATGCCGTTCACACTTTTAGTTTAAAATGGAAAATAGAAAAATAAGAAATAATATCATAAATCAAAACATTTGATTTCAAAATCAAAGTATCATTTCTAATTTGCGCACGCGAAAAACAAAAGCTGGTATTGGCAATTTTAAAAATGCTATTGGAGAGATTTGCGCCCAAATAACATAAAATTACTTAATAATATTATGTATTTCATAAATGTATATTAAATTACTGTCTTGCACGCGATTAGTCATTAACAATGGTAAATATGATTGGCGATTAACAATCATTTTCGGTGATATCTCTTCCTGCCACGTAAATACCAAATTAACTGATCATTTCAAAATTTTATTCATTAAATATTATTACATGAGTTGTGTTTGTTTACATTCAACTTACGTCAAAAAAAGATTCGGAAGATGAGTTGTATAAGCACTTCATCAAAGGGATTATGGTAAACTTTAATTCTCTCACAGGTCCTGGTGCGAATTATTTTTTTGACACCAGACAGCGCTCCAAAAGATCATTCACGGAAAACTTACTTTACGAACGATTATCTCCATGGTTTAATGGTTTAATATTTTAAACGTTCACGACGAATGAATCTTTTTTTTGTTGTTGTTTACTTTCATGTATAGAGAATTTGAACTGCGAAGCTAATTTCAACTGAAGTTATTGCAGAATATATACATAATTGAACGTAAGTCATCTCTCAAATATTAATTTATTTTGAACGATCTTTCTAAAAATGCAACTTTTATGCAGTTTTATTCGAAAAATAGTTTTGAATAAAAATGGCCGCTTGGCATATGAAAATGCGATGCGGGCATCCCGGAACTGTTGATGACAGTCACATGACTTACGGTTTTATTATAGAGATATATATATAGAAATTATTCACCACTACATTAGAAATATCCGTTATGTTATGGAGGTATTTCTCATTATCTTTCAACTAGCCGCCACTGACGACCAGTTTGGTCTCCCTTAAATGTATGTTAAGCACTGTAAGACGTTACTTTTATTCATAATTAATTTTTTTCCGTAATCCTTCGCCAAACCGGAAGATTCTAATAGACAAATCAAAAACTTTTTCGATCATGGTAGCATTTCGCGTATTTTTTGTTGTTATGTATTTCATCTTTCTTGACAAAAACCGCTTAACCAACTTAAGCATTTATGCTTCATATCCGTTTGCTTATCAGTTGCAATATGCTTGCTAATGAGGAGATTCTTAAACATATTAAGCAGTTTTCCGTAATTGGATCCATTGCCAAATGGCGTATTTTAGTTAATACGATTTGGTGCAATGAAGTCTATTTTGTGAAAGTCTTTAATGATATCCACCATTTACACTGAACCATATTGTTGCCAATATTTGTTTGTTTGTTTGTTTGTTTCTCGCTAACTTTGACTGTAGACTCGATAACGGGAGAATCAAGAAGAAAATCTATCATTATTCTCATTTAAAACGTCTTGAATAATGTGACATAATCGGAGTGCATATTATATAACACATAATTTTCGAGTATGGTTTGGTGAAACATTGAACTTTTGGAAGCCAGTTTTGATAATCACGTAAATATGTCACACCAACATTACCGCCTATAATTCTAATTACAGCAACCCGTTTTTTCTCTCTATATTGCAACTCTATAGTTAATATAGTGCCCCGGTACGTCTACGACAGCTGTTCCATCAGAACATTTGATTTCAAAATAAAAGTATCGTTTCTAATTTGCACACGCGAAACATAAAAGCTGGTATTGGCGATTTTAAAAATTCTATTGGCGAGATTTGCGCCCAAATAACACAAAAATACTTAATGATGTTATGTATTTTGTAAATGTATATTAAATTACTGTTTTGAAAGCGATTGGTCATTAATAATGGTAAATATGATTGGTGATTAACAATCATTTTCGGTGGTCTCTCTTCCTTTCACGTATGATACATAAATACCAAATTAACTCACAATTTGTTTCGAAATTTGATTCATTAAATATCATTACATGAGTTGTATTTGTTTACATTCAGCTTACATCAAGAAAAGATAAAGAATGAAGTTGAGTTGTATAGCACATAATTATGGTAAACTTTGATTGTGTCACTGGTACGAATTATTTTTTTGACACCAGGCAGCGCTCCAAAAAATCTTTCATGGAAAACTAACTTTACGAACGATTATCTCAGTAGATGATAAAAGAGAGTTCTACATCAGCGCAGTTCGCGCAGTCGACCTCAAGGTTGAAGGAAGGTCACCGGAAGGGACAGGTGTGGACACCGGAAGTCGCAGGTGTGGATAACAGGCATGTTGAGACAGGAAGTGAACAGGAAGTGTAGATAGGAAGTTTAACCGGAAATGTGACAGGAAGTGAATGCGATAAGGGAGAGAGGGGGAGGGCTTATTTTTGTGGGGGGCTTAATTTTTTTTGTTGGTTTTAATCCTTCTAGTCGAGTGGAGTTGAGTTGTAGGAATCCTGCTATAAGAATGAATTTAATTTGAAAGTAATATTAGCAAAATGTTCGATTTTTTTTTTTTTTTTTTTTTTTTTTTTTTTTTTTTTTTGTTTCACCTGAAATAAAAATTTTATTTGCTAACTAACACCTAATATAAAAATGGAAATCTTTCTGACTTTGTTTTACTTTATAAAAGTTTAACGTGAAATTTATTTTTAGACTGGAAACGCGACAGGAAATAAGATCGGAAACGGGATTAGACATGCTTTTTCCAAAAAGGGTTTTCAGGAAGCAGTAAACATGTTTTAGGAACATGCTTGGGAGCTTGTTGGAACAGGACAGGTGGTTTGTGAGACCGGAAGTAATTAAGATGAGAGAGATAAAGAAGGTGCATGATTAGACACATAGATTTTGTTCTTTGTAGAGGGTTAAATTATTTTTTAGTGTTTTGAATTTTATTTATTCTTAAACCGTTATAAATTATTTTTTTCTATCATTTTAATTTTTAGTGACACCAATTTTAGAAGTAATTGCTCATTAAAAGAATTATTTTTCAACGCTGGCACAGGCAGGAATTGAACCCACTATCTTATATGTGGTAAACCAATGTGTTTATCCACTGCGCTAGCGAGAACTTGTAATGCTATCTCTTTAAATGCAAGAGATGGGGACTTCAGACATGTATTGAGATATCTTTATCATAGTTTTAATGAACTGCAGGAAATTTTCTTTAGCTATTGAGTAATTCGAGAGTTTTGGTTTAATATGAATGCTATTACATCTATTTGTTTAATTTACAAACACATTTCTTTCACAACACTCTGTCAACACATCACTTCAATATTCGAAATAATAATTTAGAGGGAAAATTTTTACTTTCGATACGAAATTTTATTTATAGAGATTGACGAAGATAGTATACCTAATTCTTTCTTGTATTAACATTATATTCGAAATAGAGTTTTGTTACGAAAAATAACGTGTTTATACATTTTAAAAACGAAAGCAAAGTGATTTTCAAAAATGTAAATATAAGCTATACACCCACGCAGTTTTGTTATTGAATTAAATTACAAGGTTTAATATTGTATTCAGCGTAATATTTTCTTATAAAAGCCGTTTCACAAACTTGTATACTAAAAGTAATGTGTCATTTTTAGGGGAAAAAATTAATTCAAGTCATTGAGACTAATCCTTTATGGGGGAAAAAATTTGTCATACTTCTTTGTGTTACATTATATCTTCCGTTTTTTAAGTTTACAAATTTGTGGACTAACTTAAATAATCGTTTTTAGGATACTTAAACAATATATATATATATACTTTTTAATTATATAATTTTTTTAATTGACTTGTAATATAGCTTTTTTTTCTTTTTTTTTTTTCTTAAAAGGGTACTGTAGAATAACTTATGTCACAAATACTACATCCTTCTTTAGTTAAATATGTTTCACTTAAGACATGACAAAGTGTCTTAGAAACATTTCATTTTGGAGTTAAGTGATTAAACAAGAAAAATATTATTTATAAAAACACAACACATAAGACCAGTGACTGAGAGGTTCTGGTTTTAAAGCTACTAGACGTTTGGGTTTAAACTTCTCTCGCGCTCGTCGACCTAACCGTTCGGAGTTTTCTTCGAACCTTGTCAATACGAGTTAGGAGCCCTTAGAATGACCCCTAGAGTGACCTATATCCCTAACGCAGATAATCGGTTTTAACAAATAACCAACCATCCACAACACATAAGACATTTTAGATCATTTTAGATCATTCCATTTAGTTAATAAGTGATTTAACGTGCAAAATATTATTCATAAAACATACAATAAGAGAATTTTAAAGAATTTTTTCTTTCCAATGAACAATTTTTAGTGACTATTTAACTTATTAAAGAGAGCGGGTATTTTGTTTAGAGTTATACGATTAAAATAAATTTTCAATAGATTTGACTTTATACAACAAACATTTAAAAAAAAAAAGGGGGAATGGAATCTAGTTTTTATAAAGTAACGTTTTTCAATTTTACAAATACTTCACACCTCGTCTTTTTCCCCCCTCTTTTAGTAGACTTTACATACATAAGACATAAAAAGCGTTTTAGAATACATCATTTAGAAATTAAGTGGTTTGATAAATAAAATATTATTTATAAAAGCAATAGATACAAAAGTAATAAAGATTTTTACTTACAAATGTACGAACTTCTGATAGGTAAGACTTTCTAAATCATTGTGCAAGAATTAAGTGGTTATTGAACTTATAACATTACATAATGAAATAATCACGTGACGTATTTTTAAACCAATAAAATGTCAGTATTTTCAAACAAATAAAAAGTTAGTATTTTTACACGAGCGCCCTCTATCATTATATAAATTTCAATGAAACGAGTTCATAACATTCTACTGTGACCTGATATCGTTGTAATAGGTTGTATTTTTCATTTAAGTTATTGTGGAACGAGTTATGAATTCTTATGTTGGTGATGTAACCAACTTGGAGTGTCAACACTCATCACCAGAGTTAAATAATCAAGAGATGGATTCTACACTTTTATCCAAAGAAGGACTCGTTTCGAATTATGAAGTGAAACTCACCTCATCAGGACTAAAGAAACCGAAGTTACCTCATGTGCGTAAGATGTGTAACACAGCATTTCCTCGAAAAGTTAACTTAGTGTTTCATATGAAAAGTCATCTAAAGGAAAAATCTTTTTGCTGTGAGGTGTGTGCTGAAGTTTTTTCACAAAAGAGTGATTTACGTAAGCATCAAAAGATTCACAAATTGCCCAAACAATACAAGTGTAGTGATTGCAACGAGATATTTTCAAGAATGTCTGACTTATTAATACACAAGAAGACCCATAAGATTCGTAAACAATATTCATGTGCAAAGTGTTGTGAAATATTTAAGTGTGAATCGGATTTTTTACAACATTGTGATACTTTTCATAAAGTTTTACCTAATATTGCGAAATCACCCTGTTTAAAAGATTTGTTATTTGAACTTATAGTGAAGCTTATAGATTAGTTCGAACTTATAGTGAATTAAAAGACAAAATGATATGCAAAATATATGAACTAGAATTAACAGACCAAAACATACATGTACATGCTGAGAATGCCTTTTTAAAGTTGTACAACGGCTTTGAAGATTTCACAGAACGAGTGTTTAATTGGACATTACGAAAAATTTTGAAATTAGAATTGATTACAGCTCAATATGACAGGCTTATTTGATTTGTATTATTTTAAATGATTAATAAATAGTTTGATTGCGAAAAAAAGTGTTTCTTTAGCATACACTGTGTGACTTTTAAACTAATGTTGTGTATTTTGAATGTGTCAGACAAAACAGGAGTGTGTTGACATTTAAAAAAAAAAGAGTTTACATAATATAAAAGTTTTACAATAAAAATTGACTTACCTAAAGTTTTTTCAAGATAGTCACGATATCCTTTCCATTACAATTATTTTAAGGAAATAGAATTTAATTTTGTTGTGAATAACACATTGTTGTTAACATCACGTGGTTTGTCTTATCATAACTATGAGATCCTAAGATCACTTCCTATTAACATGATAACGAAGAGTAAAAAAATGACTAATGCAAGCCGATTTTCCTGCCTAAACTTGTTATCAGCTTGCATGAGTGACTCATCTTTACATGTGTGGATTTGTATGTTGAAAAAATGATTGCTATGTTTAACCCGTGTAGACGATTTTTATCCGGAAGCTGTTTGAACTACCAAATTTCAGATATCACACATTTTACTAGAACATTTAAATATTTTAATGTCTTTTCGCCCGCAAATTGGAAACTTAGGATTATCACCTTTACATCGAGACATGGAAGGTAGAAAAATAATAACTTTACACTTAGACAATATTTTAATTTAAGAAGAATTAGACTTAACACATTGTTAGAGTTTCTTTGAAAAATATCTAGTTGGTTGTAAATTTTAGAAAATTCGACATAACGAAATTAACACACTTAAAAATATCTAGTTGGTTATACATTTTATAAAATAAGCAACAAATAAACATTTCGATACATTGACAAAAGAAAATAATTAAGTTTAAGTAAACTTTACACTTAGACAATATTTCAAACTAAGAAAAATAATAACTTTACACTTATATAATATTTTCAACTAAGGAAAATTAATAACTTTAAAAATCAGACTTAACACATTGTTAAAGTTTTTTTAAAACAACACAACATTTTCAAAGCAGTGGAAATAGTATACCTGAAAAAAATTCGACTTAGTGGAATTTAATAGTGAAATTTTTTAACCTCACTCATTTAAAAAATAAAACTTTGTAAATTTTTTCCATTTTTAAAATAAAACTTATTTAAAAAATAAATAAGCAACTATTAAACATTTTGAATGTCTTAGACAAAGTGTGAATAAATTTGTTGAAATTATATAAAACATGAAAAATTTCATTACTTTTAAAAGAAATTTTATTTTTGGTGAAATAAACTCGAGGTATTTATTATATGTTACTTAAACTACATGAGAATTGATTGAAAATGTGTTACTTTTAATCACTCACAAGATAAGACATGATGTTACAATATACACATAGGAATGACATAGGAATTTCAGATGGGTTTTTCTCCCACACATGACGTCACTGATAACATATTTACTGATCAAGTCATAAAATCATAGTTTAGGGTAGGTTTTTAAGCACGAAGTTTAGTTGAGATTTAAGATATTTGAGAAATATAAACTACAACTTTGGCTACTTTTTGAAATTTCCCCCTACATAAGAAAAAGAACATAGAAAAATAAAATGAAAAGTCGTATTTGAATGGAATCAAATTATTATCCTTTCACTTAACAGCTGAATGCGTCGGTAATTACATCACAAAGGCACTGATAACAACTGATTGAATATATTGTGTTTCTTTTTTAAGGTTAAATTGATTTAATATTCAAGTTAAATCACTTATTAACTAAATGGAATGATCTAAAATGATCTAAAATGTCTTATGTGTTGTGGATGGTTGGTTATTTGTTAAAACCGATTATCTGCGTTAGGGATATAGGTCACTCTAGGGGTCATTCTAAGGGCTCCTAACTCGTATTGACAAGGTTCGAAGAAAACTCCGAACGGTTAGGTCGACGAGCGCGAGAGAAGTTTAAACCCAAACGTCTAGTAGCTTTAAAACCAGAACCTCTCAGTCACTGGTCTTATGTGTTGTGTTTTTATAAATAATATTTTTCTTGTTTAATCACTTAACTCCAAAATGAAATGTTTCTAAGACACTTTGTCATGTCTTAAGTGAAACATATTTAACTAAAGAAGGATGTAGTATTTGTGACATAAGTTATTCTACAGTACCCTTTTAAGAAAAAAAAAAAAGAAAAAAAAGCTATATTACAAGTCAATTAAAAAAATTATATAATTAAAAAGTATATATATATATTGTTTAAGTATCCTAAAAACGATTATTTAAGTTAGTCCACAAATTTGTAAACTTAAAAAACGGAAGATATAATGTAACACAAAGAAGTATGACAAATTTTTTCCCCCATAAAGGATTAGTCTCAATGACTTGAATTAATTTTTTCCCCTAAAAATGACACATTACTTTTAGTATACAAGTTTGTGAAACGGCTTTTATAAGAAAATATTACGCTGAATACAATATTAAACCTTGTAATTTAATTCAATAACAAAACTGCGTGGGTGTATAGCTTATATTTACATTTTTGAAAATCACTTTGCTTTCGTTTTTAAAATGTATAAACACGTTATTTTTCGTAACAAAACTCTATTTCGAATATAATGTTAATACAAGAAAGAATTAGGTATACTATCTTCGTCAATCTCTATAAATAAAATTTCGTATCGAAAGTAAAAATTTTCCCTCTAAATTATTATTTCGAATATTGAAGTGATGTGTTGACAGAGTGTTGTGAAAGAAATGTGTTTGTAAATTAAACAAATAGATGTAATAGCATTCATATTAAACCAAAACTCTCGAATTACTCAATAGCTAAAGAAAATTTCCTGCAGTTCATTAAAACTATGATAAAGATATCTCAATACATGTCTGAAGTCCCCATCTCTTGCATTTAAAGAGATAGCATTACAAGTTCTCGCTAGCGCAGTGGATAAACACATTGGTTTACCACATATAAGATAGTGGGTTCAATTCCTGCCTGTGCCAGCGTTGAAAAATAATTCTTTTAATGAGCAATTACTTCTAAAATTGGTGTCACTAAAAATTAAAATGATAGAAAAAAATAATTTATAACGGTTTAAGAATAAATAAAATTCAAAACACTAAAAAATAATTTAACCCTCTACAAAGAACAAAATCTATGTGTCTAATCATGCACCTTCTTTATCTCTCTCATCTTAATTACTTCCGGTCTCACAAACCACCTGTCCTGTTCCAACAAGCTCCCAAGCATGTTCCTAAAACATGTTTACTGCTTCCTGAAAACCCTTTTTGGAAAAAGCATGTCTAATCCCGTTTCCGATCTTATTTCCTGTCGCGTTTCCAGTCTAAAAATAAATTTCACGTTAAACTTTTATAAAGTAAAACAAAGTCAGAAAGATTTCCATTTTTATATTAGGTGTTAGTTAGCAAATAAAATTTTTATTTCAGGTGAAACAAAAAAAAAAAAAAAAAAAAAAAAAAAAAAAAAAAAAAATCGAACATTTTGCTAATATTACTTTCAAATTAAATTCATTCTTATAGCAGGATTCCTACAACTCAACTCCACTCGACTAGAAGGATTAAAACCAACAAAAAAAATTAAGCCCCCCACAAAAATAAGCCCTCCCCCTCTCTCCCTTATCGCATTCACTTCCTGTCACATTTCCGGTTAAACTTCCTATCTACACTTCCTGTTCACTTCCTGTCTCAACATGCCTGTTATCCACACCTGCGACTTCCGGTGTCCACACCTGTCCCTTCCGGTGACCTTCCTTCAACCTTGAGGTCGACTGCGCGAACTGCGCTGATGTAGAACTCTCTTTTATCATCTACTTATCTCCATGGTTTAATGGTTTATTATTTTAAACCTTCACGACGAATGAATCTTTTTTTTTTTTGTTTACTTTCATGGATAGAGAATTTGAACTGCGAAGCTAATTTCAACTGAAGTTATTGGAGAATATATACATAATTGAACGTAAGTCATCTCTCAAATATTAATTTATTTTGAACGATCTTTCTAAAAATGTCACATTTATGAAGTTTTATTCGAAAAAATAATTTTTAATAAAAATGGCCGTCTGGCAAATGAAAAAATGAAACGGCCATTCCGGAACTGTTGAAGACAGTCACATGACTTACGGTTTTATTATAGAGATATAAGGGTAGGGAATAGAGATACACGTGCATTACTTATAATGTAGAATCGGAGTGAGAATGACCAAAGAAATTTTCTACTTTTTCAAGATGTTACACTCACATCTTTATGCATAAATGTGTGGACCTAGAGGCATCCACAAATCGGTAAAATTTGGCCCGGCCCAACAATTTTTGCGAAAAATGTATATATTTAAAATCGCCATTATTCTACAATTAAAATTAATTCATTTTAAAGAACAAATTTAAAACATAAGATAACATATACTTAAAAAATAATATTTCTAGGAAAACCTATAAACCATTGAAAAAGAACCTGTCTATGACGGAAGCCGTTCTTAAACGAAAAATGTGTTGATTCATGCAAAAAGAATATAATAATACGTGTGACTTACTATTGACTTTCTCAATATAATATTATTTATGTAAATCACACAAAAGCCCTCACTAGTTATTTTTTATACTACTTCTATTTTTATATTTTAATTTTAATTTTAAATGTTTATAAGGCAATTTCTTCAAAATGGTGGCAATCCTTTTACTTTCATTTTTCAGAGACAAAATAAATAATGGAAAATATTCAGACACATGGCTTTTTGGATGTATTTTTTTTTAATTTACACGTAAAGTTTCGGTAAAAATATTTAAACACGTGTACTTTATAAGCAGATAAAAAAAATATGTTTGTATTTACTGTTATGTCGCGAGAATATTGTTTTACATCATTATTTTATCTTTATCATTCCTTTTTTTACTTTCTTCTATCTTTACAAGAAGAAAGTATTGGATTCATGAAAATTTTCGACTACCGGTTATCGACGAATTTATACGTTTGAGAAGCTCCTGAACACGATTTGACCATTTTTAGATAATGTCTGTCTGTGAGTCTGTCTGTATGTGACAAAAATTTTGTGGGCGCTCTATCTCAAGAACTAATGCATGAAATTTAATAAAACTTTATATTCAGTGAGTCCCTGATATAAATTGGTGCTGATTAGTTTTTGGTGAAAATCACCCAGCAGGTGGCGCTGCTTTGCTGCATTTTTCACGATTTCTGCAATAGCTGTATCTCAAGACCTAATGCACTTATTTTCATCAAACTTCAGGTTTAGTTAGATCTTGACATAAATAGACGATGATTACGTTTTGGTGTAGATATCCCAACAGGTGGCGCTGCTATACCACTTTTTCTCGATTTTTACGATAGCTATAGCTCAACAACTAATGCACGGAATTTCATCAAACTTTAGATTCTATTAGACCTTAACATAAATAGATGCTGCTAACGTTTTGGTATAAATTGCCCGACAGGTGGCGCTGCTATGCTACTTTTTTCATTATTATCACGATAACTATATCTCAAGAACTAATGCACAGATTTTCACCAAACTTCAGATTCAGTTAGACCTTAACATAAGTTGTTGTTGATTAGGTTTTGGTCTAAATCTCCCAACAGGTGGCGCTGCTATGCTGCATTTTGCAGGATTTACACGATTTTAGCAATAGTCATATCTCAAGAACTAATGCACGGAATTTAATAAAACATTAAATTCAGTTAGACCTTGATATAAATGGGTGCTGATTCTTTTTAGTGTATGCGAAATGTTTCTGAGATAGAAGAAAGTTTTGGGATTGGCACATCCGACTAGTTTCATTATAAAGAAAGAAAATGTTCTAATATAATAGGTTGTGTTTAAGACCATCAAAGAGGCTCCAGGTACCTAATAATTAACTGATATCATTTTCAAAAGAAAGAATTCATTACTAAAAAACACGAAGCTGCTATATTTTCCCATAACTGCGTCAAAATTACATAATTTTCAAAAATTTTTCAATCCACCAGATCTGAAATTAGAGGGTAAATTTTCAAGAAGACAACGCTTTCACCTGTATAAATGCCATCATTTTAAATAGGCATTCAATTGAAAACATATTTTAATTAAGGAAACTGACATGTTTTTCTACATTTATGTCTAGATAAAGCAATTTGAATAGGCTTTTCATTCATCCTATATTGAGATTAAGATAATTTATCAGGAATTTTTCACTATGGACTTTTCTGTCGACGAAAATCGTAGCCCACTTTTTCTCACCCGAAAATACTCAGTTGTTATTGTTAGACAAATTTTATCGCACAACTTCTAAATATAGCAGCAAAGTTAGACACAACTTCTAAATATAGCACAATTTCAATTTCAACATCATCATCGAAAAAGGAAAATAATGTGCTTTTGAATTAAATTCATTTGAAAATTGCAGGTCGATTTAATGATTTTAATAGTTTCTAAGCATGGAATATTTTTTAATTTTAACTCAACACTGAGCATTGGTATGCTTCAATAATGTTAAATAGCTACTGTCAAAGTTACCACAGTTGACAATTGATTGCTCAGACGAAAAAAAAATCATAAGATCAGATTACTTTTTTGATAAAGCACTTTGGCGCTAAACTGAAATTTGTCACGAAAAGACAAATTTTCATTTTATGTTGAACATAAAATGATTACTAAAGAAAATTGAATTGATTGAAATATATGTTGCATCAGAATATGCTCGGAATTGCACTTTTATTTAAAAAAAAAAAAAGAATTCCATTGTGTATGTCAAGTTATAAGAGGAAAATGATTCCAGATCGGAAAAACGGACAACTATCCAGATTATAGAAATGGAATGAAGAACCCATACAAAGAATAAAAACATTAAAAATCATCCTCATCTGCAGATCATATATATTATTTCTGTTGTCAACATCCCTTTTTCTATGCATTTACAAAACGCACAACAATTAATGGGGTAACATTCGAAAGGTTTTTAAACCGGCTTCTGACATACTTACACTCACATTTCGTTAAAATATGTTTGTTCGTTAAAAATTGTAGTTCATTAAAAATGAAATTGGCATTGTTTTCATAAAGGAAATGATAGGTTTCTCAAATCAGTTGTGATAATAAAATACCGCATTATATCATGCCCATCAAAGATTTAAAAAAAAAAAAAGCACAAGAAAGGTAAAGTGTGATATATCCGCACACGTTTATTTATTATCTATGATTGAAAAGCAAAATTGAAATGGAAATGTTTAGAAGAAAAATACACTATTGATTGATCGAACCAGTGGTATTTCACGTGTAGTCTAAAAGGTATGCTTTGTTATATTAGATTACATTGTATATAATATGTATTCAATTTATTTTTCTTTTCCCCATGTTTTTCCCAACGCGGATGATGTCATCCTCTAATGCAATTAAAATAAGATTGTTATTTTTTTCTCGCGCATGTCTTTTGCTATCTTCGATCAGTTTTAACTGTAACTTTGGTGGAATAAATGGTATGATATTCTGGCTTCACAAATGTTGTTTGCAGATATTTTTATCTTTAACTTTTTCTTTAGAAATTTGAACCTGCATCTAAAAAATATTAGATATTGCTAAAATATATCAGACTGCAGTGCGAAATCCTTGCACGGACTGGTTTATTATTATTATTATTGTTTAAAAAAAATACAGTTTTACATAAACATTCATTAGCTGAAAAGAATGGCTCCGTTACAGACGATATGAGTTTGAAACGAAAGTTTATTGAATAGGACATTTTTAAAATATTTTATTTCTTCGCATTTCGACGTGTTCCAACTTGCGTTTAATAATGTTTCAAAATGTTGAGTAAAGGATAAATGCTTTCTAAACGTTATAAAAAAAATCGCACCGCGAATCTATTTGGCTCTGGCAGGCAAGAATATTGGAGTGATTTCGAATCAAATAGATTTTTCATTTTTCGATAAATAATTTATATTTTGAGTGATAAGCAAATTTTGTCTTATAAAGATCTTAATCAGACTGTCGCACCAAACGTTAGCTTTGACAGCGTTTTATTAAAGACCTCCAGCCTTTATGGAAAAATGGAAAAACTATTCGATTTCATAGCTTCTGAATAAGAACACCTACTAGTCTCAGGCGTTTATAGGAAAAAATGGATTTAGGAATATCTCAGAAATTAGCTACTTTAGATTTGAAAACAGGCTCATCTCATCTCGCTACTTTCTGACGCATTCGTGATTTGTAAACTGTACATGAATACAATTATGTATACTAGGACTTCCCTCAAAGGGATTAGTCTGAGTGATATTGCTGAGAACATAAAGTTAACAATTACGATATAAAGAAGATATCAACAAGAATCTAAGTGAATATACAGCATATGATAGGCAAGAGATAGATAAAGATACAACAGATACAACATATGAAAAATAGCAAATTAAATGATATAATTACAAAATATCATATATAAATTCGTATACTGTTATGTTTTCATATGCATTTTTTTATAACATTTGGCAAATAATCTCATTTTCTTAAGCGGGAATTGCTCAAAACTTAAAAAAAAAAAAAAAAAAAAAACCGCCGGATCTTTTAAAATGATATTTTTAAAGTCACATAATCAGATTTGCAGCCAATAGCGTATTTTAGCAAGCGTAGTTTAACGCAAATTTAATTTAATTTTTGCAACATTTTCTTTGTGACAAATATCTAAATAAAATATTAAAAAATAAAATATTAAATATTGAAATATTAAATCAAATATTTAATATTTGAATTAAAAAAATTTCCTTTGTTTATTTGTATAACTATTTATAGAAACTCGTATACTTCAAACCACATTGATAACATGCTTTGCTACAAACGTATCTACCAGTCTAACTACTCGTATGTCTTAGCTGTGTCTCTCTCCGAACTCATCTGTCTACTGTCTCTCTACTCTTCTGTATACCCGTCTCAGTATCCGTCTGTCTTTCTACCCGACTCTTTAATCGTGTCTCTACCTGTCTCGCTTCCCGTTACACTACTCGCCTATCAACACGTCTGTCTGTCTATATACCCCTCTCTCTACCCGTCTGTCAAGTCGTCTCTGTACTCGTTTCTCTATCCACCACGCTACCCGTCTCCCTACCCATCTCACTACCCCTCTGTCAACCCTTTTTTGCACCTGCCTCGCTACCCGTCTGTCTATTCGTTTCGCTACCCGTTAGCTTATCTCTGTCGCTATCCGTCTCTCTACCCGTCTGTCTACCCGTTTGTTTACACGTCTATCTATCTCTCGCCAACTCTTCCCAATATTTAAACAATTTAGTAAACGGAAGCCGTTTATCTGTTATTAAATGCAAACAGGAGTAATTTATCTAAAGAGTGTAATCAGATGCAATTTTTTTAAATACATACATAAACCAGCATAATAATTCACCAGTTTTATTTTCATAGTAGTTTATGTCATTTGACAGTAAATCTCAACTTCTTCAACCCGAACTGCGTCAAGCTTTTTAAAAAAGCCCCAAGGTCCGTATAACTGGGAAGGGGAATTGTCCTCAGGGCTATTAGATACATGTTATTAAGTTAAGTGAAAGTTTCGTAATCGGGTTCGCAGCCAATTTCTTATGTCAGAAAGGGTGGCTTCACGCCATTTTAAATTCATTTCTGTAACTTTCTTTTTCTTTTTTTGGTGGGTGGTTGGGGGGGGGGGAGGGTTCCAAATATATACACTTAAATTCAAACTTTTGCCCCCATGTTAATATTAGTGTTGTTTGTATTATCAATTAATACTTTGTTGATCGAGCTTCATTCGAAACAAATGTAAAAGACTTCTACAGTTTTTTTTTTTTCTAGGAGAAAGTTCCGTAATCGGGCCCTAAGCTAATCGGGGAATTTAATATCATTATTGTTTCTAACTCTTATAGAGTTAAAACAATATTGTTGCTAGCATTACTGTTGTTTGTGACCAACCTCTTCTGTGTATCTGAATAGGGAAAAGTTCCGTATCATGTACTGGTTGGTGCCAAAGGCAGTTGTAGAATCTTACAAATTTTTCTAGAGAGCGGAAAAACATGTTTTTAAAAATATTTACAAATATACGTTTATTAAACCATGTTTTTGAGCCATTTTAAAAAATTAAGTACGGTGCTAAAATAAAATTTTATTGCCATTTTCGATGTTTTAATAAGAAATGAAAATACATAACAAACAAATTTAACAAAACTAAGCCATTTTTGGGTACTTCTCTATTATCCCGTCGACCACTTTTCATAACAAAAAACTATCGCCAAACTAAGATTAAACGCCAAAAATACAGTCCCATTTACTTGATGCCAGAAGCATTATACGTATTTGTTATGCCATCAAGTGGTTTTTAATTCGATATTTGCGTGTATTTTTCATTACGTTTTACTGATTTATTAGTTATTTCATTCATTAAAGTAACAATTGTGTCCTTAAATTCTTATATTTTATTTATTTTGATATTTCAATGGCAACGTTCTCCCGTTTATTTAGCGTTACAGTTTGGCGATAGTTTTTTGTTATGAAAAGTGGTCGACGGGATAATAGAGAAGTACCCATTTTTGTGATAAATAATTGTTATTGCCAGGGGGGCAAATTGTAAATAATTAATAAGCGAACTAAAAAAATTACCGGAAAAAACTTGTGGGAATCTCAAGAAAGAAATATCTGATATAAATAGCATTTAAAATCTTAAAATGGAGAAGTGGTCCGTATAAAAATGCAAAACATTATACACCTGATATAAGAATTTTTTAATTTTTTTATATTTCCGAAAGCACAGATAAAAGGGTAAAAATCCCGGCACAGATGCCATATACTCATCACGTTGGCGCGATTTTTCCCCCGCCCCTTTGGCGAAAACTGTTTGTTGTGTTTGTTTACTTTTATTTTTTATTTTAATTCTATAGATTATTTTTATATGTATATCAATATTAATTTAGGCACAGATGTCATATACGCACCAGATTGGCGCGATTTTTCCCCCGCCAATTTGGCGAAAACTTTGTTTTTGAATATTAGTTACAAATACCATACAATAATAGCATGTAATTTTTTATTTCAATATAAAAATAAAATAACGTAATAAATGAAATAGCTCCTATTATTCAAAAATGGGAAATAAAAATAAATAAATGATAGTTTGATATAAATAAATATTGATATATATAATAAAAACAATTTATAGAATTAAAATAAAAAATAAAAGTTAATAAACAACAATTGAAACAAAATAACCGGGTTACCATGTGAGGCATAAAATTGCCATTTTGTTGCAATCGCGCCAATGTGGTGCGTATATGACATCCGCGCTTTTATTTATATCAAACTATTATTTATTTATTTTTATTTCCTTTCTTAAAATAATAGAAGCTGTTTCATTTATTACGTTATTTTATTTTTATATTGAAATAAAAAATCACGTGTACTATTTGTCACACTATTTCTAACTAATATTCAAAAACAAAGTTTTCCCCAAGCTGGTGGAGGGAAAAATCGCGCCAATGTGGTGCGTATATGACATCCGCGCTTTTATTTATATCAAACTATTATTTATTTATTTTTATTTCCTTTCTTAAAATAATAGAAGCTGTTTCATTTATTACGTTATTTTATTTTTATATTGAAATAAAAAATCACGTGTACTATTTGTCACACTATTTCTAACTAATATTCAAAAACAAAGTTTTCCCCAAGCTGGTGGAGGGAA
Source organism: Maratus michaelseni (assembly GCA_963931845.1). Taxonomy (NCBI): domain Eukaryota; kingdom Metazoa; phylum Arthropoda; class Arachnida; order Araneae; family Salticidae; genus Maratus; species Maratus michaelseni. Next base: position 28,893,534 of record OZ007597.1, on the reverse strand, counting down.
AAATCGCGCCAACGTGGTGCGTATATGACATCTGTGCCTTGTTTCATTTCACATAGAGGTACTGCTCTATTATCCCGTGGACCACTTTTCATAACAAAAAACTATCGCCAAACTGTTAGATTAAACGCCAAAAATGCAGTCCCATTTACTTGATATCAGAAGCATTATACGTGTTTGTTACGTCATCAAGTGGTTTTTAACGCGACATTTGCGTGTATTTTTCATTATGTTTTACTGATTTATTAGTTATTTCATTCATTAAAATAACAATTGTGTCCTTAAATTCTTATATTTTATTTATTTATGTATTTTGATATTTCAATGACAACGTTCTCCCGTTTATTTGGCGATAGTTTTTTGTTATGAAAAGTGGTCGACGGGATAATAGAGAAGTACCCACATATGTATTGGTACTTTTATGTTAACTTGGCGCAGTTGATAAATCGCCAAATATTTTTCTCATAACATCTTCATATTGCATTCATTTCATTTAAATATAAATCTTTCACTGATTTCATTTGAAATACATACATTAAAAATACACGTCTTTCACTCATTTAATTTAAAATACACGCCTTTCACTAATTCCATTTAAAATACTAAAAAGGAAAAGAAAATAAGAAATAATGCCACAAATCGAAACCTTTTATTTAAACATCAAAGAACTGTTCCTAACATACACACGCGAAATAAAAAAGCTGCTAATGGTGTGATTTACGCCAAATCTCTAATACTAATACTACTCTTACTAATCTCTAATACTTTTCAAACAGAAAAAATTCCAGATTAACTTTCCATTTTTATTAAATTGAAATATATTTTATTGTGCTGAATATTAGTGCTTGCATATATTTTGCTCAATGTACTCCATGAACTTTCCAATTCCGATTGTCTACGAAAATCTCCCGCCGGTGAAAATGACGTACGCACAAAATTTAGTGACGTATGTACTTTAATTGTGCTTTTTTATCTATTTTTTTAATATAACTTCCAAACGGTTTGACACTTATTCTTGGTAATAAATAGACGACGTTGTCACCTTTATAGGTACCTGCTGTAAAAATTTGAACGAAATCCGTTAAATATTTTTTGAGTTATGCTTGACGAAAGGTTTTAATATTCATCGTAGCTATATATGGGACAAAGTAATACTGCGCTGTGTATGAGTCTTCGTTGCACTCAGACAATTATTTCAGATGTCAATATCCCTTTTTCTACGCATATACAAAACATACACGATGGTTAAGATATTATTTGAAAGGTTATTGAACAGGCTTTAATGAGTACATTCACATTTCTTTAAAACATGTTGTTTAATCAAAAATTTAAGTTAATAAAAAATGAGTGGAAAAAACGCATCGACAAAAAATATCAAACTTTGAAGTGAGGAAAAACCTACTGGCTTTCAGATATTTGTATTAAGATTCTAAAATTGTAGTAATTTTTCATTTTTATCTAAAAATATAGCGCCTCTTATAAAATTTGAAATTATAAAGGATTTTTGAAACATGTGAAAATAACCATGAATTTCAAATGTATTATTTATGAGATACAGATGTCTCTTGTTGGCAAATCAAAATCGCAAGCAATACAAATTTTTGCTTTTTTAAACACTTTCCAACCTAGTTGAAAAGTGCTTATGACTTCGGTTTGTCTGGCCGTCTGTCCATGCTCTAACTCCCGTAAATATGCTCGGATTGCTCTGCAATTTTTATATGTTATTGTCGTTATCTATAGCATGTTCCCTATTTCAACGGAAGTGTGTAGCACTTACAGTTTTATTACAGGGACACTCAAAAGAATTCCGTTACATTGCGGTCTATGGGGAAAAATCATTTGCGGTTTATTTAAATAATGTTTCACTATTTTAAACACATTGAAATCTATATATATATATCTAAGGTGCATTACAAGAGGCTTACTACAGAATAGTGTGTGTATAGCAGTCATCGTTCATTTACAGGGACACACAAAAGAATTCTCTACTGTCTGTTAACACTAATTCCTGGAAGTGCGTTTTAAGTTACTAAACGCGATTTTAATTTTAACTCGCTTTTTGTCTATTACGTGGTGTGTATAAATTCTGTAGATCCTATACAGGGCAGCACAAAAGTTCGCGAACACATTTCCGTCTATTGACAGAAACTCCAGAAAGATAATTTTAAACTGTGCTACGCGTTTCCTAACTAAACTAAAATTTAGCATCCTAGCATATACAAATCTATAGATCATATACAGGGCTGAATAAAAGTATTCGGATATTTTTCCGAATATTGTATCTGTTGGAAATTCCTGAAATTATGTTTTTAAATATGTTATGCGTTTTCCAAATTGTTTACTTAGATGTTATCTTTTAGCTTATTATAAACGGTATGTTTTGTAAAATTATTTTGGAAGCATTGGAAAGTGCTACATAATCTATGCTTGACGCATGATTTTTCGTTCTTGTTTCTGAAATGTTATTGAGTTAGCTCGGCTCTTCAATAATAATAATAACTATTATTATTATTTATGTGGTTTTTAGTATAGGGTATTGTTTATTTATGTGAGCTGGAAACATTCTAAATTTTAAGCTATGTAAATAAATACCTATTACACTAAAAATAACACATGCTTGTACTACGTAAAAAACTAAATATTTGTTTATGTTTTTAAATTATACTATCGGGCGTGGCCCCCCAATATGTTGCATTTGCGTGGCATGATATCTTTTTCTAAGGGGGTGGGGGAAGGGGGATCTAATTAAATTCAACATTTAGAAAACATTCAAAATATTAATTTTATTAAATTTAATATTATAAAAGTAATCATGCTTACAATCTTCAATATGAATGAAAGAAAATTACATCTTGCAAGTTACGTGATTGTGTTGAAATTAGAGTAGGATGCCTTTGTAGGAAAATGGCGACATACGGGCAATAAAATTCCATTGAACTAGATGATTTGGGATAAAAATTTGGAGAGCTTGATTGCCATCTAATGTTTCTTCATTTGCCTAACTCGCTTTTAAGCTTTTCTCAGATGCAAACTGACTAATTTCTGGCACATTTTAGGTAGATTTCGTAAGAAATACTACCTATTACATTCTCACCTAAGTTGGAAATTTTGAAAAATTTTTGCAGATCTACGCCGATCATGACTCCCAGAACCCAAAACCACCCCCAGTTCAAAACTTTATATCTATCTATCTATCTATCTATCTATCTGTCTATGTCACTTTTTTATGGACATGATAACTGGAAAAATTCTGCATAAATCTCTTCCAAACTAATACATAAAATCAAGGGGCATAAAATCTCGGTCAAGTTCGTTAATGGGCAAAATCGAACCAAGGGGGGGGGGGAAATGGAGGGGACTTTTTGTGAAAACAGAAAACACCCCATAATTTCTTAATTATTGTACGTATTGAATCCGTTTAAAGTTATTATTACTTCTACACTGTAAAAAAAAACTCGGAAACGTTACTCATTCTGGTGGGGCAGCAATGTGGCCCATCGTTTCTAGTTATGTTTCCGCATATTTCGGTCAGATGTTCATAAAAGTTTCCGCATATTTCGGTCAGATGTTCATAAAAGTTTTTGCATATTTCGGAAACATTTACGTGCATTTCGGAAACGTTTCTTTATATTTCAGTCAGATGTTCAGTAACGTTTCTGCATATATCAGAAATGTTTTTGTATACATCGGAAACGTTTCAGCATACATCGGAAATATTTTTGTATATACCGGAAAGGTTTCTGCATAATTCGGAAACTTTCTTGTATTTTCCGTAAATGTTTCTGTATATTTCGGAATCGTTCCTGTATATTTCTGAAATGTTTCTGCATAATTCGGAAACTTTCCTGTATTTTCCGTAAATGTTTCTGCATAATTCGGAATCGTTCCTGTATATTTCTGAAACTTTCCTGTATTTTTGTACATGTTTAAGTGTATTTCAGAATCATTCCTCTGTATTTCTGAAATGTTTCTGCATAATTCGGAAACCTTCCTTTATATTTCAGAAACTATCCTGTACTTTTCGTACAGGTTTAAGTGTATTTTGAAAACCGTACTATAATATTTCAGAAATATTTCTGTGTATTTCGGAAAGCTTCCTGTATTTTTCGGTAATGTCTCTACGTAATTTGGAAATATTTCTGAAACGTTTCCTTGTAATTCGGAACCGTTTCTGTATTTTTCTCTGTATATTTTGGAAACCTTTCTGCTTACGTTAATAAGGTTTCTGATTTATATTTAAGGCTTCTTATCAGTCAGGACGCAACTTTCCCTCTCTAATACTGGGCTTGGAGAATGCATCCATATTTTTCAACTTCTCCTCAAAAAAAAAATAAATAAATAAATAAATAAAATAATAAAAATAATAATAATAATTAAAATTTGTACCATCTGTTTTCTGTAGGCTCTTCTTGAAGAATGTATCTTTCTTTTTTATTTGCCACAATTTTTCTAAAATTTATATTTAATTTTATAGTTTAAGTGTTAAAATCTAAGTGAAGCAGGCAAGTTGTATGTAAGATTTTAGCACTTTAAATAAAACTAACAATGAAGTTTCAAAATATTTTAGCAATTAAAAAAGAAAGAACACATCCTTCAAGAAGAGCATGCAGAAAATAAAAGGTAACAATTTTAATTTTCCGTGGAGAAATTTGAAAAATATGGTTGCATTCCAAGCCCATAAGGTTTAGCATTGAGAGGGGAATGGGCTTTATTGGGAATCTGGGTTCGAGATTGTAAGAATACCACCAACACGTGATTTCTTACAATATCGACCAATGTATGCATGCGATACATAGACAAACAAATATAAACACAGCAGGGAGGTCACATGATGGTGGTTTATGACGTCATGCCAATAAAGCCCATTTGCAGCCTGACTGATAAGGAACCTTAAGGAAAGGGCAACTGACGTCACTGTTGGTTAAATTACTGTTTGTTTGGAAGAAAAACCTGTTCGTTCTTTACGGCTCCTACAGTACACATGAGATTCTTGCAATGATAGCTGCGACAAAAATGCTAGATTGGTTGATGGAACTGTTTGTTTGTAAACATGTCCTTTCCTTTCTCTGTGGCTTTTCCGAGAACGGAACATTTCTAGATAAGATACTAAGCTTTTTGAACACATTTCGAGAAAAATATTATGATTTTCATATCCAAGTGTTACGGTTTCTGAAATTATTAATAACATTTCCAAGTATGTTACTAATATTTTCCAAAGAAGTTACTATTATTTCTTAATTTATGCTGTTAGTGTTCGGGATACCAGAAACACAATACCTAGAATATATTCTAGGTGCTGTACATATGTAACATTTTTCTGGAGCTATGAAAATATATTGAATCCTAATTTTTCTTGCAAAAGAAACGATGTGTCTGGACTGGTAATTTTTCTACGATTTTCTTTTCTAAGCAAAACAATTGCTAAATTTAATCTACTAACAACTAATTCAACATTTCCAAATATTGCAGGTCAGAATTTAGTCCTTCTATATTCAGGACCAGATTAATTTCTGAATTTAGTAGAAAGAAACACAAGTGTTGCTTTCAAGCCCACCTTTCATTTGACATTTCTTTTTTAATTTTACATACATGGAAAACCATCAATGCTACTAATTGCCGAAACGTCAGTTGAGGCTTACTGTGGAGACCCAAAAAGTTTTTGGTTTCTGTCTGTCTGTCTGTTCCGCGATAACTGCCGCAAAAATGATCCGATTAGTTTGATTTTTGGTAGGTATGTTGGTGAGGTACCCGGAATTAGCTGTATAGTTTTTAGTTATGTTTGGTTCATTCGTTCGGAAAATATAAAACATTTCTTTTCAGGTCATAATGCTTTCCTATGGGAATTAAGACGATTTTGAAAATTTTCATCCATCGAAATAAAATGGCGCATTTGATTAATGTATTTAATGTGTAAGTTATGAAGGCTAAAATTTATCAAGTCAGGTCTTAAATTATTCAAATTAATTTGAAATTTTGTTAATACATTCGTCAGATTTTTTAAATTAGGTGTACAATGTTTGGTGCAATTTTATACATCTGTTCTAATAATATAATACATTTTATTCTATCATTTTTTGCAAATTTTAAAATGTATTTATTTTTATTTTCCTCTTTAATTTAATCGTAACCTAGCAACTACATTTTAAAGAATACCAAAATAATAAAATTCAAATAACTCAAACTATTTTGCTACAATATTTTATTTGCAAAATAAAATAGTTTTGAGTGATTTTAATATTTTATTGAAATAAATGAGAATTTATTTTGAAACAAGTTACCTTTTAACTACTCTAGAATGATAACCGAAACATTTTTTACATGAGATATTCATTTTCCGGAAGAGATAGGGATTTTTCGTGGTTCAAAATTAGTATTACTTTTAAAATAGGATATAATATCTCGAACAACAAGATGGTTATTCTAAAGAAATTAGCTTAGTAAAACGCATCCATACACCCTGAAATAGCACTATTACTGGAAACTGAGATCATACAAAGTTATCACAAAAAAAACTTTATAGCGCCAAACCACGGTTGATTTTTAGTGAATTGGCAGTGGGCACGATTATGAATGATTACCCAATAAGTTTAAAAGTTTCTAAATAAGCCTATTTTGGGGAGATTTTAGTATGCTATTGCCATCGAGTTAGATCAGGATGTACTTAGGTAAAAGAAACATTATAGAATGACCATCAAAGCTGTTTTCCGAAACAAAAGTTGCAATAGCACTAGATTTCTGAAATAGATATAAGTGAAAAGATTCAGTTTACATTTCCATAAGTTGCTTTTGTACACGAGATATTATTCAACCTATTTATCAGATGCGAGTGTTTCGTGGTTGGCAGGTAAGTAAATATTGCTATTTAGACATTAGGATAACGTGAAATTATTTTCGAAATTTTTGCTTATTCTAATAAAACCACTGTGTAGAACGAAATCCAAGATATATTAGAATCATTCACACAATCAATAGTAAATCATGAATATAAATTTGTTAAGATTAGGGGGTGGGGGTTCAGGGGGGCAGAGCCCCCCTGAATAAATGTATTTTTTTAATCTAAAACATAGATCGTGTATTGTTATCACATTGAAAGGTATAATAATGTCTAAGAGAAATAGTTAACACTGCAGTATTTAAACTGAACATTATTAAAAAAAGCAGATGTTGAAGATGACTTAAAAACATAAATTATTATTCAATTAGGAACACCTTTGGGATTAGCCTGCTGTCCGCCATCATGTTTTTTAAATCAAAACACGTTTGTTTTGTTTCTCATTTCCAAAATAATTTTCATCCATATTTACTTATTATAAACACGTTATTTAATTTTATTGACTAATTTATTTATATTTAATAATAAAAGTTAAATTTAATAATAAAAGTTAAAATGTTTTGATTTAAAAAGTGAGATGGCTGACCGCGGGCGATAAATCAAAACATTTGTTTTGTTTCTGACATAATCAAGTTAAATCAAAACATTTTAACTTTTATTATTAAATATAAATAAATTAGTCAATAAAATTAAATAACGTGTTTATAATAAGTAAATATGAATGAAAGTTATTTTGGAAATGAGAAACAAAACAAATATGTTTTGATTTAAAAAACAATGGCGGACAGCAGGATAAATCCAAAGCTTCAATTTTGTCTGAAATTGGCATACCAGTCACAAAATGACATCTTAGGAGTTCAGAGTAGATTACGTAGATTAGGTTAGTAGATTATGTTTGAGACATAACGAACATCTACTTTTCAGCCTCTCTAAGTTCAATTTTGGAAACACCTGGCACTAATTTAAAACAGAGAGAGAGGTTTGTCATTATTTCTATTAATTGTCACAGTAATAAATAAAATATATCTGAAATACAAGGTGCCTCAAATATTATATGCTTGAATTTTATTCATTTTTGTAAAAGCAACTGCAACATCTAAACCAGGTCAATAATCCTATGGTAAGGAAAGATAAAAGTGCAAAGTTCAGTTTTAGCTGTAACACCTACTTTACAGCATCAAAATTTGCAATTTTGGTGACACATGGTGCCAATTTAAAATCAGCAGATATGTGCCAATATTACATTTCTCTTTATCATGATAAAAATTAAGTCCTATAAATAACTCAGTGCCTCAAACACCTTCCTTGCAGATTTTTTTCTATTTAAAAAATTCAGTGGTACAGAAGTTGCAACTGTTAAGTAGATAAGTAAAAAGTGTTATTTTACGAAGTTTATTACCACATAACATTTCTATTCTTAGTCATACACAATTTTAACAACAGTCTGTTTTCTTATTATGCAATACCTGTCTTCAGTATTTAATAAACAACTTCAAACAGCATAAAATAAACAATACTATTATTTTCTACTTCTGTAATATAAAACATTTTTACATATCCAAGCATTAAAGTGTATTTTTAAAAATATATTTTCGTGTCACTATTATAGTCTCACTGCAATCATTACAATCCAAGTTTAATTCATTTGATTAACTTAGTTAAATTAATCACAATAAAAGAAAAGTAAAACATATAAAAGTAAAAAACAAAAAGAATATTTAAAATAATTCTTATTTTCTTTCATTGTGGTTGATTAAGCTAAGTTTAACTGTGTTAATTCACTTTAATAACTTGATAGATATTTGTAATGTAAATAGTAGCTACTAGGGGATGAACCACCAAAATGTGATTAACACCATTGTGCATGCCTTTTGTATGAGTGGCTAATTGCAATCTTAGCCCTTTGTGACTCAACTACTCCGATTTGAAAAACATTTACTCAGATGTCAGAATACATTTTTTAAGCATTTAAAAAATAATATAAAAAATTAGAACACACACACACACATATATATATATGTATATGTATTATTAATAAAAATATATATATATATAGACTAAAAAGTACTTTTCTCACATCTAAAATAAACAGAAAATTATATACTTTTCATAATATTGTTAATTTTTTAATTCAAATTTGTAAAGTATACGAATTTACCGTTGTAAAAAATCTATCTTTGGCTGTCTCCAGCCTTTTTAATTTGACAGAATTTACGAAATTCATTTTAGCAATAATGACGTGAAACTGCTCAAAGATAAGTAAAAATTTGGTATGGAAAATTAACCCAGTATTGCAATCTGTTGAGAATTTTATGAGTAATTTACATCAATTTCTGTGTTGAAAGGTAGCAGCAATAAATAAAATCGCCTTTTAAATAGTACTGTGTAGGAAACATTGATATTTGGGTATTTTACAGATATGCAATGTGCTGATACAGATTGTTAACGGCATGTTATTAAATTGTATGCTCAAAACATTAATAATAATTAGTATTAATAAAAATACTAAAGAAAAAGAACATTAAAAGTTATGTGTTGATTTACCAATGACCTCTTAAAAGAAACCATCTATGTTTCCAAAATACATAAATTTAAAAATAGTTAAAATACTAAGCATCTTTTTAGGAATTAATAAGGGTTAGGAATTAATAAGGGTTTAGGAATTAATAAGGGTTTCTACAAACTACATTTAATATTTTGTAAGGAAAAAATAGGAAGATTTGTGTCAAACATGTTCTATTTAAAAACCATTTAAGAGAAATGAAATAGAAAATGGTTACAAAAGTTGAAAAGGATCAATAAAACTATAGCTTAATTATCAAACAACACTGTTGGTAAAAAATCTAATATCTGAACAATTTCAAAAAAGCTATAAACTGCATGTACGTCTAATGTGTAGCCGGCTGAAATCAATGACCAGGACAGATATTGACAATATTTTTTCATTGTATGTGACACAAATCACATACAGTCACTATGTCATTAAATTTTGTTATTTTAGATTTAAGTATTCATGTTAAACATACAAGCTATATGCAAACCTCATCAAATTTTTAAAGTTGATAGAAAATAAACCCCTTTCTTTTCTCTAGTGATAACCTATGAAATTAATTTTACTTATACATATTTCCCTATTTCAATTTCTAACACATATACTATGATTTACACAGAATTGCCAAATAATTTCTTTTCATTTCAGGTCTTTACTAGGTGGTATTTAAAAATGGACATTTGATATTTATTAAAAAGTTTTATAGCTGTAAAATGTAACAGAAATTAAAAATTGAAAGAAACTAGTGAACAACTTAGTTAATAATCTACAATATTTGGAATATTTTCATAAAGATACAGCCTGGAAACAAACTTTAGTTCATAAGCTCCTATGAAATTACATTCTCACAGTTTTACGCAATTCCATATTTTACTGCTGTATTCTATGTGATTATTTTTTGCAAAGTAATCTGATAAAGAACTCACAGTATTTTCATTTAGGTCAATTATTGTAAACAGAGTACATTTCAAATAAGTTTTTTATTTGCAAATACTTAGTACATAAAAATGATGTGTATTTTTAACATTTCCTGAGATCTTGCATATTTATGCTTTGAAAAAACGAAAAATAGTTACTGAATATAGAAATATGTATTCTATTTTTTAATGCTTGAAACACTAAAAACTTTAATGTTTACACACAATACCAACACAAATATTATTCTAAAAGATACATAAACTGATGTTTCACTAAAACAAAAAATATAAATATATAAAACAAAATGTCTCACAGTATCAAATAACAACATAATTTTTTTCATAATCAGTACCATAAAAATATAGCAGAGCTGCATGCATGTAAAGATGTTATCACAGTTTTTTGTAAATCACACTTATTTCTAACATTAAAATCGTGGTTTATTCCAACTACTGTAAATAACGCTGGATAAATATTTTTCAAGCACCCTAAAAGGATGTTAGATCTAATCAGATTCCATCGATCATGATAAGTCTTTTTTAAAGCTGTCTCAATAGTAGAAATAGATCTACTCGAAGGTGTTTTTGACATTTCTAACATCAATATTTCTTTCTCTTGCTCTATAATTTTCGAATCCTCTTTGTTCTCAGTTACTGCAGGGATATTTTTTAACATCTTCTGTGGATATTCAAACACTAGAATAATAATTAAAGTAAATTAATAAAAAAGTAATATATTTTCATGATTCCAAAATACATTTCACTTTAAAGTTACTAGTTTAAACATAAAATAAAACAGCATGAAAAGAATATTATATTAATATTTTATTTTTGGAGATAAAGAGAGATGAAATGTGTAAATTAAAAAAAAATCTTTTTTCCTTTTTAATACATTACATGGATTATTATTTTTTTGTTGTTGTTGTTTAATTTCTTGTTTTATATGTAGACATTCGAATACCATTATCATAAACTTTCAAACATTTTAAAATCTGTGATTGTTCCACTTATTTTATCAATTTGCTGGGAATATTGTACGACCTCAAGAGAAATAATGCACTTCAAGAAGAGATAACATTATAAACAAAATATCAATATTAGAAAATAAATTCAATGAACGTCAATAGATAAAACGTTTCTAAGTGCTTTTTAATTAGCAGAAATCTGTCATTTACAGTAGTGTTTCCCCCCAGAATAAAAAAGGGCAGGGTGCTCCTTTTTTGAAGGAATACTTTTTTATGAAAAGGACTTTTTTGTGCTTTTCATAAGTAATAGCTTAATTATTTCAAAGTTTTCTTTCTATTTTAATTTTCACACATAAACATATTTTTCTATTGAAAAGTATTTGTAAATTTTATTATTTGGGCTTTTTAAAATCTGGCAACTGTAGGTAAAAAAATCAGCTATTTCAAACTATGAATTAAATCTTTATTCAGCTAATGAATTTTTGAATAACAGATCCTACAAACTCTAAAAAATTATTTTACTTTGCACATTACAATTGAGTCAAGTATGTGCCCGCAAAATATGGTTAAATTGCTAATGTATAGTCTTTAATCCTATAAAGTTTATATAGCTGAAATAAATTGGCCAATTTCAACATTAAATAGTGCGTAAAATAATTCTTAGATTTAAAAATTGTCTGTTTCAGTGTCATACATATCTCTATAAAGCTACCAATTTCATGTTTATATATGTAATACTTTATTTAATATAAGTTGAGAAAGAGCACCGGTTACTTTTTTTAGAATAGAGAGAAATGACGTTACAATCCTTTTTAATATGAAAGTGCATCATTAGTTAAGTGTACCTATGAATTAAAAGTAACATTTTATTTTAAATGAAATGTGAAACAACATTGCGAAACAACATTACTTAGTTGCCTTTTATTTTAGTAATCTACAAATTTTGATATTTAATTTTTTTTTACTCAAAAAATTTGTTTAAAAAAATATTTATTATTCCAAAGAAACACATTTCTTTTAGGTCAATGTGCACATTGAAGTCTTTTCATGCATTTCTATGCTGCCTATGCACATATTTCGATGATACAATGAGGACAGGCAGACATTTTGTTAAAAAAAAGTTTTTTGGAAAATCTGGTCTCTAAATCATGTAAATCCGTCAAAAAAAATTTTTGATTACAATACTTTCTTCTTTTATAGATAGAAGAAAGTAAAAAGGGTAAAACTTAGCACAAACATTGTACAAAGGTAAAGAAAAAAGCAACGTATGAAGGTTGTAAGGCTGTGTCGCTAAAAAGGGTGAAAATCTTAAGTCAATGTGACATTCTTATTGCATATTTTGATATTATCTCATCAAAAACAAGGGTTGAAAAGAAAATAGCCAATTTTTTTGCTTAGTTACATGGAAATAACTTTACCTTTTAATGGAGAAAAGCTCTGCTGATTGGAATTATTGCTAGAATCAAATGAATGTTGATTGCTCTCATTTCTCTTCTCAACTGATTCTGCAGCTTTTTTCCCAAGGTTTCTGCAATTAATTATAAGTAACATAAAATTAAAAGTGACAGTTTATTTTTATGAATTATATCAAATTCTTTGGACAGTAATGACATATTTAAAGGTAAAAAATGTTGAAATATTTAAACAATATTTGCAGAGACAAAATTAGAACAGAATTTCAAATTTAAATCTGATTGACAACTATTGTTAATATTGTACGTTTTTTTAACAAAGCACATGAACAAAGACACCGAACATGAAAAAATATCAAAATGCAGCCATAATAACATTTTGAATATATTATTTTATAAATTACATTTCAATTTAAAAAATACCCCTTCGGAAAAAATAGAACAAAAAGTTGTTTTCCGAGCATTCCCATCTCTAGCAACAATAAACAAAATTAGCATTTGATAACCTGTTTTGGCGATCTATCCACCTGGCCTGGATAATACGCAAGTACTCAAAATACTATAAATGAATAAATAAAGACTGGTGTAAGTAGGGATTGATCGAATACCAAGTGGTCTGTCTATTCAGCATGTAAACCGAATATTCGGTATACTTAAAAGTATTCGGATGAATTTTCCAAATATTTATTTGTGAAAAGTAATAGGTAAAGTATTACTAGTTATAAAAGTACATGATGACCAATGCTCATTTGATGTTATTTTAATATGCTTCAGTGATAAGTGTTTTTTTATAAAAACAGATACATTGCTATTTGTAGTCAAATTTTAACATGGGCAAATTTCGGTGTGAAAATCTGAGTTTTTTTTTACATTATCTGGTTGTAATCTGTTTCTTATTTGTTCATAAATCTGTTCAGCTTCAGAAAAGAAACGTTTGCTATAAACACTGTTGGTAGGTGCGGATAAGTATTTTCTTGGAAGTAGAAGAATTCCTTTTTACTTAGAAGTAAAACAGGTAATTAAAAGTAATGACTGATGAGTTTGAATATTATGTACATGATTTCAGAGTTCAGCTGCACTACAAAAAACAAGTCAAAGGCCATTTAAAGGGGGAGAAAAGGGAAACTTGTTTTCTTTGTAAAATAGTCTATATAGGGGTAAAATCAAAACATATTCAGAGAAATCATTGAGAAAAAAAGTAAGGAAGATGAGGCATTTTTTTCCCTTATCATTTAACTGTTACTTCTACATTAGTTTTTTTTTTCATTTAAATTTATTTAATGTGTATTTTCTTTAATATACCACAATGTCTATCCTGTAGCTTTTATATCCATTAAATTAAAATCACTCAAATTTTTATCTTCATCACCACATAGTTAAAGCAATATATAAAGCACAAAATATAAAGCAATAATTTGCCAGAAAATAGTTTAATGTACAAACTGACACGTTACCTTTAATATTTGAGAATCTTTCTATTCAGTGTGTTTATAATTAGACAATCAGTAATTCAGCTTAGTGATCACATCCAATTTCTTTTAATTTGAATGAATTTTTGTTTTACCGGCAATCCTTATCCTTAATAATAGTCCATAAAATTTAATATTTATTCTCATAATTTATTAAAATAATAAAAAATAAGTGACGAATTAATGAATTTGTGAGTGGAAAGTCATTAATTTTTAGAGTAATTAAATTTAAGAATAAAAATGTAACTGAATTAAAGTATTAAGAATTTAATTTTAAATAAAGTTTACTAAAAAAGCTAAGGTATATGCAAAAAAGTTTATTAAAATTTTTAAGTATTCGGTTGCCGAATGCTAAATATTTGGCGCACACTTTTTGACCGAATATTCAGTATTCGGTGAAATTGCTGCTTCAGCTAATCCCTAAGTGTAAGTAAAAGTTTAACACACATACTTTTGTTATTATTTAGTTTTTTCCCCCCTTTAGCAGACATATAAAAGTTTTAACTTCTTACAGAACTGTTCTAGGTTTTTGAATCTTTCTCCTGTGTTCTTTAAAGCATTTTTGAAATTGGAACTCCATGCATTTTTTTAGTGTGGGAAGAGAGAAATAATTTTATGAGAAAAAGTATATATAGAGATTGCTTTTTCTGCAAAAGAAATTGGATGTCAGTTCTTAAAGCAGGCTAAAGATCTCCCAATTTTATCAATTAAAATTATTGAAAGTTTTGAGAGAGAATAACTCCTTATAATTGTCTTTCTTTAAGCATGTTTAGGTTATTTAAAAATATTAGCACCCCCAATACTAAATTCAGATAAAAGAGAGGATATGATAATTTAAAGGGATTAAAAAAGAACGACTACAACATTAAGTTATATACATCAGAGTCATTCCAAACCAGGCCATTGAAGCTATGATTTTAGATTCAGAGAAAAATTGTATATTTTACTTTTACAGTAATGCACTAGCATAAAATTATAAATATTAAATTAAACCCATACCTTATCGTTATCTGTTAAAAGATAAATAACCGTTCTTTCAGGAAGTGCTTGAAAGATTTTCTCTTCATCCAACTCTGTTCCATCTTCTAAAAATGACAAAACTTCATCTCCAATATTTAATTTCTCTGATCCTCTTTTAATCAAGTCTTTTAGAGATGAAGCAAATACAGCTTTTCTTAATGTGCTGCTCCACACTTTATACAGCTTTTCATCCATGTCTGTGATGATTTAGTGAAAAAATGTTACATTAGATTTTCACAAAACATCACTTCGAAACATATGTAATTATTGAGCTTAAAAACAGTGAAACTTGATAGTGTTATGACTTAGTAAAATTATTCATAATATGAAATTAGACACTAAATAATTTAGTTAATTTTTAGATTCCCATGGGGGGGAAATCACTTTTGGTCCCCTGACTTAAATTGTTCAAATATGCAAAATATAGTTCAGCAGTACATTTGAGAGCCTGTATTTGACAAGCCTGCTTGAATTTCCTTTACACTTTTGGTGATTACAATAATATAAAATCGTAAATTTATTTATACATTCAAATTTTCTTGATAAAAATTAATGTATTTTGACCAATATAAAGACAATTTTAAAGCAAACCAAATTAAGATGCTACTACACTCACATGAAAACAGCCAGCTGCTAATGTTAATCCTTATGGTAAAATTTTGCATTTTAATGATTTTAATTGGATAGCGACCTCAGATATCCAATAAAAAAAATCATGTAAAAATATGGAAATGCAAACAAGATATTTAAAAAAAATTCTCTCATAGGATTAACATTAACAAGCGGCTGTTTTTGCATGAGTGAAATAGCTTTTTAAGAAAATTATTTACTGTTTTATTATTTCTAAGTCAGATTTGTTTTATGTATTGCTTTGGAGTATAACACACATTTTTTATACGCAGTTTTGTATGCAAAGCATGAATTATGAATTGTAGCTATCATCTAATTCACATAAATAATGCTTCAGGCTCAGTAAATTTATTCTTTTTCCATGCATTGGAATTATATAAAGATTTAAGGGATAATAATCAATAAGTTTATTATGTTCGATACACACATATTCATTCATGTAATTCACCTGCAGAGATCCAAAATGTAATAGTGGTTCAGATGAATACTTTTTCAAGACAAATCACAGTTTAGTGTTGACAAAAAGCATGAATAAAATTTCACCAAAAACTATGTCCTCTTTCAGAAAAGTAATTGGTAGAAACTTTTTTAGTTCATATACTGTCCCTTTCACTGCTGCTTTTGAAACTTGCACAATATTGTCAGTTTCAGTCACTTCATTCAGTATAGCTTTCTTAATCTTTTCACTCAGTACATCAGCATTAAACTTGATTCCACCAGATATATCAATGTCCTCTTTTAAAAATCTTTTAAGGGATGAACTATAGTAGGTTTGCATCAATTGATGCCTATGGGCTAAAGTTAAAGGTGGATTTTTAAACTGCTTTGTGTGTCTTATAATTTGCTTAAAATAAGAATGTTTCCCTTCGAATCTAAAGCAAGAATATCTGATTGGTGGTCCTATCTGAGCAAGAATATTTGATTGGATAGCTTATGTGCACCTCTACATTGCCCCATTTTTTTCTTTTGGTTGCAGATATTTTTTATAAGGACACTTTCATTTTCGGAACCGGTTTTGAAAGTGAAAGTAACTTTATAAAAAATATTTGCAACCAAAATCGAAAAAGTAAAAAAGAGCAACGTAAAGATGGACCTCAGCTATCCAATGCAAAGAAAAATATTTCAAAACGTCGAAATGCAAACGATACAGTAGACTACCTCAAATCCTCAACCCTAAAATCTGCACATCATTGAAGATATGAACAATGAAACTAAACAAACTACTCCGTAAGCAAATCTTATATACATCATTTAAAAGTAGATTTTATTTCCTTCCGTTTGGTACCAATAACTTTCTTCTACAATAATTTGTCGCAGAATTAGTAGGGGATGTTTACATTTCTTTTCCCCACGACTGTACATAAAGAGCATAAATGTATCTTTGCTTCTAATACAGTATATATGTTACGGTCACTATGATTAATCCGGTCATTATTAATAATAACCGGTTATTATTAATAATGACTGGACATAAAGGCCAGTTATTATTAATAATAACCACGGTCATTAATTATTAATGACCTGAATATTCGTATTGACCTGTAACATATACATGTAAGAATTACTTGCTCTGTATGTAAATGTTTGAAATAAATTATTATTTTGAAAATGGACAAACCACAATATCAACAACAATATGCAAAATAACATATTTTTAATAAAAATATATAGTTAAAATTACCCGGTAATGAACATCCTCCAAAGTTTCTGGCTTAAAAAAGGTAGAAATTTTTTTCTTAATTTTTTTCATAACTTTCTCTGACGTGATTTATAATCTAGGTCATTGATGCCAATTTTAATCAAATTAATTAGGAAGCAAAAAATTATGTTCCACAGTGTAAGAAGGTGGTGGTGGTGGTGGTGGTGTGGGAGGGGTCATGCCTTCTCCATTTCATAAAAAAATCTATAAATATTTATCACATTTAGGCAAAATATGCCAGTATGGACACAATTAAAATATTTTATTAATTAACAGTTATAGCTATTATACTTAAGGTTTTTTTACATAATAAATAAAATAAATACAGAAATAAATTAAAATATCCAAAAAGTGAACAATGAACGGGCCGGGACGGGTTCGGGCCTTACTTTTTTCTGAAGGATCGGGCCGGGCCTAATTTATTTTTTCTCTACAGAGCCGGGACTGGTTTCATTCCTAATCTTCACGGCCCAAAATTTTTAGTCCTAGTTTTGAACCCGACCGTATGAAAATCATTGTCTCGGCGTGGCCTCGTCCGTTCAAAGGTCAGTAAAAAAAAATTAGACCTGTCCCAAAAATTTTTACCAAAAATGCATACATTTTTAAATCGCCGTTATTCTACAATTAAACATTAAAATTTATTATTTTAAAAGAATGGTAGATTTCTACACTTATTAAAATATAGTAAAATGTGTGAAAAAGAACCTGCCTATGACGGAATCCTCTTTTAAAATGAAAAACGTGTTGATCCATGCAAAATGAATATACTAATACGTAAGAAAAGAATATATACTACATTTCCACTTGCTAAGAAGGGAACTTGTCTATAACAAATGTTTTTTTTTTCTATGCAATTCCGTTTTAGAAGATTTTACTGTATAACATTTATCAGATTTATAACACTTCAATACATGTAATATGGATTAACAATATTAATAATAACTGAAACATTTACATACAAGATTTATAAAATAAAATAAGTAAATCAAACAACAGTTTAATTATAGCTCTGCCTATTTCATTTTAAAACAATAATATTCTGTTATTGGAAAACGTGTTTTGTGTGTGTGTGTAAATATACAGTTCTGCATTTGTGTAACAAAAAAAGAGTGCCGTTTTCATTTTACTTTTCGAATCAATGTTGAATTCAGACACTTTTCTCTGGGATAGATTCCTGTGCACCAAGGGGAGATTACACTATTATTTCACAACACAGAAAATGCTTTAATCAAAAACAAAATTCTTTGGATCATTAAAAGCATAAAATCTGAAATCTTCATGGGGAGGAGGCAGCCATTTCAATGCTCCGAAAGGAATGTCCTCCCAATCCTCTGAATTCAACACTGTTCCGAATAGAAGCATTAAAAGTTAAGCTTCTAAATAAATTTTACAAAACCAATAGTATGAGTAAAGTTTTAAAGTTATCAAGTGCAAAAAACTTGCATTTATTATAAGGAAAGAAACTTTATAATTACTTAAATACTTTTATGTTTCTTCTAAAGATTAATCCGGTATCAAAATTATCTCTGTCCGCCATGATTCTATTCTAATCCGTCACTGAGTCTCTATGCGATGGATCCTCTGCTTCTATTGGATGTTAAATTGTTTCACGTCATTAAAACGTCATAATGATTCCCGCTTCCCGCGAATTGTTCCCGCGAAATCAAAGATTTTGCAGATGACAGCAGATGAGAGAAATTAATTGCATGTGCTTTTTAGGTGCGTTCGTAATTATATAAATACGTAGCACCTATAGTCGTCGTTTGGTCCGTCCGTCTGTCCGTCCGTCTGTCTGTCTGTCCGTCCGTCTGTCTGTCCGTCCGCATATAACAACGCAAAAACTACCCAACCAAATGGTTTGCAATTTGAAATATATTATCTTTGCATAAATTTGTCGAGACATTTCAAATTTTATCAAAATCGAATCAAAACTTTAGGAGATATTAATAAAAATATTTATTAAGAAATTTGATTTTTTTTTTAAATCGGTGCTTTTTTGTTATATGAGCTTCCGATGGATGTTAAATCGTCAAGCGACCGAGATACTTATTTTATTACAGAAATTAATCTGCAGACGATATAATTCATTTCACAGAATTAAAAATCATCAAGATCTGAATATTTATATAACTAGCTGATACATATATATCTGAATATTTATATAACTAGTTAAGATATTTGTATGAACAGTGTCATAAAATATATACTTAACTAGCTGTTTAACCCGTTCTACGCACGGGATATCATGAATTTAATTCTAAAACGTGCGTACGAACGCACCTCGTTTGTAACGTTTGACGTACAATTTCCAACTTGTTTCTCTCTTTTCTTCATACAATATAAAGAGGAACTTATTATTATTTTTAATGAAAACTCTATTTCTTATTAAGACATCTAACTTTTCTAATTAAGCTAGAAACTATTACATGTCGAAATAAAGATATTAAGCTATTTAAATTTGCATAACAAGATTTAACAGATATAACTTTAATTAAAGTAAAAGTAATTTAATTACAGTAAAGTATTAAAGTTTATTTCTATGAAAAAAAGATAATAACTATCTGTAGATGTTATAGATATTTCCCGAGTTCTGTTTTTAATTTTGTCCACCTTGAAAAAAAAAAAAAAAAAAAGAAAGAAAAGAAAAACTCAATCTAAAACCCGTGAAACATAAAGCTAGCTAGATCTGTTTCCAACGCATAGCAAAAAATAGTATAAAGCCAATCCGGAGTCCGTTTCATGCTGACAAAAATCGGATATATCGAACCCGTATCCCAAACAACTCGAAATCGGAAAAAAAAGAGAATTGCCTTAAGATATTTATTACAATCATTATACCCGACCGTTAGCAAAAGAAAAAAAAATCCCTGACGGCTCGGCCTACAGGCACAGTTGGATTTCGAAGACGCAGACTGTGGGGCGCCTGTTTGTTGGGAATTGCGGAAGAAATGACCTTTTTGCCATGATGCCGCAGTTGGGTTCCATAAGGGACCGCCCACTTCGAAATCTAACTTGTTCGCAGGCGGAGCCGGCAAGGATTTTTTTTTTTTAATTTTTTTTTAATTTTTTTTTTTTTTTGCTATAAGGGTTGGTCCTATAAAAAACTTGTCAATATAAAAGTTTTAGATAATAGTAAGAGGATTTATAATAAATTTAAGCGGATTTGATATCTTGTAAATTGACGAAGTTATGAATTTTTTTCTTCTAACCCCCCCCCCTTCCCCCCCCCTTGGGGCCATTTTTAACGATATCAAAAATTTGTTATACATACATTTTCGGCCCTTTTCCTAGAAGTAATAATAACTTTAAACGGATTCGATAAGTATTATAATTAAGACGTAATGGGTTTTTTTCTGTTTTCACAAAAAGCCCCCCTCCCCCTGGTTCGATTTTGCCCATTCACGAACTTGACCGAGATTTTATGTATGTGTTTGGAAGAGATTTGTGAAGAATTATTCGAGTTATCGTGTCCATAAAAAAGTGACATAGATAGATAGATAGATACATAAAGTTTTGCACTGGGGTGGTTTTGGGTTCTGGGAGGCATAATCGGCGTAGATCTGCAAAAATTTTTCAAAAATTCCAACATAGGGGAGAATGAAATAGGTAGTATTTCTTACGAAATCTACCTAAAAATGTAGACCCCAAACCCAGCACTCAAGAACACAAATTCAATTCGGGTATTCGTGAGTTCTGTTTAACCCATTCGCTGCCAAAAGTATAAAGTAAGAATTTTCAAATTTCTGGTTGACAGTCGTTTGCCACCACAAATTCAGAAAGGTAAATTTCGCTTTACTAATACAGCGAAATTTCTGCCAATATATAAATGAGGCATTTTTTTTTAAATTCTAAAATAGTGCTGACAAAGTAATTAATAAATTAAAGCCACGTGTATACTCGTGGTTGGCAGCGAATGGGTTAAAAAAAAAAAAAAAAAAAAAAAAAAAAAAAAAAAAAAGGTATATCCGAAACTCGATTCGCAAGAAACCAAACTGAGCATGGAATTGAATAGTATGAAAAGAGACCCGACCTGTACCCAATCCGTAAAAAAAAAAAAACTTCTGAAAAATACGGGAATATCGAAATCGGCATATAGATCCAGTTGCGGAGCGCCAAATAACATTTTTGTATAGAATACGTTTTAATTCTTTGTAGAATATGTTTTAATTCGAACGCATTAAGAGAAAGTACAGTAGAACCCCGCTAATCCGAACTAATTGGGACCGGTGCCTGTTCGGATTACAAAAAACTAGGATTACCCGAAATACCGATAAAAGTAGAAAAGGGGAAGATGCGTGCTAAAGAAATGTAAGTTATAAGTAATCAGTAGTATAGTAAACTGCCTCTAATCCGGCATCCTAAGCTTCAGCATGCTGGATAATCCGGCACGACTTTCGGGAAAAAATCGTATTCCTTGTTTAATCACTCCTAAAGATCTTTATAATACCAATGGAACTTAAGAATGAGGAATTACGTAACAACCCATTACAAATGGTTCAAAATCGAGAATCTATAAATAGCCCAGCTCAGTAACCAGGTCGACGTTGGGCGGGGGGAGGGGAGGTGGAGACATTTCTGTAGATAATTTGCGAAATGAAACTATTGAAAGCAAAAATAAATTTGTATCATCTGAATTAAATACTTTTAGAAAAAAAATTTATACTGACTGGCAAACAAACTGATATTCCATATTTTTAAAAGATGGCTTCTACGAGTTGGCCTAAAGTGCACGTTTTCATTTTATATTCGTGTACATATGTTGTACTTTTATATTATTGAGTATTTTTTTTTTTATTCTATTCAAGCTATTTAAAGACATTCATCCTGTAATCCGAAAAATTTCGCAAGTTAATCTTTTCAGTTAATCTGTTCAAGTGTAATTTTCGAAAATAAAATTGGTTCGGATTAACCGGAATTTCGGATTATCGTGGTTCCACTGTACTTTAGTTTCTTTTTTTTTCTCTCAGTAGTTATTTAGTTATTTCAAGTCAATTGAGAAAAATAAATTTTACTTTCTTTTTTTTTTTCTAAATCCTTCAGAGAAAAAAAAATAGCTATTTAAATTTATAAATCCAGAGAGGGACTCTTACCCAACGCCTAATTAACGCACAGGCCAACTAGGCCGTGGCCTTGGGCCCATGGCTGATGGGCCCCCAAAATGGTTAAAATGATTAGAAAAAGTTTCTTAAAAATGAAGTTTTCTGCAATTATTTCACAAAAACAAAACAAAAATATTTTGCTTAACTTGGCAGCTTTATCATAATATCTAATTATAATTCTCGAAAAAATGTTTAGGTACTATTTTAATTTGAGGGGGCCCTAAAATATTGCTGGGCCTTTTGGCCCCAGATGAGCTTAATCGGGCTCTGCTCTTGCCCCCCCCCCCTCCCCATCTCTTGCCAGCGCCATTGGAGTGCAATTCCAATTAAAATGTTGTTCTAAATTTTCCCATGGACGTGGGGTGGAGAAGTAAGCTTGCTGAAAGTAACACTGACGATATTCAAATTTTGGATTCAGGTCCAACTATTTATCATGAAACAACATTGTGAAAAAAAATTATATTTTGAACGCATCATCTAACTTAGTATACATTAAACATGAGATAAACAGCAACTTTAATATAAATACGTAATTAAATTAAATTAGACGGAATTAATCGGACGGAGATATCGATGTTCACGCGTAAACCAACAATTTACACATACATTGTCGGAAACCTTTCCGTTATGGAATGTAACGTTTCTGAATTCCGCAAGTCTTCCGAAGCTTTGAATATTTTTCCGCAAATACGTGTAACGATTCCGAAATAACAAGTTATTGAGGAGAACACAAAGTTTTCTATAAATTTCCGCAAGCCTTTCCGCCTTGTGCCGAAACGCTTCTGATTTTTTTTACAGTGTAGGAAAAGGGCCGAAAATTTATGTATGACAGATTTTTGATATCATTAAAAATGACACCAAGAGGGGGTGGGGAAGGGGGTTTTAGAAGAAAAAAATTCATAACTTCGTCAATTCAGAAGATATCAAATCCGTTTAAATTTATTATAAATCCTCTTAATATTATCTAAAACTTTTATATTGACAAGTTTTTTTATAGGACTAACCCTTATAGCAACAAAAAAAAAACCCTGCCGGCTCCACCTGCAAACAAGTTAGGTTTCGAAGTAGGCGGTTCCAACTGCCGCATCATGGCAAAAAGGTCATTTCTTCCGCAATTCCCAACAAACAGGCGCCCAACGGTCTGCGTCTTCGAAATCTACCTGTTCCTGTAGGCCGAGCCGTCAGGGATTTTTTTAATTCTTTTTTGTTCGTAAACATATTAAATTGGCAGGTGCACTTATTCAGAAACTATAAAAGCGAACTTTTTTTTCCATTTATCGGAAAAAAGAAGCGGATTTTTCGAGATATGTAGTCAAATTTGGCGTTTTGAACCGTTCTTTCGGACGCGACAGCGAAGGAAAGAGAAAACCACCGTCCTTTGACAATAGTAACTTATATCTCAAGATTTTATTCATTTATCGGAAAAAGAAAAAAACTGTTCGATTACAAATAAGTTCAATGATCGTGCCTGCAAGTATCATGCAAATGAGTCAGCAAATGTGTTATAAAACTGCGCATTTGAGCGGGAAAAAATATTTTTTTGAGAACCGCCTTAAGTGAATTCGACCATGCTAGTTAAGTTCTGAAGGTGGCCCTCCAATTGCTTTGGTTTCGACATAAACGTTTAATATATATGCTCTGTCATTTAATATATATGCATGTTCAATCCATTCTTAAAATTCCAGGTGAATTACATGGTCATGATACATATTGTTCTACATGTTATTTACATTTTAAAAGTTACAAGAAAACTAATATCTCGGAAACTAGTTAAGTTCTGTGAGTTATTATGACATCCCCGGATTAATGCAAAAAACTGCTGCTAATTTCATCGCACTATGCATTCCATATTATGTAGGAGTTATGAAATGCAAACAGACAGGCAGATTTTCATATAATAGATATAATTTTTTTTTTTTTTTTAATTCTATGCTGAATGAAATTCATATACTATATGAAATTCATCGTTACTTGACAACATGAAACATGAAAAATTTTACTTACAAAAGGGGAAACATTTAATGTTTTATTATTGTTGTAATTTATTTACTTTTTAAATATATTTTTTTATTATTTCAGCTATTCAAAAATATGAGAAATAATACTATTTAGAAAGTATCTTGAGTCTATCTTAAGACGGCTAATATACTATTTAATAAATATTTAAAAAATATCTTACCATACTTTCGAAAAAGGAACTATAAAATATTTAAAATAATACATATTTTTAAATCAAGATGTTTTCAACTTTCTGACAGGCAATCAAATTTGATTTTCTTCTTCGGAAATACAATCCAATTTTTAAAGAATTAATGAAAAAATATTCTGTAATTATATTTCTAATATTAATTACAAATACATATATTATTCACATTACTTATAATTAAATATTGTTTTCCATTTAAAATAAAATTGAGCCTTTTTTAGTTTCCGGACACATATAGTGTAGAGAAAGTATTGTAATAAAAATAAAACACCGATTATGGAAAATTTGGTTTATCATTACTTGTGTTTCTGAATTGGAATTGTTTATTTTACAATGTTTCCATATGTGTATATGTGAGAATGCATGTATACGTAGGTACTTTTTAACATTTTCATGTCCCCAGATATCATTTATGTTGGTTTGCGATTACAATTATGGGTGTGCGTGTGTGAATAAACACGATAGTGACTAAACTGTGTTTCCGATTGAAGTCTTATTTGGTGAAGATGTTATAGCTTTCCTATTTATGAAAATTTCCTTTTACTAAAAAAGACTAATTCTTTACGTTATTTACTCTTATAGAATTTGAAAGAAGTGATACACAATAAGATTTCATCAGATCTATGCATTTTTAAAATCTGCGAAAAGGGAAATAAAATTAATAGATATCATTAAAATTGTTTAAAAAATATTTTATTTTTTATTACTTTCTTTTAAATAATTGATTAACATTGGAATCTTAGTATATTTTTGTTTGACATCTGTTATAGTCTTGTCGCCTTATGCGGTCACCGTCACCGTAGTACTTCTCCTAGCCTTCAGACCTTAGTTTTATGGTATTTGCTGCCACCACCGGTGTTAGACTGATACCGGACACGGATATACAGTATGATAAAATTTAGTTCAGTTAGAATATTCACATTTAGCAATTTTCGCTAATCGATGGAAATGCACTCGAAATCTTTTGTACAGCCCTGTCTATTATCTGAATATTTTTGTACACACCACCTATTACTCTAAAAGGCAACCTTAAAACTCACTTGCAGAAATTACCAAACGTAAACGACAATGTATCTTTTTTTTTTTTTTTTTTTGCGTAGCCCTGCATATGAATTTATTTATATTCCACAAACTTCTATTAGTCTACTTAATATAGTTCAAAAGGAAAATGCGTAACCACAATTAAAAACTATCCTTAAGCAATTCACGCCATAGTCTGTAATACTTACGAATTCCGTAATACTTATATTACGGAATTCGTAATACTTACGAATTCCCTTGTGTAGGATGTATATGATCAACCGACTTTATAAACACACACGGACTATGAAAAAAATAGTTAAACTTAAAAACGCAAACCAAAGTTGAAAACGCACTTATCACACATAGACTGTAAATATTGCACATGTACTGTAACCAATATCTTTTGTGTGTCCCTGTAAATAAACGCAATGCGCACAAGAGAGCAATTTATAGTGCACCTCAGTAATGCATATAATTTTCATTATGTTTGAAATAGTGAAATATCACTAAATTACACTGCAAACGATTTTTCCCCATAGAACGATGCGTAACAAAATTCTTTTGTTTGACCCTGTAAATGAATAATAAATGCTTTGCACCCCATATTCTATAAAAAGCATGTTTTAATGCGCTTCATAATTATATATTAATTTCATTATGTTTTAAATGAAGTAGCGTCATCAAAATGTACTTGAAACGATTATTCCCCATTGTGTGTCATGTAACGGATTACTTTTGACTGTCCCAGTAAAAAAACTAGAAGTGCTACACACTTCAGTTGAAATAGGGAACATGCTATAGATAACGACAAAAACATAAAAATTTCAGGGCAATCCGAGCATATTTACGGGAGTTAGAGCACGGACAGACGGCCAAACAAACCGAAGTCATAAACACTTTTCAACTAGGATGGAAAGTGTTAAAAAAGGTCTAATATGATTAATTGGTATCTGAGCAATACCAGCAAATTTTACGGGTTTAGGAGTAAAAATAATTTGAAGAGTTCTCGAAAGCTGAATTAAATTTACAAAGTATAAATAAGAAATAAATAAAAGATGATATAATAATTTTAACTACCGATGCATTAGATAATTCTCAATTGTTTGAAACACAAAAAGATTCATGTAACGAAAAGAAAAAAAAAAGATTACTACAATAAACTCTACATACTAAATTTAAGAATGTTTTCTTGTACTTATAAAGCAAGAGATTAAATAATAAAGGTATAATTTATTTATCACCTTTTTATTTTACATTTCTGTGTTTCTTTAGATATAATAATCAGTTGTTCAAAATATTGAACTCAACATTATAAAACCAATGAAAATGTATATGATTACATATAATTAGTGTTAAGGCTGTTCTCAAATCCAGACTGGCTACTTTCTGACACATTTTTAAATTCATTTTTATTCGCAAATGCATTAAATTGATAGGTACTCTTATTCAGAAACTTTATAATCGAAATACGTTTTCCATTTTTTGATAAAGACAGAAGATTTTTCAGAAAATACTGTCAAACTCGGCGTTTTGAGCCGAATTTCTGACACCGCAGCACGAAAAAGGGAGAAAAAACGTGTCATGTGACAGGAATCACTTATAAATCGATAAGTAATTTATTTATATAAAACAAGAACGAAAAATCATGCGTCAAGCATAGATTATGTAGCACTTTCCAACGCTTCCAAAATAATTTTATAAAACATACCGTTTAATAAGCTAAAAGATAACATCTAAGTAAACAATTTGGAAAACGCATAACATATTTAAAAACATAATTTCAGGAATTTCCAACAGATACAATATTCGGAAAAATATCCGAATACTTTTATTCAGCCCTGTATATGATCTATAGATTTGTATATGCTAGGATGCTAAATTTTAGTTTAGTTAGGAAACGCGTAGCATAGTTTAAAATTATCTTTCTGGAGTTTCTGGCAATAAACGGAAATGTGTTCGCGAACTTTTGTGCTGCCCTGTATAGGATCTACAGAATTTATACACACCACGTAATAGACAAAAGGCGAGTTAAAATTAAAATCGCGTTTAGTAACTTAAAACGCACTTCCAGGAATTAGTGTTAACAGACAGTAGAAAATTCTTTTGTGTGTCCCTGTAAATGAACGATGACTGCTATACCCACACTATTCTGTAGTAAGCCTCTTGTAATGCACCTTAGATATATATATATGAATTTCAATGCGTTTAAAATAGTGAAACATTATTTAAATAAACCGCAGACGATTTTTCTCCATAGACGTCATGTAACGGAATTCTTTTGACTGTCCCTGTAAAGTAACTATAAGTGCTATGCACACCCTATTCCATATTAAGCTTCTTCTAATGCACCTTAGTGATATATATAAATTTCAATGCGTTTAAAATACTGAAACATTATTTAAATAAACCGCAAATGATTTTTCCCCATAGACCGCAATGTAACGGAATTCTTTTGAGTGTCCCTGTAATAAAACTATAAGTGCTACACACTTCCGTTGAAATAGGGAACATGCTATAGATAACGACAATAACATATAAAAATTGCAGAGCAATCCGAGCATATTTACGAGAGTTAGAGCACGGACAGACGGCAGACGGCCAGACGGTAGACGGCCAAACGGCAGACGGCCAGACAAACCGAAGTCATAAGCACTTTTCAACTAAGTTGGAAAGTGCTAAAAATGGAAAACTCATTTCGATTCCAAATCGCTTCAATAGTCAGGCCTACCAATTTTATGCCCCTGTGTTTAAAAATGAGTTAGAAAATGTGTCAGAAAGTTTGGCGTTGTTTAGCAAGTCATTTGAGAACCACCTTAATGAAACTAGCTGAAATACACTAAATTCTGAATCCTGCATTTTTACAACAAAATAACCGTATTACATTCTTTACTATTATGCCACACATCCAGGGAAGTTTGTAATAATACATTGAAATTCCTTGACACATGTATGCACCGAATTTTAAACGATAACAAACTGAAAAAAAGATTCTAAAACCTGCTACTGATCAATCTTTAAAAACAGGAAGAAGTATGTCCATGGTAAGGGGGCGTATATCAAGTTATTTTCCGTTGCACCGGAAGTCTCAATTATCTGAAGTCTTAATGAGTTTTCGCGGCAGGGGATGAATTGGAAGACCTCTCTCCGTAAGTTCGCAAATCACAGATGTTTGTCCAAAAATGGCGCGTTTTATGGCTTGGTTTATCCAGGTTTTTTAACGGAAATCTCATTTATCTTCTATTTTCTCACACTAGTTTGAGTGATCGTTATTGGGTCAGATCGGAAGGAATCATATATGATTATATATATATATATTTCATTTACTGTCGTTAATTTCATAATCATTTTGTTTTTCAGTACCTAATTTTTTTGTTGCCATTCTTATTTTAAAAAAATACAGATAAATATAAATTTACTTGTCTTCACCAACACATATGGCAAATAAACTTGCAGAAACTAGTTCACAATAAGTAAATGCAAATTTCAAAAAGAAATTAAAATGTTATTGCATAATTTATTTTTTTAAATCATATTAATGTTTAAAAATGAACTGAATGTATAAAAAAAATGGTGTATTCTAATATTTTTATCACACAACTCAAACAAAAATTTAAATTATTAAAAATTCAGATTTAAATCCTTTTTTTTTCAATAAATTTAAAATGAAATCTAGTGATAATATTCTTTCATTTATAATTTTTTGTTATTTACATACATATTTTATGTGCATCAAAGGGTATCACGGAGGTTTTGTTTGCTTGTTTGTTTCTCACGCAGAATAAATAATTCGTATAACGATTTTTGTTTTATTAAAATAACTTACTAATAAGGATAAAAAGCAGTTGTATTCGTTAGACGAATTATTCATTTTCTGAATATTGTACAAATTGAATTAAAAAAAAATTCTTTATCGTGTTTAAACACTCAACCATTTTTGTTGATACAGTTACATCAAAGATGGAACAGTTACAGAATATCAAATGGAGTATCTGCACAAACTAAATGGAGTATCTGGACAAACTAAATGAAGATTTACTGGATATTTTTCTCACGACGGAAAAAAACAAATTCTATTTCGGATATTGAAGAAGAATTGAAAAGAGAAAATATTAGGATTGATACCTTACTTAAGGATAATTATGTGGAACTAATATTAGCTAACTAAATATTACCTTGAACTGTTGGAGAAAATTAGAAAATATTTTAATTAGTGTTAAAAATTAAATTTTTTAATCCCATGAAAATAAAATAGATAATTATTCTCAGACTTGGAAATTGTTTTTATATGAAAATTCTAATAGTGACATTTTAGATCAACTGTGTATTACTTATATAATTCTAAATTACTTTGTTTGCCATCTTAAAAGGCATTTAAAAAGAATATCTACACATTTTAAAGTTTCTCCAGGTTTTGCAACAATTAGAAATAAATCATTAAAAGAAAAATGTGTTAATTTGAAACAAAATTTAAAAAATAGTCAACTTTTTATAAAGTATTTACTATAAAGCCTACAAACTTGTGGTATTTACAAACAATTCAGAAAATCACGCGACTACTATACATGCATTTATGTACACGTCAATTTTATTTATTTATTACTTTTAAAATAAAGAGATTATTTAATTATTTGATTATTTAAATAAAGAGATTATTATTTGTGATATACCTTAATGCGTATAAAACAATTTTTTATTAAGTAAATATTTTAAATTTTTTATTAAGTATTTTTCAAATTCAATTTGTACAATATTCAGAGAATAAATAATTCGTATAATGCAGGGCTGTCCAACCTGGCGTCCGCTATTCACCAGAAAATTCTTATAGAAATATTTGCCTTATTCAGTCTCCGAATATATAAGGAAAATGTTTCTGTAGGAATTTTCTGGTGAATAGCGGGTGCCAGGTTGGACAGTCCTGGTATAATGAATACAACTGCTTTTTATACTTATTAGTAAGTTATTTTAATAAAACAAAATTTCACATGTATTCTAAATATATCCCCTAAATGAACGGGAAGATGTTGTGTATTCTAGATATATTTACTGTATAAAACCAGGGATCTGTTTAGAAAGAATTTGGTCAGTTAAAGGACACTTCACAATCCCCCCCCCCCCCTTAAAACATGACCCATCACAATTTTTTTGTCTTAAAGAAGGACCTTTCACAAGAGTTTTTCATACAAAAATGGGCTCTTCACAAGATTTCTTATTAAAATAAAATTCCACCTGTAACAGCTGTAATCATCGAAGACCCTATTATCTAGCTATATGTATAATGTAAATATGTTTACATATAAATATATCAAAATTTAATGCATTTATGTATATATTTTTTTCGTTAAAACAAGACCAAGTCATAATTCAATTGCCTAAACAAGAACCTAAATATAACTCTAATTTTAGATTCCGAAAATTATTATTAAAATTTTCACAAACATAAAAAGACGCTCACAATTTTCAAAAAACAGGACCCTGTGAAAAAAGTCTGGACATACCCCTGAAAATAGCTTTAATAAAAAGCTTTGCTAATATTTGCTTTGCAATAGATGAAATACAGTCTATACGCATTAAGAGATATCACAAATTATAATCTCTTTATTTAAATAATCAAATTAAATAATCTCATTATTTTAAAAATAATAAATAAATAAAACTGACGTGTACATAAATGCCTGTATAGTAGTCACATGATTTTCTGAATTGTTTGTAAATTCCACAAGTTTGTGGGTTTTATTATAGGAAATACTTTATAAAAAGTTAACTATTTTTTAATTTTGTTTCAAATTAATACATTTTTCTTTTCATGATTTATTTCTAATTGTTGTAACACCTGTAAAAACTTTTTAATTTGCAGATATGCTTTTTAAATGCCTTTAAGACTGCAAACAAAGTAATTTAGAATTATATAAGTTAAGTAATACACAGTTGATCTAATATGTTGCTGTTAGAATTTTCATATAAAAACAGTTTCTAAATCTTTGAAAAATTATCTATTTTATTTTCATTTGATTAAAATATTTTATAATTTTTAATACTAGTTAAAATATTTTATAATTTTCTCCAACAATTCAAGGTAATATTAGTTAAAAATACATCCAAATTATGAATTATTTGCTTACTTGTAAAGACAGCTACTTGTAAATTTATATCTGTTTGTACCGATTTCACAATTTTAACACATTTGTCACAAATATATAAAAAGTTAACGGATTCATCGTAATAATGAATATCCACATAATTATCCTAAAGGAAGGTATCAATCCAATTATTTTTTCTTTTCAATTCTTCTTCAACATCCGAAATAGAATTTATTTTTTCCACCACGAGAAAAAAAATCAGTAAATCTTGACTTAGTTTGACCAGCTATTTTTTTTCTTTCAATTGTTGCATGCCTCGCGAAGACATTTTCATTTAAGTAATTTCAGATACTTCATTTGATATTGTGTAACTGCTCCATCTTTGATGTAACTTCATCAACAAAAATGCTTGACTCTTTAAATATGCTAAAGAATTTTTTTTAATTCAATTTATACAAAAAATTGCATCTAATGAAAGAACAAATGCAGCACGTGCTCACACCGTAGAAATAACACAACAAGCCAAATTTCAACTCAGGCAAGAAATCGGAGTGGGGTGAAAATTTCAAGTCGCTCTTGTGTTCCCTCCTTTGATCACGTGACTTTCCCCAGTGGGGGTGCTGTCAAAGCCCGGTATATTGAGATAGCCCTGGGCAGCTCCTCCTCTTCTTCTTCTTCCTCATCCCCGATCACGGCTTCCTCGATGAGCGGGGTCCTCACGGGTCGTCGGTAGACGTAGTCGACAGGATTCGGCCTCGGTGCTTCACGGATAGGGTTGATGCACTCGAACGGCAAATGTCACAGTTGATCCGCCCTCAAGAGATGCAGGCAAAAGAAGCACTTGTTGGTGCAGTAGATGAGGTAGACGGTCCCTTCCGGAAAGCAGTAGCACTCGTACGGTCGCAGCGTCTTCCTTTTATACTTGCACTGGTCGTCGACAGGCACAAATTTATTTTTTCTGTTCACTTTCTGCAAGTTATGTCGTTCCACGTAGTAGAAGAGCATCTGCAGGGCATATATTTGGTACACGTGCACTCTTTCGTCTTCCACTCGTCGCTGGCCAAAAGTGAAACAACTCTTGACCAGGAAATAGTTGACCTCGTACTTGAAGCAGGTCCGCGTGTCCATGTTTTTCCGCAAGTTGTCCGCGACATCCTTCTTGAGCTTGTAGGTCGCCCAACTCCAGAGTTTCTCCTCGTAATGTCACATCGGCTTCACGTTGCCCGCCGTGTCGAGGAAATGTTTCTGGTACCGCGCATCCCCGCTGGACCAGCCAGTGCTGTCCACCGGACCAGCTTGTAGTAGATGAGCTCCCGCTCCTCCATGTACACTATAAAGGCGTAGACTTTATAGTTGTTGACGACCGCCTGGAAGTTGGGGACCCGAGGCAGCTTCTTCACGGCTCTCGGGTCGTCGATCCGGGTGGGGAAGACACCCGTCTTGTAGCTCCGGTCAGTGGCTATCCCGCAACTGTATGCAAGTGATGTGGAATCGGAAGCTCTTATATAGTAGGACTAGAGGGAGTGTGGGGGGGGGGGTTAAAGACCGGAACGCGGAAGAACACGATTTTCCGAGAAGCGAGCGGGATCAGGAAGAAGTAATGAACGGAGCATCGACTCGGTTCAAGGTCTCGGAGGGGGGCATTTGACTGGGGAAAGATCGAACGATGGGAACGCAAGCCGAGCCACGTGGGGGAGAAGTGGATGAATGATCGGTTCAGATGTATAAAGTGTTTTTTTCCAAGATTTAGGTAACAAATGTTGGTAAACTATAAGTTACAGAAAATTTCCGTAAAAAGTCTTTAAGATTCGTCTTGAAAAAATATTTTGAACAATCTATCAACTTTAAGTCGTTTCAAGTCTTTTACGATTTCAACGTTGGTCAACCACGAGACGTAAAACAAAAATGGGCTGAAAAAGGGTCTTTTATTAAAACCTTTTTCAGCCCATTTTATTTCCAATGTTGGTGAACCTTACTTTGCGAAAAAAAAATGAGCCAAAAGAAAAAAAAATTCAAAATTGAATTTTTTTCCTTTGGCTCATTTTTTTGCCCTTTTTTAAACTGATTTCATTTAAACAGCATGCAAAGAAGAAAATGATGAAAAGTTTTTTTTTGTCAACTTTACCAGTGGGGGTCCGTAATTCTTCTTGAAAGTTGTCAACCATGAAGGGAACATGATGCCGAGACATCATTTGCCTGGATCACTTCCTGGGGCAACGTTTGATGATACGGCAGGTCTTTCACCGTACCGTGCTGCAAAAGATCCCGTAACGCTCGTGCCCGTGACGTATCCAACTTTTGTAATTCTTGGAGCAAGTGATCCACACTAATCATAAACAAATCCATATTATGGCGACTAAAAAATTCCAGTTGCTTAATGTCGCGACTGCGGCGCCATTCACCATCCCGGTGCAGCACATCCTCGTCACCTCTCACCATCTTGACCACATCCGACGTAGAAAAATAGGCCTCGCCGTCGTCTTCGCCCAGCGCCGCGTAAATTCCGTGCTCTACTTTTTCGTAAACTGCGATCAACTTGAAGCAGGCCAAGCTACATGAACACGCGTCGAGAAAAGAACTCTCTCTCTCAAAGCCTCATGAACCGGTCGACCGGAAGGTCACGTGATTGGTGAAGCGCTTATCTCCCTACCGCCTGCGTCACAAGCGAAGGATTTCAAGGGCATCCCACTGACCGTCACGCTTCAGTGAATTTCGAGTCGACTGTTTTAAGCAGATTCAGATTCAGATTCAACCAAGCAGAGAGGCCTACCATACGGCTTAAATTCTACAACTGTTTTAAGCAGAGGAAGGGCATGAAGCGAAGATTTGGGCGGAAGGGAAAGGACTCGTCGTTCTTTGAAAACCGGATAGCGTGGAGGGTATCAAGCGCGGATTCGAAGGGAATGATTCGTTGTTGTTTGAGGAATGAAGAGTTGGATGCTTTTGGGGTTTTTTTATTCTCAGCGTTCGACATGGCTTCCGCCGTTCCTCCCGTGAATTTACTAGACTTGCCTCCCGAACTCCTGCATCACATTTTCAAAAAAGTGCCTCTCTAGGATAAACTCCACTCTCTCACCAAGATGCCCGAATTCCATCCCTACGTCCTGGACCGCGACTCTTACGTCGACTCCAAGGTTCCCTTTTCCCCCGAGTACCTCCGACTCTTACGCCTCATCCGGCCCGGATGGTACATGGCCCGCAACAACTGGTCCCACCGTTTCCGTTTATGCATCGACCCCAAGACCCAACACTTTACCCTGCACCATTTTTTGCTGGAATGACCTCCGAGCCTGCACAGACCCGAATCCGAACGCGGCGTCTATCGTAGGTCCATCGACCACATGACTCGAAACCTGGCCTGTTCCTCATGACAGACTATGTCTGCCTGGATGACATGACGCTGCTCACCTATCACCTGAGAGGGCACGGGTTCATCCTCCTCGACCACTCGTTTCGAGGCAACGTGCAAAACCTGCGCTTCTACGACTGGCCCCGATGCATCCTCGAGATCAACGTCCCGAGAGACATGCGGGACCGTTTCCAAGTGGCCAGTCACTTTCGGGTCACGCTCACCCTCGAAAAGACACTTGTCGTCGAATGCACGCTGCGCGCGTGTCCGTACCCGGATCACATCCAGCGCCTGACGCCGTTCCCATTTCAACCCGAGTCAGACTGCCGAACGCTCACCTGGCCGCGCATCAGGAATTTAAGTTGGGCGAGGGCGAGCAAGAACCGGTAAACTAAGTACTGCATGCAACCTCTACAGGTCATCGCAACGGGATATGCTGAAGCAGATCGGTGCGAAAGTTTACCTTTCACTTGGGCATAGTGACTTTCTAACCGCGGCCCCACGTCCCGC
The DNA here is from genome assembly GCA_963931845.1 of Maratus michaelseni. Taxonomy (NCBI): domain Eukaryota; kingdom Metazoa; phylum Arthropoda; class Arachnida; order Araneae; family Salticidae; genus Maratus; species Maratus michaelseni. The sequence continues at coordinate 28,857,778 of OZ007597.1, read as the reverse complement.
CTAACATGCCAGTTCTGCTTTTCAAGTTGTTATGTGAGAACCTTTTTCACGGACGACCTAGGACCTATGCCTTCTCTTCTTCTCACTTTCTCACCTTTCTCACAGGAAGACGTGTCTACTCTCGCCCCACCCAGGATTTGAGCCTCTGCTCTTTATTAGTCCTTCATTATTACATATATGTTCTGCAATTATTAAATAGCTTCATCAAAATTACGCTACTTTTACATACTTCATCCATAGGCGTGGTATTGGTTGCCACACGAGAGTGGCGTTTATTACACATGTTAGACATAAAATAGGAATTACAGTTATAAAACATTGATATGCACATATTTACATTTGCCATTTATTTTCTTCACTCTTCTCCCTGCTCTCTTCACTCTTCATCTTACCTGTCTCTTGAATTCTTTCCCTTTCTCTTCACTCTTTCTCTTTCACTCTTCTCTTCCTTTTTCACCCCTTTACTTACCTCTTGTACTTACCTGAACCAAAACCGTTGGTTTTGCTTCACACATACATGGAAGGGACCGCCCATAGACCGGGAGGCGGCAGCACAGACAATCACCTCATCGAGTTCACGGCTGAAATTCCAGAATTAGTTAAAACTCGATTTGGATATTAAAACGTAATCGGTTTGCCAAGTCATATCTTGGTGGAAAACACCTTAAAACCCGATTTTAGCGGTTGACTCATAGGTTTACCATTGTGTTTTCCGGCACCCAAAGGTATGAAAACATGGAGGACTGGGAGCAGGAACACACAATGATAAACCTACAAGCCAACCGATAAAGGCGGGTTTTCGGGTGTTTTCCACCAAGATATGACTTGGCAGACCGATTGCGTTTTATTATGCGAATCAAGTTTTAACTAATTCTGGAGTTTCAGCCGTGAGCTTAATGAGGTGATTGTCTGTGCTGCCGCCGGCTTAGATGCTTTGGCAACCCGGCTATTAAGCTTGTATTTAGTTACTGGTGTTGAAATTTGTTATTGTAATCCGTATTTGCGGGGATGTTAAGGGAAATCTTTGCGCATGTCTGTATTACGTTATTGATGATGAAAAATAGAGAAAACGGGATTGGTTGTAGAAGAACGTTCTATTGCACGTTATTGGTTGCTGAGTCGCGTATTATAGAACCATATATGGGAGGGGAATAAATTTGCATAGAAGAATGACGCTGGTAATGTATTTTCTATTAAATTTATGTTAAAAAAATTTATTTTTCGTTTATTTTGATATTTACTTTCTGGTTTTACTAATACGTCATTAGTTGTTGTGTTCGTCATGAAATTAGAAACTAAATAATCGAATGTTTACTCTGATATAGTAGGGCACTTTAAAAGATTGAAATGACGTAATGATTTTAACTAAAAGTTTGTGTGAAATTAAAATTAGCATCAGCGAAGGATTACTGTAATGTAGTAGTGCACTTTAAAAGATTGAAATGACGTAATTAACATTTTCCATTAAATTTATGTTGTAAAAAATGTATTTTTGGTTTATTTTAATTGTTGTGTAGAAATACGATTTTCTGTTACGTTTTCGAATACGTTATTTATAAATGTTCTGTTTTTTATGTTTCCAAAATGGCAACGGAAAATAGTAGCTTGGCGCAGTCTTGGAAATCGCGCCAACCAAACAGTCGCCAATCTTTTGTTTACATTTTAGCGTCAGTGTAACACATCTGTTCCCTGCCGCCTCCCGGTCTACGATTAATGGAACCTATCTAAGATGCGGCTCCATTTCTTTGAGAAAGGCCGTGAGGGCCTTCCTCCCTTCCGGGACTAAGAAGTAGTTCCGGACGGTTGAAGCCGTTAGCTTCGGGCAGAACCTGTCCCTAAGGTGTTGCGTTCCAATGCAAGCCACAAGTAAGTGTTCACTCGTGGCTGGATCTGGGTCTGTGCAAAAGGGGCATCCACGCGTGAGAGGTCTCACCTTGAAGCGGCTAAAGTATTCCGGAAATGGTCCATGCCCTGTAATCGCCCAGTTAATTAGAGGGGCAGTCCAGGCGCGTTCTTCCGACACTTTCGGAATTAAGATGAACACGTTTCTCCCTGTTTCCACCTCCTCCCATCGACTTTGCCAGAGGGCTTTGGCCTCCTGGCGGATCCTAGTTTTTACGGATCGTGGCGACAGACTTAGAGGAACGTCAATGACATCTAAACCAGCACCTGCTTTTGCAAGGCGGTCTGCTGTTTCATTGCCGTGTATTCCTACATGGGCCTTTACCCAGAACCAATTCACTTCTATTCCTTCTCTCGCCGCGTGAATGCGTGCACAAAGTTGGTCTTGCGAGTATGGATTCGCTAGTGCTGTTAGTAACGACCGAAAGTCACTAAACAGTGAAAGCTCATTTCGGGCTCTGCACAGCTCAAGGGCTTTAATAATGGTGACTAGCTCGGCCTGGTACACTGCTGCGTGGGCCGGGAGGTGGTAGACTTGTTCTTCAATCGGTTCCCCATTGTCAAAGATTGGTACACCTGATCCTACACCTCCTCCTATTTTTGTCCCGTCGGTATAGACCGACAACCCCTGCTGGCTTGGGGTTTCCCCAGTATTTTGGGGAGCTTCTTCCCAATCAATGGACGGGGCCTCCACGGGATGTACTGACCATCTGCTTAACTGTTTTGCACATTTTCTGATTTGTTAGGTTCCTACGTGAACTACCCCTTTGAAATTTTTTGCATCAAGACATTGGACTCAAACGATTGAAAAAGGTTTTGGTGGAGAGGGAGGAAGCCTTTCCCAAGCCAAAAAAGCGGTCCCAGTTTAAGCTGATGAACATCAGATGTTTTAAGGGGAGCAAAAAAATGGTTACCAACATTGGGTCTCTTAAAACATCTTACTCTTGACCTTCAGATCTCACTGGTTTTGTTCGAGACTCCGCCTTCTTCAGCAGCGCGCGCATCCGAAACGAGTGGGAAGTGGAGCGTCTCATTCTTTCAGTGTTTTTTATTCGAGATGGCCACTTTTACCTTCCTTGAACCTAATGGATTTACATCCAGACATTTTGCTGAAAATTTTAAAAGACGTCCCTCTCCGGGATAAACTATTCACCCTGTCCAAGATACCCGAATTCAGTTCCCTCGTCCAGCACCGAGCCAGCTACCTCGACTCCCGAGCTCCCTTTTCGCGCAAGTACCTGCAATTTCTCGGCCGACTCCGTCCCGGATGGTACGTAGGTCGTAAGAATTGCTACGTCCGCTTCTACTTGCAAATCTATGAAACTACTCTGCGTTTTTCGTTGCATCATTTCACACTGGAAGAATTTCAGTATAACTACAAGACCAACGCTCGGTACTGTATTTACGGCGGGTCCATAGCACACATGGAACGCAAACTCGACGCATTTTTCAAAGATTTCAATCGAATGGAGGACCTGAGCTTGGTGGCCTATCACCTGAAAGGATAGGGGTTCATCCTCGTGGACATGACGTCGCGCACGATGCGGTTCCGCGATCAGACCAAGCACGTATTTGAGCCGAACGTACCGTGCATCCTGCCAAACGACGGACACCCCTGGGCACATTTTACCGTGCTCTTAAAACTCGATCAAACCCTCGTCGTGAATTTAATGCTGCCCGAATACATCCGAAGTGTTTAATGTCACTGCGAAAGCTTCATGGAACTGACCCCTTTCACCTTTGGCGTTACAAAAGACATTACCTTTTTGACATGCGACGGAAGCGATCGCATTCCTCTACTCGGTAGGCAAGACGGTGGGTTGGAAAACGACCCGTTTTCTATCATCACGACCCTACTGTACGATCGATCTACAAATTTAAAAATTCCGAAGAAATTTCAGAAGAAGTCAAAAACGATCCACGGTTGAAAAAACTGTTTTTGGACGAAAAATCTTGTCCAAAATACAAAAGACATTGAAAACTCTATCCCTGTTTTAAGGTGATGGGGAACCATCAGATGGGAGCGAAATAAAAGGCTTTTTTCCATTCCATGGATACCAACATTGGAAAGGTTTTTCTTCTTTAAACAGATTAGATCCTTTTCAATTAAATTTTTTTTTCAAAAGAAAAAAATGATTCTCCGAAAAATTATTTTTCAAATTGGAAAACGCGATGACCTTGCTCAGGGAAGAAAACGAGTCACGGTCGACTCGTTTTGGCAACTCCGCCCGCCGCGCGTCCTTCAGAAACCAGTTGAAAGGGAGGAAAAGACTGAATTGCGTTGGACTTGTTCATTCAAGAGCTGTTGTTTGAGATGGCTGCTGCTTCTACTTCTCGTTCCGCCGTTTCTCCGCCGATCAACCTGCTGGAGTTCAATCCACACGTTTTACAAAAACTTTTAAGATACATCCCACTTGAGTATAAAATGTGCATCCTGCACAAGATGTCCGAATTCAAACAACTCCTCGAGCACTGCGCCTCTTACCTGGACGTCCGACTTCCTTTTTCGTTCGAATCTCACCACTACTTCAACCTCCTCAGGAGCGGATGGTACGCGGACAGGGAAAACTGGGGTCATCGCCTCTGTTTACGGATCAACGAGACTACCCTGCAGTTTGCGTTGCATCATTTCCTACTCAACGGATTTCATGCCGGTTACGCACCCAACTCGCGCATGAAAGTGTTGATGGATCGATTTTTAAACGAATACCAATGGATGGAAGACACGCAGTTGCTGAACTATCATCTGCCCGAATTCGATTTCATCATGGTCAATTTTTCCTTTTACCTCAAAGTGCAAAAGATGCGCTTCTTTGATCGAAGCCTGCACGTCCTCGAGACCAACGTGCCGTTGATCCTGAGACCTCGGAGGTACCTCTTCAGTAACTTTTCCGTATTGATGAAACCGGATAAATAACTCATCGTGGAATGAATTCTACCCCCGAATATAAAGTAAGCTGCGCCGCCAGGCGCCATGAAGGGCGTCCGGCGCGTAGGCGACCACCGAACCCAAGTCCTGAGGGACTTTTATCGTGCCAGCAGATGCCTCCCATGGCGCTTCGGCCGGCCAGAGGACCGCCAAATTGCGGACCCTCCAACCTTAAACCACGTGTCGACGACGTAAGTCGTTGCGATACGCGGTGAAACCCAATAGGGAAGTCACCACGAGACACTTGGGGACGCGCCGACGCCCCCCAACATCTTCGGAGCTCGGCACCCAGAAGGGCAATTGGTATTGCGTTCGAACGCGGTCTTTGACCACGAAGAACTCGGTTATTTCGGCCAGCTCTTCGGCGACCCAGGTTGCGATCCAATGTACGCATTACGAGTCAATGAATTATTAACCGAGCCCCCTTTCTGGCGTAGCCGTCCAGGCATAGATCGCGAGGCGCACGCGTCCGGAAGTCGCAAAGAAAGTATTTTTCCCGCACAGATTTCCAGAGCACGCACCGATATAGCACGTGGCTGATGTTACACACCCCAACCCCACAAAAACATGTAGAGTCGTGGTAAGAGAAACGAGCCTGGCGGTCACCAAAGGTGCCGTGTCTTGTGAAGATCTGATTAATGTAGAAGCCCTGCAGTCGGCGAGTGCCAACACGTGGGAAAGATTCATATGCCTTGCGACCGGTCCCAGATTGATCCCATCTCTCTTGCTACTTGGACAAGGCACGTCCAAAGAGGTGTTTCTTGACTTGGCGGAGCATGACTGGAATCACAACGTCGCAGACTGTCGTGTGGTGGCTTCTTTTGCCAATATGTCCGCCCTTCCGTTAAAGATGTGACCAACATGGGCCCGGACCTAGTGCATGTAAACCTCGACCTCTGTAGTTTTAATCAGGTCCCTAATCTCGGCAATGGCCCTGTGCTGAGCCACAAGTCCGTGAAGCGCTTGGAGCGCCAATCTCGAGTCCGTGAAGACGTCGAGTTCCCTGAGACCTCGCAGATGGGCATGGGTGATCGCTTCCTTGATCGCATGGACCTCGGCCGCAAAAACTTCCGTACCATCTGAGAGACGGAACTGGTTCTCCGCTACTATCTGGTTCTCTGACACGGCAAAGAACGCGCAACCGACGTTGTCGTTCTCCTGCTTGGATCCGGCAGTGTAGTACGAACACGTAGTCCACTGTCCAACGAACCCGCTAAAGATCCTCAAGTCTGGGAGTGGGCCTCCGGAGGTCGACCGACTCGGAGTCTATTCCGGTACCATCAACGCTCTTCTTCCATCGAACAAGGGCCGTGTGGCCCCTGTCCAGCTCAACACGTAAGTCGAGGGGGACGACCCCTGATAAGACCTGCAGAGCGTGCGTGGAAGTCCTTGCGTAACATTTTGTTACACAGAGGAGAACGTTCCTGTGCATGCTGAGCAACCTGTTTGCAATCACTACCTTGTTTGAGCACCAAATTCTCTCCTCTACGATAGAATAGAGCATCTTGCGAAACTTCGGTCTCAGACCCCAGTTGGCTGCTGCGAGACGATTCATTTTGTTCAACACCTTAAAACCCTTCTCCTGATCTGAGGTTAGGTGAGGCATCCAACTTAGGTGGGAAACGATTGTGACGCCCAGATAAAGGATCTGCCATTTCCAGCGGATCCTGTTCCCTTCCATGAGGATGGGAGTAGCTGGGGCATTGTGGTACTTGCCCACGGGATTCACAAACGTGTAACCGCACTTACCGAAACTAAACGTGAGGCTGCACTCTGTCACCCAGGCGTAGATCTCGGAAAGAACTGGCCGGAGCAACTCCGTAAACCTCATGACAGCTCGTTGTCGCGCGGCTACAAAGACGTCATTGGCGAAAACCTGGACAACATAGGTTTTGTCCTTTTCGTCTTGCAACCGTCTCAACAGAAATTCAATGACAACCAACCATAGGTAGGGCCTGAGACACAAACTTGGGGCGCACCAACGTTAAAGTAGTGATCCCCATCTACTGACAGTATGACAGAGCGACACCATAGGTAGTCATCTATCAACCTAAGGAGTCATGGTTCAAAACCATTTCCTCCAAAAACCGGAGGATGTCTGTGCGTCGAACACTATTGAACGCTGACTTGATATCGAGCGTGAGAAGACGTGTGAATTCTCCACGACTCTTCGAAACATCTATGCACTGCATCACTCGATGGAGTGCGTCTACCGTACTAACCTTTTTTTGAAAGCCGTACTGCCGCGCGTCGAGCAAACGTTTGGACTCCAAGTATAGCACCAGATGGGTTGCACACAATTTATCCAAAACCTTCCCGAAGGTCGGCAAAAGACAAATCGGTCGGTAGTTTCGCAAGGTCAATGCGCTCCTTCCCAGACTTGGGAAAGAACACGGCAATCGTCCGCTTCCATGGCCGCGGAAAACATGAATCTCTCAGGCAGTGGTTGTACAAGGATAACAGCCACTGGGGGTGATGTTTCAGGACTTTATGGGTGATCTCGAGACCGAGTTCGTTATGACCAGTCCGTTAGGCGGCAGCGATTCCACTGCAAATTCAAGTTCATGAATCGAAAACAGATCTGGTTCAGCAGTCCTAATGTTCGCGACCTGGAAAACATCGTCAGCTGATAGGATGTGGTATCTTATAAGTGCGTCCTGGGATTCCTCCCAAGTCGAGACATCTTGTCCGGACGGAAGCCCAAGCATATCTGGTACTTCCCTTCTCCCCTTACCTCGCACTACCTCAACTATCTGGCCTAGTTTGTCCGTGCAAAGTTCCTCAGAAATGAATCTGTGGAACGAGGCACGCTTTACATACAGGATCGACTTCATGTACTCTGCCCGCTTGCGCTTGTAGAGAGAGCCAAGCCTCCCCCTCTCCATCGGCTCCAGCGTTCGCTGGTAGAGTCGACGGAGCGCGCGCAACTGATTCCTCTGGCTCGACAGCTGAGCTGTCCACCGACACGGCTCTCGACGCACTGCCGGCAAGGCTACATTAGATACCGGGCTGGCTCATTCATTATCATGACGTCACAAAAGGTGGCTGGCCGCGACCAGCGATTGGTGCAAAGCGATGAGCCCGTCGTTTTGTGCCAATCGCTGTATGTCTTTCATTTTGTTGTTTCGCTTTGTACCAATCGCTGTTTGCGGCCAGCCACCTTTTGTGACGTCATGATAATGAATGAGCAAGCCCGGTATCTAGTGTAGCCCTGCTGCCGGCCGGTGCTTTTTGATTTTGAGACATAGCCGATTCAAAGTCGACATCAAGTATTCCACTCCCTCATCAGGGGTTGCAAATTCATACGAAGTCAGATCCGCGGCTTGCAGATCGCGTGAAAATGCATCCCAGTCCAAGTCCCTTTTGTGCCAACGACGGCTGGCATCTCGGGGGAGCCGACTGGTTGATTTGCTTTGATAACCCCACATCATGACTCGATGATCACTTGACATCGGGATCTCGGATATCTCCCAGTCAGTAATGTGACTAGCGCAGTACCGGACCAACAGGACGTCGATCCACCCTTCACCCTGTTACAGTGCCTAGAAGTATATAGTGTTGTTATCGGCGTCAGTATTATACTTCAGAAATAGGGGACGCCGATAGATGGCGCCAGTGTTCTCGCCGCGGCTATGGTAACTTTCGTTTTTACATACACCTCATTCTAAATCTATTTTTTTCTGTATAAATCAGTACTTTAAAATGCTCTAGATAAAAAATAAACAAGGAAAAAAATTCTAATAATGAAAATACAGTTGAAGAGAATTGTAACTGATTTCATAACAACTAATTGTAATGAACTCAAACAGTTACAAACTTTATCATAGGACAATGTTTTTCTTCCTACAATATTTAGTTATTTCTAAAATTGGATAAATACAATATATTGGATAAATACATTATACTATGATGAATTCTTGCAAAAACATGTCCCTATTTTGACAACTTTTTAATCGGTATTCATTATTACATAACTTGTTTACATCCACTTAACAAACTAAGAGTAAATTGAGTTGTTAAAAATTTCTGACATTTCGGAGCTTTAGTTTTGAGTAAAATAATTTAAGGTATACTAGCAAACATCAAACATTAAATTAATGATAATTTCAAATCTAGAAAAAAAATAATTACTCTCCTGAAAGTATGACAAGAATGCATTTTCTTTAAATTAGGGTAGATGCGCCAATCATCCTTAAAAAATTATTTAAAAATTATTTTTGATTAATAGTTATTATTATATATATTATTATTATTATTATTATTATTATTACATTAAGTTATCAACAATATTTAACCATTCTCATACTCACATTTCTCAAATGTGAATCAAAATTTTAATAACAGAAATAAATCAAACACTTTCCAGTTTTTTTCGAGTAATAGACACCCTACAAAATATCCTGGAACGAAGCATGTTCAGGGCTTAATTTGCGCCGGAGCCCACCAGACCTCAGCTCCGGTACTTCTCTATTTTTAGTAAATGTTTAAATATTGGCCAGAATTCACCGGAGCTCATAAACACTGCGCTCCGGAGCCCAGTGCAATAACGCTTCCGAAAAACGAATTCTAAATTACCCTTTCCTTTCCCTCCCATCCCCAATTTTTTGCCTGCTTTTGTATCAAAACACTTATAAGTGAGGTAATGTGTCGCTCACGTAAGAGATTGAGATAAAACGGGCTCGGTTTTTATATCAGTCTTGGGAGTCTTGAACTCAATCTGTCTTAAATTCAAATTTTATTTATTTCCATTTCAAATCATTTTAATGCTATTTTGATCAGAATAACGAGTAAACAGAAATAGTCTTTTTTCTATTCCGCATAGCTGCGAACTATTAATTTTTTGTGTTAACACTATTTCCGAATCATAATCCTGAGCTTATTTAATCGCAGAATTCTGCGATTAATTAACATTAAGATTAGGTAAAGCAAAGGTTTCTATTTGGAAGTAGTAATAACAAAAAAATGGAACAGTTGATATCTAAGTATACGCAGATAGATTTATTTAATTATTTTTATTTTGCTAAAAAAAAAAAAAAGTGTTTTAAATTTTGAAGATAATGTATGAAATATAAATAGGCAGACTGGAGTGACGGTGGGGGGGGGGGGGGGGGGGGTGCGTGTTAGTACCGCAGAATATTAGGGCTCCGGCACTTTTTTTCTTAGAAATTAAGCCCGGAGCATGTTCGATCAGCTTTTCTTTTCTTAGTATTTGCAGGTTTATCCATACTGATTTATCATTAAACAGGCATAATATATGTTTACTTTAAAATATTATAGCAATAGAAACATTCGTATAGTTTGTTTGAAAATACAGCGTTAATTACATTGAAACTAACATTAGGATCAAGCCTGTTAAATGAAACTTCAAACGTTAATAACGGCGGTGGGAACTCGACACCCTCTCGCGGAGAATCTGGTTTTCCTCCTGTTAGGGACATTTTTTTTATTGCGGTTGTATTGGCGATAAGCACACTACTTACTTCTAGGCACTGTAACCCTGTGGACCCGAGAAAGAGAACAAGCTGTCCGGATCGTTGACGACTTCCAGGTTTGCGTTCATAGCGAGAGCGATTAAGTTTCGCCTTTGCGGATCTATCAGCCGTTGCCCCAGATTGTTGACTTCTCATTAAAATCCCCTACTAGAATGACATTGTCATTCGGGTAGGTTCCTAAAAGGGTCGCCAACGGTACGAGCACAAGGTCAATGTCCTGGGATGGAGAGTTCTCCTTCCCGGACCATCTGTAGCGGATAGCCACTCCGTCAGAACGCCGTAGGACCAGGACGAAATGAATTCACTTGCTAACCCAGAGGGCCGCCCGAAAGCGGTTACCTGCTGCGCTAATTTGCGTGTAATCCACCGGAGTTCCGCTAACAGACCCTTCGGTGACATGTGGCTCATTTAGAGAGACCACATCCAAACCCAGGGAGATCGTGTAACTGTGTTACAGCGCCTAGAATACATAGTGTGGAAACCGGCTACAAAATAGTACTAAAAAATTGTATCCAATAAATGTACAACGTTGCTGAAAATATTAGGATGGGTTCGCAGCGCCATCTGCTAGCTCTTGACATTGTATTAGAATGTTTCGGCTGGTGGTAAGTATTTTAAATACTTAAATTATATCATTTTCTCCTCTGACTTAGTGATTTTTATAAGTTTTTTTTTTTAAATTATGAAAGCATGGCTAAATAACGTGATACGCATTTTTTTTTGTCTCTGGTTGCAACATTATCGTAGGCTTCGTAGGAGCACCGTTGCACATTTATAGGCTACAACTTTTTAGCACTTTTTAAAGCATTACACCATTTGCCGGTTTCCACACTATGTATTCTAGGCGCTGTAACTGTGTTATGCATGCCACTGAGTGGTGGCAGTTTAGGTGAGCAAAACGGATTGTTTTACTCCTCATTTTCAGACTTATTTATTCGCTCGAACTCCATCTGGTGGATGTGGCACTCCCTGGAACCTGCCGCGTGGGTGCTCGACAATTTTTCATCAACCGGTCTGCGCAAGTTCCGATAGTTACAATTTGGGCACTGAGGTGGTCTCGTGCAGCCTTTCGTCTCATTGCCTTTGTTAGTTAAAGCGTTCAAAAAGATGTTATTTTAACACCTCAGCTTTCTAAACGGTAATTCGGACGCCAATTAATAACTTAAAGCATAGAGAAAGAAGTCAATTAACCTCTTAAGCTTTCAAAATACTCATAATTTATTCAACGGTAAAATTTTCTACCTTAATTCCATAAAATATTTTAAAACAGTAGTAAACAATTTCTAATTCACGTTACATATTACAAAAAATGCATCACGAGAATAAAAGATGAGAGGATAAAAAAGGAAATAAATAAAACATGGACAATAGGTTTAACAGCATTCACCTCGAACGCAAACCTTGAAATCGTTAACGTCCTGGATGGTCCTCCCGCATTCCTTGGTCATCAAGGGGAGGGTTGGATCGACTTCCTTCTCGTCCGCTTCTGCGCCAGTCGTATTGCGGATTGGAGGATCTCCGACGTCAGTGACCACCGTCTCATGCTATGGACCTATGAAGGCAGGTTGAGTACCCGTCGACCTAGAGGAACCAACAGACGTTGGGTCCCAAGGGACTTAGTCTGGGATGATTTCCTCCGTGATCTGCAGACAGTGGATCTGAGATGGTACGATTTCGCCACCCCGGAGGAGGGTGTTGAACACTTGATGTCAACTTTGGTGAAACTGTGTTAGAAGCACAAACGCCGAAAGCTTGCTCGTCGCAAGGGTGCATGTTGGTGGACAACTGCGTTGACCAGCCTCAGATCTCGTTTGCGCGCGCTGAGGCGGCTCTACCAGAATAGTCTGAAGCCGATTCAGAGATTGAGACTTGGCGCTCTCTTTAAGCGTAAGCGAGCAGAATACAAGAAGTCGATCCTGCGCACCAAACATGTCTCGTTCAGGAAATTTATTTCCGACGGACTTGTCATGGATAGGCCAGGCCAAGTAGTGTCGACGTGGTAAAGGGCAATGGAGACGGGAAGCGCCCATTTTGCTGGTTCGTCCTTCCGGTGAGGAGGTCTCCACCTGGGAGGAATCTCAGGATGCACTTGCTAGACACCACTTCCTATAGACCGCTGAAGCCTCGCGGGTCTAAATCATTAGGACCGGCGAACCGGACTGGTTCACGTTGGAAGAGCTGGAGCTTGCAGTCAAATCGCTGCCGCCTAACAAGGTACCCGGCCACGACGGAATCAGTTTAGAGATCGCCCGTAAGGTCCTCCAGTTCCATCCTCAATGATTACTAGCCTTGTATAACCACTGCTTGAGGACGTCTTGTTTTCCGCGAGAATGAAAGCGAGCGGTTACTGTTTACTTTGTCAAATAAGGCAAGTAACAGAGCGACCCAGATTCCTACCGCCCGATTTGTTTACTACCGACACTCGGGAAAGTCTTAGACAAGTTGTGCGCAGCAAGATTGGTGCTCTATCTAGATACCAATGGTAAGATTCATCCCCATCAGTACGGATTTCGCAAGAATGTCAGTACCGTAGACGCGTTACGAAAAGGGTTGAACTACATAGCCGACAAAGAGACGTGAAGCTAACACATGTCTGCTTACGTTAGACATCAAGAGCGCCTTCAACAGCGTACGGCGAGCCGCTGTCCTCCAATGTTTGAAGGACTCCGGCGACTCTCAACAGAGACGACCTTCGGTGGATCCCATGGACTTTGGACCTCACCCCAAAGACTACGTGTTCCTACTACACGGCCGGATCCAAGAAAATGAACGAGACCGTAGGGTGTGCGTTCCTTGCTGTTGTCGAGGGCCGTATCGAACGAGAGAGTCAGTTTCGTCTCACGGATGGTGCAGAAATTTTTGCGGCGGAGGTCCACGCGATCAAAGAAGCTTGCGTCTACTCAGACTCGAGATCGGCGCTGCAAGCGCTTAATAACCTGGTGCCAAAACACGAGGCAATTGCTGAGATTAAGGAATTGGTGAAGCAAACCGGAGTCGAGCCTCATCTTCACTGGGTTAGTGCTCACGTCAGTCACGTATACAATGAACGTGCGGACGCGCTGGTCAAAGCAGCCACAGCACGACATACTGTTGACGTGGAGGCCAGGAAAACGCGCCGCCAGGCCAAGAAAATTCTTCTGGGCCGGGCCGGGCCGGGCCGTAGCATCTTGGCAAGAAAGATGGACCGACTCTGAGCACGGTCGAGCAACGTACGAGGTTTTCCCGCGGGTCCGCATTTGCAGACTGCAGGGGGACTTCTATGTGAACCAGGCCCTTACGGGACATGGCGCCTTCGGTGACTTTCAGAGACGTCTCTTCGGAAACATCTCGGTATGTTTCTGTGGAAATCGCGTCAGCACAGTCAGACACTGTCTGTACGAGTGCAACCTCTGGCGGTCCGAGAGAGAAACATTCTTTCCGCGTGACTTCCGGACTCGAACGCTGCGGGACTTATGTCTAGACGGCTATTGCCGCAAGGGAGTGAGGCTCATACTCCAGGATCTTCTTGTTCGGACACTGGACCGCAATCTGGGTCGTCGAAGAGCAGGCCGAAGCGCAAATGCTTTTCGTGGTCGCCGACCACGTTTGAATGCTAATCAACCAGCTCGCGGCATTCGCGGCGCTGGGGGTCATGGTGCATGATTAGTGGGTTAAGAGTCCTACTGGAGAACAGTTGAGGGATTTACTTGCAACCTCAGTTCTTTTACTATTTTATATGGCATAGCGTTAAACTGCGCGCCTGTATCTAATTTCATGAATATATAGCTTTATTTTTTAATAACAACTGTTTCAAACCAATCGTCATTTTTAATTGCTTCTACTGCTCCAATGACATAGTTGTCTTCATCAGCCGTTGTTACAATTTTTTCTATTTCCTGTACTTTATATTTTTGCTTTGATCTGAATTCTTAGCAAAATTGTTTAATTTTTGACAGAGATTGCATTTTTTGCCAAAAGCTGGGCACTCATTCAACTTATGGGAGGAGCCACAGTTTCTACAATCATTAATATATTTGGCGATATTTGGGTTTAACTTATTTTTCGAATGTTTTTCTGCACTTTTGCGAGTTTACTTTAAATACTTGAAATTAATTAATCAGGTTTGCTATCACTAACAAAATTTTTTAGTTGCAGCGAAGCACTTTCAGCAGCAAGACAAAATTGTACTGCTTTATCTAAGTTAGTTCTGGGTCACTCAACAGTTTCTCCGCGAACATTGTTATTGTCGATTCCGACTACTATTCGGTCACGAAGTAATTCATCTTCCATAATGCTCAATTTACAGCGAGATGCTTGTATTTTAAGATGAGTTAAAAAAATCTTTAAGGCTGTCACCTGACCTTTGATGTATCTGGTTGAATTTATACCGCTCAAATGTGTAATTTACTTTCGGCTTGAAGTATTCCTTGGAATTTATCTTTGATGACATGTAAATTTTCTTTTTCGTCAGCTTCTAAGGCAAAGGTTTCGAATATTTGTGGAGCATCACGGCCTATACATCCTATAAAAGTAGCCACTTGAACTTTCTTAATTTTTGAACTAAGCGAAACTGCTTCCACGTACCATTTGAAGCTTTGGAGTCAATCTTCCCATTGTTCTCGTGTATCCGCAGTAATTTGCAACGGCTTTGGGGGACAAAGTCCGCCTTCCGATATGATCAAATGCAATATAGATTCGTATTCGAAATTAAAACAAGTTAAAATATTAATCTGACACCATGTGATAACTTGTATATTTTAATTATAACAGGCGAAGCTTAGAACACTAAGCTGACATTTATTGACATAAACAACTAACAAGAACGATACAAACGATTACGATTAATACAAGGATGATATAACCACAGTTACAGTTATTACAATACCCATACCTGATACACTTGCTAAAACCGTTTGCAGTGCCATATTCAACCATTGGATATCCAGATTTGGTAGTCCTTCATGTATAACCACGGATCAGGGTCCCCAAATGCGGTCAGCGATGTTTTCTGAGTTTACGAAAATGTTGGGAACACAGAATATCCGCACCACCGCATACCACCCAACATCGAATGGAATTATCGAACGATTTCATAGACATTTAAAATATGAGCTCACGAAAGCAATAGGTAGACTGAAGTATTGCCGATAGTTTTACTAGGCATTCAAACAGCAGTGAAAGAAAATATACACAGGGCTCAGTTTCTAAGTAAAAAAGTACCGGAGCCCAAATATTCTGCAGTACCAGCACCCGTAGTGTACCCCTCCCCCCCCCCCCTTCGCCGTCACTCCAATCTGCATATTTATATTTATACATTTTTTTCAAAATTTGAAGCATTATTTTTTAATTTAGCGAACTAAAAATTTTAAATACATCTATCTGCGTATACTTAGCTATCAACTATTCCACTTTTATTACTACTTCCAAATAGAAACCTTTGCCTAATCTTCAAGCTAATTAATCGCAGAATTCTGCGATTAAATAAGCTCAGGATTATGATTCGGAAATAGTGAAGCACAAAAAATGAATAGTTCACAGCTATGCAGAATAGAAAAAGACTGTTTACTCTTTGTTCAAAATAGATTAAAATTATCTGAAACGGAAATAAATAAAATTTCGAATTTAAGACAGATTGAGCTCGAGCCTGCCCAAACCCGAAGACTGCCTTCAAATTGAGTCCATTTCATCTCCATCTCTTACGTGGACGACACATTACGTCACTTATGATGCAAAAGATTGGAAATAGGAGGGAAAGGAAAGGGTAATTTAGGATTCGTTTTTCGGAAGCGTTATGGCACTGGGCTCCGGAGTGCAGTGTTTATGAGCTGCGGTGAATTCTGGCCAATATTTAAATTTTTACTAAAAACAGAAAATTACCGGAGCTGAGCTCCACTGGGCTCCGGCGCAAATTAAGTCCTGGATATACAGGCTTCTTGCGCAGAACTTATCTTCGGCACTACGTTGAGACTGCCCTGTGATATGGTGGATTAATCAATCGTACAACCTTGTAACGGTAATTTCGTTATGCAACTACGAAATACCATGCGGCAGTTAAGAGGCTACTTCACTCAGACGAAAACACACGCTTGCTAATGTTAATCCTATGGAGGAAATATTTTAAGATATCTCGTTCGCATTACAATATTTTTAAATGATTTTTTTGCATAGGATACCTGAGGTCAATCTCTATGCACGCTCCTTTCTATTTTTTCGATTTTTGTTGCAGTTTTTTTTTATTGACGATACTTTTACTTTCGAAACCGGTTCCAAAAGTGAAATTATCTTAATAAAAAAAACTTGTAATCGAATTCGAAAAAGGAAAAAGGAGCGTGCATAGATATTGATCCCAGCTATCCAATGCAAAAAAAAATCATTTAAAAATATTGAAATGCGAACGAGATATCTTAAAATATTTCCTCCTTAGGATTAACATTAGCGAGCGGGTGTTTTCGTCTTAGTGAAGTAGCCTCTTAAGTTCATTTGCTACATCTGCCCACTGCCACAAGAAGTTTTATATTAACCCTTCCTTGACATCCTGTTCACATATCTTTCTGTGTGAGTCTATCTTTCTGTGTCAGAGTGGATCAGGTGCAACTTCCACTGTGTCAACCATATACTGGGCCTCACAAAGCTCTAAGTAGAACCAGAAAAACTGTTACAATTGAACTCCATGGTCGTCGGTCTACTCTATCAGTAGATTGTGTGAAGCCAGCTCATTTGATTCCTAAATCAGACTTGTCCATGCAAACTGTACCAGAAAACTGAAATTTAAAACTCTCTATTAAATCGGACATTAATCTTGGCTAAACAGAAACTGTCACACGTTCGGGGCAGACATCTCCATTTTCCATAAAAACTGGCATCTTACTTTATTTAATAAAATTATTGTTACAAATGTTCATTTGCATACCTACATATTATTCCTTTAGTTTGTTATATATTTCAACTATATGCCGAATGTGGGTATCTTTGTAATTTTCTCAATCAGTGTGAAATCTGATACAGAATCGTAGAAGAAAAAAGAAGCATTATATAAATATAACGTTCCTTTGGTACCTTCCGTCACTGGGGGGGGGGGATACTCTATGACAATCTCCATGAAAGCGAGAGAGAAATTATTTGCTTCAGAAAGAGCAGTTGCGCAGAGCGGATGCGTGATGCAAACGCGTACGGCAAAAAAGTTTTAGTTTTGTTTCGAGTCTCGGAGCGAAGAAGTGGGGTCAGAATTCGCGCTTTCTTTTTTTCGAGGCATAATAATGTAAAAGGATCGTAACAGTGAGTGTTCATTATAGAACATACAAAATAGCACAAGAGAGTTGGGAGGGGACTGAAAAGAATCCTAAAGATTGTGCATTGCCTAGTAAAAGTGTCTGTCCTGAACAACCTGAACAGAAAACTCGTGAAGGACAACAGCGTCCCTGTAGACTGAAACTTAAACCTGCCTATCTGTCGGATTATGTTGAAAACTAACTTTTCCTGGGGGTGAACGTTATAATATATTTTTACAGTGGCAACACTATTTTTCTATAGACGATTTAGCAACATGACCGTTTATTTCAATATCCGATAGATGCCGCTATATTTGCTTGTATACGTTTATTAATGCTGATTAAAGCCTGAATTCTTTTAAAGGTTTAGAAATGTTTGTACTGATCTTTTAATCACATTACAGTGATGTCAAATGACTCCAAACAAACTGTGTATTTTTCATTTTGTTGGTATATTATAGTGATATCTCATAGCTATACCTCACAGCTAAGTGCTTTAATACTTTATATGAATAGTAGTAGCATTTTCCAAGATTTATATTTAATAAGAAATGAGACATAACAACCGTATGTTTTGAATCTATTTCCAACTAAAACGTCATGACTGACGTAACGATTGAATGAAAGTGTCTAGAAGGAAAGGATGAGGCTAACGAAAAAGAAAGGCTACCACGGTGCTTTACACGTATCTTTTTTTACAGACCGCAAGTGTCACGTGATGCTCGAATGCACCAATGAAGGTGTACGAAAAGAGCATCACGTCACTCTAGCGGTCTGTAAAAAAAGATAAGTGGAATGTACCGCGGTAGCCTGTCTTTTTTGTTAGCCTCGAGGAAAGGGCAGCTGACGTCATTGTTGGTGAATTACTGTTGGTAAGCAAGAAAAACATATTTGTTCTTTATAGACTCCTACTGTACACCATAGAATAACATACAAGATAGGGCAGTTACAGCAAAATCTGTAATGGCAGCAATAATAGCGTCACTAGTGACAAGGGGGGAAAACTAACAAGCTTCCGAAATTTACAAAATCTGTTTATGCTCTATGTTTTTAATATCTATTCTTTTTAGCTTCGAGGCAGACGATTTTCTTCAAATTGGCTGTCGCTGGTGTGTTAAGTTTCTTTTTAAAGGACTTCATTTTATTATTTATTTCATTAATATTGAAATAACAGTTAGTATGGTTAAAAATGTTAATATATGTCATGTAGAATCATGTCTGCATAATTTTAAAACTTTCATTTTTCGCTTTTCCTACAAAGTTGAAAATGTAAACATGTAGCATTTAAAAAAGGAAGATTATAATAAGATAGACGTTCAAAAGGAGAAATATTCTGTCTATGAGACGTTTCTTCTCCCTTGTCACTACAGGTTCTGCGTTCGTCAGCGCGTTACCATTACGCCCTATGATAGTGTCTATGCTGTACACATTTGATGGGAAAATTTGATTGGTCTACGTTAAACTTGTTTATGATATGATTGGCCTACGTCACCATGACGATTTCTGCTAAGACAAACTGTTTGTTTGTAAACAAGCCCTTTTCTTTGCGAGCTAAGTATTCACTCCATATCCTTTACTTTTCTATGTGATTGGGTGACCCACGCGCCGATCGTGAACAGTTTGAATTTCCACCCTTTCGTTACAATTTTTTAATTTGGTAATGGCAACTGGCAACACAAGTACGCTTTCCTGTTTTTTATTTCATGGGCTTTGTTCAGAACCGAAGATCAGGCGACCGGCGGGCGAAGGAGATTTGCGTATGGAGCGGTCTTATCAGAGCAAGTATTTGTAATAATTTCATTATTTCATGCTTTTATAGTTTAGAACAGATAAAAATAACGACTACATATCCTTATATTTCCAAAATAATGGCTCTCGTAATAGGAATACATGCCTATATTTACTCGGAAAAAATCCAAAATATTCATGAAAGTATCACGTGATCTGATTTAGCCCGATCAGCTTTCGTAACCCGCAAAATTTTCGCACGCGCGGCGCGCGATCGACGCAGGAGAAATCTCTAGGTGGTTTGATCACGTGATTGGGCTTTTTTGTGTTTTACTTGGTTTGAAAGGTTGATTGATACAGCTGTAGCAACATGATCGGATATCTGAAACATTTCAACTTTTTAACACTCTAAAATGATTTTTTAAGCCTTATGATCCAACATAAAAATAATAGATTACGAAAATATGATGTATATATATATATATATATATACACATCATATAGGCTGGGATTGCGGTGCCTCGCTTAAGATCAATCTTGAACGTAAGTCTGACTTACGATATAAACAAAGCGTAACCGGTATTGCAGTGCCTTGCAAACTTACGCTAACCCGAAAGCTATCTTACGACGAAGCGCAAGTGTATGCGCGCGCAACCATAACAAATCGAACTATGGCCTCTGATTGGCTAACTGCAGGAGGACTTACGATGAGGCACCGCAATACGAAGTTAAGATAGATCGTAGGAACGCCCATCCTAAGATCGAGCGTAAGATTTAAGAAAGCGAGGCACCGCAATGATATATTAGTTTAGTTGACAGCAGTTACATAAATATCTCTCTATATTAAAAAAGAGTAACCACCACCGCCGCGGCCGCTGTCAATGAAGATTTTGTGTCTTGAAGTCTTTCTGGACTAATATCCAGAAAACTATTGCACATAAAAATTTAAAAATTGGTAATTTTATAAAGAAATGTTCGATAAACACGCTGAAGCAGACAGTTTTTAAATCGAAGAATTATTCTAAGAGATATTTACTATTAAAGTTGGTCAAAATAGTTTTCTAAAAAAGTTTTATAGGAATGAAAACTATGCACAGGAATTCAACCATAATTTATAAGGATATAATTGACAAGCTTGCGGTGTGCAGACTGCAATTATTTTTTTAATTTGAGTAATTTTTTGAGATTATATCTCAATTTTTTATTCAAAATTTTTATTATTTTTCTGAAGATTTATTTCATATTTCATAAAATCCATTATTTGAATTGTTGTCAATTTGTAAAATAGCGCACATAATAATATTCTTTTTCAATTAAAAAATGTATTTACACGTGACTATTAAAAACAGAAATAAAACTTTCAAATAATAATTAAATGATCACGTGTTTAAAGCAGTAAATGTAGAAAATTGCGTAATAAAAAATATACTTGCGCGTGAATATTAAAAAGAGAAATAATTAAATTATTAGATGTTTTAAAAGTATTAAGTAGGGAAACTTACATCATATTTAAAATGCTCAAATAACAATATTTCCAAACAATTTCAATTAAACATTATATTTACACGAGAGATTAATTTATTTCGATAAATCTTTTATCTATTATTGCAAATTTTAAAACAGCGTAAATAATATTTCCTCTCAATTAGAAACTATATTTTTACGGTTAATAATGATCTTCAAAATACCGAAATAGCTAATAAATTAAAAATAAATGTACAACGTTAAATTGGCACAAATTAAAATCATTTATACTGGCAAACAGCTGTTTCAAAGCCCTTAAGTGCCAATCTTCAGTGCCAATTCAAAAGGTAAAAACGAATTAAAAACTCCTAAGCCATGACAGCTTGCCAGCCATCTCTCGCCCGCGCCCAGATGAAATAGCGCTGAATTTTTCAAAACCTGTTTTGAAATAAATGTCTTTTTTTACAGACCGCTAGAGTGACGTGATGCTCTTTTCCCACACCTGCATTCGAGCATCACGTGACTCCGGCGGTCTGTAAAAAAAATACGCGTAAAGCACCGCGGTAGCCTTTCTTTTTCGTTAGCCTCGAAACTGATCTATTGTATGTAACTGTGATCTACATACGATTGCCTGAGATTGTATGTAACCAAGGCTACACTAGATACCGCGCTTGCTCATTCATTTTCATGACGTCACAAAAAGTGGCTGGCCGCGACCAGCGATTGGTGCAAAGCGACGAGCCTGTCGTTTTGTGCCAATCGCTGTATGTCTTTCATTTTGTCGTCTCTCTTTGTACCAATCGCTGGTAGCGGCCAGCCACCATTTGTGACGTCATGATAATGAATGAGCAAGCCCGGTATCTAGTGTAGCCCTGATGTAACTGTCAAAACCTGTTTTGACATAAATGATTTTAATTTGTGCTAATTTAACGTTGTACATTTATTTTTAATATAACGGCACAAAGTTTTAATTCACCTTTTAGATAATAAATTGTTAAAATATCATTAACAATATGGTACTTCTCCTTTATCCCGTCGACCCCTTTTCATAACAAAAAACTATCGCCAAACTATAGGATTTAACACAAAAAATGCATGAATGTGGACAGTCACATTCAATTGACGTCAGAGGCTAAAAGTTTTTAATTCGACATATGCATGTATTTTTCATTATGTTTCACTTATTTATTAATTATTTCATTAATTAAAATAGTAATTGCATCCTTAGACGGATAAACTGATATTAAAAAAGAAAAGGCATTTAAAAATGTTGCGATGAACAGTTACATACAATAGATCAGTTTCGAGGCTAACGAAAAAGAAAGGCTACCGCGGTGCTTTACGTGTATCTTTTTTTACAGGCCGCCGGTGTCACGTGATGCTCGAATGCAGGTGTAGGAAAAGAGCATCACGTCACTCTAGCGGTCTGTAAAAAAAAGATAACTGGAATGCACCGCGGTAGCCTGATTGTTTCGTTAGCTCGATCAGTTTCAACTGACGTCACAAACTTTTATTCACCAGCCGAGAGAAATAATTAAGAAAAATAATGTAGCTTAATATCTAAGATTACTTTTTCCTGTTTTCATTAATATATTGTAAATCTTATTGTTTAAACTTACTGATCGTTGACACTTTGGTGAGTGGGGTTTTTATGAATTTCTTGTATTTTATTTATTTGTTTGTTTTATTTATTTTCTTTTTACTTTTTTGAGATTCCAATGGCAAAATTCGGTATCTACGTATTATCCGGGCCAGGAGATAGATCGCCAAAAATTGTTGTCAATTGCCAATCTTGTTTATAATTGCCAATAATGTGCAAAATAGTAATTTAATATTGTTAAATACATAAAATTGTTTGAAATGGTAAATAATATAAAATAAATAAATAAATAACAAAAAACTGTAAACTATAATAAAAAAATAAACAGTAGATTATACTACAAAAACTAAACATTATAATAAATAAATAAACTATATACGTGACAAAAAATAAGGGTTACTCTAATTAGTATAATTGGCGCCATGCTTGGCTGAGTTGTATCTGACCTGGCCCGGATAATGTACGATACTACGGAAGTACTCAAATAATACGAATAATACGGAAGTACCCAAAACTCTTCTATTTGTTTATTTAGCGTTACAGTTTGGATATAGTTTTTTTTAAAATGAAAATTGATTGACGGGGTAATGGAGAAGTATTAAAAAGACAAATAAACGTTGGATTAAAAATTCCTCGATGAAATAACTAATACGTGTAACGCACCTGATATCAACTGAATGCGACGCGACGCCACGATCCTGCACGTTTGGCGTTAAATGATATATTTTGGCGGCAGTTCTTTTCTTGTTATTGAAAGTAGTCGACGGGATAATGGAGAAGTAACCAATTTTCTATAGGGCAGTTGCAATCAGCTGATCAACCATTGTATTCACTTGGAGGTAAGGGTAATTCCACCAATCAGAACTGCCTATTTGTACTGTTTACCTCCAACGTGGCGTCAATTGCAACTGCTCCGAGGCTAACGAAAAAGACAGGCTACCGCGTGCATTCCACTTATCTTTTTTTACAGACAGCTAGAGTGACGTGATGCTCTTTTCATACAACTTCATTGGAGGATTCGAGCGTCACGTGACTCCCGCGGTCTGTAAAAAAAGATTCGCGTAAAGCATCGCGGTAGCCTTTCTTTTTCGTTAGCCTCGCAACTGCTCTATATAGCATCGTTATAAAATTCTCCGATGCAGCGACATTGTTTACTTAACCATTTTACCCAAGTTGATTTTTAAATGTTTAATTGATCTTATTTAATCAATCAGGAAAACAGTTGTTAGCTGTTTTGACAGCAGATGATTCGACCTTAAAACCCCTCAGTCAAAGGAAAATGAAGGGAAACCTGGTTACAGCAGATCGCCACTGGTCGTTAATTATAATACAATCTTCCGTAATCGTTTTAGAGTTGATCAAATCAGAGTGTTTTGAACTCATGCGGTGTCATAACGGGTATTGGCGAGCGTAGGTCGTAGGGGCAGAGCCCCCTAGTTTTTTTTTTAAAAAAAGGTAACTTGCAAAGCAAATTAAAAAAATTAATTTATTTCCATATTGTTAAGCCCGAGAAGGGACAGATATTAAAATTATTTTATTTAGTCAATGCTACAATAATGTTGCATTTTTCTATTAAATCTTGTTAAGTCTATTTAATCTTAAAAAATTAAATTTAAATTTGAAACATGAGATTAAAGACTGACGTTTGGGTTGTCCTACACAGATGAACCTGAAAAGTATGGATACAAAGTGACGCCGTTTATTTCAGATTTTTTTTTTCTATTTTTATTAATTTAAAAACTATTTATCAGTTGCTTTTTTTTTTTTGGGATAAATAGAATGTTAATAAATCAAGGTCGTGATACCAACATGTTAAAAGATTTATTTCTTTATTTGTAATAGTAAAATAATATCTTTGTTAAAATTTGATAAAAAAGATTTTAAACATTTTATTAAAATAAATTTTTCGATAACAACCTTGTTCAAACATAATTATTAATTTCTAAAAATTTATTTTTCTTAAAATTTATTTTTTGATGTAAATTGCATTATTTATTATATTGTAATACACATCACAAAACACGAGAAACAAATGCTAAAATACTTATTTATAAACACTCTAACTATATAAATTTATAAACATTCTAACTATATTTTATTCATATTCATTACGAAACTAGACGGTAAACCACATGTATTTTACCTCTTTACAAAAATAGGTACTGATATTTCTAGTTTAAATAATGTATATCTTTTACATTTTATTTTTATAATATTTTTTACATTGTAAAATATGCTTTGCATTCTATTCGTACTAAAAATTTACTGTTGAAGTACTCATTATAAAAACCTAGAGAAATTCGTGCAAATTGATTATATATTTTCATTACTTATTTTAAATTTGTTAAAAGAAAAAAAATGTTTAAATATTAAAAGGCACTGTAATGTAAAATTTAAATCGTTAAATAACTGAATTTGTCGTATTTAATTAAATAAGTAATTGTTAATAATATCAAATTTTACTTTTATAAAATATATTCCATTAATCATGAAAAATACAAAATAACCGATAAAACATTTTTAAATGAAAAAATAGAAAAATAAAATAAAATTTAGGGGAACCGAACCCGCAACCTCCAGAATCAAGAGCTCTAACCGTTCGGCCACCTAGTTCACTAAACTATATCAACAAAATGTCATTTCATTATTGGGACTTAAAACGGCCTATAGAGGCGCTGATTGCAGCCGTCGGTACAGGAAAATTGGCCCTTTAACTAATGCTAAAGTGGCATTGAAACCATTATTTATTGTAAACGCGTTTAAAAGTGTTAGATATTCAAATTCGGATAATTTTTACTTTGATCTATAAACACAGAACACAAATAGCACATGAAATCTGAAATTGTGCATAAAAATAATCATTATGAACAAATTAAAAATGCATGTAACGCAATGGGATTGCAAGGGATTTTCCTGAAGGGAGAAGTTATATCTTTTTTCCACCAGATGGCGTATTCGAACGCTTGAATTCCCAATCGTTGATTTGGACGTCCAAATCAATAATGAAGGCGGGTCTTTCAATTTCATTCACAGTATATACTCACTCCATATTTCAATCTCTATCGCCCGCGTGCCGCCTGATCTTCGGTTCTGAACAGCCCCATGAAGACGAAGCAAAGCATGAACATGAAAGCGTATTTCTGCATCTAGCGGATACAATTACATTGGGCAGTGTCAGTAATTTAAAAAAAGACAAAATTTCCAATGAAAAATGGTTAATTGTGTCTTTATAAATATCTAGGTAGTATTTGTTTTTGCGTGAGTCATGGTTGAGAAACCCAACCGTAGAAAAACAAAACAAACATAAGAATGTGGCCTGTATTTACTTAAACAGTGTTTGTGGTAAGAAATTAATTAACTTGAAATCTTATTCTAGATAAAATTGAACTTGAAGCTGTCATTTTTTTTTTTGGTAAATCATCACTGTGACTCACCTGAAACTCATTTGAGGCTCCTAACTTAAATGATAAAAAACTGTAGTTCAAGAGCTGTAGTCACTAGTCATGCGGAGAAACGGGCGAGCTTATCTTAAGCCTATGGGAAGGTTATTTTCAAATTTCTCAATTTTAAACTGTCTGATTGCGAACTTAGGTGAATTAAAAGCACTCATTACGCAACACATTCAGGATATCGCACCTGAAACACTCCTATCTGTTGTGGAATTTTTTTTTGCTGAATGTTCCCCGTTTCCCAAAAAGTCTTAAAATGAATAAAATAAGATATAAATTACTGATTCTAGGTAACTTAAGCTTAGAATTTTTAGTATACTTAAGATAAACCAAATAATATTGAACTATTCCAATGTTGGGATTCGTCGATTTGACTGAAATTGAGATAGCAAAATTATGACACACATTTTGTCACGTATGGTTCAAATGATGCAGCCTAGATTTTTTTTTTTTTACCTAGACATATCAGCCTTTTTTCTTTTTAATGGAAGGCAAATATAGTTTAAATAACACATCCTTTAAGGCATGGGTAGGGATGATAGTGTTCAGGTAAAAAAAAAAAAAAAAACCTGATTAAATTAATTTTTTTCATCTTCTGTACCAAAATACCGGCTTTTGATAGTTAAATCAGACCTGCCAACCTTTGAAAATGAAAAATAGTAGCACACAAAATTCAGATTATCTGGAGGTTGGGTGGTTGTTTTTTATGCTGCAAATTTTAAGCGAACAAATACTAATCAACTGAACGTATGTGTAATGAACGTAAGCATACAAAGTAGGAGACTCTTTTGTTTTTGCTAATTTTTGGTAGTGGGTGGGATTGACTAAATATAATTCTACCCATTCAACTCTTGCTCTATCCACTCCTAAGCTAAATTTCTGAACTTCACAATGATTTTTCTGAAAGATTCTTAGGCGGTTGGGGAGGGGGAAATTCATCCCCCTCCCCTGACAAAACTTCTCATATTTTTCTGGAGAAAAATATCTAAATTTGTCTAAAATGTCCTACTTCAGGTCGGGTAAGGCACGCATGTCGGCTCTGTGCGAATTGTTTTTTTATTGCAGGTCAGATTAATATCATTTTTCAAAAGTTAGTTCAATATATTGTTTCAGATGAAAAATTATATCTATAATAATAAACATAGATGTTTGTCTCAGTGTGTGCTGTTTTGTGAAAGAGACTGTTGCGATGCAAACAGATCTACAAGACTTGGCAGGAAGGTTCTGTACCTGTTATGTCTGAAGTTATGCACTTTTTAGCCAGTGTGTTTCTGTATCTTTTAAGACTTTTTAAATTGATATATTTTTTTTACGTTTCGTGGCAAATTTTCTACATTAGTAAAAGGAATATGGTTTCAACTTTTCAACCCAATGCAGCAAATTTTGATGAAATTAGTGATTTTTCAGCATTTTTTTGAGGAATTTGTGTATTTTCAGCGAACTTTTAACGAAATTAGTGTTTTTTCAGCGATCCTGTTATGAAATGTGCGTTTTGTCATCAATTTGATGAAATTTGCATCTTTTCAACGATCTTTTCACAAAATTTGCTTCTTTTCTGCGATTGTTTGACGAAATTCGTGCTATTTACCGCGATCTTTTGATGAAATTCATGCATTTTTCAGCAATTCCTTGATGAAATTCGCGTTTATCAGCGATCTTTCGCCGAATTTTGTATTTTACATGATTCTTCTACGAAATTAGTGTTTTGTCGGCGATACTTTGACGAAATTTGCGTCTTTACAGTGATACTTTGACAAAATTTGCATTTTTTCAGCGTTACTTTGACAAAATTTGCGTCTCTTCAACAATCCTTTGACAAAATTCTTGTTTTTACAGCGATCTTGTGACAAAATTCACTTTTTTCCAGATGTCCTTTGACGAAATTCACATTTTTTTCCGCGATGAAATTGCATTTTTTCTGCGATTTCTTTGACGAAATTAGTTTTATTTCAGTAATCCGTTGACGAAATTTTGCGCGTTTCTTTAGCGAAATTCGTGTATTTTTGCAGAAAATCGTAGTTTTAGACAAATTTTCATAGCATCGTAGTTTTTAACACCAAATCGTAGAAACTACGATTATTTCGTAGCAGTTGGCAGCTCTATTAAATTCATAAAATAATACTAAACTATCAATTTCATATTATTGTTAAACATAATTAAAATTCACATTTTTCATAATTTGACCTAACTGTAATAAATTATATCTTCCCTAACCCTCTCTCTTACAGAAATGTTTTCTTACTAAAATTTCTGGTATTTTTTCATGAACCCACAATCACCCCTGGGCATGGGTAAAGAACTTATTGGAAAGTTTAAACCTGTAAGCATCTCTCAAACCTTTTCAATATAAAGCTTGATGAATGAAAAATTAGTACCAATCTCTTCAAACTTTTATGTCCAGTAGTGTCTTTGTAATTTCTAGAATCTTTAAATTAAAATGTTTTTGCACGAACCTATCCCAAAGTTTAAATCCTATTTAGTGTTAGGAAAAAACGTCAGCTTGCAGCAAAGTACTAATTTGCTGTGAAACATTTATTCAATTGCACTAATTCAGTTTCCAAAAATTAATTTTAATAAAACATCCATCTCAAAGTACCACCGATGGCTACTCTGTTGTAATTCACGCATGGTTGTGTTTAGGGGACAAGTTCCGTATCCTATGTTGCTTGGCAAAAAAAATTGCGCCAAAATGCTGTTTGGCGACATGAAAAATTTTCAAAGATTTCAGAAAAACATCATTTTTAAATCTTTGTTATATATAAATCAATGATTTTGCACCATTTTTAAAAATAGAAAATGATGTAAAACATGGATTTATAAATAACATAAAGATTTAAAAACAAAGTTTTTCCGTCAAGTTTCTTACGATCCAATTACACAAATTTTAGCAGCATTCTAAATAAACGATTAAAAAGCTAAACAAATGTGCTTTTTCAGATGAATATTTGTTGTTGTCAGGGGAGCTCTGCCCCCCTGAACCCCCGTTCTAAAAACATTTTGGACAATAAAAAAAGAGAAAAAAAACTTGCCAGAAATCTTTTGTCAATCTTGATTACACTTAATTTAAAACAATGTAAACTTATAAAAATAATTAAGGTAAAACTCGCTCACAACTGCCAAAACAAATTTATCAAAAATAAAAATAAATATAATAAATGCCAATAAATGAGACGGCGATTCAGAAAAAAGGGAAATTGTTTACAAAAAATATATAAATATTTACACACACACACAAAAAAAAAATAATTTAATGTTTACCAAAAGGGATCCCAGTCATGGTCTGAAACATCGTCAAGATAAGGCACTTCACCTTCTAACTGAAATGAATTTAAATTTTGAGGGACTTTTGGTAATGCACCCTCAATGTTTTCAGACTTTGCCGTTGGTCTTTGAAAATCCAAAAGCTTTAGTCCCTCATTCCCGCACCCTGGGTAGACTTGAATAATGTCATTTATGAGGACTTGCATTTTCTGGCCAGCCGTTTTTAAATGATCTAGCTTGCAACGGCGATAAAAATGAAGAGCCAAATATTGTGACACTTTATCGTTCCTGCGACATTTTAGAGAATTTTTAAACCAAAGATTTTAATTTTCTAGATCATTAATGGTGTTCGCTTTATTGGTTTTTGACACTTAATTTGGCTTTACTATAATTCGTAACTTCGTGTGTTGTCTGACTGGAGAATAATTTTTCTACGTCATGGTATTATTTGGCCGAATCTGTACAGACAACACTCGTATCCTTATGGCAAAAGCGTGAAACATAAGGCCAAATATAACTTTTTTTTTTTGCTGTCTACCCTAAAAATCAACCCCTCTTTGTCCTCTCTAAAAAAAATGCCTAAATCAGTTATTGTATGATTTGGAGTAAGCTGACCCTTTCCGTATTTCCTAATAGTTAAAAAAGTTTCATCACTTAAAATGGATTTCACCCCCCCCCCCCCCAATTCAGAATACCCATGAGAAGAGTGAATTTCGCAAACTTCTCGAATATAAGAAAAATAATCACAAAGCATTTCTTTTGATAGGGTCGGTTCATTTCTTTGTTTTCTCCAGTAACACATTTGCTCATATAAAAAATTTGTTTGAATTTTGAAAATAAATGAAAAAAAGATAGCCGAAAGGTTGCGAACCAGAATTTAAAAAAACTGTATTAATTGTAGGATTAACGGTGCCAGTACAAAGATTTGGGTTCGATTTGGTTTTATTCCTAAGATTACAGACCCATCTCCACTTAAAATTTACATCCTTGTTTGAATTTTGTCTCACAGGACCAATACAATACATTTAGGGCAAGGCGAGGGAGCTGTAGGAATAAGTCCAACTTCAATTGCAAATTTGACTGCGGAATCTTCCATCTCTAAAATGGCAAACCATGTAAAAATGGAAATATTGACCAATAAAGGGTGCATTTTAAACAAATAATGCAAAAATCAAAAAGCAATTAAAGGCAGAAGCGAACCAGACTTACCTTACACGTCGGCAGGGCAGCAAAGACTCATCTAATTCAATGGCGGCAAACTAGTGATCTAAACAGAATTAAAAAAATAGCTGAGTAACTGCTCACATAATACTAATTGTAACCAATCAGCTTCAAGATCACTGTCTTCAAATGGAATTTCACTACTAAAGCAACCCCAGAGCCGCTTAAGCCATTGAAAGTCAGCGACTAAACGTAAACCAAATCAAAATATTTATCGCCCAGAAATTGCACAAAAAAACTCGCCAAATCTTCCAGCACAGGGTACGGGAGTATTCCCGTGTTTAGTTTAAAAGCTTTATCCTTTTTTTTAAATTTTTTAACAAAGTCCTCAGGTTAGTGCATGTATACAGTCTCTGCCCAGCATAAATATATGCATTGTTGACAATAACTTGTTCATTACAAATTGAATTTTTTTCTTTACTTTGCTGTTTAAAATTTTTTTAATCATAGTAAATATTTACAATTTGCTTATTACAAATTCCAACCCCCACTCCCCCCTTGTTTTTTTTTACAAATAATATTGAGAATGCCAATTCTTGTTGAAAAATTAATGATTTTAATTGTTTTGCTTATTTATTTTTTGTTAAATCTCTTTAAAAAATTTTTTTAATTAAGACGAAGTAGCTGTAAATGACCACTTGACGAAAATGAGTTTTTTGCACCGAGGAAAAAAGAAACAAGAGAACAGACTCCGGGCTAATACGCAAGCTGTTATTTATTTTGTCTGCACATTCTCTGTCGAAAATAAACATACCGAAATAAAAAGAAAAGTTCTGCTGATTGTACGTAGGCAATGTTGCTTTTATGATTTCACAGGCTTTCTACAGTGTTAGTGTGTACACCTTCTTGTGATTGGATCGACAAAATTAAGACTGGTTAGCCAGTCATAACCTTTTCTTAAATTATTATACACCTCCAATAAACACTATACACCGTTGTACCTTTCTCAACTTCTGACCTGTTGTGAATAGCAACACCCGACCAGAACCTTTCTCAACTCAAAATTTTCTACTCTGAAGTTTAAAAATTAGAAAAATTTGCATTTGTGACTCTCTTATTCCATTTTTTGCAAAAATATCTTCGCTTATACCATTATGTAATATCTCTTATTCCATTTTTTGCAAAAATATCTTCGCTTATACCATTATGTAATACTTACAACAATGTCCTGTAGTTGTTTTGAGCATAATTGAGTAATTATTAATTCCATTTATATTTTACACTATATACAGCAGACCTGTCCAACATTTCAGTAAGCAGGGGTGCACTTCAGCTCTTAGTAAACAATGAAGGGCACCATTATTAACATGGCTCATAATATGCAACAAAATTATCTCTCAGTAATAGTAGCGATACACACGCATCTTATGCGAGGAAAGTACACCTGGAAGACATACGGCTGCTATGGTTTAGGAGTTCGATACAAGCAAAATATTTCGGAAAAATTATAAATCATAGTAAATTTTGAATTATACATTATTCTTTGAGGGGCCTATCACAAAAATATTTCTAGGAAAAGGAGCCAGAAACATTAATCTCGGTATAATAAAAAAAATGAAAATCGGAGATATTGTTATACATATAGGATGTAAAAATACTCCTTCACTTATTTTGGAAACATGAATTTAGTGTTATAATAGACAGGCATGATAGTGACTAATCCATGGGTTATAACAAAATGATAGCCTGGAACAGCTTCCTTTAATGGAAATCATTTCATACTATTTTAATAGATATTTTTTTATTCAAACTGACAAATTAAGATAAATTCACAAACATGTGCACACTGGGACAAGATTCTTCACACAAGTGATTCCTCAGGGACAAGATTCCTCACAGTATGTCATTATTGCCATCTGTTGACACATAAAAGTACTAGGAACAAACTTGCGTCATCTCCCAAACCACTTTATATATTTATATTACATAGTAGGTATATACATATATTCCTGAACATGTAGGAGAGAATGGCTCACCTTTGGGCACATTTTTCTATTTCTTTTAAATCAATTAATTTGATCAATTATTGCCAAAATTTTACCTGGTATTCTTTTAACCTTTGCCTACATTATTAAATAGTCTTTGAATTTGATCTTATATCCTTTCTAGAAAAATTTAACTATATTTATTAAACTTGTCCCGTGGTGTACCTTGGGCCAGTTAAAAATAGATGTGGAAAATTCAATAATTGAATTATTATATGCATGGAATTGTTTCAGGAAAATAAATTTGTTCAAACTGATAAAAATAACTATGGTAAATTTGTTTACAAAGCTTCATTTTATTAGTTGAAAGTATCTACACACAAATTTAATTAAAAAAAATTATATTCAATTGTAATCAAATACCAAACCCAAAGAACGTTCGGTACTTTGCTCTGGTTCTTTAAGTTTTAACAAAATGTCATTTGAGTTTTCATATGATTTGTCCTCTTTTTTTGGGATAAATAAATGTGTAGGATTGTTTCAGTCGTCGCAAAAAAGATAACTCATATTCATCTCCATCAATTCTTTCAATGTGACCTATGGAAGCAACAACAGATCTTTTACCAGCGATATACATATCATAAATTGCAGCAAGGTTTTGGGGAAAGAAGTCCAGATGATAGTTATAAAAGTGTAGTAGTTTTAATGATATATTGCAACCTATAACAAGAAAGCATTGCACCGTGTCATCATCAAGATGTTCATAGTTTTCAGCTTTCTAATTTCCAAGGAAATGTAAGCACACTGATTCGAATGCCAGCCAGCCCGCTCGCTTTTTCTGCTTATAACAGTTTGAAAATAAATTCTTCATCATGAAAGACTGCTTTAAATTGTAGGCCAATAAAACCCCCTACTTCTACCTTTGCCTCACTTAATTTTTTTAATTCTAATTTTACTCACTTATATATTACCTTATAAAGTTATTAAGGTACTAAAATGTTAGCAAATTTATAAATTTCACAATATTTGCCTTCTGAATCTAATCTAATGGCTCGATTTCGTTAAGGGTACCATCTGTGTAATGCTCAGAATCGGCAGATGAATCACCAACAGTAAAACTGATTGTTTCAAATAATTATTCTTCAATGCCGTCTAATTTTCACATCTTGTTGTTTCTTCTTTTCATCATGTTTCTATCTTTTTCAATTATATGTTGAACACAATTAGCCCAAGAAGAAAATACTTTCTGTATACTTCATTAGTAAGTTTTTGAATTTCTTCCATTTTAAAAGTTAATTTTTTTTTTCGCGACATAATCTTTAACTTCACCCCAGATACGTTCAATGGGATTTAATTCACAGTGATAAGGGGGCGATTGAAGAACGATATGGCTACGTTATTCAACAATTTGATCTATGCTGTAAGCTTCATAAAACTTTATTTTCTAGCACAAGTTTACGCAATTCCCCTTTTAACATGTCTGGGTTCCAAGTGATATTCTTTCTTGATAACCATACTTGTGTGTCCTTTTTTCTTGGTTGAGCTTGTTGGATTTTTTTCTACCAGAAAAGAATGGTATAGGGCATTATCCGTAGCAATAACACTATTAGGTTGAATATAGGGTAGAAATTTTACTAACCATTCGTTCATTTCATCATGGTAACTCCATTTTGGCCATTTTACATGGTAATCTTCGCATCCAGCATGTATAATAATTAATTGACCTCCTTTACCTGAAGGAGCTTTTAAATTTTAGACAGGCTGTTTTAAAATGCCTGTTTCTTCGATTTTACTGTAGAATCTTGCCATACGCATTTTTTGTATGCCCTGCATTAAATCATGTTTCATCGGTGTAATAAATTTTTTTCCCTTTTGAAGAAAAATCTTTGGATACTCCTCAAATATTCGTGCTACCATTGTTGAATATCCTCTTGCTACAATAACAATGATGAATTGTACTTTTTTTTTTAAACTGACAATTTGTTTAAGAAAAAAAAAATCATAAATTATGTATAAAATTTCTAACATTTTGAACACTGAAATTTGGGAGTTGTCATTTTCAACTATGGCACACACTACTTTTTCTGCTGCTAATGAAGGAAAAAGGATGTAATTTCTTACAAGTAGCCATGTTAGTAAAGTTATCATAAATTTGCATTCTTGTACAGTCGTGGAAAAAAAAAACTGAACACTCCCCACTAACTCTGCAACAAATTATAGTAGAAGGAAGTGACTGGTACCAAACGATTGGAAATAAAGTCTACTTTTAAATGATGTATATAAAATTTGCTTAGTGGGCCATCTACATATAAAAACACTCCCAAACTTTGTTTTTTTCAATAGCAAGACCCAAATTTGACAACATATTTGAAATCTGCAGTTCAAACTATGCCTAGATACCAAATTTCATTAAATTCCTACGATTAGTTTCAGAGAAATTAATTATTTTAAAATGAGCATATTATAGGGGTTGTATCCAAATTGAAGTTCGGTACTCGATTGTTGAAATGCTGTAGAATGATTGAGGCACTCTTTTTAATGTATTATTTTTTTACCAATATGACCATTTTACTCACTTAATAAGTTTCGGTTAATGTTGTATGCAGTAAAATAATGTTTACAAGTGTTGAATTATC
This sequence comes from Maratus michaelseni, assembly GCA_963931845.1. Taxonomy (NCBI): domain Eukaryota; kingdom Metazoa; phylum Arthropoda; class Arachnida; order Araneae; family Salticidae; genus Maratus; species Maratus michaelseni. Next base: position 28,822,924 of record OZ007597.1, on the reverse strand, counting down.
CTACTTTAAAAAATATAAGATTATCTGTAATTAAAATAGTTTTTGAATATGTAAATATGATTGGAATTTTACAGGTGTTTTTACAAAGCTTTTTCTCAGATTTTGAATGTATTTAGCTCGCTTTTTTAAAAAATTTATTGGCAGAAATGTGAATAATATAAAAAGTACAAAATTTAAAATGAAAAATAGTGTGAAGCAGCGTAAGGAGACAAAGCAGGAAAAACGCAGACAAATTACTGTTTAATCAGAAAATAAATCCCAAGTCGAATGATAATGGCATATTTGAAAAACATTTTTTCGATATTGCTTTTATTGAGGGAGGGGGGGGGGGGTGTCTTGTTTTGAGATATGTTCGTATGATTTATATTCCGGTTTATTTGAAGAACTAAAATTAAATCTACGTTAAAAAGACATCTGAATAACTGTACATTCCATCATCATAATATCAAATCACTAATTATCATTAAGATATAGATATAAATGCTTAAGTGGTTCAAACAGAACACAAAACGGCTTATAAAAACATTTTAATCTAATGATCGACGTATTGCGAACGCACAAACGGTACCATTAAAAATATCTAAATCCAATAAACCAACTATTCTCACAATTTATTTAAAATAAACTTGAAAAACATAAACCACGAGATCATATACTTAATAAAATCAGGTACTGAAAATAGTCAACTTGTAAACGTGAAAATTAAAATTTCCGCACTGCTTTTTTTAAATTGAAATATACCTCTTGCAAAATTTTAGGTAATTAAAACGAGGTTGATACACAAGTTTATTTTCGAAAATTTGCCAAAATAGTTTGTTTATCATTGTTAGATCTTGATAATGCTTGTTTATACTAATATAATAACTTGTTTGCGCATTCAAAACATGTCGATCATTATATAAAAAGGTTTTTATGAGCCTTTTTGTGTTCTGTTTGTATCACTTAAGCATTTATATCTATGTTTTAACTTTACATTCGTTATTCTCTTTTTAAATAGTGTTAATAATCCTATGATTAAACCTATTCTGCTAGTTCATTTGAAAATTTACAATTAACTCATTAATGCCGCTTGGAAAGAAAACCTGCCACTCCACATTTTTAATTTTTAATAATTTAGATTATTTTGCACACTGCTAGCGATTGGCAAATAAACTTACATAACAGAAAATCCTAAAAATAACTTGTAATTTTTTTTTTATTAGCATGCGTAATTGAATAGATCTACATAAGAAAGTTATAGAAGAGAAAGTTAAATTATTTAAACTCATTATTAATGGGTTAAAAACTGAAAATCGATACTTATTTGTAAAGATTACAATTTTTGACTGCTCTACAAAAGTTAATAAAAGATAAAATTATCATTTTTAAATAGCAATCTAATACTTTCATGGGAATATTTTATCTAACAACCATTTAGTGTAATATTGCAAACACTTTAATAAGATTTGAGTAAATTGAATTAATAAGTATAAATATATCAGTGATTATATTTAGATATAATAATGGTTTAAATGATGTAAATTCCTTTTTGACCAAAGTTTTGTAGATATTAAATGTAAGAATTACATTATTTTTTTTGTCGTAAATACATCATCGGAATCTATTTAAAAAGAACAAAAAACATTTTCACTTGTCTTTCTATTTTGTGGAATACATTGAAATGAATAATTTCGTGTATACACCACCTTTGATCTGTGTGTTAGCCTCATCTTCACATTTTCTTGAATATTGATATGGACTACTATATAATTTGATGTATTTGAAATGTTCTAAATCTGTGTTTTAAAATTAAAGATTTAAAACAAATAGAAAGTTTTATAATCATATTGTATTTTTTACAAACTTTATTAAATTTCTATGTTCTCTTTCGTTCTTTCCAAACACAAACATGATATACAAGGACAATCTGGTCCACATAATAAAATCAAAAATCACCAATGGAAGCAACTTGCTACCAAAATTTTAAAGTACTGAAATTTATATATATATATATATATATATGATTATGTCAATTAAGAAAATGATAGAACTTTAACAAAAGAGTAGAAGAAAATTATGGGCTGGTTAGTACAAAAACAAAATTAAAAGGCAAAATTTCCACTAATAAGCCGCATCTTGTGCTTGAATTTAAAAAAAAAGGAGAGGGGGGGGGTATAACAACCATTGTTATCAATAACCTCTTGCAATCTGCGTGGCATTGATTCGATGAGGCTGTTAACAATATCAGGATCTCTTTTAATGGTTTGCCAAGCATCAGAAGCTGATCTCCATAACTCATCAGACGTTCTAACTCCCTCCAGGCAAACTTCATTCTTCCACAGAGCCCAAACATTTTCCATTGGGTTTAAATCGGCGGCATTGCTTGGCCATTCTAAATTTATTATGCAGTTCTCTTCACACCAAGTTTTAACAATAGCACTTCTGTGGATAGGACTATTATCCTGTAAATTCCAAACAAAATTATGAATCATGAAGTATACTTAATAAATAATGATTTCTATAACATTAAAATTTATATTTGCAACAAAATTTTTTAATGAAATCATTATCTAAATATATTCGCAAATAGTTTAGCATAAAGTTTGCGAAAAGTTTTTTTTTTTTTTTTAAATTGAAAGGTGAAGAAATTTTAAATGTTTTTTCTTTATTATTTATAGTAAAAAATATTATAATTCAATAAAAGATTACAACCTGACAATTGCAAAAGTTCTGAAAATACATAAAACAAGGAAATACGTTGTTTTAAAATTTCTAATCCAATAGAATAATATATATATATATATATATATATATATAGCTTTTGTCTTAACTGTCTTTTAAAACATTAACGGTTATTTTCATTATTATTTTTAATAAGTTATATGCATTTTGTTTTCACACCGATTCACCTGCTAAAATCTTTGAACATGAAACAAAAGCATATTTTCATTACTGAATTTCTATTGAAAATTTTCGTTCAGTTCTGTAATGATGGGGGAAAAGGTGTTTTTTAGCGCTATCAATATGATATTTGTGTCAAAGCTGACATGTTAAAGGATTTATATCTGCACACCTGTCAAAATTGAATATTTATTGCAATTAAAAATAACTAGTTATTCTTTAAAACTGAAATTTATTCTAATGGAGTAAGCATATCATATAGAGAAAGGTGCTTTAAAAAATATTTTCCTTATTCATTTAATGAAAAATCGAGTAACATTCTAGAACAAGCAGTGGTAATTCGGATTTGAATATTGAAGTATTTGTGTGTGTGTGTGTGTGTGGGGGGGGATTATATTTTGAGAAAATAAACCAGTAAAAATTATAATCTTAAGACGCTCAAAACTATAAAATAAATAATTTTAAACATACTTTAATTATTAATATAAATATATAATAGTATAGAGTACGCTCTAAAAGCCTTATTGTTTAATAATACCATTTTATAAATAACAATACATACCTGTTGGAAGAGAAAAAATCCATCTGGAAAATGGTTTTCTAAAACATCAGGGATCATTGAATGTTCTAATATATCACAATAAGATACTCCGTCTAGATGTCCCCGAATGCATGACAGAGATCCAATGCCCTGCGCCGACATGCAGCCCCACACCGAAACTGCAACTCTTCCGCTGCGTTTAATATTTTTTGTATAGCGTGGCTGAAACCTAAATCCCAGTGGACGGTATACTCGAACCGAAGAACTGGAGGCTGACTGGATACAGCTTTCATCTGTAAACAAAACAGAGCTCCATTCATTTATTCCCCAGTTAACATATGTTTGGGTAAAGTGAAGTCGTTGAAGTCGCTGGTTTTCGGTGATTGCAGGTTTTTTAGCCGCCACCCGACTTCGGAGACCTGCTTCTTTGAGCGTGTTGCAAATAGTACGAGTAGATACCTAATTAAAAGAAAAATACGCCGTAATTATATATATATATATATATTCATAATACAATCTATCGCCTCTTAGTTATATATGCTTACTTGCAATTGCAAATCATCTCTAATTTGATTAGAAGATATAAATGGATCTACTGTAGCCATTGCAACAACTTCTAGAGCTTGGCTGTCTGATAAGATCCTTGGCCGACCACTACCACATAGATGGTCTATCGAATTTGTATTTCGAAACCTTAAAAATATCAGTCATATAAATTAAATGGAAATCTAATGTTTTTTTTTTTTTTTTTTTTTTTTTACAATAAACTGCCAATATAAAACTTACCTGTTAATCCAATTCGAAACAGTGTGAACACACACTTGAAAATGCCTAGTTATATCACGAAAACTTCTTCCAGCATGCCACATACCAATCATTTGGCCTTTCGTTGCTTCAGTTAATTGTGGGGCCATTTTATTTCAGCAAATACACTTCGCATACGCATTTATAAGAAACTTCGCTTCAAACATATATACCGCAGAAAAAATAAAATAGCTTTATTAGACTGTATAAGAAGGTATAAATTCATTTAAAGGTAACAAAAATGATAATTTTTTTCTCTAAGAACTGTTCATATTTTTAAAAAATGAGCTTTATTAATTAAAAAATAAAAGCGAAACTAATTTGCATAAATGATGTAAACATGCATCTCATGCAAATACGTTTTACGTAATTTTAATGAAAAATTTAAAAGTAGACATTGAAAAAGTAAAATATATATATATATATATATACATTAATGTAATAAAAATATTGTGTAAAGTAAACACACGATTTTACTGAATGGTGTATGAAAAATTTTATGTAAAATTATATTATAAAATTACATTAAATTGACGTTTCGGTCAACTTCTATGACCATCATCAGAATATGTATTTCTGTAACAATTAGACTTATAAATGAAATGCTTCCATCTTGAAAAATTTTACATAACTGAATCTTGTTCATGACCTGAGCAAGTTCAAATCCCATGCCTAGAAGTGGCGCCACCTATTAGAAAAAATTCGAGTTAAGTCTAATTGTTACAGAAATACAATTTCTGATGATGGTCATAGAAGTTGACCGAAACGTCAATTTAATGTAATTTTATAATATAATTTTACATAAAATTTTTCATACACCATTCAGTAAAATCGTGTGTTTACTTTACACAATATTTTTATTACATTAATGTTTTGATGGTGTAACGGTTCAGCTCAATCATTTATATATATACATATGAATATATCCTAATGAAGGTTGGGATTCTGTTGTTTCGCTATCTTATATCTTACTCCAATCACAGGTTGGTTGTGCTCGCGCGTGCATTCACTTGCGCTTCAGTTTAAGCAAGCTTTCAAATTAGCGTAATATCGTGAAGCACTGAAATACGGTTTACGCATTGTTTATATCGTAAGACAGACTTACGCTATAAGTTTATCAATGCACTGTAATCCCAGCCTATGTGTAAAATATTTTTTTCAAACAGGGATGAGAGCGCTCTGACCCGAATATCGATTCTCACCACTAAATTTTAATAGTATTCTCCAGCGTAATGAATTTCAGAAATTTTGTCCTTGAATAAGGTAAGAAATACTATTAAAATTTAGTGGTGTCAATCGGGATTTCGAGTCGGAGCGCTCCCATCCCTGTTTAAACTATGCTTTAATGCACATCATAGACGGCCCCTTAAAGCAGCATCTTGCCGTTTTTTAAGCGTAATTTGAAAACTACTTGGTAGAAAAATTTAAAATTTTGAATACACATAAAGCAGGACATAATAAATATAAATCCATCAAAAAAAATTGTAGGTTGCAATTTATAATTTTTTCGAATATTAATTTCATAATTCATATTATAAAATTATAAAAATTACAAATTTGACATATTTATGTGTGGGCTTTTTTATTAGTATTATAACCAGGGCTTTACAAATTTCATAAATATCTGGTAGCCAGCAAAAAATCCTAGTCGCCAATAAAAAACACTACCCTCCCCCCCCCCCCCCTTTCCCTTGACACTGATTTTCAAAAAGAATAAAAGTTCATGAATTTATTGAGAAAAAATAATTATAAGCATAATTTAGGATTATTAGTTATATAGTTTGGAATTGTTACATATTTAGAAAGACAATATAAACCCAGTTTTCTAATGGAATTTATCAAAATTACTTATCTATGAAAAATCGAGATTAAGAATGCCGATTGCCGAATGTCCGGATAGGAGTGATACAAAATCTATATCTGATGAGGAGGGCATCGATGAAACAGTGAAACAAAAAATTGTCTATTTTCCTGTCTTTGCCAGTCGAATAATTCTGTTTTTATTATTTTAAAATTTGCATTTGCTGAACTTATTTTTACCAAATTAAAAATGGCAAAAAAGAGAAAAAAAAAAATGCCGTTTCCGCTCATTTCTTAGCTCAATTTTTCTAGAAAAAAATATGATAATAATAATAAAAACGCTGGATTAAATAACTTAGTGGCCAGATAAAAAAACTTGGTCGCCAGTGGCGACCTGGCGACCGCATTTGTCAAGCCTTGATTATAACCAAAAAAAAAATTAACACATTAGAATTATAATCTCAGGAGATATTAATAAAAATATGAAAATGTAATTTAACATTAGAGGCTCTAAAATTTGTATGTTTATAACTCGAAAACTTATCATCCAAATGACTTAAAATTTTGTATCTAGGCATAGTTTGAACCGAAGATTTAAAATATCATGTCAAAAGTGGGTGTTGCCATTGAAAAAAATAAATTTTAGGCTTGTTTTAATATGTAGATGGCCCCTTAGGCAAATTTTAGATATATAATTTAAAAGTAGACTTTATTTCCAATCGTTTGGTACCAGTCACTTCCTTCTACTAAAATTTGTTGCAGAGTTAGTGGGGGGTGTGCAGTTTTTTTTTCCACGACTGTACATGTATTTACTTTCAAAAGATGTTTCTTGCCAGGAGTTGTAAGTTTATCACTAGTTTTTATTTCAGCCTTCATTCTTTCAATAGATCGTGGTGAAACTCTTGTTAAATCAGCACACGTCCGAGTAATTTTTGTATCAGATTTAGTGGGAGTTTGTGTTCTGAGATTAATGTAAACATTTAAGATAACCTTAGCATAACTTCGCTAAAGCTTCCCTTTTTGCTGATGTTGAAAAGAGAGAGGGAGAATTGGTTTGTTCATCATTATCAGATTATGAACTACTATTTTGTACTGGAGGTGGTCTTTTATTTCTTTTTCTTGCTGCAACAGTTTTCTGCTTGGTAGCTTTAATTTTAGCTTTTACTGAAGAATCTGTTAAAATGCAAGATTTCTCTTTTCTTCTATGGACGTTGCTTTTACGAAATGCAGCTTTGGGAAATGTCTTAATTACTGGGGAGGGGATGTGAATAAAAACACAGATAATTCATTAGATAGCATTAAATAGAGAGTTAACAATTCATGGAACTGATTTGAACGAACACTTTGAAGATAATGGGTTAAAAAAGGATAAGTGAGAAACATAGTTTTTGCTGTACCCAACATCGAACAGCCAAAACAATGTGAACTACAAAATGGCTGCAGTGGATCCACAGCTTTGTCGCCAACTGTTTGTTCAAGAATACCAGAATAACTCATATGATGAGTTGTTAAAGACATTGATGGAGTTGTAGTAAAGAATGACTGATTGCAATACAGAAATTTCTACATGTTCTTCAGTATAAAGTAACGGAAACTTTTGTATCAGGCTAGGCAGCACAAGTATAGTAAAAGCAAGTTCACTATTTGAAATAATGACAACTTTATTAAGGAAGACACACAACAGAGTGTCCAATTAAAGTGTATCGCCAAAGCACAAAATATTTTCAGAGAAAAATTACAATTTAAAAAAGAACAGATTCATGGTGTCTACAATGCTCAAAGTTTCATTTCATGGCTACACAAGAAAATTGCATGACCAACCGGTGCTTGTCATTCTGATGTTCTTTTCCTATGTATCATTAAGAGAGATAACAAACCATTTACATTATGAACCATATGTACAAAATGCTAAATTTTGCAATATCTATAAAACTAATACGTGCATGCATTTAAAAAAAATATATTTGTAACGTTATATTTATATAAAAAATATATTTTGTGCAAATTAATTCAATGAAGTTGAATTATTCAAAACAAACACTAACATTGATTTTTATAGCAGGAGCAACAGTACGAGTGAAGAGTCCACCACTACTTGGCGCTCTTTCAAAAATTCACCAAATTGGCGTGTTTTTGCATGTTGTCTCCCGGAGTGGCAACCTCCCCGAGACAATATGTATAAGTGTGCAATTTTAAATGGCAATAATCAAAATAAAGCAAAAATACATAATTTTAAACTTGAAATAGCAAAAACATGTCAAAACAACGATTTTAAGAACAGATCTTATGAAAGATAGTACAAAATTTCACTTACCTTCACGTACCTAAAACAAAAACTAAGGCTGTTTAAGGAAGTTTGGGGGGATAAAAAAGTTTTTTATACTAATTTCTGCTGCTTGGCAGGTAGAGCGGCTATTTCGCTGGATGGTCCGGCAGCCACTTCATCGGCTATTTCGCCAGATGATCCGACAGCATCAGATGGTTCAGAAGGAGAATCTTTTTGTAGTGGCATGTACACCTTAACAATGTCATGGAGAAATGTTTTAAATACATCTGGTTTCATCGAGTGAGCGTCATGGTACTTTCGCCACATATACTCGTCCAGGTAAGAATCAAATTCACTTGCTATGTGCGGAGTATTCGGCAAAGCACGTTTGATTCCCAACCACATCGCCGTTATTGTATTAGTGTGAGCGCCTTTTTCAGGATTGATATACTGCAAACTGTGGTTGACCTGCAAATGCTCAAAATTTTCATCTTTAAGTGTGTCATAGGACTTCCAACAGTCTGAGTTAATTTCTGAACCCGGGAGAATACACTCTTTAATTACCGCAAGTAAACACTCTTTTGTACGATTAGGAACAACTTTAAAAAAAAACCTTTATTCGTCCCTCTTTCAATCCCTCCAAACACCCACAATCCATTCACATGCTTTTTTCCCCCCATACTTCATTTTCCCATATTTACTTTCAATAATCTCTACAGTTACACTTACACCACCTATCGGTTTAAAATCAGTCGCTAACACACACTGACACACTTCTCTACAATAGTTATACCCAGGGCTTGACAAATGCGGTCGCCAGGTCGCCACTGGCGACCAACTTTTTTTATCTGGCGACCAACTTTTTTAATCTGACTTTTTTTGTTTCATTTATTTATTTATTTTTTACAAAAATTGAACTAAAATATGAGCACAAACGACATTTTCTCTAAAGCAAAGTTAAAAAGGCATTTTCCATTTCATGCACATAAAACGCCATTATTTTCCGCTCTAGTCGGCTAGTCATGTGATTAGAATGTGAGGAGAGGGGGTGTTCAATAACAAATAGTCTTATGTGGCTTCTAAAAATTGGATGCAATGATAAAAAATGCTTACTTTTTTGTATGTTTCAAATCAGATTTTTGTGTTCAGAATTAAAACTTTAATCTATTACATTCATTTTAAAAGAATAATAACATATAAGTGATTATAAGTAATTCATTCGAAGTAAATCTATAAAACTTAATTAAAATTTCAAGAATAATTCATTTTAATAAAAATATATATTATTATTTTTAATATTTTTTCCCGGCTTAAAATGCTTGGCGCCTCGCGTCTGTTTGCACCACACGCGTTGGACATTGCCGTCACTCTGTCTTGGCGACAAGTGTCTGGTTCAGAGTTGTTTCTCAATAGTATTTTATAATTACATTGTTTGGATTATTATCTGCAGTAAATGGAAATAAAAAATCATTGATTGCACTTCAAAAAGTTTTCTTCTTTTTTTTTTTTTTTTTTTTAAATTCTTATTGTAGATCGTTGGATGAAAATAAACCTCAGCCGGCTGCTGATTTCGATTTAATCCAGCGCGGGAAAATATATATTTTTCTTTCCTTTTTAGCTACGAAAACAAACGTTTACGTAATAACTCGTAATATTACGCGTTAATAGCCCTCGAGTTTGCGAGCATCACAACGTTTAATTAAATTTCTTGTAAGATATCTCATTATAGATGCTGCAAAGTTACAAAATATTAAGAAATAAATTTGAAATTATATTCACACACACACACACACACACAAACAAACAACAACAGAAAAAATTAACTTATTTTTAATTTGGCAAAACTATTGCAAATGTCATTAAATGCAAATTTTGAAATAATTAAATCAGAATTATTTGACTTTTTTATTTTGATAGGCTAAATAGGCATAAAATCGTTTTCCGGCTTCACTATTTTATAGATGCCCTCTCATCCGATATAGATTTTGTAGCACTCAACTATTTGAACATTTGAAGCATACGGCAATCAGCATTTCCCGAACATGTCGGTTAATTCAGAGTTTACAATATTTCCTTTATTATTATTTTTTTCACAAATATATAACTTTGATAAGTTTCCTTAGAAAACTTAGTTATTATGCACTATTATAAACTATGTAACTAATAACTCTAAACTATGTTTGTTATTATTTTTTCTGACTTAATTCCTAAGCAAACGTTTGTACTTTTTAAAAATCAATAACGGGGAGGGGGGGGGGGGTTTAAATTTTTTTACTGGCGACTAGAATTTACACCTGGCTACCAGATTTTTTAAAATTTGTAAAGCCCTGGTTATACCAGTCATTCAAGGTATGTTTAGACACTTTCTCATCTTCAATTATAAACTTTTTCATGCTTCTTCCAAATCAATTATGTGTTATTTTTAAAATTTTCATAAAAGTTAAATTAGATTTCTAAAACTTCTACACACATCATGCTTACCTACTTTCGCTTGCACTCGACAACACCATTCAAAACCATCACTTAATCTCTCATTCTTGCTTACTTTCATATCCTTTCCACAATTCGGACATTCATACCTGGATGCAATCAAACCCTCTTTCATTAACCAGTCAACCACTGCTTTTTTACCCATAACAGGTAAAAGAGTAAAAAAAAGCACTCGTATATTCACCAGTTTCATTCATGCATTCATCTAAATTCTTACGATAATCAACATCAGCCATAGCGGTTTTGAAGTCTGACCTAAGAAATATATGTAGAAAAAGTACAAAAAAATACTCACTCGTTAGCTGAAAAGAAATCCGTGACACTGTGACGTCGTGACAAAATGCAGTAACGGCAAAAAAAAGTTTTGGTTAAAAAATTCTCCTCTTTTCGTCCAATCAGATAGGCAGAATCAAAAGATCTAACTGAGCATGTGCGAAAAAGTACGCTACTGGAGAAATCTCGAACGGAGGGAGAGAAACAAGAATAGGATGAAATAGGATTACCAGTTTGGCGCATGCCAAAAAATATGGATGCCAAGCAGTGGTGGACGCTTCACTTTACCTGGAGCAACAATTAAAGAAATCTAATGAACATATCAACAGGGGGGTAATAGGTTCTTTAAACAGTTGTAGTATGCATGTTATGGTAAATTTTGTATGAGAAAGTCAAATTGAGTCACACTCTAGTTATTTCATTTATTTAGACTCTTATGGATTATTTGCAGAGAATAGGTATTTTAAAATGTTTTTTTTTTTTCACCTCTGGGTTACAGGATATGTGATATAACACTCTAAAAAGTGTTGTTTGGAACAATGAAGCAGGTCTGATGAAACTGAAAATTACTTCCACACCCCAGGGTTGATAAAAATCACGATTTAACAAAAAAAAAAAATCTGATTCATCTGGTTTTAATCGGATAAAAAAAAAAAAAAATTATTTCTGTTTATATGTGTCCAAAATTACACATTACCTTTGTATAATTACATATGGCCATCCTGATGTGTAACACTTTGAATTTTTCAATCCAATGTTGTGGCAAGACATTGTTCCTGTATTATGCAGAAAGTCTTCGATGCATTGCGGCCCTTATACACCTTCTGACTACAAAAACTGGAACACTTTTCGTTGCTCCTCTGGTGCAAACCTCTAATGGAGCAAGGATGATCTATCTGCATCAAAAGGAAGACAAATGTAGGAATTATGATCAAACTTTCATAGCATGACCATAACAGCATAACAATAAAATAAACGAGGACAAAGGTCAATATGAAGAATTATGTCAAAATGGCAAATAATTTTTGACTTACCATCGTAATTTGAAAAAAGTTGCATATGCTAATAGTCAAACTGAACAAAGGCACCAGAAAAAGTTTTGATGAGGAGTATTAAAAGTTAAATTTGAAATAATATAACTTAAATATTATGGACCAAATATCACCATTGATCAACTACTTTACCATTGATATATAAAATAAGTCTCATTTAAATGGGGTATGTATGACCTTTTTAATTAAGAAAGATGTTTATTCAATAAGTAATTGAAAATAAAATAGAAAAATATGGAGTATCTTAGGAATTACTGCTCAAATTTTTACAATCATAAACATTTAGAAAGTTACTGAATCAATGGCAAAATCCCGTTAGTTGAAAAGTTTACTTTCAATTTGATACAAAAGTAGAACTTATTTTCTAAAAGGACTTTCCCTATTAAAGTAGGAACAGTAAGACAACTCGAACCTTTACAACTCAAACAATTACCTTCATACATTTTACTGATGTTAATGAGTTGTCATTGTCAGTATCAGATTGATTTCTGTCCCTTTTGTTTCCAAACTTAGCCTTCATTCTATTCAACTCCTTGGCATTGCACAGCTCTGCATGTTGGGATCAGTATTTCATGAATTTATCTCTCAGTCATAGAACCCACCTGTCCTGCTGTATAGTTCAGTGAAGATTATTTGTAGCTGAAATGCTTTGTACGTGATATTATTTCTTAAATGTTTACATGAGGTTGAGCATTTGCAAACTGCTTGTCCTTAAGAATCGGATGTGCTTCAACCAGTGCTCAGGAGGTCTCTTGAAACATTCTGGTAACTCTAAAACATATGATGCTGTCAATGACATAGTTGCTGACTATTAATCGTTATTATTTATTAACAATATAACATCAATAACAGAGACAAAACATTAGGCCTGATAACAAACATTCAACATGCCACCTCCTTATTATTATTATTTTTTTTTTCAAGCTGTTACCAATGCTTATGACATAAAATTCTTAACTATTACAATACACATTCAATTTTATATGTCACAGTAACTTACTGAGTAAAAGAAGTAATTTGTAAACATTAAATTAAAGTACTATTCACAAGTGCAGGGAAATGGTAAAGTGCACTTTTTAGCCATAAAGAAACAATCATCGAATAATGCGTCTGTAACAGCACAACAACACTTTTGTTCCTTGCACAGTGGACTATGTGTGTCAAGCATGGTCTGCAACCACAGAGGGAACTCGGACAACTTGTAGACATATGGAACGTTTGCACTGCAAGGGACCAGAACATGATGTTAGATCAGAGTTGATTTTAGCATAGAATAATGTTAGAGTTTGAAAATAATGATTTACATAAAACAAGTTGAAAATCGCATAAGATGTCACATCAAAGGGGGGGGTGGTGGAGGTGGCTGTATTGCGACATTTTGTGTAAAAAGAGAGATGTGTGATGTGTTTTATTCTTAAAAATAAATGAGTATTCTTAGTAATAAAGATACATATTGATATGTTACTTTCCTTTCTATTAATAGTCAGTATTGTTTATTTTCAAGCTTATTATGTCTAACAATGTTAATTAGTAGTATTTGATGATTTTTCACTTGTTTTTGCACATTGCTTTTATTCAATCATTTGATGTATGTAGCAGCTTAGTAAAACAACATTTTTGAAAGAAAAAATAGTACCCTGCATAATATATTTAAGCTTTTAGGTGTAAAATGTAAATTAAATTGAACAGTATTTTAAAAAAATGTATGTCACTGAGTAATACTATTATTGCTATACAGAAGTTCTTGTAGACAGGTAAGTATTTAACTAAAAAATGGAGTAAATTGGTATTAACTACTTTTTAGTGGGAGTATCATGCCAACCAAGTCACTCAATGTTGCCCTCTTTTGTGTTTAATACAATAATTAGAGTAAATGAAGAGAGAAATATCAAACAAGCAGTACATACATAAATTTATTTAAAGAGATAAATATCAAACAAGCAGTAACGGAATCCAACCAATTGAATCTGCACTGTAGTTTGTTCGATTGATGTACCCCTGTATTGGTACCATGGCAATAGTATTCGGTTGAATATGTTTTGTTTTATACATACCCATGCATGATGAAGCAATTGTAATATAGCTATACAAAGGGGGGAATAAAATAAAAATTAGATTTAATGTAAAAACAAAAAAAAGTTACAAACTTAAAAATATAATTTTTTTTTTTTTTTTTACCAGAATGGATCAACTTCTGAAATTTCCAAAAATTGTCGACGAAACTCTAGACAGCACTGTCGAAGAATAACAACATCTAACCTGAATAACAACATTTGTTTTTTTTACTATTAAGTAAATTTTAAAACTACATAAATATACATTTATTTGCTACTAAAAAAATACAAAAAAAAAAAAAAACACTTACCTACAGTATTCCAACATCTCTTTCTGAAAATCAAATCCGTCAGCTTTATGTTCATCATGCCATCGAAAAAAATCATTGCGAGTAGACACAGACATGCCATCCGGGCAGTAAAAATCAGGATCTGGAAGTTTACCCACATACGATTGATTTGCCCTAATGTTAAACAAGTGTGGGAAAAAGCCTTTCTTGAGAGCACTTAATCCGAAACAAGCAGGCAATTGACTTAATGCCATTGGCAAAAAAAAATAGAGTCAATGACTCTGATATTCAATCCATTGAAAGTTAGTGCCAAAATTTTTGAACCATTTGGCACAATTTTAGGAGTGTTTCCTTGACTTAAAAGCCAGCACAAAATAAATTGACCATCAAATCTGTAGAAAAAAAAAAAAAATCATAATACTGTTTATAAATATTTTTTTTTTAGTTAAGTGTATTTTATTAAAAAAGACACATTCATAAAAATAACAATAAGCGTTATAAATATAAAATAAATGGAGAAATTAATATAAAATTTTTTTTTTACGTACCCTTTCATATTGTGTGTGATGGCAGTAAAGCCCTTGTGCTTCGGACTAAATAGCCAAGAACAGAAATCCTCACAAGCTGTGTACCCTTTGAAACTTTGTTATTTTCCATCAGCATATTGTGCTAGTGCAAAATTAACAATATGGGTTCCAGATGACTGATCAGTTTCAAAATTGAAAAAAAAATTTTCGATGAAACTTTAGCCACCTCTTCACGCATAAAGCAGAAATGTTCTGATGTGATAACCCATTTATTGCATGAAATGCAATGGATTGATCCACATCGATGGTTTTCTTTAGGGCAATTGCGTCTTAAAATAACTTTACAACATTCTCTGCATTGGTACATCTGAAAGCAAACGAAAGAAATATAACACAGATGTATAAGAAAATAAATAAATAAATCGGTTCTCACTTTATCACATAAGGAAAGTTCTTGAGCTCCTCTTGTGGACTTGTGCTCATTAAAACAATCTACTGATCTACATAGTCTATCACAATCATTGCACCTTTGTGGTTCTCCAGGAAGGCATTCTTTACATCTGCATATCGGGCAGGCTTCAAAACAATAGTGATTCTCCACGTGCTGGTAAGGAATTTCACAGTTTTCACAATAGAAGGATGATCCGAAAACACCCTTAAGTGATTTTATTACATCATAATGACTGTTATGTAACCATAGATTGATGCGTTTGCTTCTGTTTATTCTACTTTTGTATGAAACCTTTAAAAAAAAGAAAAAAATATATAAATATATATATATATATATATATATATATATATATGTTTTAAGTATTGATTATAAGTGAATATCTCATCAACTTATGTATCAATTTTTGAAGACGTGAAAAGTTTTAATTATAGTAAAAAAAAACTTACCTTGTTGAAAATTTCAGACGAATACACCACAATTTGAATATTCAGGTAATTTTCAAACTGAGCAATTTCTGAATATCCGCATGGACCTCGCGCAACACCGGCAAGAAAATGTAGCTCTTGGGCTCGATTTTTCAGGGCAGGACGATTTTCTTTTCTGTACGATTCAAGAGCTCGTTTATCTTCTTTTAGGTATGCCACGGCATAAACAATGGCCTTCGCACAACAAAGTTCGTCTTCATTGCTAGGAATAGCAAAAATAGATCGCTTTCGTAGACGATCAATATCCATGTTTATAACCGGGCGATTTCTCCCGGCTCCAACATCATGGCGAAGTGTCGTGACATCTATTATGAATTCCGAGTCCAGCGGAATTTCCTCTTTCGATTGAAGTACCTTGACTACCGCAGCTAAAATTTTTTCAACCGTCAGTTCTGATACTGATAGAATGCATGTTAATATGGGCTTATCTAAAACCGGCGTTTGGAAGCAAAAACGTATTAAATCGGTAGGGCGCAAACCTTCTTTGCATCTATTCAACAAACTTTCTATTAGGTATTTTAATGTTTCAACAGTTGCAAGAATTGGATTGGCAGCTAAATTGGTAGGAAGAAGATCTGTATCCACACGTGCTCTGAAACTAATTTCTTCAGCTTGATATTTGGTATTCCTTCGTCTTGACCGTTCTTCTAGAATTACTGCATTATTAAGCTAAAAAAGAAAAGAAGAAAAGTTAAATATAAGATTATTTGTAGAAATATTAGGATTTATCTAACTTAATAAATAATAATAATAATGATCCTTACATCTTCTCTAGAAATATTTGTTCGACTATCGATGAATGGGGGTCCATTTGCATTTGAAGGTCCAGGGCGATTCTATAACAAATAAAAATCATAACAATAATAGATTGTTTTTTTTTTTTTTTTTTTTTTTCCTTCACGAATGAATGAGGAAAAATATTTAAATTATTACAAAACATGTGACTAAAAATTAAGTACCTCAAATCCAGATCCAATTTGGTAATATAAGGGTAATCTGTGAAACAATTGCGAGGCTTCATCAAAAGCTTGCGATAGTTCTCCATAACACTAAAAGGAATTATATGTTAGAAAATAAATAAATAAATACTAATGTTAATGATAAAAAAAAAAGAGATAAAAACCACAAATTACTGATTCATCAGCTTCAAAAAATTCTTGGGTTAATGGACTCATCTTTAAAAAAAAAAAAGTAACTGAATTAACAATAAAAAATATATTAATAAATAAAAAATATTAATAATGAACACAAATTGTTAAACATATTAATTAATAAAAAGTGTAAATTACTTACCATATTATCATCAACTTCCAAAAATGCTTGGGTTAACGATCCGATCTAAAACATTGTATGTACACATTAATTAAAATTTTATAACTAATTATTATTAAAAAATTAAATAGAAAAATATTAATAAAATTATAATATACTCACAAAATCAGAATCATCATCGAAATCTTCCATATTTTAGTGAAGAATGAACAAAATGAAATATGACTTCAGTAAATAACAATGCACTGTAAAATCATCAGTACAATCGTTGCCAAACCTGAATGCAAAAATTCTCTTCGACCAATCAAAAAATTGGAGCAAGCATAAGAAACACTCAACCTGTCTGCTTGCTCACGTCACAAAGTTCGAAAGCCAATCAGATAGCTCAGATTGTCTGAACAAACGATTGCAACCTCGTCGGTCTGTTCCAGCATGCACGCGTGACGTCATCGGCGCCAAATTTTCCTAAAAAGCCCCCTTTCGAAAACTTGATGCCATTCGACAAAAGCGTAACTCGGTGTTGCCACCCATTAAAAGAAAACTCTCGTCACCTTTCACGAGAAAATTTATAAGTCCAATCGCGAAACTAAATATTAATTAGTAAATAATTAATTGAAATAATTAAAATTATTCATTAGTTTAAAATACACACCTCCTAAATAATTACCTCTTAATTCGTAAATAATTATAATTAACTGAATAACCATTGCCATTCGTCAAAACCGTAACTCAGTGTTTCCACCCCCATCACCTTTCACGAGAAAAGATTGCCACTTTTCCCCAACAGATATCAGTTAAATTTAATTAAAAAAAAAAAAAAAAAACCTTTAAAATCAGTTTAAAAATAATTATATTTTTAAGTTAATTCATTCAATTAAATAAATTCCAACCACCGATTATGTCTTCGTGAAAATGCCCGTGTGATTTTATCTTCCGAGAAAATAACAAAGTCCTCCAATTAAAAGTTAATCGTAATTCCTCATTTGTTAAGTTTTAAAAATAATATTCTGATTTAAGTAATTTAATTAATTAAATACTGTAAACATGTGAGATCTACCAAAAATTTTTACAAGTCCAGCTTTAACATGTTGCCACCTTTTAAAAAAGTAACTCAGTGACACGTGAGTTAGCAAAACAGGAACGAACATATTCTAACATGAATGTATGACGTCATGTGGACCACGTGATCAGTAAAATTAATCTATTTTTAATGCATATAAATTGCAACTGTTGCCATTCGTTAAAACCGTAACTCAGTGTTGCCACCCCCGTCACCTTTCACGAGAAAAGATTGCCACTTTTCCCCAACAGATATCAGTTAAATTTAATTAAAAAAAAAAAAAAAAAAAAAACCTTTTAATATCAGTTTAAAAATAATTATATTTTTAGTTAATTCATTCAATTAAACAAATTCCAACCACCGATTATGTCTTCGTGAAAATGCCCGTGTGATTTTATCTTCCGAGAAAATAACAAAGTCTTCCAATTAAAAGTTAATCGTAATTCCTCATTCGTTAAGTTTTTAAAATAATATTCTGATTTAAGTAATTTAATTAATTAAATACTGTAAACACGTGAGATCTACCAAAAATTTTTACAAGTCCAGCTTTAACATGTTGCCACCTTTTAAAAAAGTAACTCAGTGACACGTGAGTTAGCAAAACAGGAACGAACATATTCTAACATGAATGTATGACGTCATGTGGACTACGTGATCAGTTAAATTAATCTATTTTTAATGCATATAAATTGCAACCGTTGCCATTCGTTAAAACCGTAACTCAGTGTTGCCACCCTCGTCACCTTTCACGAGAAAAGATTGCCACTTTTCCCCCAACAGATGGCACTGTTACGTAACTATGGTAACGAACCAAAACAAAAAACAAAAAAAATAAATCTGAAAAATTTTCAAAGTCCCATACCGAAAGTAATTACCCGTTGCCATTCGCCAAATCATAACTCGGTGTTGCCACCCATCCAACAGTACGGGGGAAAATTTCATCCCCCTCTAACAGTACGGGTAAAATTTTCCCTCATCCCTACCGGCATGACGTCATCAGTCACATGACCGTTGCCATCGGGATAAAAAGTTGTCCCTGAAGAAACCAAAAGCCTCCCCCCACTTCCGCCCCTCCTCCAAAGTCACCCCCGTCCAAGATCACGCCGTTTGATTGACACCCCCCGTCTCTTAAGACGCTTTTCGGACACGCCCCCTCCACCCCCGTACACCGCTACGTTCCTGTCACGAAAACCGTTGCCACCGGAAAAAAAGTTGTCCTTCCAGGACCGACGTATACTACTAACCCCCAGTCGGATATATAGCGAAGAGTCGGATGCTTGTGAGTTACAACTGATGATGCTCTAGCCGGAGTGAAAGTGCTTTTGTGTAATGGTGACGGTTTTATGTGAACTTTGTAACATTTTTAATAATGAAGGACTGTTTTAATGAAACTTTTAACAATGTTTTTTAGATAATGTCTGAGTGTAAAATTCGTAATATGGAGAATAAATATTAAACTAAGAGGATTTGTAAAATATAAATAAATTCATATACAGCGATACGCAAAGAACTGGATATATTGCCGTCAAACGACAGTAATTTCTGAAGGAACGTTTTCAGTTGTGTTGTGCGTTATTTTCCTGAATTAAATTTAAATTTAATATGAGGAGCGTATAAAAATCTGTAAGTAATATACGGGGCTGTACATGTACAAAATTATTCGAGTGCATTTCCGTCTATTGGTGGAGATTGACGAAGTGAATTTCCGACTGTGTTATGCGTTTGTAACTGAATTAAATTTTAACACACTATGAAATGTATATACTGATTTATAGATCAGACTTCAATTTGGGGGTTAGCGGGGCATGGATAAGATTCCCCCCCTTATTCTCCAAAATTGGGTTGGTGAATTGTGATTCCACATAGATATTAAATGGGGATAAATAATTTTCCTTCGTGACATTTCTTTTTACAAGTTATTGGGACGGAGAAAGTTTCATAGTATCATAGAAGTATTAGGACATTTAAGATTATATTAGGACATTCTAACAAATAAATAATAACGCAAATGAAAAATATTTTTTTTTAATTTTTCAAATTTCTTAATTTTAAGTTTTAAAACAAATAAACCTTTCAATGAAAAAGAATAATACATCATAAAGGCTTTTACCAGAGCTCCAGTTTTTTTTTTTTTCAAGGATCCTGTTATTAAAATAATAATAATAATGTAGAAACAAAAATAATCAATTAAAAATATAGTGGACACGTAATTTTCGGGTCCCAAAATTTAATTTTAATAGTAATTAACAAAATATACATTAATATTAGTACTTACTTGTGGTGGCAATTATAGATGACTCCAGGTTTCGAGTGAGGAGGGTTTGCAGGCAAACACTTCTAATCCCGGCCGGGGCTCGATGCTCGGACTCTCATCTTTTTTACACCTACAAAGGAAGGTGCGAGATTGTGTTAATATAAGGAATTGATTTACAGTGAATTTTTTTTTACACATTCATAAACAATAAAAGGTTTGAGTGTACACTACAGCATTATTTATTTTTAATACGGTTTTGAGGAATAAAAGTGTCATTAATTATGTATTATGAAAATGGTAATTTATTAGAGGAGTGAGTATCTACATATAAACTAACAGAGTGTTTGATTATAAATTTCTGGTAGTTTTGGGCCAGGGACGTTAAAGGTAAAAAAAAAAATATATATATATATATATATGTATATTTGTAGAGTTTTGTTGGTAAAAGGTAGTACTTTATCTATTATTTGTGATTTATATCGGCAACAATTGTTACACATTTTGAGCTCGTAAGATAGGGGGTCCATGGCCTTGGGGTTTTGGATGTCAAAATTCGGACTATTTCTAGCACAATGATTTTCTAGTATTTGGTACGAGGTATTGGAATGATGGCATGTAAATATGGGCAAAATTTTTACGGTATAAAAGAAAGTAAGAGTGGAAACAGATATAAATTATATTTACGCCGTGGGGACGCATCTCACTAGATGCCACTGGCATGTGTTTCGGTTAACGAGAGGCATCGCAATGACAGTATCAAACGCCAACGGAAATATTCCACGTGTCTGGATTTTCTTTTTCGCGTAATTACACTATTAGTGTACAGAATTTTTTAATTTTTATGTGTATGGGTTGCATTTTACACAAGGGTTTTATTATGATAAATTTCATAGCATGTAACTATCAGTATATTATATTTGAATGAGGAATATAGGCTTACCTCGTTTGATGGATTCTAGCAACAGGTCAAGCGACGCTTATCTACGACAGAAACTGGGGATTCCTTTCTTTTCCTCCCACCCCCCCTTAATGGGATTGTTTAAAATCCCATTAGCGAGGGGTGATGTGCAGTAATTCAGCTTGCTAACTGGTTTTTCAGAGAGGGAAAGTGACATGTTTTTTTTTTCTTCTTTTTCTTTTCTTTTTTCTCCTCCTCCGGTTTATCAGCTGTTCTTAGGAGTAAATTGAGCTCCTTCGGGTATTAAGCAAGGAAAGCTTGCATTGAAATTTATGTTTATACAATGTAATGTAGTTAGAAACGAAATTAGAGAGAAAAAAAAAATTACAGGATTAAAATGTACGGAAGACTGTATTTTATAAAATTTCTTCTTTTTTCTAAGTAATATTGTTTTCATTGTAATATTGATTTTTTTTTTTTTGGAAACCTCAAGATGAAGACGGGGTTTGGTTTATATATATTTCTGTTTCTTGTTAGTTTGAGGCCATGTACACCTTATTAATTAATATGTATATATATAAGCAAAGTAAATAATAAGAATAATAATTAATAAGAGAAAAGAAAAAAAAATTTCCTTTAAAGTTCAATGTCCTAAATTGAAGGAAATTTTACTATTTATGTATATAGATTTTTTGTTCAAAATATGGGTGTCTGTCCCATGTGTACTAAGAACAAGTGTTTGAAGATTGCAATGTATAAATAATTCATTAAAACTATCAAGGGCAGAGAAGTAAATCTCTTCTGATATTTGTCAAGGGTGATACATTGTAACTGTAACAATTCAGAGAGTCATGCTGAATATGACCACATCAGTTTTGTGTACTATACTGTGGATTTTAAGGGATGTTAAATAGTATGTAAATTTAGTGTATATTGTTCGTACTTTTTGTATCCAGAGTAAATATTTTGTAAGTCATGACTGAACTCTTGTTGTGTGTAAGAAAAATGTATTAATCTTTGCTGTTATGGTAGGATTTTTGTTTTTGTGGCTTTTCTTTTCTTTTTGGAATTAAAGAATTTAGTTCTATACTTATGGAACATTTTTTTTTTTGAAAAAAAAAAAAAAAAAAAAAATTCTAAAAAAAAAATTAACTATTGGTACAATACATAAAGGTTGGTAATCAAATGACAAGGAGCTGGATTCCACAATGGAGATCCAGAGGACTTAACGAAAGTGTCAAGTTATCTGACATTTTGGCAGACAAATTAGATCAAGGCAACACCCTTGAATTATGAACTGGCATCAAAGGATATCCTTATACTACGACAAAAATAATTTTTTTTCTGTGTACAGTTCCTTATCTGTGAACATTATGCTACAAAATACTAAGAGTCTGTATTTTCCCTCTGGACATTCTCAGCGAAAGTAAAATAAACTTTTCTTCATGAGGGTCTGTATTTTGCCGCTGGACTTTCTCAAGCGAAAGTGAAATAAACTTTTTTTCATGAGGGTCTGTATTTTCCCTCTGAACTTTCTCAAGCGAAAGTAAAATAAACTTTTCTTCATGATGCAAGAACCCTTCTATATCGCTAGAGCAGGATCTAGCCGAGTAAAGTACTACTTGTGGGAGTGGTGCGACTACGTGGACTTTCAACTGATTTGCATTCGGGGGAAGAAGATGGTGGAAAGGATGCACCACCTTTTGGCTTTTGTGTTACACCCTTCGAAACGTGTTATTTTTTTTAAAAATTCTACAAGTAATTAGTAATTACTGTGTTGTCTTTTATATACATGTTTATGCATTTTTATATATATAATTATTTACATATCAAGAGCGGTACAATGGCTGGTAGCAAGTTAGCTAACAAGGTGATAGACAGTTTTATGAGCGCTGTCTGGCGAAGAAAAGTACACTGGAGCCAGGCTGTGAAGGTTTTATGACTTTAAATTTATGAGGAGTGTCATTCACACTTCGTGTGTGGTACCGGGCGTTCGAAGTTAGAAAACTCAGACCAGACACACTGGTGCCTGGTTAATTTTAGGGGGCCAGAGAGCGTGTGATCATTGGCTGGTCAGTTCGCCTATGAGCGACGAAGTTAGGTGTGGTCATTGACACATTGGGCCATTTAGGCACAAGGTTGAAAAATAGTCAAGTAGAGGGGAGGGGCCACTACCAACGAAAAAGAAAGCCAGATCTTAGAGAAGAAGGCAGTTGATGGGAAAAAGTTGAAAGTGTGCGGTCGAAAAAGAAGTGGTTGGAAAAATATTATGAGAGAGTGCTGCAAATTAGTTACGGAAAAAAGATACTACCGGGCTTGTGAATGAGGGTATGCCCATAAGGAGTCACTCTCCCCAGCCTGCATCAGGGTCCAACCTGGGACCCGGGAATTCCCCATAAGGAGTTGAGTCGGTCTGTAACGACTCAGGTATGATATTTTATTATATAATTACCAACCCTCTTCTGTTTGTACCGCTCGAATGGAATTATAATTTTTGTTCGGCAGGAGAACTTGTTCATATAGATTAAAAATGTGTAATGCTTAATTTCAATGGTGAGAACGAATCATTTGGTAAATGATACTTTTTAATGAATAAATTAAATTGTAGAAAGAGGATTGATATATATATCCATACTATGTTTACGGTGCTGCAGATTTTAATAAAAGAAAACTGCCCAGTTAAACTGACGGCATTGAGCTCACAGGCTATTCACACTAACTGTAAATTATATTCTTATTTCAAAGAATTTGAAATAAGCCCTCGAAAATGAAGAAATCGACAATATATTAAGAGGAGGGAACCATCCCCCATTTCTCCATCTTATAATTAACCAATGAACCCATAAAACTAATCAGAGAAGCGCCTTACCACAATGAACCAATATACAAAATTTGAAAAAATCAGATAATTCTGCATGAAAAATCCTTTATCTAAATTAAGGGGGGGGGGGGGGCGTTAGCCCCCCCCATCCCCCCTTTATACTTAACAAAGAACCCCCAAAACTAATCAGAAAAGCGCCTTATCACAATGAACATATATATAAAATTTGAAGAAAATCGGATAATTCTGCTTAAAAAACCCATTTATCTATATCAAGGGGGGTTAGTCCCCCCCGTTCCCCCCTT
Organism: Maratus michaelseni; assembly: GCA_963931845.1. NCBI lineage: Eukaryota > Metazoa > Arthropoda > Arachnida > Araneae > Salticidae > Maratus > Maratus michaelseni. The sequence continues at coordinate 28,798,401 of OZ007597.1, read as the reverse complement.
TATACTTCACCAATGAACCCCCAAAACTAATCAGGGAAGCCCCTTACCACAATGAGCCCATATAGAAAGTTTGAAGAAAATCGGATAACTCTGCATGAAAAAAAATCATTTATCTAAAATAAGGGGGGAGGATTAACTAGTGATGGGAGTATTCGAATACAAAATGTCTGTGTTCTCGATTCAGCCAAGTACTCAAGTGGTCTCGATTTCAGACAGGAGTATTCGAATACAAGTCACCTGGTATCTGTGTCGGCGATGAAAACTCTGTTTTCGACTGTATTCAGTATTCAGTTCTCATAGCTGGAGTTTTCTATGTTTTCATAAGATGCGCCAGCGAATGCTAGTATTCAAATACTAGAAGAACTAGACTACTCGGCATTATTTGAGACTTTTCTCCGATATTTTGCGGTTAACATAATGATCGGCGCTATTTTAGTTTTGAAATTTAGTTTTATTTTTTCAAGCATACCATCAATTCAACTAATGTACATATATATTTTTAGTTAAATCTATCATATGAATTTAAATTTAAAAAAACGATTATAATGAATAACATTCTGTGAATTTGTATTTAAGAATCATAAATATATTTTTTAAATTATATTTTTAAACATTCTACTGTCAAAATAATTACTCATTGGGGAAAATAAAATTGCACGTTCCTAAAAAGAAAAATAATTCTTGATTTTGCTAATTAAAGACAAATTTCTTACTTTTACGGGTGTATGCAGGGGACGGCCAGTTCTTCGCCTTCTAAATCTTGGAAAATAATAAGATATAACTTGCAATAGTATGAGACATACACGTCGGCAGAATTATATCTTGGGAGGGGCAAGATTTTGGAACACGTGTGGCAATGGCCCACAGTCTAGTCTGCTTTTAAAATTGGAGAATATAAACATGAAATAATGTAAACTAACGTTTCTTTGTCAGAGTTCTCATGCAAGACAATTTTTAAACATATCAACATAGAAAGCGAAGATAGATATGTAGATAGATGTATAGAATAGAAAGATAGATGATAGAAATAGTAGATAGATGTATAGAAAACCAATACAAGAATTTATTAATTAAGAAATATTAAATATAAATAACTTTTTTACCAACGTGTAATTAAAGGGAAAATTGAAGCAGTTCTTTTTTCCGTCAAAGGGCTTAGTCACCCTGAATACTTTGTTTAAGATAAGTTTGAAACACATGAACATTAACAGGAAAACAAAATAAAAAAAATATCTTACCCTGGGAGGGATGGGGTGAAGGTTTCAATGGGATAGAGTCATCCTGACAAAATATTCTTGCTTTTTATGTTAATTTATTCTAAAGTCACTTAGAAGAATTAATTTTATCATTTTTTAAATAATCAGATAAATAAAAGATATTTAATTAAATTTCAAAATCCAGGGATGAGAAATGGCCCTGATCTGTACTTATGATAAGAGAATATATCAACTAGGGATAACCCCCTTCCCCCTAAGAAATGTCCATACTTACTTTTCTGAAATATGCACGCTAAGTTTATAAAGTAAAAAGGATATCAAGTGTAATAAATAACAATATACATTATCACAGGGTTCCCACGTGTCCTTGAATTTAAAAGTTACTATTTCTGAATAGTAACGTCTTATTTAATCGCAGGATTTCTGCCATTCAATTAGGACAATATTATTATTCGGAAATATTGGTACTGAAATTTAGGCATTCATAGAAACCCTGTATTATATTATTTTCTAAATATGACAATCAAAATAATTTCGCATACTGGTAAGTAAAATTGTACATTCTGAAAAAAGAAATAGTCTTTATTTTATCAATAATTAAATAAAAATTGCTTACTTCTCAGGATTCAGGGTTATGCATATGTAAGGATTGTGCAATTTTAGGAAAATGAAATGTTGTTTTTGTTAAAAACATTATAAGCAAATTTTCAAATTTCATTGCTCGAAATCTGAAAGGTTTCCAAGATTAAAATAGTAAGATGTAACAATTGCACTAAAATGTAAAGTTTGACATTTAAGATTAAAATAAGTTGTTTAATAAAAACTGTTCAAAAATATAATTTTATCTAAGTTCTTAGGTGATAATCTATTTCTTCTTAAATTTGTTAACTGTCCAGCTTTAGAAAATACACGTTCGGATGGCACCGATGTCCCAGGAATACAAAGATATTTAAGGTGCATTTCAAAAAGTTCTGGAAAGATTAATTTATGAGCTTTCCAGAAGTGAAGAGGGTCCTTCGATCTCTCCAAGTGGGGTTGATCCAAATACTGCCGCAAAATCAAACCAACTGTTGTGGCAGGCGTAATAACAGATTTGTTTTTTGCGACCTCAGAATCAAAATACGACCACAAAGAAGTACAATTGACTTCAAAACTCTCTAAAGCGGAAGAGTTGTCATGTTCGGTACTATCAATAGAATTTTTATTAGATATCAACTGAGTTAATTCATTTTTTATAAACTCAATCGCATTGTCTCCATGTTCTTCTGAACAAAATGCAGTTTTTTTTATTCTGGGGTCTAAAAATGTTGCTTTTGAAACAATTTCACTTGTTTCCAAAGAGCGTAATCGCCTATCAATTACATCTAATAATTTGCTTTGCAGCCAGGTACCTAATTCCGTTTTCGGAACAGATTTTTTAATTGTATGCTCAAGGCCTCTTGTGAGTGGAACTATTATGGACATCGTGGGGTATTTTTCTCCAGACAATTCTTTCGTCATTAAGTCAATGGGCTTTAACAGAAGAATGCAATCTGATATAATATCCCATTCTGATGCATCCAAAAATGACGGAGCTTTTGGGAGATGTGAAATAGCAGCCGACAACGGTGCTTTAATTTGTACAAGCCTATCTAACATTATAAAAGTTGAATTCCAGCGGGTACTGACGTCCTGTTTTACTTTTAAAAGTGGTAGTTTCATTAACTCTTGCATGTCTCTTAATTTATTTGAAGCTAAAACACTATTCTCGAAATGAGAAACGATAGTTCGGCATTTTGTAAAAATAGCCTTCAGAGTTGGGTTTTCTGTTAAGCTTTCATTCACAATTAAGTTTAATACATGAGCAACACAAGGATGGTGATACTTATGAAGATGATCTATAATAGCACATTTTATGTTGGCTCCGCTATCAGACACAATTGCTACTATTTTATCAAAAATTTCCCATTCATCAAAAATTGAAGAAAGAACAGATGCGATATTTTTTGCTGTGTGACTTTCCACCACTTCTTTTGTACTAAGAACTTGAGAAATTAATTTATTCTCGTAAATAAAATGACAAGATGCGGTGATATATGACTTAAAACTGTCTGATGACCACAGATCAGTTGTAGTGGATAAATATTGAACACTGCAAAGCATTTCTTTTATTTTGGATCTGGTTTCATTGTAGAGATCTGACAGCAGTACTGATGACAAATGTTTTCGACTAGGTGGTTTATACAATGGATTTAGTTTTTTGGAGTACTCCAGAAATCCCGAATTTTCCACAATTGACAAAGGTTGATAATCCTGGACAATCATTTTTACAATGCTTTTATCTATTTCCTGTTTTTCTTTTGTGGATATATCCGCTTCAGCACCAAATATTCGTAACTGCCTCTGCCTTTTAATAGGAGGTTCGTCACATTTATCTTCATCAACAGATGCACATTCAGTCAGTTCTTTTTTAACCGTAGTTAAAGGTGAAGAAAATTGGGTGCCTGAACTATTTTCTTGCCGAAAAGAATTAATAGTAGTTGGATGCAGTCTTCTTAAATGTAAATTAAGATTAGTAGTGTTTCCACAGAATTTCAAATCTTTTTTACATACTTGGCAAGTAACAAAGTTACCACTCTCACATTTTTTGAAGTAATTCCAAACTTCTGATCTTTTGCTGCCTGGTTTCATTTTTTTTTTTTTTTACATAATATAACTTGAATGGAATAAATAACATTTTGAATTAAACGTAACTTAAAATAAGATAACATTTACCATTTAAATTTCTAAAGAAATTTTCAGCATTCAAACAATTTGCGAAAAACAAAGCATTATGACAATCGTAGCATTTCTATCAAAACTGAAAAACATAAAAAGGAAAAGAAATTGTTCCGAGCTGTAAATTATAAAACGTTATCATAAACAAAAGAGAAGCCTTTGTGCGAAAAATAAACATTTGATTGGCAGAGAGAGGCGCTACACATACTTTTCTAATAGACAGATGTAAATCTGACACGTGATCATAAAAAAAAAAGAAAAAGAAAAGCAAAGGATTTTACGTAGAATAAACATTCGTAGAGTGAAACAGACGAAATGTCGCCCCTCATTTAGTTTGAATGAAGTCTGGAGTAGTTCTTAGTGATTCAACATTTGAATACAAAGAATCGATTCTGATTTCGATTCTGAAAAGTTTTCGAAAACTAAGGTATCGATTCTTAAAAAATCTCGAATCAGCCCATCACTAGGATTAACCCCCCCGTTACCCCCCTTATACTTAACCTATGAACCCCCAAAACTAATCAGGAAAGAACCTTATCACAATGAACCTATATACAAAATTTGAAGAAAATTGGATAATTCTGCATGAAAAAACCATTTATCCAAATTAAGGGGGGTTAGCCCCACGTTCCCCCCCCTTTATAGTTAACCAATCAATCCCCAAAACTAATCAGGGAAGCGCCTTATCACAAGGAACCTATAAACAAAAGTGGAAGAAAATCGGATAACTCTGCATGAAAATTTCATTTATCTAAATTAAGGGGGAGGATCCCCCCCCCCCTCCGTTAGCCCCTTTATACTTAACCTATAAACCCCCAAAACTAATCAGGAAAGAACCTTATCACAATGAACCTATATACAAAATTTGAAGAAAATTGGACAATTCTGCATGAAAAAACCATTTATCTTAATTAAGGGGGGTTAGCCCCCCTGTTCCCCCCTTTATAGTTAAACAATCAATCCCCAAAACTAATCAGGGAAGCGCCTTATCACAAGGAACCTATAAACAAAATTGGAAGCAAAACGGTTATTTCTGTCAAGAGTTATCGCGTTACGTACGTACGTACATACATACATACATACAGAACGGGCGGGCACATAAGCTCTCAGGCTTTGATAGCCTGTGAGCTAAAAAGGATTGATTTATATCTCCTTATTATGTTTTTTTTTTATATGTTTTTGTTGTGTTTAATGTAAATAAAGTAATTGTTTTTAGTTTTAAAAAAATGTTGTCTTAATTTAATGGTTGCATAATTAATTCTTTTAACCTAAATATTTCTCTAGAATTTTCTTAACTTAAATCTTGGAATGTTTTTATTTAAAATTATCTTTAGGGTTGTTTTGGGTAATTATTTTATGGAACTCTATACACTCCATTCCCAAAATCTAACTGCGTTTTGGGTAATTATTTTATGGAACTCTATACACTCCATTCCCAAAATCTAACTGCCATATATTAGATACTCTACACACAACGCAACAATTAATTTTCTTTAATAATAATTCTGTAGTATCTAATTAGGTAACGATCACGGGGTCTTCTGTAATCAGAAGCCCCTATAGATAATTAATGAGTAATGGTAAAGGTGCACCCCCCACATCACCAGCACACAGGGTTTCACAAAAGAATTCGATTACCTTTCCGGCTATAGACGGTAATTGCTGAAATCTGGTTTTAAAATTTTAAACAGTGAAGTTCCGTTGAAGTATTCTGGAAGTATTGGAAATTGTTTCATAATCTATTCTTGATGCGTAATTTTTCCTTCTTTCTTATTTCAAATAAGCCCGGTCTCATTTATGTCACCTGGCATGAGATTGATAGGGGTGATGCCGCGCCTGTGGTTAGAAAACCATGCGAGTATGACCAGGTTAAATAGAGTATCATAGATTATCATATCAAGAATATGTTGGTCGATGATATTATAAGGAAGGGGCATGTTTACAAACAAACAGTAAGATCAACCAATCTACCACTACAGTTTTGTCTTAGTTAAGACTCCTATAATAGGAGCTGACGCATATCCATTTTGTTTCGGATTATTCGTGCTCAGTTCAGCATCAATCTACCGCAGCCGGAGTTGGGGTTGCCTAAGACTCGGTTCCGATTGGCTGAACCGGTTCTGATTAGCTTGGTTTTTCGACTGAACTTCAATTTGAGACCCAAATCTGCGAGGATGCGTCAGCCTGTATTAAAGGAGCTCTAGTCTTAGCTATCCTTATAGGAATCGTCATAGCGACGTAGGCCAATCATATTATAGACCAGTTTAACGTAGACGAATCAAATTTCCCCGTTTCATGTGTATAGTAGGAGTCATAAAGAACAAACAAGTTTTTCTTCCTAACCAACCGTACTTGAATCAACAGTGACGTCAGTTGTCCTTTCCTTATAATGCTTATGGATTCCCCCTTTGCTTTACCAGTAGTGTTTTGTCGAAAACAATAACAGGGTATAATTACTCGATTGTGACAAGTAACATAGGGGGGGGGAGGGGGAGGAGGAAAAAAACACTAAATTTGCATGACATAATTCATGGATAATGCTTTAAAGTGGTTCAGGGCACAAAATTTTTTTCAACACTTTCCAACAATGTTGAAAAGTGTTTATGATATCTGTTTGTTTCGTATCTGTCCACTCTGTAACTGTCGTAAATTTTCTGCGATTATCGTGCCATTGATATATATTATAATATATATCAATATAGATCAATAATTATTGATGTTTCCTACAGGATATTCCTCATTGAAAATGCAGTGTGTAGCATTTACAATTCGTTTATAGGAACGCACAAAAGAATTCCGTTACATTCCTGTCTATGGAGAAAATTCTTTTGCGGTTTATTTGAATAATGTTTCGCTATTTGAATTAGAATAGAATATTGTGTGTATAGCATTCATCGTTCATTTACACAGGGATACACAAAAGAATTCAAGTTACTCTGTTAGCTATGAGCGAGAATTGCTGGAAATGCATTTTCAGTTGTAGTATGCGTTTTTAAGTTTAACTAAACTTTTGCATACTACCTGGTGTGTATAAATTTTATAGATCATATACAGGGCTGCAGAAAAGAATTTGCGAACATTACTATCTATGGGCGTAAATTGCTTACAGGTTCTTTTTTAATTGTGTTATGTATTTTCCAGATGAACTAAAGATGTTTGTAGAATATAAATAAATTCTTATACCAGGCTACGTAGGGTATACTGGATACCGTGCTGTTTATGGATGGTGATTGCTAGAAGTGCGTTTTTAGCTGTGATAGGTGTGTTTTACCTGAATTAAATTTGAGCTTAATAGGATGAGTGTATAAAAATATGTAGGTAATACACAGGGTTGTAGAAAGGAAATCGAGCACATTTCCGTGTACTGCACAGAAAAAAATAAAACCCAATTTGGGTCGAAATATTCTTGGGTATATGCCCAAATTGGGTCATGCCTGTTTTGGTTACCACTGTGTATTCCTTTTGGGTATTGTTAAATACCCATTAAAAAAAAAAGTTTTTTTTTTTTTTTTTTTTTTTTTTTTCTCTTCTGAAAATGGGTATTTAACAGTTCTAAAATGGATACATAGTGGTAACCAAAACAGGCATGACCCAATTTGGTCACATACCCAAGAATCTTTCGGCCCAAATTGGGTTTTATTTTTTTCTGTGTGGCGGAAATATTTAAAAGTGAACTTTCAATTGTGTTATGCATTTCCAAATTGAACTAAATTTTAGCATACTATGTAGTATATATACAAATCTATATATCGCATACAGGGCTGCACAAAAGAATTCGACTGCTCTTCCAACTATTGACGGTAATTCATGAAATTGTTTTTTCTAATGTGTTTTGCGTTTTTTAAATTGTTTACTTCCGTGTATTTTCCCCTTATTTAACAGAAAAGTTTTATTGAAATATTCTGAATTTGTTGGAAATAATTTCCCAATCATTGCTTGGCACATGATTTTCCTTTCATGTTTATTTATAAATATTTTATATATATTTATTCATTCATTTTTTGGAATGTATGTAAATTCTTTAAAAAATATCTTTTGAAATAAAAAATTAAAATTTTTTCCATATTTCAAATTTGATATATCTCCTGAAAAATAAAACCTTTTTTAGTAGACTTTTTTTTTTTTTTTTTTTTTTTTAATAGAAAATAAGAAATATTATATTATTTTCGAGATTAAAAAAATATTTATATAAAAAACAATAATTTTTATTAAAAATCTTTTTTATAAGTAATAGTTAGTGTGAGAATAATTTTTTTTTTCAAAACTAAAAATTTTGAAGGCAATTTAAAGAATATATAACTGAAAAACTTTGTACACGGGTTCGTAAGTTTATCCTTCATAGCGATTTAGCTATATTAAATTAAATATGACATATCTTGAAAAATACATTATGATAAAAAAAAAAAAAAGCATTTAAATCCTGTAAAAAGATATGGAAAATGCAGACATTGCAACCGGAAAAACATATATTTTGATCTAATAATCGTATTTACATGTGGTTTGCGGCATTTTGATTCTAAACGCTCGAGTATTTTTTCAGATAAAAAGTAAAAATGCATTTTTTCAAATTTCTGTGTCATAAACAACTTTAATAGTAGGTATTATCTCCAATCGATTGGTATAGGTATTACCTTTTATGGAATGATTTGTGGCAGAAGAAATGTTTGGGGTATTTTACTCAAGGAATTACACACACAAACACACACACAAATATTTTTTGATTTTACAGTATTATACTGGCACTCCAGCTGCCAGTATTATACCGTAAAATCAACAGTAATAAACAGTAAAATAAGCAGTAATACACTTTTACTGGTTATTACTGTTGATTTTACGGTATAATACTGGTGTGCAAGTATTATACTGTAAAATCAACATTTTTTTTTTTTTTTTTTTTTTTGCAGTGTATATGTTGTAAATATAACTTGCCTAACAGTCTAGATATATCTCAAATGACTTTTAGATACGCAGTATTAAGTTCAAGAAATTTATATGTGAGTAAGAATGAGAATCGACAACTGCAGCTCACAACAGATCCGCTAAAACCAAAATTTCTTTAAAATCTCTCAAGGAAACATTGACGTCAGTTATATCTCATTTTTGCCACAGAAAAGCAATAAGTTATCTCTCCTGAATAATCTGACAACGTTTATCTACTTTATTTAAATTAAATCCTAAAAAAAATTGAGATAAGAAATATAATGAAGTCTGTGTATTCTTTCAGAATGTTTTGTTATTTTTATAATTTAAGATAAGCTCCTTATTAAAAAAATAATAACAACAATAACTTTGATTAAAAGGAAAATAATTTATTAGAAAACAGAGTTTTATAAAGATCAACTATAAAAGATAAAAAACAAATGTAAAGGAATTTTTCTCAATTATAAAGATAAAAGTGAAGAGAAAGCTACGTATTTATGGGCATGCTTTAGTTTTCAATAGATATGATCAATTTCCCATGGTGAAGTTAAAATTATTCAAGAACATATTTATATTACAATAAAAATGATAACGAAAGTTGAAACTGGTTTAACACATTTCTTTGAAAGCAGTAAAATGGATTGCATCCGAAGCTGCAGTGATATCCGCTTGACAATATGTAAATACTTACGAAAAATATGGTTACATGGCGTTATCGTACATGGCTCCAGCATACCACCCAGCAATCCCGCAGCAAAGATCACGGATCCGGACAAACAAAGACCAGGTCAAAAGACCAAAACTTTTTTTTCTTCTTTAAAGCTTGAGTTAAATATTTAATTCAAGCTTTAAAGATGTTCCAATTTGGTAAACATAAAAACTATTTTAGCAGAATTTTAACTGTAGGATAATGGATAATTTTGCTTAAGAAATATGGGTATGACATGTTTTGTAGAAATTGAGCCGGATTAGACTTGACTTGATTTGATTGAATTTTTCATTGGTCGGTCTTGATCATAAACGGCTAAAATATGAACAAGCCGGGCCATACTTCTGGCCAATAAGGACTTCGCACAGGCTGCGCCGGGCCTAGGCCCGGAAATTTTGCCCCGTGCAGATTTCTAACCATACGAGACTACACTTTCTTAAAGCCCCCTTACGATGCAATTGTTTGATTGTTTGGGAATAAATTTAATTTTATGGTGCACTAGCGGACTCCCTTCTCTCTCCTTCCGGTTTTGCCCAGACCCGTGACTATAACTTAAATATACCTGAAATAAAGAACGTATATTATAGTCGAATCTTCTTTTATTAAGATATAAATATATCTTAATATTATTCTGTTTGCTTTCAAATCTTTATAAACCATCAAAACTTTCTCTTTGAGCTTTCATAAGTTCGTGCTTGTTTTTCTTTCCAATCAATATCTTTCACATGATATATGTTCTTCTGTTAATAGCTACTTGGACATTATATTTGATTTATGAATGTTCCATTAGACTGAGTAAGATACTTCACATCTTAGGTTTGTGACTTACGACTAAAGACCCATTTCTTTCTTATTATATAAGAAAGATATCCTATTAAAAGCAATTTTTTTGTATATTAATACTCCTAGCTGCGTGACAACCCGATAGGTTGCATTTAAATTGTATAAGATCGCTTGATTGTTTGGGAGAACAATAAATTTAATTTTATTTTTCACTAGCGAAGTCCATGCCACCTCCTCCCGGTTTTGCCCGGATCCATGACAATAACTTAAACATACCTGAAACAAACAACCTACATTATAGTTGGATCTTCTTTTCCTGAAATAAGTGTTAAATGATTTTTAAAATTTTCTTTTTAAACAAAAATCTTTCTAAACAAACCTAAAGTTGAGGACCCCACTGACTTCGGCAGCGTACCTTCTCGAATTTGTATGATTTTATATTTTTAAATGAAAATATATCCAAACGAACCCAGGGCTTGATAAACCTAAAGACAACTGAAGAACATACTTCCCCTCTAAAATTTAAAAAGGGCCCCAAAATGACTGTGAAGAGGGCTCTCTAATTCCCATTTTAATGTTTTTTTTGCATTGTATTTTCATAATTTTTTGGAAAAGAAAGTGTGCTTAATCCAAGAGGAAATACACGCACATACTTCACGAAACTTAGTTAACATAAACATATGAATGTCATCAATAGGATGTTATTTAATCATATAGCATCCTGATGTGCCTGTTAGAAACCACAAGGGAAATTGAGCATACATCTATATGTATTAAATATATCTGAGGTATATACGGGGAATATAAAAAAGCTTCTGAATGAAATAATTGTGACCTTGGATAAGCTATTCTTAGGAAGAATTTTCCAACTAGAATTGACACCAACAACCAAAAATACAAATGCATTATTCGCAACAGGAAGATTGTCATCCATTATTTCTCAACCCATATTTATATACCCATGATATTTTTTACCATTCAAATTTTTTACCATTCTATATCAAATTCAATATGCTTTCTAATAGCTATCTCATCCATTATTAAAGTGCAAACTATAGGTTGGGGAGTAGTTTTTGCCAGTTTACCTAATAATTCAATAGCTTAAGTGGTCAGCATCTATATGTTTATACCATCTACATGTAGTAGATTTGTGAGGAAGGCATGATTTAAATGTGTCACTGACTTAACGATATGTATTTGGGGTATAAAAATGAAGAGTTAAAGCAAATTGCCTTAAATCTGGAGAATAACTATTTGGAGACAGGTAATGTCAGAATCGGGTACAGTAGATAAATGTCTCTGAAGAAATTCTTTATTAAGAGCTGCTACTGAATGTAACTGGAACTAGAGTATCTTGATCAAGGAATCCCCTTTCTTTCAAATTCTCAATTAAAGAAGTCAGATCACCAATAGCTTTCCTTTGTAGCAACAAAGCAGTATCCCGGAAATAATTCTTTTCAGCAGTTGTAGTTTCAATGTAAATATTCTCGGAATTTTCCTTAAAAAAAAGAAAAATAAATGCAATGATTAAAAAAAAAAAAAAAAAAAAAAAAAAAAAAAAAAAAAAAAACAAGTGGGTAAGTGTGATTGAAGATTGCACAAAGAGTTTTGTTTAATATTCCTTTCAAAATACTTTATCCTTCCTTTAATACATCCAAATAAATTTCATTAAAAAAAAAAAACACCGAAGTAGAAGTTCGGAAAATACCCATCTCGGTGTAACACCCCTTTGGATAGTAGAATCATCTCAGAGTGCTAGTTTTGGTTTTCGAAAACTAACAGTAAACATTTAAAGGTGATCAAAATTAGACTAGAAATACATTTTGATCAATTGAATATCAGTAACAGAAATAATTAAAACAATCCTTACTGTTACTTGGCGTAGTAAGAAGGCCCTCGTCAGAAACATTCATACTATCATTATCTTCTGTGACCACGATATCATGTTCTTCTATCACCACATCTGTAGATTGACCAGGATGATGCATGAAATTCAATTCCTTTTAAAAGAAAGAAAATAAGCAAAACACATAATAAAATATTATAACGTATTCTATCATCACTAAACTCTTTTTTCTTTCTGTAATCATTGAATATTAGCAATTATAAGAAGAGTCAAATTTAGTGAAGATTCTGCTAAAAATATTATTTAAGTTACGACTTACCAAAACGTTTAATTAATAAAATATTAATAAATGAAATTGTTTCATTATAGAAAGTTTGTTGTAACCAAACTCTTTTGATAACTGCCCATACTCTCCTAAATTAAAAGTTACATACCCACATTTAAAAATAAAGGAGATGCACTGCAGGTTTTCAATAACAACTCATACAGTTAATTTAACGTTATTTATTGTGAATGAGATAAGGGTTGCTACATAATTTTCCAACAAATTTACTTGGTATCTTTTTTTATTGCACAATGATTAAGATTTTTAATCTTACAACAAATAATTAAAATATTTTCCAAACCATTTACATGAACATAAATGTTCCTTATATTAATACTGAATTATACTTTTAAATATATTGTGGAAGATTTAATTAACACAATGGAGCTACCTGTTTTCAATTTAATAATAAAAAATTAATTTAATTAATGCAAGCATATTGCTTGACAGTGATTGAATTTATCATAATTAATTTGGTTCTTCCATAAAAAAAAAATAAACGAAGGTTAGTAATTGTTCATGTAGAAAATTATAAGAAAAGTAGGACAGAGAATATGTACTTAGCGCTAGATATCATTTTGGGGCCCGGTCATCATTTCAGTGCAGTCTTGGCAGTATAACCAGCAACATAAGCACCAGAATTTGCCTCATGCACATCACCACTAATAATATCGGTGCTAACCTGTAAAACATCATCGACTTCAGATTCAGGATCACTGCTAGTAATGATCTTATCATACACATTGACATTAACATCCAATTATCCTGGATTCTGTGTCTCAGAAGTTCAAGTGGTATCAAGGTAATCACAAGGCTTCACAATTGGTGGTGTTGCATTCATTCATTAAATGCTCGGCCATTAAAAATCTAAGCCTAGATTTGAAATTTATAGGCATAGGATGATCATTATTGCCACCCTTATGCCTAACAACTGAAAAACAGTTTTCTAAAGCATTTTGGGTGAATCTGCTCATCAAAATGTAAGGGACGTTGATCAGCAGTTCAGGAATCATTTGCCTGAAAGCAGATAATGTAATCAACCAACCCTGCAAGCAAGGAAAAATGTATATTTCTTTCTGTTGCTGGAGTTAGAAATTCGACTGACTTCATTAAATTAATGAAATTTTTCCAAGACTCCATATGAGGTGACGTCTTTGTGACTGCTGAGGCAATGGCCTGTGATCCTTAATCATCCTGCTTTTGACACACTCAAACAAATCATTCATAATTGCACAGAAATCTGTTGTGTTTGTAGCAGAAGGAAGCACATTGAAGGCACTCAAATAACACAGAATGGAGTCAACAGATTGACTCAAGACCTGAGCAGCTAATTTAACGTTCATCTTACTCATGGCTTTAACATCCATGTGCTGTTGAGTAAGCTTGGTAGCAAAACGGTGCGTCAAACCCTTGTGAAACTCGAAAGCATCCACAATATGCTTCCAGTGTGCAACTTTGATTAATCCCTTTTGTTGGAACTTAACGGCATAATTTTTTAAGTTTTCCAAACACTCTTCAATAAATCAGAAAGACAAAAAAAGAGTATAAATTTTGTGGCCTTCAACAAAATAAAGGGGCTCTTCTGAGGATATACCCAATTCCTTTGCATATAGCTTTAGATTGTTTGCACCTTGATCACCAAGACCACATTCCACTAGTTTTGATACACCCTCATGTAGAAGGTGTTTCAGAACATGTGATGAAGCAGATTCACAAGAAAAAAAATATCCAAACACCTGTTTCCATTTCTTGAATAACCCACACACCATGAAAACAAGTGCATGAGTTGCAAGTCAAGGTTTTTAAGCCTTAAAGGATCCATAATTCTCAAACCCTATAATTTGGTGATGTTTCACATCAAACGACTAGGATTGATGAAGTTTTATTTCATCAAATGAAACAATGCATTTCTTGTCATGTGGTTTTAATTTACTGGCTAGATACTTGAAAGATTTTAAGATTGTCTCTGAAAATCCAACACTCAATTTCATGCCAGACAAACATTTCAAAATTGTTAATTTTGCAGGCAAAACAAAAATATGCCTGAGAAAGAAATAGGATTTAGGGCTCTGCATGTAGTTTCAAAGTAAAATTTTTATCATCTATACTCAACCGTTGTTCATATTTAGACACATGCGCATTATGCAACTGAGATGCAATAAACCTGTGAACAGCTGACGAAACTAAACCTTTTAACGAATTCAAAATTTGTCTTATGGGCATAGTCTTAGACGACAATTTTTCATATTTCCTATTAACATACTACAGTTTGGCATTCAGGCTTTTTATTTGTAAAGACTTTGGTGTGAAAATCCTTCTTCCTTTTTTCTGTTTTGACCTAATAGATGTTCCACGAGTTTTAGATACATCTAGACAAAAAGAATGAAATGTTATTACAATATAAATTATTACTGGTACTACAGCAGACATGCTCCATTACTACTGTCATTTAAATATATTAATGCACAAATAAAAAATTAGAAAAGATGCAGTCATGGGTTCAATGTTAGCTTGGGAATATTTTTGTGTGATTAAAGTAGGTTCTTAATTGTTAATTTATAGTTACAGATTTCTGCAACTATACATTTTAACCACTTCTGAGTTTATATCTAAAGAAGAAATGCCTGAGGATACAAATGGTTTTTGACATCAAATTCATCATATTTGTGGTATTTAATTGCTAAATAAGGTATTCAGTCTTGAAAATTATATTGATAAATTCTTGAGTATTAATTTGATTTTATGGATTTGGAAAAGCATACATTATCAATTTTTTAAATAATTACTAAGGAAGAGATGCTAGATGAAAGATTTTTTAAGAAAAAGTGCCCCATAGCCACAACAAAAGCATCAAAATCAATGGATATATACATGAATATTGGATTCAGTTGAGATTTTAGATATTATAATAGTAATAATATGCACTTTTTAAAAGTAGGCTTTTGCTTCAACAGTAGTTAGGAATTTGTCAGTGGGTCAAAAAGAAAAGGAACAAAAACAAAAAAAAATAAATGCTTAGCTGAGAGCTGACATATTTAAATAAATATGCTATAACTGGCAAATAATAAGTTACTTTAAAGAAGTTATGAAAAAAAAATTGTTTTTACTTACCAGCAATATTTTGAACATCTGATGCCATGGAAGAGTTAAAAGTTCCAGGTACACCTATAGAAAAATAATTTTAAATGAAACACTTTTATTAAATATGAAAGATTACTAAAATCACAGTGATCATATTTGAGATGTTTAAATGCTAAATGAGTCGTCCAGGCTTTAAAAACTTATTAACTACAAATTATCCAAAGATCTTTTACTTGCCAACAACATTTTCACCTATATTAAATAAGAAAAAAAACCCCATTGTACTCTGATGGTTATCCGATCACAGTGAATATCTTTTAAGATATTTATTTTCAAAATGAATTATTTAATCGTTAAGCAGATATCAACTAGAGTTTATTCACTTATACCAAAGGAAGAGATGTCTGCTGAGAGGCCTTTTTGAAGGAAAGTGGCCAACATTTCCTAAGAATACAATGAATGTTAAAAATCATTGGATATTTAAATATAAGGTAGGCTTAATATAGTCTATATTTAGATTTCTGATGTCATATTTGTTTCTGTTAAAACACAATTTAAATTGTTTGTTTAATATTCATTAATTTTAGTCATTTGTAATTCAGTCAAAATTTAAAAAACGTAAAAATAAATCTTTGGGAATTCATGTTAAGATCTTACATATTTTGCAATTAATTCATTATTTGTGAAACTTAACATAAAGTGAATAAAAATCCAGCAAATCTACTACAGTTTTCTATCTTTGGATTCCAGCAGAGTAAATACAATAAAAAATGTAATAAATTATTTACACACAAAGAACAGTTTAAAACTTTCATGTTTAAAAGAAATGTGACTAATAAAAAAGAGGTTTTTAAAGCTGAATTTTTTTAATAAAATTAAATAACGTCATTTTCACTGTCTTTTCATTTTATATACCATTTGTAATCATGTAAACATTAGCCAGGAAGAAAACCTCGATAGCTGATTCTGGTAGAAAAATAATCCACTAGTATGCATCAAATAAAATCTTCCTAATTTTCCATAATCAGATTCACAGCCAAGTTTAAAGTCAAACATTAGAAGTGTTTGCAACGATATGGTTACAAATGTGCCAGAGTTAGCTAGAAAATGAAGTTAATTATGCACCAAACTACATTCCATTAAATAATGTCAAATTGCTGTTGATTGAATTATAGATCTTTCATCAATAAAACTCCTTGAGAATGTTAAATAACATTATACCTTTTTGTTACCTTTATAAAAACTTTCTGCTAGAAAAAAGCCTTTTTTTTAAAAAAGTTATTTTATCTTAAAATCTATAAGGTGCCTTTCTCGCTGCTTCCCCCCCCTCCCCGTCCCCAAATAAAAACAGGCTTGACTCAAAATTTGCAGCCAGTTTATTATGCAAATAAAGCCATTTTTGTTCTATTTTATTGCAATTTTTAACATGAGTATTAATGTTACTTGATAGTTTATCTAAAGTACAAATATAATATTTTAATAATGTAAGATTGGAAACTTAAATGCAAGAAAAGTTATGCAAAAAACAACCATTACTTATGATGAATAACACCATAATTGGAAAACATTTATGAAGCATCAAGTGTCAATTGCTTAAAATCTGTGTGAATAATGATGGGAAAAAGTTGCAGTTTTAATGATAACAAAGTAATTATAGCAGTTATTTGATTAGGGAAAAGTATCTCCATAAAATATATTTATCAATTTTTAAAATAATTTCATGAATAAAAAGAAATAGTTTAAAGGGAAATACAAGACTTTATTTAATCTACTTCAACTTCTTTTTTTTTGCTAAACTAGATAAAACTAGTTTGCTAAACTAGTTTTTTTTTTTTTTTTTTTTTTAAGAAAAGAAAACTAGCAAAAATTTCAGCACAGGTGATCAATACACAGTTTAATTCTTCATAAAATCATAATACAATTAAAAAACAATAAATTAAATGTTGACATCTTTTTTTGTGCTTCAGTTATGTCTTTTTGCAAGGTAACAAAGCTTCTCAGATAAATCTTTTATATTCTTGTTTGTTGTGTTTAACATCTTTTGTGCAACCTTAAGTGCTTGTAAGTCATTATTTTTCACAACATTTTCAAGTTTCTGTGTAGCTTCATTTAATAGCGAATGTGATATTTCTTGCTCTTTAAGAAGTTGGCTCTCTGTATCTATTAATTTCGTTAATTTTTCATTCAAATCTTCTTTTGCTTAAAAAAAAAAAAAAAAAAAAAAAAAAAAGATTTCCCCTGCTTGTTCTTCTATTTTTCGTTTTAAAACTTCTTTTCATCTTTAACTTTCTCTAAATATGAAACGTATTCTGTGTGCTTTTTTCATACAATTTATTACTTTTTTTTTTTTGTTATAACAATATCCGATACTGAAGGGACATTTTTTAGATAATCTTTGCATATTCTCAGTGATTTAATGCCTACCTCAGAAAGTGAATTTCTTTCATCAGTTACAATGTTACTGTTCACAGAAAATTCTCTTTCAGGAATAGAATTTCCATGCGATAATGTAAGACAAGATTTGATCAAATTTGCAATATTTGGATATTGTGTTTCTCCTAGGACATCTTTCTTTTTTGATATTGAAGACTAATATTTGCATATATTGTAAGCTTTTGCATATATTTCTTTTTCTACAGTCAAATTTTCACACATTAACATTGCATACTCTAATTTTACATTGTCATATATTCAGCACATTTTGCAACTTTGTTAATTGCTCAGCAATGCGACACATAACTTCTTTTCTTTAAGGGTTGTTTTGGTAATGTGGTGTCCCGCATCAACAGATTCGTAAAGGTCAAAACCTCTTGCAGATATTCTGTTACCTTTATAAAACAGGATGGATTATGGTGAAAATCTTTGTCATTGGGAAATTTCAGTATTTTTTTTTTACAGCACGTTCAGTTCAGTTCAAATCTTTTAAATGGTATTCAATTATCAGCATTCTGACACTTCAATAAAGAAAGCTTCTTTCTGTCCAACAATATCAAATTTCAAAAATTTGTGCATCAAGTTTCTAAGTTCATTTTGTTTAGTATAAAAAAAAAGTGCAAGAGGAGTCTCTTTTTGTAATATTGTTAAATATGGAGAAAAATAATTACACATAAAAACCACAAAATGCAGGTACAATTTTTCGAATCTCTCAAAAAACTAGAAATACTATTATACAAGGTGCATCTAAAAAGTTTGGAGAATGGAAGCATAAAACAAAACATGGAAACGAAATACCTTTAATCACCCTCAGAGTAACATCCGTTGGCCACAATACACTTATGACATCGTTGATAAAGCTGCTGGAATGAGTCAGCATTTTTAACTCGCGTTGTTTTTGAGATATCCATCCATTTTTAACATTGTGTGTATAGATAATTTGAAGGGAATTTTTTTTTTCTTTGAAATATCAAAAAATTTGGGAAATCGATGTTAGAGTTAGCGAGGTTAAACTGTAGTTACGGAACTAAACCAGAGTGAATGCTGTAAACTTATCTATTTCTTAAAGCCATCAGCTAAAAATGTCATTGTAGAATCAGGTATATTATATTTGGCCTGCATTTGCAAAATGAAAAGAGCAAACTGAAGATCAGAATCTTCCAGATTTTCAACACATGTTTCTGCTTCAAAGTTTTTTAAAACTAAAAAACAAACAGGAATTGTTCATTTTCAGTACCATTTCCATTTACTGCAGTTGCACAATGTAGAAGATGTGGCAATTTATAACAAAGGTTGCTTTTAACAGTTTAATCAAACCTGTGAATCTTAACAGATATGCAATTTTAAAGATGACTTTAAATTGTAGGACTTGTTGCAGTTCGCAGTTGGACATTCTACAGATATAAATTACCTATTTTTATGTCATCTTCATAATGCAAAATCAGTTCACATAATTTCACGGAAGTACATTGGCAACAGCATGATGATATGTTACTGTTTCTTACAATTTTGCCCTTGGAATCTACTTTACTTAGATAAAAAGTAAAATATGACAAAACTTTGAAAGTTTTCCACAATCCAAAATGCTAGTTATTTGGAAATTGGGACAAACATGGATTTTGCCACCCCTCCCCCCTTCTCTGTAAAGTAAATTTACAAATAGAATTTTAAATATTTAATCAAAATATGAAATATTGAACTAATATATAATAAGGTTTGTCAAATACTTCTACAATGAAACCTGCGAAACCAGAATGGTGAGGAACATGTAAAAATTCTGCTTTATACAGATCTCTGTCTTGCATGGATGCCATTCGGAAAACAACATGAGAGAAGAAATTACACATGCAAGTAAAATTTATGTCATTTTTCACTACATTTATGCATGAATATTATGAATTATATTGTATTGTATATAAAATAAATACAGTTGGTGTATAAGTAATAAGTGTCTCTTAAAAACATCTCAAAGTATGTTTTTAAGAGAGATAAGATTAACCCCCAACATATTCAAATTATTAACCAGTGTCTTTTTTTATAAAAACTCTGTACAATATGATGATGAATTTCAAAAGAGAAACCATTAGAATTTTGAACTGGAGCTAAACTGAAGAAAACAAAAAATCAGAATAAGCAAATAAGTTATTATAGAACTTATGACCTGTATATTTACATTTCAGAATAATTTGTGCTATCATTTATTCAATTTCCATATACTCCAAAATTTTAACTTTTTACATTATATTTTTATTATTAAATTTACAATTAAAATAATTTATTTTTGCCCATTTCACACTATACATTTTACACAACATTTCCTCTGAATGAGTTAATGATGAATATGTCTAAAAATAACTAGATCGACTTAAGAACTGTTTTAATAACTTTATAAATTCAAAATATGTTATGTAGCCCAAACTCTATTTTTTTTTCAGTTACTTTTTAGATAACTGATTTCAGGACTTTTTTCGAAAAACTGATTCTTCATTTACTACATGTTATGTGGTTTTTGAATTAACTATTGGTCAATTGTAAGAATAACACTGTATATATACAGTAGACTCCTTCAAATTTGTTATCCTAAAATCCACACATCATTTCCGATGTAAATAATGAAACTTACAGATAAGATGTGTGTGTAAAATTCAACTTTTTTTTGTTTTGATGATATTCTGTACACCTTTTAATATGTAATTCTTGTTAATATGATTCAACTCTTGTTTTCTCATATAAGAAGTACAAATTTATTTCCGAAAATATCCCTGACTAGTATATACCCCCCCCCCCCCCCATAAAAAATGACAGGATATTGAATCAATACTCAATTTTTGAAAAAGTTCAATGAATGGACAAAACATTCAAATTAAATATTTAAAAAAAAATAATCCATGTGTGAAAACCCCCGTTACAGATCACGGATTGTTGATCTACGTTCCATTTACATAGGACTTCACACAAACAAACAGCATGAAGATTTTATTATGGAAAGATTCGTATTGTAGAAAAGTACATTTTAAAGCTGGTAGATGGCGCCAAAACTATATTTAATCATCACTACAGTCTCATGTTGCTTGTGATTTCCGAGCAAGTCACCTCGACTGTCTTTCTCTAATTAATCGCCATCTACGTTCAATCGGCGTTTCACCATTTTCATTAGGTATCGCTAAAACAATCCTTAAACTATATAAAATAACAATAAAAACTGATTTGATTGAAAGATTCAAATCCACTTCGTGTTCAAAACAGCATTTAGAAAGATCAACAAAGATGTTAAAGTAAACAGTACAAATAATTTTGAAGAATGATTCTCAAAAGTGAATGACTCACCACTTTTTTTTTTTTAATTTGCAACAATAATAATAATGATTTCACATTAAATTTTAATATGCTAACTATATGCAAATATTAACTTGTATTTTTAACAAAGTTTGATTGTTTATATTAATTGACGAAAGATGGCTGCATAAATAGTTTTTGAAGGTTTTAAACAAAATTAAAATATTTAAAGACTTTAATATGCTTTTACAAGTATTTTAAGAACATAATCTGATAATTAACCTGTATTTTTTTTAATGAAGCATTCAAAGAGTCATTCATTTGTTTTGAGATTCAGAAATTCTGAATGGCAACAGTGTTAGTTTGTTTATATCTGGGATTCCGATGTTTAATCTGGATTTTTAATTAAGAATTTAAAACATAATAGGATATGATATACATGTTTTATAGGAAAAATATGCTGAATAGATATGATTTCAAGTAGAAGATATTGTCAATTAGCTGTCATATGTTACCATAGGTTTTTCATTAAGCCTAACATGGCATTTAACTACGGTCGATTCACAGACCAAAGTGGTCTCGCCCGGAATGGTTACAGACACTTTCTTACCTTCCGATTTTATTATAAGTAGATAGTGATGGTATATGTGGCGATCACGGTATTTTTACCAAATAATTTATGTATTAAATCAGGCTTTTCTGGTTGGTAAGTATGGCTAAACATGAAAAAAACTTTGTTATTTTAAGATTTTGATATGAATTATTTGTGTACATTTATAAAGCAAGTTTCACTGAATAATTCCAGAAAAAATTATCTCACCATCATTATGCATACTTAGTTATGCATTGTTATTTTCTTTGACCTTTATTTTTAATGTTTCAAATGTTTTTTAAATTTTCTTAATTTTTATTATTTTACTTAATTATTTAAATTTACTGTTAGCATTCATTATAATTTCAAGTGCATTATTAAATTCAAATTATTGTTTAAAAAATGTAAACGAAACAGCTACCAGAAATCCATTAAATTCTAAAATCTGCACAACCTCTGGTTTTAACCTTCTCACCACAGAAAACTGATTATCTGCTCACTATACTGTAGGTTTCACTGCAATATTATCATTATTTGAATTAATATAACTCTACAAATGCAATGCATTTTTAAATCATCAAGTAATGATTAATACTCTTAAGGATTATACTCATATACGTAATAAAGATTTTTATATCATGTTTGAAAATTCATCCTTTTTTTAGAATTAAAAAAAATTGCAGAGAAAACAACCTTACAAATTTGCCCTTTTTGCTCGGCAGTCAGGGGGTTAAGCTATGCAGATTTAAGGGAGTCTACAGTATGTATGTATTGGTAAAGACAATTTTTATGCTAAGTTCTTTCATCTGAAATAAAATAAACAAAATTATTACAGACCATGGACAACCCATGGACAACATATATATATATATATATATATATATATATAATATAATATTGTATTGAAATTACATCAGATATTTTTAAATCATTACATTCAAACTTTGTGTTTAAGGATTTGTAAAACTTCAATTGTTCATCATTGATTTTCATCTTAATTTTGTGCTCTTCCTTTTTTTGTTTCATGTTCAAATTATGTTCTTCCAAGAGCAAGTTTTTCTTCATTTGAATTTGTTCTGTAAGGGCATCGCCACTTGTTCTTGCTGCTATATATCCTTTTTTGTTTCTCTGTATAGTACTAGGTGTACTTTGAGTTTTGGTATTATTATTAGTTGAATTTCTATTTGTACTAGGTGTGGTACTTTCTTTAAATGCAGGATTGTAGCTTGATTTTCTTTTTCTGGAAATCTTTGTACAATAGGTGGAATCTCCATTTGGAATGACTGAGAAGAATCATTCATTATGAATTTTATTTCATCCACATCCTGAAAAGACAAACACAGTTTTTAACCATTTACAGCAAAGAAGCACTTGTGTAGTTCAGTTTTTCTGCCAGACAAGGGAAGAAAATCTCAATGCTAGCAATTAGTTCCCTTCCTTTTAAATTGGCCATACTCAGGGACTGACAAAAGTTGAAAATTCTTAGGTGCCAGGAAAAATTCTTAGGAGCCAGCTTGAAGAATCATTTTTCCGACATTAACACATTCACTGCAAAATGGAACACAGGCTACTCATAATCATACATCGGCTATTTTTGAGTGATATGTGTCATTTTGCAGTGAACAAATTAACTATTCAATAAAAAAAAAACTAACTGAGCAAAAATTTTAAGATAATACCACTTTTACATTGTTTCTATTTAATTTTTACAATCTATGGAATTAAACATTAAAACAGTAGACAAATTAATATCGTTACATTTAATTACAACAAAAAATTATATGCATAAATTAACAATGTCTGCGATTTTGATTTGAAATACTATTTGTCAATATATTTTTCAGAACTGAAATCCTTTAAAGATGGTGCATTTAAATTTATAATCAATAAACACTTCATACTAAGATTGAACGGAGTTTTTACTTTTGATAATGTTCACCCCTTTCACAAGGAGTCGTTGACACAGGATATGTCAGCACAATGGCAAGGAGATCTGTCAAATATGGGAACCGATCTATAATAGAAAAGCAACTTTCAAAAAAAGAATTAATTGTTAAATTTTTGCCAAAAACTTTAAACCATTTATCTAAAATACGAGTAATGTCATCTTCTTTGATAGCAAGACAACTAGCAAAATGCTGCGAAAGCAATGTTATTTCTTTTTCTCCAAACTTGCATAGCTCTTTGTTTTCAGGCCAATTGAAAGTATCAAATACACCAGTAGCTGTTACTATTTTTTTCATTTTCGATAAAGCTTTCTTTCAAATGTTTTATCCCTGCTTCAATGAGATTACTTTTATCATTGGAAATTTTTTTGTGAGATATATCTGACAACTGTACACTTTGGTACATTCCACATAATGAAACATTAAAAAAATTCTTTTCATCTTCTGGTGGAGTATTTTTAAGTTTTTCTAATCTAAACCGTGCTCTTTCAACGTGCACTTTAGTTTGGCTTAGTGGAAACTCTGATTTCAGAAAAATTATGGAGAGTTGTTTAAAAATGATCAAATAGTCACATAAAAAGTACATTGTTATTAAAAGTTTGAAATCTTTTAACTTTTTAAGCAGTCCTATGTCCTTGTTACTATCTGCACCCTTTGCTTGAGTAGTATTTTTCAAATGAACAACAATAGATTTCCAATCCCAGATTGCAGGTCAGAGTGTTCCAACTTTGCTTGCAACCCAACTTATCAGTGTTGAATTTATATAATTATTTTAATTTATATAACACTGATCTGCATATTGAAACCTTTTTTTTTATGATTAAAAATGAATAGGTGATTTTAGATCAATTTTTTAAGCTGATTTCAAAAGTAAAGTCGAAATTTGCGTATCACGTCAGGATTTTTTACAAATTAACAATTTGTAAATTTATAAAAACATATGATTTTTTAACTTTCACTTATATAAATTTATAAAAAAAAATTATTATTCAAAGGTAAATAATTAATACAGACTAGGATATGTATTAAAAAATTAATGTATGAAAAATTAAAGTATAGACATAATAATTATACTTACAATATATTTAAATATGGACAAATTTGATTAATATTAAAAAAATCAATTAGTTTGAGAAAAATTCCTTTTAGTTGCTTTTCGTCCACTAGCACAAAGATCTCTCTTTAACATCCAGCAGTAATCTGCCATCATATTTTTATTCCACTTGCCTTGGTACCGTTTTTCCATATCTTTGATGTCTTGGTGAAACCTTTCACCGTGTTCCTCACTCACTGCTCCGAGATTTTCGGGAAAGAATTCGATATGTGCATGTAAAAAGTGTATTTTTATACTCATGTTGCAACCAAGTAATCTCAATTTTTCTAACATATCTGCAACTATAATTTTGTAATTTGGGTCTTTCTTATTTCCTAAAAAGTTCTCCACTACACATTTAAAGCTCAGCCATGCTTCCTTTTCACAATCATTCATTGTTTTTTCAAATTCACTATCTGTCAGTAATTTTCGTATCTGAGGCCCAACAAAAATACCTTCTTTAAGCTTAGCATCAGTAATAGAAGGGAATTTGCTGCAAATATATTTAAAACATTCATTTTCTTTATTTAGGGCTTTCACAAATTGTTTCATTATCCCTAATTTGATATGCAGAGGTGGAAGCAAAACATTTTTAGGATTGACTAAGGGATCTTTAATTACATTTTTTGTTCCAGGGGATAATGATATTCTTGATGGCCAATCTTTCTTTTCCCAATGATTTTTTTTATCCCGGCTGTCCCACTCACACAGAAAACATGGGAATTTTGTGTATCCTGATTGTTGTCCAAGTAGCATTCCAATCACTTTTAAATCACCACATAACAACCATTCATGATCTTTATATTTGACCTGGTCTAGCAAAAGTTCAAGATTTTCATATGTTTCCTTTAAATGAACTGAGTAGGCTATAGGTATTGATGCATATTGGTTTCCATTATGCAACAAAACCCCTTTTAAACTTGTCTTGGAGGAATCAATAAAAAATCTCCATTCTGATGCATTATAAAGGATACCGTAAAAATTCATTATTTCCTTTATGTTATTGCAATATACTAAATTATCCTTTTCAGAAAAGTATGGAACAAGTTCTTTTTCACGATGCCTGTACCAAGAGAATTGTGTCTCTGGTAATAATAAGTTCTTAGATTTAAGCCGAGAACCAAGAAGTTCAGCTTTTATTTTTGGCAAATTTAAATCGCGCACCAAATCATTGAGTTCATGCTGATTAAATAAAATTGGAGCTTTATCATTTACTTCTGGTTTATAGACATCTTGTTCTTGATTTTCATCATCTTCTGAATTATTTGGTTCATTTATGCTTTCCGAATTGGTTGGAGGAGAAGGAACAGGAAGACTTTCATTATGCAATATAGGTCTTATTGCAGAAGGCAAGTTAGGATATATAATTCCTTTTTTATTTTTCGAACTATACCCATGAACATTAGCTAAGCAAAAATAACAATCGTCATGATGATTTCTAGGTTCTCTCCATACCATGGGAATAGCAAAAGGCATACATTTCTTTTTGCCTTTCAACCAAAGTCGTAATCCTTCAACACATGTTCTACACACTTTATGAGGGGCCCATGTCTTATCTTGGTCACCCAGTCTCACACCAAAATAAGCATAATAAGCATTTTTAACAAAATCTGTAATATCCTGCCTTTGTTTTACTACAGTATAATTTCCACAAATGTAACAAAATATATCTGTATCATTTACACATTTACGTGAAGCCATTATTCAATTAAAGAAGATGTGAAATATATCACA
The DNA here is from genome assembly GCA_963931845.1 of Maratus michaelseni. Classification (NCBI taxonomy): domain Eukaryota; kingdom Metazoa; phylum Arthropoda; class Arachnida; order Araneae; family Salticidae; genus Maratus; species Maratus michaelseni. Next base: position 28,771,689 of record OZ007597.1, on the reverse strand, counting down.
TATTTCAAATCGAAAGAAACAGACGTGAATAAACAAAGAAATTTATTGTTGTTAAAACCTATGCATTAGATCAAACATTGTTTGGTGCTGCCACCTAGCAAGTATTAATTTAGATATTTTTTACAAAATTAAATTTATGGATTTCGCTTTTTCTTTTTAATTTTACATAAATAATTTTTTTTATTATTATTAAATCATATTAATAAATAATTTCAGCTTCCTAAATACAGTTTCTCATTTATTTAAATTAATGTAATGTATATACATATGGAATCAATTCCTAAAAAATTTGGTGGCGCCATCTAGTATTACTATTATAAAGTAATTTATGATTTAAGAATAAAATTAATTAAAAATAATATTTGTAAAAAAAGTGTACGTGGTGTGCAAAAATGCTTTACATTTTTGAAATCAGCATAAAAAACACTTTCAGAAAAATATATATTTATATGATCATCAAAATGCATGCTGATCAGTGTAATTATTTTACAGTCTTTATTTGATTGTACATTGTGATAAGAAATAACTTTAATGGTAATGAAAATATTACGACCAAACTTCAAAATAAATATGAATACATTATTTCATCTAATATAGTTACAAATTTTCAAAGTAGCTTTAAACATGTCACAAAATTTTCGGCTATGGGCTGCAACTCACTTACTGATATTTTATCCCATTCCTTGCATAAGGATTTCTTTAGGGATGCCAAAGTTTTATGAGGTTTAGCACACACCCTTGTCTCCAAGATAGACCAAACAGAATAATCCATTGAGTTCAAATCTGGGGAATACGGTGGCCATACTTCTCCAATGAATTTTTTAAAAAAAGTTAAAATATTATATAAATTATTTGATAGAGTGTAACAATATTGCATTAATAAATTTAACAAAAGTTCCATCTCAAAAAAAAAAAAAAAATATATATATATATATACAGTATAGAACCATTTATCCGGAATGGTTGGGGCCAGATGTATTCCGGATAACTGGTTTTTCTGGATAACTGGTTGGACATTAAAACAACATCCATTTGATGAGATTTGTAGAATAAATGTGGCTGTAACATTGTTACTGATTTTAAATTATTAGATTACTCTGATTAAGGCTGAGATCCTATCAAGATCAAACATTAATCAGAGTTTGAAAGAAGACAATTTCTGGCAATACCTTGGAAACAATAATACTGCATAAGAATCAAAATGCTCAATGTCTGACTTAAATAGGCTTTCATTTCAAATACTAGATATTGGTCAAATTGTAGAATGCATGTGGTAATCTATCAGGCAATGCAAATGTCAAACTGGCACTGCATGGCATTTTTTTCCTGGAAAGATTCTGAAATCAGTCAGTTGGAAATATCATTCTGGATAACTGGTTTTCCGGTTAACTGGATTCCGGATAAATGGTTCTATACTGTATATATATTTGAAAACAAACACACAATTACTATCCTGCTGGAATAAGCGCTTGCTCACATTAACTTTTGTGGTTATGACTGCATGGTCACCAAGATGCTTAAGTAATTGTCACCTCTGAAAGCTCTAATAATTTTAAAAGGACCAGTATTCTTAGGTTTAAAAGTAGAAGAAGGAATTAAGTTTTTCAAGTAGACCGTGTCACCAATAGACAGTTTTCTTGGAGAGCGACCTTTCAAAAATTTATTGTTAAGATTAAGAAACCTTTCTTCATTTTTTTTGACTAAATTTCTAGTGGTCTTAATATGCTCTCTTTGCTGTTGAAAATATACAGGGTGATCCTGTACATACTGAGGTGGTTGAAAAGTGTCTATTGGTAAGTTTAAGTCTCTACCAAAAAATAATTGAGCAGGTGTAAAATTAGTGACAGAATGATTACTATTGTTGTAGTGTAAAACAAAAAATTTAAATCTGACCATTCAATAATATTATCTGCAAGAGAAGTTATTGAATCTTTAAGAGAGCGATGAATTCTTTCCTAAAGACCATTCCATCTTGGAAAGTAGATGAAGGACTATATTGAGAGATTTAAGGAAATGATCAAATAGATCTGATTTGAAGTTTTTAGCGTTGTCAGTTAGAATAAATTTTGGAATACCATATTTTGAAAAATAAGAATTGAGAGCCTTCATAATGAATGGAGAAGTAACATTGGGAAGTGGAATAGCCTCTAGAAAGCGTGATTAGTGATCTACAATGGTAAGTATAAAAAATGTACCATCATGAGACCGTGGAAGTTTTCCAACTATATCTATCGCAATCATCTCTCCAGGAGCTCAGTCACTTTTGGGAATAAAAGAAGGTTTAGTGTTGGTATCATCAGTACAACCCAAAGTGTTGTATGAAGTGGAAAAAACTGCAGAATTAGACATTAATAAACCAAGTACACGCTTCTTATCTATATCTGACAAATGCTCAACTTGAAAATTATCAACCTTTAACTCATCTTTCCTCAGTTGTAAAATATCTTGCGAAACCAAAGAATTGACCTGAGAAGAAATATCCCAATGAGAAGAAATTTGATCTTTAGAAATATGCTTTAAGTAGCCTAATTTAGTATTTTTATTTAAAATTATCTTTTCACTATTGTTGTTATGGACATACATTAAAATAGAATTATTTACATTACATTCATGGAGACAGGGGTGATTGTGTTCAGGTTATATACCTGAATTCAGGTATTTTTTTCATTTTCAGTACAGAAATTCTGGTTTTTCTGATAAATTCATAAAATAGAATTTTATATGATTGTAAGCATAATTAAAACGATTTGACCTCCCTGTAATAAATTATATGTTCCCTCTCTCCATACAGAATCATTTCTCGCTAAAATTTCAGGTATTTTTTCATGAACCCACATCCAACTAAAATCAAGATTTAAAGGTAATTTAGTTTTTAAAGGACAAAATAAATAATTAAAAGAACTATTGATTTTATGAAGAGCTTTAAGTTTTATGATTCTACCCTGATGAGGTCTAATTATGACTTAGTTAGCAGGTTTGACAAAATTTTTTGAAGTTTTAGCATTATCCTCTTCAGATACAGGAGAAAGATTATCAGAAAAATTAATATTTGAATATCATTAGAATTATTGTTAGTATCAGTTAAAGTGTCATTAAAATAAGGAATATTGTCATTAAGATCATTAGAAATAACATTAAGAGTTTGAGTAGGATTAGGATTACAAATAATAGAATTTTGAACAGATTCAGGATTTTTATTTTGAAAAGGAAAAATAAGATTAGCCATGATAAGTAGGAAATTGGCAGAATCTAACAAAACCCTTACTCTTGTTCAAAAAATCATAGACTAATCTTAGAGTGCCAATTATCACGATTCACAAAGAAAACATTGTTGAACCCATATTTATTTATATATGCCTTGGACTGAATCGTTTTTCCCGCTTCTGTTATATCAGTCTCCATATATTTTCCAATTTGATATCGTTATGCTTTTATTCGATCATTCCTTACTCAACGCCTTCCCCTCCCCTCCAATCTCCGAAAATTGCATCAATTTATTCAATAAATTGAAGCCGTGATATAGATGTCCGATAACCTTTATTGGCGACTTGCCATTAGGAAGCGCCGCATTCGGAGTTGTATTTAGCTGCAAGAAAACAGAAAAAAGTGATTAAAAGAAAATGAAAAAAAAACGTTTTTCCTTACTGTAAAATAAATAAATAAATATCTCCGTTGTTATTTGATGAATTATGTACAACAAGTTGCAATAATAGCAAATTAGGCTGTTTTACCAATTTTTATCAAAATATGATAAGTTATTCGAAAATCAGAGCACCATACAAAAAAGGCCACTAGAGTAACTGAAAAGAAAAAGAGAGGATAGAATTATCTGGCAGTTTGTTTTGCTTATTTTAGTCCGTAAATTCGGAAGTCGTAAGTTATCGGAATGAGATCATCAGCTTTCAGTAGATACTATGTTTTGTTATGCAGAAAGAAACCATGCACAGATTTTTTTTAAGGGGCTAGGCTTGTTAAGCACATTAGGAATGATAACATGTGAGTCATACAGGGCAACAAAGCTTCTGTTTTCTTCTATTGTTGCACGAAAAAAAGAAAGGAAAAATATTTTTAAAGGGAAAAAAATAGACGACGTAAAGAAAGTTTTTTTAAACCTTTTGAAAAATATATTATTTTATTGGAATATCATATTAGTGTGTATCTTTATACAGCATTGCAAATGCCTTCCTGACGTAAATAAATTGGTGTGTGTGTGTGTGAGAGGGGGGGGGGAGGTTGATTAGTTTTTTACTAACTACAAATGATTTACAATTGATAAAGCAGCATAAAATAATGGACATATTCAATTACCTAACAGAAAAATTACGTTTTGTAAGTAAAATTTCCTAAAATTGTGATAATTAAAAAAAAAAATATTCCTCTATTGAAATATTTGCTTTATTATTACCTTATTTCAGTAAAATAAACAGGGGTGGGGTGTAGATTATTATTATTTTTTTACCTTTTGAAGAAATATATTCCTTTTTTAAAATATTTAATTTGCTTCAGTATAATCTTTTTTCAGTATTGAAATGCGTTCCTCATAAATAATTAACGGGGAGGGGGGGGGGGGGGGCGGACAAACTGCAAATGAACCAAAATTTGGAAAAATCCGAAATCCGGAATCGCTGAAGTCCGGAGGATTCTGGACTTTGGACTTTGTACTGTATAGCAAAAATAATATGAATATAATCATAAACAAATAAAATTGTTATATTGCACTTTTAGACTTCTATATAAATATATATATTTTAGTTATAAATATATATATTTTATTTTTAATGCTGGTTACCCATGCTTTGGTATATGCTCGCCAGAAAACAGGCATACTTTTTTATCTTTACCTTTGCGAGCACGAGTATTTTGCGATCTATAAATTAACATTGGCTTTACTTTAAAATCGCCTCTAGCATTGGTACATAACAGAAGAGATACCTTACCTTTTGCTGCCTTAAAACCTGGAGCTGTGCCTTCTGTTTTGGCAGGAAAACTTCTCTCCCGCATTTTCTTCCAGAAGAAGCCTGTCTCGTTGGCATTAAACACTTGTTCTGGAACACATCTGTCGCTTTCAGGAAATTTTTTAGCATTTACATGATCTGCAGAAGCCGATTCGCCAACTAACTTTATGTTGTGTAAACTATGCCTATGTTTGAAATTTTCAAACCACCCTTTACTTGCCTGGAAGTAAAATTAAGTCTCATCCTTTACTTTTATCGTGTCAAATATTTTTTTAGCCTTGGGTTGTATTAAAGCTGAACTTACTTTTGGTTCATATCTTCTATCCAAATACTCAAGGCATTTTCAGTTTCTTCCAATGACTTGTTGTGTACTTACGATACAGTTTTTGCGCTAGTCTGTGCATTTGCTGAGATGCTGTCTCTTATAGCCTTTTAGTTTTTTTTAATTGATCGAACTGTAGATTCATTAATAGTACAATAAGTTTTAATTTTTTCAAAAATATATTTTGCCAAAGTAGTGGCAAAATAGGCTATATTCATTTAATTTTTTTCCCCAAATGGAAAAAGAAATTATTACTTATTTTAAAAAAACGATATTCTAAATTTATTTTTGAACTAAAGTTAAAAAGAACAGTTAAGAAAGAATACTAATAATGGGTAAAATGTTTACAGGTCCGTACAGAGAGACCACGGAATCCGATAATAATTCCAATGCGGGCTTCCTATCATAAGTATGATACAATAACATCTTTTACTAATGTTCATAAAATTGTGTTTGTTTCCAGTTTTTAAAATGTTAGACTTCTAAGAATATTTATTTTTTATTATTGAAAAGATACGAGGCATTTTTTTCAATAACACAGGTTATTTTAATTGAACACTATCTCTAAGTAGCTGAAAAAAAAAAAAAAAATTCAAGCAGTTAAGGTGACAAGAAAGGTTTAGCAATATCTTTATTACAACCAAAGTTTAGCTGTTTTAGCATAACAAACAATAGACGAGTTTAGAAAGAATATTTGTTGACAGTTTATTTCGAATTATAGCACTACTTGCTATTTTTACTAAACTATTTTAATTACATGTATTAATTAGCAAATTAAAAAATATTAAATGACATGTTATTAAATCTGATTGTTTATAACTTTATGATGCTTATCAATTTATAGTACATGAAGATGTGCTTGATTCTGTTATTAAAGAACACAAATATTATTTAGTGATCATGCAATATTTAAAAATAATAATCACTTTTTTTTTTTTTTTTTTAGGTATGGTAGGTTTAAAAAAAAAAAAAAAAAAAAAAAAAAAACCCTAATTTTCCATAACCTTAATTTGTTTGGTAAATTGATATAGAGCATAGACATTCAATTGAAAAATTTGTTAATGTTTAAAGAGAAAGGTTTGAGGGTTATGATGGAAAAATTGTATCCAAAATGTGAAATATAAATGCCCAAGTTTTTTTTTTTTTTTTTTTTTTTTTTTTGGTGACTCTTTTTACCATAAAATGTCTGAATGATTTGATCTCTGGTATGTCATGATAAAATGACAAGAAAATACTAAATTTGTTGTCAAAATTGAGTGAACATGCTGTTTCAAAATTAGTAATATACTTAATATCAAATACTCATTAAAAAGAAGGAAGCTTTCCTATTAATACATATTAGTTAGTGACATAACCCCGCCTATTCGAAAACGAAAATAAGGGCCTGCTGTTCAACGCGTTGTAAAATAAAGCTGTAACAATAGAAGCTTTAACATAATTAAGGCATTCTGAAATTATTATTAAAATCGGAATAATACGATAAATATGGTGGGAAAGTATAATATTGTATAATAATTAATGGTATTTTTTGTGAATTTGGGATAAATACATAAGTACTCATGCAATATGATTATCGGTGGGCAGAGCTAGTGACATTGAATTATCAATGAATTATGTCTAGTGGGCAAAATTTTTCATAATTTCATTTTAATTTGTACTAGGCTCTGGCCAAAATTTTAGATTTTATACTGGGCCAAACTTTTAACTTTTATACCGGGTTGGGCCGAAAAAGTTTTTTCGTATGAATCGCCTAGGCCTGGAAATTTCGGCCCAAGCAGATCTCTACATTATCCATACCGTAAAAAATAAAACTTTATTAAGGGGTGGGTGAAAATACATTCGAACCAAAGATTTTTTGTAGGGGGTCTTTCTTACTAATGGAATTTTTTAGAAAAATGAAATTTGTTAAAAATGGGGGGATGGCTTGTATTCGGATGGGGGTTATTTTCGGAATGTTATGGTAGTATCAGTAAATAAACCCAATTAAGGGGTCACAAAAAAATTGAAAGCGTAATTTTAATATGTATAAGATTGGATGAATTTATAAGAATAATAAAAAAAATAGTCTAAAAATATGTTTTAAAAAAATTGACTCTGCGATAAAAAACATTTGTCACATTCACATGACCCATGCTGTCTGCAGAGTTCATCATCAATAATAAGTCATAATAAAAAATCTAATTCACAAAATTCAAGTATTAATAACACAAGTTTGAAACTATCAAATACAAGAAAAGGAATCTCATACTACTATTTTATTTATCTTAGAAAGAAAATCTATTTCCCATAACATAAGGGGAAGGGACATAATTAAATGATGGAGGGTTGAATATTGTTGAATGGTGAAGGGGAATTGGCGCCGAAGTTCTAAACATGTTCTTTTTTTTCTTCTTCTAACTCCTCTTTTTCTAAATTCAGCACAATTTCGTTTCAGCAAGTTTCAATTTTGCCTAGAGCTGTCTTTCTTCGCTCACCTGGCTTACGGAACTTTCGAGGCCTTCAAAGAATTTCGACAGTAGGCTTTTTTCTTTCTTATTACATTTATCTTCCTTTTTTTTTCTTCAGGTATTCACAAAATAATACATCTTTCTCTTTCGCTGCTGATGTCTTCCTTTTTTGGCTGGAATGGTGTTTGGCTGATTCCTAAAATGTGGATTCAACATTCGAAGAATCAATATTCGATATAGTCCTGGAAATAAATAAATAAATGTTGCTAGAAACAATATATAAAACCTTAATTTAAAACATACAAATAATAATCCAATCACATTAATTTTACCTGCAATACGTCAGGGTAACTCTCAGGAACTCCATCTGTTCCTTATAGGGCCAAGGTGGTCTTGAACTGGCAGCTTGACCAGTTTTAGTCTTCTTATTTTAAACATTTGGCAAAGCAGTCTCTTAAACTCTGCCATTTACTTTTAGCACTGAAATTAGAAATTTAAATTAGAAAATTATTTTCAGGTATTTAATAACTGGAAATTCATTTCAAGATATATCAGGGAGTTACAGGATGGGAAAAAGCACGTTAGCTGGAATTGTACGAGAAATCTGTTTAGCCATATGGAAACGATTACATCCACTATACATGCCTGAACCATCAACGGAAATGTTAAAAAATTCTGCTGTAGAATTTTCTAGGAAATGGAACTATCCTACTGCGTAGAGGAGCTATTGATGCGAAACACATACAGATGCAATGTCCAGACAAGAGTGGCTCCCTATATTTTAATTACAAGAAGAATTTTCCTTTTCTGCTTATGGCACTAGCAGATGCAAACTACTCTTCTTAGCTGTAGATGTCTGAGGTTATGGAAGACATTCAGATTCTGGAATTTTCAAGAATTCAAATATGGGTAGGTAACAACTTTTATTTTATTCACATACAATCCTTTATAGTTATTTTTAAAAAGTCCTTCAAAAGGCATAATAAATGTGATTTATTTTAAGCAAATTAAAAAGAAACAGTTAAAAAGATTATATTAAATGTTGTAATGATATTGTAAAAGATAATAAATGATGTAATTGTTATGATTTAAAACTTTACTCTTAATTTATTCAGTCTTTTAATATTTAACTTTAATTTATTCATCCATTTAAATGAATTCATCATTTTTCAATTAATTAAATTAAGCTAATAAATTCATTACTTTCTTTTAAATCAAACATTCATTTTAAATTATTTACGTTTGATGAGAGATTAATCTAAGTTCAACAATTATTCCAAAATTAATAAATATTCAAAATACAATATATTTACTTTTCAATATTATTATTAAAATTGATTATTTAATAATTTAATTCAGTTCAGAGAGTTATCCATTTGTATATTTGTTACATTCAAAATTTCCCTTTCATATTCGCGATCGTTTCATATTTTCTAAATACAATAATTGCTTTTTCAAAACTCTTTAAATTAAATATTTAGACTTTCAAAACATGTCTGATGGAAAAAACCATTTATTTTATTTAGATAGCTAAAATTTCTTTCATTTTTATCCATCGGTTAGGGAGTTATTGATTTTTATTTCAATTCTGAAGTTTTGTTTTGAATATTGAGAATAAGTGCTAGTGGCGGCCATTGATAAATTTTCAGGCATACTTTTGTAAACAACAACTCTTTACATTCCCTTCCATGCATTTTTGGTCTGTGTCAATGACTCGCGGAGTGCAAGGTCATTTTTAAGCCGGTTCAAGGTGAGAATCAAAGCTCGCAGAACATTCTCGACGATGTTTTGTCAAGGGGTTCGATACCGTTAAAATCTAACTTTGACCGTGTGGGTAAGCTTCTGCTAGAACTCCGTCAGGTGGTGTTAGGGGCGCAACGGCAATTTTAAAAAGTCGTTGTGAAATGCTGTCACCTGATTGGAGGGAAGTTTGAAAACGGTAAGTTTTCCAGTAGTTTTGGAACGCAGAGAGAAAGGACTTCCGAACGAGACACCAGAGAGTGAGGAACCAATTTTTCTTAGGCTGCTGGGCCTCTGGCCCGGTAGCGGGTAGCTGTAAGCGGTGAAGGCATTCTTCTGATCGTCTACTTCTTTGAAATCTTCGAGTATGGAGATTGGACTTAGAGTCCATTTATTGCTATATCTTAATTCATGTCATTTCAACTGCAATCTATTAGTCTCATAGTAACAGTCAACATTCTAAGAAATGACGTTTGCAACTAGTGGTTTCCAGATCAATATAATTTTCGTCCATGCCAGATAGATCCATAGTTAAAATTTCGGATTGACATTGATCTTGGCTTATAATATCTATTCCAGTCATCCGTACAATAAGCTTGCGTTTGAATCGACCAAGAGACGTCTAATGAGATTTCATTTTTCTCAGCTAGTGTCCTGTATATAAAGTTCCATCATATGTAGAATCCTCCATCTTTAACATCTAAATGACCATACGAACGAACTTATCATCGGAAGAACTTTCATTCTCTAGACGTAGCCTTAATGACTATATTAACCTCATCAGAACTGAACTTCAGCGAAATGATCGCATTAAAAACTATAATAATGTTCCTATTGATTATAATATCAATTATACCGAAATTGAACTAAATATTTAAAGTGAACTGAAAAATTTTCATATATTGATAAAATGAAAATTTGATGCATATTATTAAATTGAAAATAGAAATATAACTTAGTAAATGATGGTGATAATTGGTCATAGTTCTCCAGTTATTTATAATTTGATCCGTGCATTGATATAATTATAATAAAGTCTGTGTTTCTTCTCATTGGTGAGTTTCTCTTTTTATTTATATCTACTTTTTTCACCAGGACAAGTTATAGTTCCAGAGAAATATATATATATATATATATATATTACATTTATGGTTCAGATAAGCTTTGATTCAATTTACTAAAATTCTTATTTAACTTTGCTAATAATTTTACCATTAAATCCACTTAAAACTTAACTTTTAATTCTTTGATGGCTTCGCCTTGTACTGCCATCCTCGTACCACGCCTTTAAAGGCTTCCCAGGCTGCTTTATCTTTCCCTTCCAAAACTTTATCAAAAACAGGGTCCTTCATTATTGTGCGTATTTGAGGGCCCACAAAGATTTCCTCTTTAACCTTTGATTCACTCTGTCCTTAAAATTTCGCTCTAAGGTACTGGAAAGCCTCTCCATCCTTGTTCATGGCTTTCACAAAGTTCTTCAATAATCCCAGCTTAATGAGCAGGGGTGGAAGCAGAATGTTATTTGGATCAACTAGAGGCTCATTTTGGACATTTCTCTCCCCGGGATTTAGATTTCTTGAAGGCCATTTGTCTTTTATGTAGTGAGAGTTTCTATCTTGACTGTCCCACAAACACAGAAAACAGCAGTACTTGGCATAGCCTAATTGCATTCCCAGGAGTAAAGCAATTACTTTCAAGTCACCACAAATCTGCCATTTATGATATCATATTTGATTGACTCAAGAAGTAATTTCACATTCCCGTAAGTTTCTTGCATGTGAAATGTTCAATGGGAATGGAAGGAATAATGTTGCCGTTGTGTCGTAAGCTTTCAAACTATGTTTGGAAGAGTCTATAAATAACCTCCACTTCCGTGGATCATGAGTTATGTTCATGGAATTCATCAAACCATTAACATCAGTACAAGCAACAACATGTTCTTTCTTCTCAAAGAAATGAAGAAGATTCTTGTGACGAGTCCTGTTTTCTGTGATCTTGAATTCTGGTTGGAGTAGATGTCATTGCTTCAGTCTTGATGCCAGAAGCTCTGCTTACTCCTTTGGCAAGTCAAGATCTCTAATGATATCATTCAATTCTGTCTGATTTAGTCTGTGAGGCTCTGTCTTAGTCTGTGGGGATAATTTTGAGATGGTTCAGAAAAATGCAGATTAGCCGAGTGAGGAACGGGCCGAATGGCTGATGAAACACTGGGATACTGTACCGATTCCTTCTTCTTTTTTGTCCAACCTCGATTCATGGAGGGCGTCATGCAGAAATAACAATTGTCAATGTGGTTTGAAGCTTACGCCAAATCATAGGTACAGCAAACTTCATTGTTCGTTTCTTCCCATTCAGCCACTCTCGCAGTCTACCTGAGCAAGAGTTACAACAAACATGTGGGGCCCATGGTTTATCCTGGTCACCTATCTTCACACCGAAGTAATGGAAGTAAGCTGTCTTTACAACTGGGCTTCAAAAGTTATTTTACCACAGATGTAACAAAAGTTATTGACAGCATTAACACACTTCCGTTGCATTCTGATCTGAAAGCAGAAAATTTTTAATTTTTAATTCTGAAATAACAAGTATTAAAAAAATAGTATTTAAATTGTAATTCGATTTTAAATTGTCAAATTTATTATTATTTTTTAATTTTTGTATTTGAAAGCCCATATTTTTCTGAAAAAAAGATACCAAGTGTGTACATCCAATATACATCCACTACATCTGTTGAAATTACAAGCTCTATGATCAAAATGTCAGAAATCGTAATTGAAATATAGCCTCAAAACAGCAATTTTTACTGGTTTTAAACTCCAAAGTGGCGCCCCAGGTAATTTTCTCAGTTAAAGCTGTTCTCAAATCCAAAGAAGATATTTTCAGACACATTTTTTAATTCATTTTTGTTTAGAAAAGTATTAAATTGGCAGGTTTTTTTATTCAGAAGCTACGTAATAAAGTAGTTTTTAATTTTTTGGTAAAGGTTGAAGATCTTTGAGAAAATACTGTCAAAGTCGATATTTTGAACCAAATTTCGGGAGCGTGAATGTGAGAAAAATGAGTCGTCACATGACAACTATCATTTATTACTCAATAAGTAATTTATTTATCAAAAAATGGCAAACTCATTTTAATCCCAAATCACTTCAATGGTCAGTCCTGCCAATTTTATGCCTTTACGTTTAAAAATGAATCAGGAAGTGTGTCAGAAAGTTTCTCGTTGATCAGGAAATTTGAGAACTGCCTTAAAATAATAAAGATAATTTAAATTGATAAACCATTTGGTTAACATACAAATTAAAAAATAATAATTATCTCCATTACAATTATAAGAGATCTTCCCATCTCGTTTCTAAAAACATATTATGTATTCATTTTATGTATGTATTTATTTATTTGTTTGATTTCAGGTAAAAAATTCATAAACGGAAATTTTGGTTTGCCACCTCCAAGCTTTTTACCGAATACAACCCTGGAGAGATGCCTCATATTAATGTGGGAGATGAAGCTTTTTCATTGAGCGATTTCCTGATGAGACCCTACCCACAAGAAGCAGCGGTTCAATGTGGACTAAAAAGTGTATATAACTACAGACATTGTCGGGCTAGAAGGATTGTCGAAAATGCATTTGGAATATTGGTGAAAAAGTTTTCTTATTTTTGACGGCCTCTTGAGGTCAAGGTGCCATTTGACATTGATGTAGTGAAGGCTGTGTGTGTTTTGCACAACTACTTAAGAAAACATCTTATAAATCACCAAAGCGAAAACAACAATAACATTTCTCTGAAGGAAGCAGAAGCTTTAAGAGACTTTTTACCCCTGAATGATGGAAATATTTCTCAGAAAATCTTACATAATTTTGCTACATATTTTGCATCTGAAATTGAAAGTATACAGTACAGTCTCTTAAATCCGGAATCGTTCCAGACATGGTTTTTCCGGATTTTCGATAATTCTGGATTTTAGAGATCCTGAAATAACAACTTAAAATTATAAGCAAAAATTATAAATAATACTCATAAAAAATCGAAATTCTTATAAAAAATCATAAATAACACATAAAATGATTCAAAAACAAAATCAAACTTAATTTAATCTTATAAAATTAAAAATACACAGAACATTTTACGATTACGATTTTATTTAAATAAGTCTGTCAGTTTTTGTTGTCTTAATTTAGGCTTATTGGCCATTACTTTCTCTCTAATCCTATATAAGGACATTAATTCAGGCTCAGTTATAAAATTCCTCTGTTCTAATCCTAATATTGCTGTGTCTAAGTTATTTATTAGTTCTTCTGTAGTTATTTTTTTTCTTCATTTACCGAATCATCGGCAGCTTTTTCTTTGTTTATCACACTGTCAATGATTTCCGATTCGCTGAGTACACCGACAATTGGTATATTTTGATCAATGCCCATAACTTCATCTATATCTGATTGATCCAGACTTATATTTCCATTTTTTGCATATTCTAATAGTTCCGAAATTTCGTCTTTTTTTTGTGAAACGTTAAATCCTTCAAAGTCAATAACCTTATCATCATCGTCATCATTAAATATTATTGTTGCAATAGATGGCGCCAAGCATTTTTGGCAATTTCTGATTCAATAGAATCCCAGGCATTTGCTGCACAAAAAATTGCTTTTTTAATGTTGAGATATTTCACAAAATCAACAATACTCTGGTTATTGTTAACAGGGCATAACATTTTCCTCAAAAAATCATTTTTATATCGGCATTTAAAAGCCTGCAACAATCCCATATCCATAGGCTGGATTAAAGAAGTGCAATTCGGCGGAAGAAATATCATTTTAATATTATTTGTATCCAAAATCGCGGCACTTGGATGCGCAGAACAGTTATCTAAAATTAATAAAATTTTAGAGTCGCTTGGGAATCCTTTAGATTGACAGTGTGCTTGAACTTCAGGAACAAAATATGAATTAAACCATTCCTGGAACATTTCCTTTGTCATCCAGGCACGTTTGTTTGCCCGGTAAATAACTGGAATCGGTATACCTTTAAATATCGGGGATTAACACTTTTCCGATCATTAATAATTTTAATTTGTGAGTTCCAGCAGCATTCGCACAAGCTAAAACTGTAAGCCTCTCTTTCATATTTTTAATTCCTGTAGAATTTGTTTCATTTGCAGTAGCTAGTGTCTTTCTGGAATAATATCTCCAAAACAGCAAAGTTTCATCGGCATTATAAACCAAATCATAGGGTATCTTTTCATCATATATTAATTTGGTAATCTCATGAATGAAACTTTCACTGGCTTCATCATCGGCGCTAACATTTTCGCCGCATATTCTAAGATATCGAATTCCATGACGATTTTTAAATTTTTGTAGCCAACCAGTCGAATAAATACATGGAATACTCACCCCATCTTTTCATGAAACATTTTAGCTTGTTCAATGATCAGTGGACCACTAAGAGGCACGTGTTCACTTCGCTTTTGGCGAATCCACTCAATTAACACATTATCTAAATCAACATTATTTGCAGTTTGTAATGTTTTTCTTTTTTTCATCGAAGCAGGCACGTCGCTATCCACAAAAAATTGGAGAATCTTTTCCTTTCGCTTCAGAATATCATACACAGTAGATTTTCCAATGCTATATGTTTCACAAATACTGTTTACAGATGTCCCTTGATCGTGTGCTTTTAACAACGAAATTTTATACTGGCGGGTCCCTTTCCGTGGTCCCGACTTGTGCCTCAAACTCATTCATCATGTGACATTAATAAGGGCACACGGAACAGTTACTATTATGAGCAGCAGAAACATTATTATGAAAAATATTGCCAATACGATTATGCATCTCAGTAGTCCCTTGATTTTGCGGTTTTGCTCTGCCATTTCTTGACGTAGTCGAGATATCTCAACTTCTTTCTGCAAGTAGAGAAAAATAAAAATACAAAATTACATTAATTAGCAATATAAATCAGATTTTCTCTACAAAGAATTGGCATTAAAAATATATATATATTTTTTTCATGTATATGACTATGTTAAGGAACATAGCTAATTTAATTCAAATTATGAATTTACAAAGCAAAGAGTCATAAACAATTTTCGACTTGGTTGGAAAGTGTTAAAAATTAGAAAACAATACTTAAAAGAAAATAGGCAAATTAAAAAGACTGTTAGACACTGCAATGCACAATGTAGTCAGACCATCCTGCAAAAGATGGTTAAATTGCTAGGAATAGTTTTTGATCCGATAAAACTTTTTTAACTGAACTATTTTAAGAGATTTTAACATTAAATATTGCTTAAAATAATTCTTCATTTTAAAAACTACCTGCGTGTTTATCATACATTTTTTATATAAAACTACCAGTTTTCATCTTATATGCAATAGTTTCTTTTTAGTATGAGACAAGAAAGTGAAAAGTCCACAATAAATTTCAATTACAGCAGCAGCATTAATTATTTTTTTATTTAGAATACAGAAATACATTGAGAAACATGCGATTAAAGTATGTACAGCAGGATTAAAAAAAGAAAAGAAAAAACTTAGGTCATAACTTTCGTTTCATTTGTGCCTCAAACTCATTCATCATGTGACATTAATAAGGGCAAACGGAACAGTTACTATTATGAGCAGCAGAAACATTATTATGAAAAATATTGCCAATACGATTATGCATCTCAGTAGTCCCTTGATTTTGCGGTTTGCTCTGCCATTTCTTGACGTAGTCGAGATATCTCAACTTCTTTCTGCAAGTAGAGAAAAATAAAAATACAAAATTACATTAATTAGCAATATAAATCAGATTTTCTCTACAAAAAATTAAATTGGCATTAAAAATGTATATATTTTTTTTCATACTGTTGCCTTCTCAGCGAAAAATCCTCATTTCAAGGGGAATTCCCGAATCATTATCAGTCATCTTTCTCTGTGAAAAAATTTCCAAGTATTGTGTTGGTTTGTTTATCTCTGAGTTTCAGCTTGGTGGCCATTTACAAAAATGGCCTTTTGCTGTGTTTTAGGGGAAAAAAAATCACAAACTATAACACAACTGTTCACGGTAATTTACTATTACCCCCCCCCCCCCCCCCCTCCCGAGTCCCATATTCCTCCGATGAGTATGAAGATTGAATACAGCTTGGACATGAAGAAGATCTATAAACATCAATAAAGAAAGAAACTTAAATACAAGGACTATGTTAAGGAACATAGCTAATTTAATTCAAATTATGAATTTACAAAGCAAAGAGTCATAAACAATTTTCGACTTGGTTGGAAAGAGTTAAAAATTAGAAAACAATACTTAAAAGAAAATAGGCAAATTAAAAAGACTATTAGACACTGCAGAGCACAATGTAGTCAGGCCATCCTGCAAAAGATGGTTAAATTGCTAGGAATAGTTTTTGATCCAATAAAACTTTTTTAACTGAACTATTTTAAGCGATTTTAACATTAAATATTGCTTAAAATAATTCTTCATTTTAAAAACTACCTGCGTGTTTATCATACATTTTTTATATAAAACTACCAGTTTTCATCTTATATGCAATAGTTTCTTTTTAGTATGAGACAAGAAAGTGAAAAGTCCAGAATAAATTTCAATTACAGCAGCAGCATTAATTATTTTTTTATTTAGAATACAGAGATACATTGAGAAACATGCGATTAAAGTATGTACAGCAGGATTAAAAAAAGAAAAGAAAAAACTTAGGTCATAACTTTCGTTTCATTTGTGCCTCAAACTCATTCATCATGTGACATTAATAAGGGCACACGGAACAGTTACTATTATGAGCAGCAGAAACATTATTATGAAAAATATTGCCAATACGATTATGCATCTCAGTAGTCCCTTGATTTTGCGGTTTTGCTCTGCCATTTCTTGACGTAGTCGAGATAGCTCAACTTCTTTCTGCAAGTAGAGAAAAATAAAAATACAAAATTACATTAATTAGCAATATAAATCAGATTTTCCCTACAAAGAATTAAATGGGCATTTTTTCATACCGTTGCCTTCTCGGCGAAAAATCCTCAACTCAGGAATCTCAACTCTCGAATCATCAGTCATCTTCCTATGTGAAAAAATTTCCAAGTATTAATGAAGCTTACACATTTTGAACAGAAGAAGAAAAAAACTCCAATTAAAAATATGAAATAGATTATGAATTATGATTTGGAATAAAATTACTATTTCAGTTCCTCTTTAAAGCTCTTCCAGTATGAACAGAAAAAGTAGAAATTTTGTTTTTATTCCACCCATTCGTACAAGCAAAAATAAAAGAATTTTTGAAATTGCAGTTTTCTGCAATTATTTTTTGAAAAATCAAAAAAATATTTCGGTAAACTTTGAAACTACATCTAATGATAACCCCCTCCTCTGTTCCCCCCCAAAAAAAACAAACAAAAAAACTAGTAAATATTTTGGTGCGAGGGTGAAAAAAGTAACTAACACATGACGTAGCCTAGCATTCTTTCCTTGGTTTTGATTGCAGAAATTTTATGAGGGTGCCTTCTCTTTCCAAACTTGCTCCAAAAATGAAAGCGTCCTCATAAATATCTCCTAACAAAATCGAAAAAGTAAAAAAAAACGACAGATCCATCTCAGCTATGCAATGCAAATAAAAAAAAATGCAACCGAGATTTTTTAAAAATCTATTTCTTCCGTAACATTAGTAATAGGGAATGGGTCTTTTCATTTGAGAGAAAGAAAGTAGCCCTTTAAGGGTGTTCTTAAATCAAACAGGGCAACTTTGTGACTTAAATTTTAATTTTTTTTTTTTCAGAAATGTATGAAACTAGCAGGTGTTGTCAGTCAGAAACTGTCTAGTGTCATTCAGTTTTCTGTTTTTTTACTAACGCTATAAGGCTTTCATAACAAGCCTTCAAAGTTGATGTTTTATAACACATTTCCCGACGAAAGCAGAAAAACCAATCGAAAAGCAGGAGAAAAACAGGTGATCACGTGATCAAAATAGCTTATAACTCTGTAGTTAATTTAATTATCATAAAATGGAAAACTGAGTTCGATTCGAAAGCGTTTCCATAGCCAAGCCTTCCAATTTTATATGTTACTGTTAAAAAATGAATTTGTAAATGTGTCAAAACGTTTTGCGCTTGTCGAGCTGAGCAGTCGAGAACAGCCTTAATATAATTTTATGGTGGGGGCTACTCAGGGCCGTAGCTAGAAGTGAACAATTTGTGGTTTTTTTGAGTCTGATTGATGAAATTCACAATTTTTCCGAGCCTGATCGATGAAATTCTAAATTTGTCGAGCCTGATAGACAAAACTCACAATTTTTACAAGTGTGATCAACGAAATTCGTGATTTTTCCAAGGCTGATTGACAAAATTTGTAATTTTTTTCCGAGCTTTTTCGACAAAATTTGCAATTTTTCCAAGCCTGATAAAAAAAATTTGCGATATTTCGCACACGATCGACGAATATCGTGATTTTTACGAATCCGATCGGCAAAATTCACGATTTTTCCAGACCTGAACGACGAAGTTCATGATTTTTCAGAGCCTGATCGAAGAACTTCATTATTTTTTCGATCCTGCTCTATGAAAACCGCGATTTTCCCGAACCTGATCAATGAAATTCACAATTTTTTTTGCGAATTATTGGCGAAATTCGCGCTTTCCGCCTTTGATCGAAGGAATGTGCATTTTTCTGCCCTCGATCAATGGAATTTGCGATTCTTAACTGACTCTCACAAATTCAAATTTTTTTTTTTCCGTCGCAAACTGAAGAAATTTTCTATTTTTTCTTGCGATAAATTGATGAAACTTGGGTTTTTTTCCGCAACCGATCAAAATAATCCATAGCTCCATTTATTTTCATGCCCTATCAGCAAAACCTGCGACTTTTCCATTTGTGAATGACAATATCTTCGATTTTTCACGCTTTAAAGGGGTAAAACAGACAACTTTTCCGCAACCTATAAACAAAATTTGCAATTTTTTCACGCATCGTCAACGGTAACTGACAATTTTTCTTGTCCGATCAATAAAATTTGTGATTATTCCGCGCCTGATCGACAAAATTCCCAATTTTTCGATGCTCGATTGACACAATTTGCTATTTTTCCGTAAATTGGCGAAATTTATGATTTTTTTTCTGCGACTTATGCACAAAAATTGTTTTAATTTTTCCCCGTTATGGATTGATGAAATTCGCGGGCCTCAGGTTATGCATCCCTATTTTATAAGTCTGTGCGTGCCGGAATTTCCAAGCCCGAGCCCGGCCCGTACATCAGAAATCGGTGAAAACCTGAAAACTGAATTGACCAGATCTGGTTAGAAACAATTTCTGCAGTTTCTATTATTTCGAAAAAATTAAGATTTTCATCATATAAGTAAGATTTTTTAAAAGAATGCCGCATATATATTTATGGGATGATTTTGCAATATATTTTACAGAAAATGCACAAAAGCAACATTAATATCTACTTAGATTCTTAGACATTCAACATTCAAATAAGGATCCATTAAAAAATTAATATAGTTAAGAGTTAAAAACATAATAACTTTAGAAGCTGTATAATAAAATGTATATTTATGAAAATATTTCTATGTCATTATTTAAAGATGTTTCATATCCATATGAGCTACTTTCTGGAACATTATATTCAGAAACTATATAATTGGATGGTGTTATCCACTTTTTGATAAAAGCAATAAATTTTTTAGGAAATACTGTCAAAGTTAGCATTATGAATTGAATTTCTGGAAACGAAAGCATGGGAAGGGAGAAAAATCTGCAGTCACGTGACAAGAATTTTTTATATTTCGATAAGTAATGTATTTACCAAAAATGGAGAACATCATTCGATTTCAAACCAATGACTTATTATTATAACATTATTAAAAAACTGCTGTAACTGGTGCTATTCTCTTTGCAATATTCAGCTTACCTCTAAAACTTTCAAATCTGCTTTCTAAGACAAACGATACTGCTAGATACCTAAAAAGATAAGAAAGGAAATAAATTTTTCAAAAACATTTATTTTCATAACGAATCATTCTCATTCATCGACATTTCAAAACAAGAAAGCTCGATTAAATGGGTTAATTTAAAAAAATATGCATTTTTTTTTTTTTGGCAATGTGCACTAGAGGTCTGCACGGGCCCAGCCTGATCCGTAAAATATGTTATTGGCCCGGTCCGTACAAAAATTTTACCGGCCTGGCCGATAGAAAAGCTATTAGTTTGGCCTGGGCCCAGCCCGGCCCGACTGAATTTCTGCAAATCATGCCGATATTTCTAAAGCAACCTATAACTACATTTTTTGAAAAATCTCATTTATGCAGAGATTTTATTTTTAGTTTATATTCTAAATTCATATAATACAGGATAACAACAATAGTAATAATTACATACATAGACAATTATGTGCATAAACACTGAATAAAAAAATAATGACTTAAGCAAGTACATATCAAGTAAAAAAATCAACATAGTTCTGAATGAAAGAAAAAAAAAGATGATAAATAACTATCATATTTACAAAGTTCTACAAAGAAAAAAGTAGTTTTTAAAAAATATATCTATAATTTATTAAAATTTATCGACCCAGGACAAAAAAAATCTGGCCCGGCCCGAGTCTCGTGATTGAAATTTGGCCCGAGCCCGTGCAGACCTCTAATGTTCACTATATTTTTATACAAACACGTTAAAACTGACAATATGATACTGTGAAGCATCGATTAACAGAACTATTAGGTGATCAGGGGTGTTCGGATTAGAGGTCTGCACGGGCTCGGGCTTGGCCCATACCCGGCCTAGTCCGTGGGTCGGGCGGGGCCGGCGAGATGAAGACTAATTTTCAAATGGGCCGGGCTGAGTTTAACGGGCCGTACAATAAAAAAATTTCGCGGGCCTGCCGTCCTGATATAAAAGTTTCGTCAAACCCATTAAAACTACCTGTCGTGGATCTATTGCATGTGCAAGATGTTCAGCGGCCGGCCATGAGAGTAACTCATGTGAAAAATCTGAACGCTGTATAAACTGCAAGGTTGACCATACAGCATATTCTCGTTCCTGCCCAAACTGGATCCGTGAAAAAGAAATTCTTGCTGTTAAAATTACTTAGAAACTTTCTTATCCTGAAGCTCGAAAAATAGTTGAATCTAGAACACCATCTGTGGAAGTTTCTTATTCTAGTTTTTTCAAGCAACAAATAAAATCCTTAAGACATATAAGTACCCAAACTGAATTCTCTTTACCACCAAAGGATTCTTCTATTACACTAACCAGCACTATAAAGAAAAAAACCTGCAGTATTGTTCCGCTAGAATAAGACCTTTGCCTGCACTACAACTTATGCCACCATTTTCAGAACCTGTGAAAATAGAATATTCTGAATATCCATCTAAATAGTCAAGCAAAAACAAGTCAGGTCAAGATTCTCTTTCATCTGCAAACAAATTGGAAAAACCTGTTTCCCCTATACTAAAGCCCACAGGGGGATACCTTCTTTAGGTATTCAAGGGCTCTGCAACCCCGGGCTCCTGAGCGATCTTTCTCTTTTCTTATTTTCTCTCCATTCTCTTGTCTAATCTTTCTTCTTTGTTTTACTCTCATTGTGGTTTCCTCTTCTGAGGTGAGGGCGATTCTGCATAAGCCGATATCATCCTGTTTATATCGACTTATGGAGAATTGTAAACCACCCACGCGTTTGCCATGCGTGGTGACCGGTGTCCTTGGAAAGGGGGATTCTGGCAGTTGAGGGAGACCAACACACTGCTTTAGCCTCTGCTTCAGGTAGACGGGAGGTGCATATTGGTCCCGTATGAATCAATCGGCTGGTCAGCTGATTCGTATGTCACTGGCTGGGGATCAAGTGAGCAGGCACATACTAGTCATTTTGATAAGGGTGGAAACTGAAATAGGTGTGTCATGTGAGCGTATGGGCCCTGGTTAGCACTGGTGCCTGAATGTGCATCCCCTTGTTGGGCTCGGTAGTGGGTGGTGCGGCCGAGGTCTGAATTAGTTTTCTCTTTAAGATGGATGGAAAAACTTCAACTCCTTCAACCTCTCTCCCATCTGGAGAGCAACGAATCGTACAAAATAAGTCCTTTACACGTTTTTTTTCATAATTAAACGCACTGATATTCACTCTGATAGTTCTTTTAAGAGAACTTCACCGTTTCTTATTGCAAAAACATTCCAATCTGTATTTGAAGATGGTTACTCACTTCAAAAACTATAGTCTGGAGAACTTTTATTCTCTACAAAGGAAGAACTTCTAGAAAACTTAAAAGATGAAAATGTTATAGATGCACGACATATTACAATCCGTCAGAATGAGAAAGTGCTTCCTACGAAGCACATAATTCTGACTTTCAATAGCCCAACTTTGCCAACCAGAATTAAAGCTGTCTACCTGAGCTGTCGTGTCCGACCTTATATACCTAACCCACTCCCGGCACACGTAGTGTCGCCCGCGGAGAATGAGACCAGTGGCTTGTTCTTCCATACACTTCACGATCGGACTCTGCGGGAAAGCAAGGGCCGTAGGGATGCCGAACACCAGGTGGATGACCCGACTCCCTTATGGGTGTTCGGCGATGAAGCCGTTCGACAGTCCCTACGGCTCATCAGGTGTCACGTGGGGAAGTATCCTTTGATGGTAGGAACTTCCGCCGAACCGTAACGACCTCTGTCGTCGACTCTGGGGCAATGAGATGAGGAGGCGTCGCTGGAACGCGAACCCTCTGAATCGATCGTAGCGACCTGGTGAGACAAAGCCATGGTCTGCGTTATAAATCCCTCAGGATTTGGGCACGATGAGGAGTGGGCTCGCTCGGCGCCGTGAGGGCGCCGACGGCGCCTATTAGTTTTTTATACCTAACCCACTCCGTTGTTTTAAATGCCAGCGCTATGGTCATACTACAACTACCAGTCGTGGTTCTGTTAACTGCGCACATTGTGCAGAAGTCGGCCATGATGGTAAGTCATGTGAAAAGCCTGAGTGTTGTACAAACTGTAAAGGTAAACATACAGCATACTCCCACTGTTGCCCAAACTGGATTCGTGAGAAAAAAATTCTTGGAATCAAAATCTCTCGAAAACTTTCTTATCCTGAAGCTTGTAAATTTGTTGAATCCAGAACACCATCTGTACGAATTTCATATTCTAGTCTACTCAAGCAACAATCATAATTCTTAAAACATATAAGCACCCAAACTGAATTCTCTTTACCACCAAATGACTCATCTGTTATACTAACCAGCAGTATGAAGAAAAAAACCCGTAGTATGTTTGTTTCTGCTAGAATAAGACCTATGCCTGCACTAAAACTTTTGCCATCATCATCCGAACCTGTAAAAATAGAATATTATAATAGTCAATCTAACCAGTTCATTAAAGATGATACAGGTCAAACCTCTGTTTCATCTGCAAACAATTTGAAAAATCCCGTTTCCACTACACAAAAAGCAAAACACAAATCATGTACACAGAAAGAGGGAAAGAAAACCTCAATCCAAGCCTCTTCACAGTGGAAAACTGTGAAGGGCAAAACAAGAAATTTTGTCTTGATACACCGCTTCCTACATCAAAGAATTTCAAACAGCTGCTGCACTATGCAGAGAAAGATATGGATTCAGATTCTTACAGTTCTGACACAAATAATGATGAAAATACTTTCTTGAGGAAATCGAGCCTACGTCATTGTAAATGTATTTCTGCTCGAAACTTTAAAATTTTACCAACTGTTAGTTAATTGAAAATTTTACCAATTGTTAGTTTAAAGATTGTTTCTATTTTACTTGTGAATACATGTGTTTATTTCTATTAGACGATGTGTTATATTTTCATTGAATGATTTTAATTATACATTTACCATCATATCACTCTTAAATGTGTTATTTTCATTCATCCTGTTGTTATGACAAAGTTTTAAATCGATTTTATATTTTAATTTGATGTTCTCATTTTAATCATTTTTTTGATGCAGCATGTCCCTAAAGGGATTTTTTTGCCATAAAACTCCAATCAACCAACCAACATCCCTTACACAAAAAGCAAAACAAAAACCATGTGCACAGAATGAGAGGAAGAAAACCTTCACCAAAACCTCTTCACAGCGGAAAACTGTGAAGTGGAAAAACAAAAAAATTTGTCGTAATTCACCCCTTATTATTACAAAGGATTCAAACCAGTGGCTGCACTATGCAGAGGAAGCTATGGAATCAGAATCTTACAGTTCTGATTCAAATGATCTCCCAGGGGAATACCTTCTTTAGGTATTTACGGGTTTCGCGACCACGGATTCCTGAGTGATATTTCTCCTTTCCTGTTTTCGTCTCTTTTTAGTTGTCTATCCTTTTTTCTTTGCTTCACACTTTTTAATCTTCTCTTTTCAGTTTGTTTTACCTCTTGATTGTTATGCTAACTTTTTTGGTCATATTGTTCTTTGTTCTACTGATGTTGTTTTCGTTCTTTTGTAAAAAAAAAAAAAAAAAAAAAAAATTAAAAAGCTTGAAAAAGACAAAGAACACACCTTGTTTCTGAGTCTTCTCTCATATTGCTTTTTTTTTTTTTTTTTTTTTTTTAATATACAATAGTGAATTTTTTTATTTTCACGTGAGACACTCTGGGTGTTGATGTTTTTTAATCTCTTCGACTCGGTTCTACCTTTTTAGGCTGATCTTGAGCCCCAGAGTGCAGGGCATTTTCCGAACTCCGGTTCCATGATCGGAGGACGCCATACATTGTATGGTGGCTGTTAGGACCAACACCGGGAGACTGGTGCCTTTCGGTGGAAGGGGTTGTAGGTTGGACAGAGCTGTAAAGGCTTACCTACAAACTACCTGATTCCAATGTGAAAGAACTAGATATTAGGAAATGCTATCGATTTTAATCCAACGTTCGAAAAACGTGGAAGTTTGTTGGGAATAGTTTTCATCCTTTTGAGACCTGCGCCTAAAGTAAGGGAAAGAAGAAGGGTCGGTGACCAGTGTTTGCAAAATGTACCATCAGCGGCAATGCCGTAAATAGTTGTCAAAATACAACTTATGATTTACTGATCTTGGTATTCTTCTCGACAGTCGAATGACTACCTTGCTTGAAGGATCCAAAACGGGTTCGGTAATTGGTCTCGTTAGCATATTTTCTTGGCCTGACTTTAAAAATACTTCAAAATTACAAGCATACCCAGAAATATCCGCAAGTACAAAAAGTTTAAAACCCCATTTATGGGTTTATTCGGCATATACTGCTTCATGTAATGTCGAACCTTAGTAGAACACATTTGCTCATTAATTGAGAGATTTTCCTCCAAAGGTATAGAAGCAAAATTGGTGTATAAAATATCAATGATAGGTCGAAGTTTGTGTAATCTATCATGATTCGAATCATCTCGATGTAGATGTTTTCGGTTGTTATTGAAATGAATAAATTTTCAGATTTTTTCAAACTGATCTTTTTAAATATATTTTTCACTGTTTAAATTTTAAATTAGTGCTACATTTCGGAACAAATAAGTACATTTCCCAAACGTCTTAAAAAATTTTACCTTAGTCTATTGTCAAACGAATAGCACACAAAATAATTATTTTTGTTAAATTTCTATAAATAACATGTTCTTTAAATTTATGAAAACGTTAACATTTGATATTTAAACAGCTACTTTTTAAAATTACTAACGTAAAAGTAAATTTTCCCAGAATTAAAAAAAAAATCGGACCTGAAAGGGTTAAAAATAATAAACTACATTTATATACTACTACAAAAATAAACTACTTCTATTGAATATAGAAGAATGAGAAACTAAAACTAAAACTGCTCATTGTTCTCTAGTCTTAGCTTAATGCCTATTGTTGACAATAAGCAACACACCCAAAAATCTACTTTCAACAAATATTTTACAGTTAAATAGCCAAACAAAATAATAAATATGGACTACATACCTTACTTTTTCATGTGATAATTTTTACTTGATCACTGCAGAATAAAATAAAGTATTTCGCAAGTTTCCAAATAAAACAAAATGCACATGTAGGAACAATTGAAAAAATAATTCTTTATTTGTTCTTAACAGCTGTAGTGCTGTCATCTACACGTTGAAAATTGATTTAATAATGTTGTCAGTATGTATTTTAAAGGCAACATTAGGCGTTAGAGCAATAATATTATTCTAATAGCATTTTAGAGGACAAAATTGGGTATGTTGCCGAAAAGCAACACACAGCATTTAAGGGTTAATTCATTTGGAAAATCACATACGGACAGCCTTTCTAAAACGCAGCCATTTGGTCTCAGTATTTTTTCACATGGCGAAAGCTTATGACAGAACATGGCGTTATGGGATTCTTCGTGATCTTTTTAACCTGGACTTTCGTGGGAACCTTCCAATTTTTATTAAAAACTTTCTTGCCATTCGACGATTTTAAGTTAGAATTGGGGGAATACTATCTAGTTTTTATGTACAAGAAGAGGGTGTACCTCAGGGCAGTGTCTTGAGTGTCACCCTCTTTGCTATCAAAATAAATGACATCATCAAACAACTTCCTCCTTCTGTGAAGGGGGATCTCTATGTTGATGACTTCCATATTATGTGTATGGGACAAGATATTCGTTTTATTGAAAGACAACTGCAAATAGCAATCAAAAGTATTCTTAGCTGGACTAACAAAAACGGTTTCTTAATATCTCATGACAAAACATCTTGTGTGCATTTCTGTAGACGTAGGGGTCTGCATCCAGATCCTGAAATTTTTATTGGTTCATCTCAAATTCCTGTTGTGGACAATGTTCGATATCTTGACCTACAATTTGACAAGAAACTTACATTTTTACCACATATTTTACACTTAAGGACAAAATGTGAAAGATCGCTTAATTTATTGAGGGTACTGTCAAATACTTCTTGGGGAGCAGACCGTACCTCTCTCTTAAAAATTTATCGAGCTGTGTTACGATCTAAAATGGACTATGCCTGCCAGGTCTATGGTTCAGCAGGAAAATCTGTTCTTACAAAACTAGACACTGTGCACCACAGTGCACTCCGTGTCTGCTCTGGTGCATTTCGTACATCCCCGGTTTTGAGTTTATATGTTGACTGTAATGAACCAGCATTACACCATACTCGTGAAAAACTTTCATTACAATTGTATTACCGTATCCTTTCTCATCCTGGTCATCCTCTTCTAACCTATCTTTTAAATACTGACAATGATATTCTTTATCAGCATAGACCATCTTGCATCGCATCTTTTGGAGTCAGAATGAGAAATTGTATTAATAATAGCCCGTTGAATAATATCGAGGTGAGTCCATGTCCTTTGCATGTGCTCCCTAATGGAATCCTCCTAAAATTACCTCTCTCCATCATTTTAAAGGCTTTCAAAAAAACAACTTGGCTTCTACTGTTTTCCAACAATTATTTTCTGCACATCCATCGTGTCAAATATAATAGCTATACTGATATTTATACAGATGGTTCCAAGAGTGGGAATATTGTTGGTTGCGGGGTTTTTATTGATGACACTAGTTTTAGTTATCGGCTTCACACTTCAATGTCTGTCTTTATGACAGAGTTGATTGCGATAGAGAGAGCCATGTTA
Organism: Maratus michaelseni; assembly: GCA_963931845.1. Lineage (NCBI taxonomy): Eukaryota > Metazoa > Arthropoda > Arachnida > Araneae > Salticidae > Maratus > Maratus michaelseni. Next base: position 28,743,669 of record OZ007597.1, on the reverse strand, counting down.
CACATATCTCATCATCATAAAACATCCTTTATCATATATACTGACTCAAATAGTTCTATTGACGCAATGAAATCTTTTAAAAAGCATCCTTATGTCTCAGCCATCCTGGATTTTTATTTTAAATTGACTAGACGTGGTTATAATATTTTATTTTGCTGGGTACCAGGACACATGGGTATTCCTGGAAATGAAAAAGCAGATGAGGCGGCAAAACTTGCTCTTAATCCACTACAGCATAAAATTCCATTCTCAGACGTTAAACTATTTATAAAACATATTATACATAATAAATGGCAAGAAAGTTGGAATTTAGAATACAATAATAAACTACACCATATAAAACCTATAATCATGACCTGGCCTACAAGTTATCCACGGAAAACAGATGTTCTTTTGACTCGTCTGAGAATTGGACATTCAAGAATCACTCATAAACATCTCTTACTTCGGGAGGATGCACCCATGTGTCCACATTGTCATTTTGATTACCTAACTATTTATCATGTTTTAACTGACTGTCCGGGCCTCCGGCACTTGTATAGAATATATTTTAATTCATCATCACCAGTCTTGACAAACCTCATTGGGGAAACACCTCATGGGGCACTCTTTCATTTTTAAAAACATTCTGGCTTTTATTTTGAGATCTAGGTATGTACCCTTCGTGTTTTATATATAACAATGTTAGTTTATACTTGTTTAACTTGACATCTGGATGGGGTAACCCCATCCAGATAGTATTTCTTAGTATATTACTTGTGTACTTTACTTTTTTTAAGAACTCATATTTGTTTTAAACATTGACTATATCTGGATGGGTGACCCCATCCAGATGTTTTGCTCATTATGCTTTGCTTCTTTTTGGTTTTGTTGTGAATCTCTTAAATTAGTTTTTCTTAACTTTTACTTTGGCGCAGCTTGTCCCCAATGGGACCTTGCGCCATTAAACCTTATACAACCAACCAACCAACCTGATTCAAATGATGATAATAATACTGTTTTTGAGGTATTTGAACCTACATGATTTGAAATACATATCTGCTCGAAACTTTGAACATTTTACCAATTGTTAGTTAAGATTGTTTCTATTTTAATTGTGAAATTTGTATTTATTTCTTTTATACATTGTTATAATTTCATTACATGATTTTAATTATATATTTATCATATCCCTCTTTTCATTCATCTTGTTTTTAAGACAAAGTTTCAATTGGATGTTTTTATTTTAATCTTCTTTTTCGGCGGAGCATGACCTTAAAGGGACTTTGTGCCATGAAACCCTAATCAACCAATTAACCAACCTTTAATTTGTTACCGGAAGCACTTAGTTTCTGAACTTTCAGAATCGTATATTGATTTCCTCTGAATTTTCTTTTACTTGCTCTTACACTAGCTTGATTGAAAGCCTTTTTTAAGGTAATAGTGGATTTCCAACAAACACTCTCTGATGCAAGTATTCATTAAACCTCGGATGAACGCGTCTCTAATGTACTCACTCTTGTATTGATCAGCCATCAAGGGTTTAAAATTACAGTCCTTGATGAGTTGCTTAAGTGTTTGTAAGAATTCAGTAACAGACTCACCACTTTCTTGTATTGTAGAGGCTAGGCAATGTCGGTAAAAATTTAATTTCACTTAGTAACATAGTCTAAAATGGCAATAACAGCATCATAATTTATGGCATCATTAATATGAAGGAACACACTAGCAGAAACATAATTACATAGAAGCAGGAACTTGTTGTGTCTCAGTTATATTTTGAATTTCTCTTAAAAAATGAGAAAAATTTCGTCTCCAGTGTTTCAATTTAGCCACCGCACCAACACAAGTGGGATCGACGTCAATCTTTTCATGTTTCAAGAGTTGATCCATTGTAAGGTATTTAGAAGTATTAAATATGTAAATGCTGATTAAACTGTACTGTGATTAAAAATGAATACAAATATTTCTAAACCTTTAAAAGAAATTAGGCTTTAATAACATTAATGAACAAGCAAACATAGCGGCATCTATCGAATTTTGAAATCAATGGTCTTGTTGGCAAAACTTCTATAGGAAAATAGTGTAGCCACTGTAATAATATACATAACAGATAGATATAGATATGTATTTTATAAATAAAATCATACAAACTTGAGATTTGTTTTAATTTATTAACACAGGCCCAGGCAATGGCAGGTGGGCTAGCTAGTACATACAGTCACTCCCAAAATAGAGTAGACACAATCTCATCGTTTTTAAATTTGTGTGTAAAAAAATTAAATTCATAGGAAAATATTTTCAAATAGTAGGGATAATAGTGTATCTAGTTATCTAACAAAATATCAAGAAAAAATGCAAAATATTAAAATGGTTTTATAAAAAAAATATCAAAGACAGTAGAAAGCAAAAACAAGAGTCACAAAATTGAGTATACACTTTTATTAAATGTTATATAACAATGAATTAATACTTTCTAGCATATCCATTTGCACGAATTACAGCTTGTAAGTGTAGGCATTGATTCCACAAAAGTTTTGTGGTTTCCACCGATACTTTGGCCCACTCTTCTTTCAAAATACTTTTCAACTCCTTACTTGTAATGTTATGCTTTTCAACCACTTTCTCCAATTAAGACCACAAATTTTCTATTACATTTAAATCTGGGGATTGTGGTGGGGTATGCAGTTGCTGACGACAGTTATATAGAAGCCACAACTTCACAATTTAGTAGTTTGCTTGGGATCGTTATTTTGCTGGAAGATGAAGTTAGATCCCAAACCAAGCTTGTTGGAGCTAGCTTTAAGATGATTCTTAAGAATGTTTAAATATAATATCTTATCCATAATACCATCGATAAAGACAAGTTCTCCAACTCCCCAGTAGCTATACAACCCCAGACAAGGACAGATCCACCACAATGTTTGACTGTCAGTATTGAATTCGTAGGATCCAGCTTAGTTCGAAGTTGCCTCCAAACTTTGCCACACCCATCGGATCCAAAAAGGTTGAATTTACTTTCATCACTAAAAATCACAGATTTCTAAAAGTCTTGGGACTTAGAGATGTGATTGTAAAAAACTTGCCGAGATATTTTGTCGTTTGATTTGTTATGTGAGCTACTAATAATTTTAATTCAGTAAATAAAGTTGATCTGTACTTATAATTAACAAACTGAATATGTAGTATATAAAAAGATGTGTAACACACAAAATTTACAAATAAGAAAAGAAAAAAGGAGTATTATGTCAGAGGTGCAAAATATGTCCGATCCGGCGATCTAAGATCGGGAGAAATTTTAGCCATCTAGGGAAATTTTGCAGAAAGTAAATGCATAATGTAAATACAAAATGTAAACATATACATTTGGACAGATTTTGATTATTTTGAGATTTTACTGAATACTTTAAGTGAAATGGAAACAGTAATGAAAAACTGGAAAATATCAGAAACAAACTTTCCTTTACTCTTTCTGAAAATTGAGGGCTTGAAAAACAACTTCTGTCAAGACTGTTTGATTGACAATGACTGTCTCAGAAAAAAAAAAAAAAAAATCGTTCCCAAGCACAAGAAAACATCACAAAAAGTGTTTCAAACTCGCAAGGATTATTAAAACAGCATAAACAAAGAATATGTGAATTAAAAATTGTAAAAGATATGAGACAGTGCTCATTTTAAGCCTTACCCTATCTTTAGAAAGAGAATCAAATAAAGAAAATCTTGCACCAATGGTGGAAAACTCACAGAATAAGTGAACAAAAATAGAAAATAATTTAAATTTAATAATGAGAAAAGTCTTCTTAATCAGTGGACAGCTTTTAAGAAAAACATTCTAAAAAATGAATTTATTAAAAAAATCCTGAATTCTGAAAAGAAACTATCACTTCTAAATCAAGATAGCGGTATTATAAAAGAAGCTTTTACCAATCCTGATGTGTACACTGATGTACCAGAAATAGTTTGTTTACCTTACCTCCTTGAAAATTTGCAGTATGTATGTTTTTGAATCTGTTGGCTCTAATATTGGAAATCACATTTATAAGAGAACCCAACATCTGATAATCTCTTTTATGAGGTGTTTATATCGTGGAATGGGCCTCTAGCACACATAAAGCTACAGAACTATTAAAAGTATAGTTAAACAGACATTTTCATGGTGGAAGAAGACTAGAGATCTACAAAACATCAAAGGTGATAGACAACATCCACAGAGACAGTGGAAGATTTCAGTTTCTCTCTTGAAGATTTCAGTCTGATCATAATGCCTAATGATCAGACTTTTTCGTAGATGTTTTACTAAAAGTTCCCCCTGGTTTCTTTTTCAGTCTTCTAAGTTCAGCTAAAGTATTTTCAACATTTGGTTGAATGCATGATATATCTTTGTCAGCAGTTTGAAATATTAAGTTTAATTTTGCAATCACATTTAATACATCACATAAAAAGTGTATTCCTTTAAAAAAATCAAAATTTTTGTAGTTCTTTAATAGGGCATTTGCTGAAGGACCAGAAAGATTAGGGCTTTCTCCATTTGAAACAGTATTTTCCAGATCATTTAAGATAGCTTCATAATTCAATCTGATGCTATTGACTGCTTTTTGGTGAGACAACCATCTAGTAATCCCCACCCTTTTTATAGTAGTATATTTATACCCTTTTGTACTATAGTCTGTCTCAAAAGTTTAAGCATTCTGCAAATCTGATTTAAAATATTTGAAGAAGAAAATATTTTATGCTAATTTACAATAATTACACGACATTTACCGTAATTTCGGGTAGATAAGCCGCGGCTTATACGTGTTTAAAAGTTAAATTTTATCTTTTGCGGCTTATCTGCCGGTGCGGCGTATACGAAGTAATAGCGATTTTTCCAGAAAAAAAAAAAAAATCGGATCATGTACATATTATAGAGTGAAAATCTGAAAAACAATATTAAAAATCCTTCACGGATTAGAAATAACGATCACACAAAATATATCGGGAATTTGGTGACGGACATTTACACAATAATATCAAAGATATAGAAAAACTAAAGCAAAAAGTTTGTTTTGGTTCGTGAAAGACGTCATCGTTGCACAGTCACTTCAGTTTATTTCAGCAATACTGACCATAGAACAAAGAACTACTAACTAAAGAACTCTTCAAATTATTTAACTCCGATAGTGATTCGCCAAGTTTTGATGGATTCGAATAATTAAAAAAATTCCGAAAATACCCCCCCCTTTTTTTTAACAAATTTCATTTTTCAAAAAAAATCTGTTTTTAAGTTCTCTATCAAAAATCTTTTGTAGAAATTGGTTTTCACTGATCTCTTCATGACTACATTTTTAAAAATACTCAAACCTCCCTAAATTTTGATTGATTTATAAATCTGTTATTATGATGAATACATTATCTAATCTATAAAGAAATAAAAGTAATCGCCGCATCCTCTTTACTATTTCTGTTACTCAGATTGCTTTTCTAAGCATGTTATAGAATATCCCATTTAAGTTCTTTTTATTTCATTATAAAAGAAAAAAATCTATACATGGTTTCTTTTTGCATAACGAAACGAAACGTATTACTCAAAGATAATGATCTCATTCTGATAACGTTCCATTTCCCGCTCCACTCCAACTCCGCAGAGTTGAATAAACAAACTGCAGATAGCTCTCTCCCTTTTTATAGTGGGGGTTTTGTGGAGTGCTGTAATTTTCTAATAACTTATTATATTTTAATAAAATTTTGTTACACAGCTTAATTTACGGTTATTGCAACTTGCTGAAAATTTGAACAAAATCGGACAAATAATAATGGAGATAATTTTTTTTTTTTTTTAATAGCTAAGAGAAAACGGGTTTTGCTTTTCATTTTTTTTCTTTTAAATTATTTTTTCTGTTTGCTTGCAGCTCAATAATTTCTTTTTACTGCACTTACACAAAGCGAAGTAGCTGACACATTTAAAGAATCCTTTTTATGTTTAGTTTTGCATAATCGCGGCGTTTTAACAGAAAAGAAAGTACATTCTCTTGTTTTCTTTACGTGTGCGTACTTGCGAATGTTGTATTTTTTATTTTCAATAATGAACATATGTATTTAATTTTTATCTGTTTATTTTAAAACTTTCTTTGAACATTTTACTTTAAATATTTACGGAATATATCAAATAGAGTACCAATTAATTTCTGTTAATAGACATTAATGTTTACGGATAGTAGTGAAGAGATTTTCAAAAAAAAATTACGTTTATACGTCTCTCCCTACTTTTGCCAATAGTTCATGTTGTCAAAATGATTATTTATCATTAGTTATTTTCGGAATTTTACGTTTTATTTAATTGATGGATTCGAATAAAAAATAGTGTTATTTGTAATTCTAGTGTAATGTTTTATACTAAGAATTCCATCAAATATATTTCTACTTGCCGATCCAAGGCTGATATGTGCGATGTAATTGGGTAAATTCACAAACTAAAAGTAATTTATTTATTTATTTTTATTATTTGTATTAAATTTAAAATTCTAATTTTTAAAGGGGTTTTAAAAAATGTGCGAAAATATTCAATATGGCTTCTATAGTAGTACGTACACCACTTTCAATACGTGCGGCTTATACGATGGAATTTCAGCTTTTATTTACCATTTTCGGACATAGCGGCGTATACGCCAGGGCGGCTTATCTACCCCAAATTACGGTAATCAAAATAAAATAAAATAAGTCATTTTGGGTGGTTAAAATAAAAAATATATTTATTTTTATTTAATTTTTCTTTTTTCTTGAAGAAACGCTGTCTCAAAAATTTTAGCACTTTATGCCAATTTTTTTAGAAACACTGGATTGGCCGTGTGTAATGACGTTGTATGACATCATATTGCACTTTTATAAAAGCATAAAAGGTGGAGAAATTATTTCCTCTCATTTAAAAAATGCCAAAGGGTAAAGAATTCACAAAATGTGAGCTTTTGAAAGTTTTTAAATTGAAATCGCAAAATAAAACTGTTTCTGAAATTGCAAAAGTTTTAAATCAATCAAAGCGAGGTATATATAAAATACTCTCTAGAAATGATAATTTTAAGCGGAAATGAAGATGTGGACGACCACCTATGACGACTGTTCAGATTGATCGGAGAATACGGAGGTTGGTATCTAGACAAAATATGTCCATACGGCAAATTAAAAATAATCTCAGTGTACAGGTGTTCAAAGACACTGTACATTTACATATTAAAGAGTGTAATTACATCATACTAAAGAAAATGGCTGGCAAACCGTCTCTCAAATTACATCACAAACAGGCAAGAATGAACTGGGCTAAAAAACACATGTCCTACGGGGACAAATGTCTTACTGTTTTATTCAGCGATGAGAAAAAGTAGAATTTAGATGACCCTGATGGTTGGAACGCGTATTGGCATGATTTATGAAATGAACCAAGGGCATTTTTCAGCAGGCAACAAGGCAGTAAATCTGTTATGGTTTGGGGGGCATTTGGATTCAATGGCCAGACCTCTCAGGCTTTTCTAAAAGGAAGACAAGACTCAAAAAAGTATCAAGTGACACTAAACCAACATTTGCTTCCATTCGGTGACACTTTGGGGGGGGGTCCTGAATGGACTTTTCAACAAGACAATGCCTCAATCCACGTATCACATTCTACAAAACTTTGGCTTTCTCTGAAAAATATTAATGTTCTTGACTGGCAAGCCTTAAGTCCAGTCTTAAACCCGATTGAGAATGTCTGGGGTATTTTAACCCGCCAGGTTTACGGCAATGGAAAGCAGTATGACTCTATTGAAGAACTCCAAGAGGCTATTGAGAAAGCATGGTACTCTTTGCCACCTCAACCCTACAAAAACTAATAATTTCGATGGATGCACGTTTATTTGAACTAATCCGGAATCAGGGAAATTTAATTTGTAAGTAAAAGTTCTATAAAAATTATAAATCTGGTTGTTTTTGACATTGTGCATAAACTTTTGAGACAGTTTTTTAAACATAGTTTTTGTTATATTTTTTACAATTATGTAATTAATTTTTTTTCTACTTTTGATATCATTTACTTAAATAACGTTGCGAAATCTGCAAATAAAAAAATGTTATTCATTCTAACTTTTTATAATTCTTTGAAAAGCGACATTTTATGCTTGTGCTTAAACTTTTGAGATAGACCTTACAAAATAAAGATTGGGCATTTAACAAGCTATTAGTTCGAGATGAACTGTACTTGTAATATTTGTACGTGCTTGTCATAATTTCATCTAATTTCATGAATCTGTTTTGAGATTCAAAACTATCTTTGCTTGCTAAAGCCAATCTATGATTCATGCAATTCATAGTGATGATATTTTCTTTCTGCTCTTTTAATTTTGTTGTTACTCCTTCCTTATCTTCTACCATGGCTCTAACACCATCGCTTGTAAAACCAGTCATTATTTTAAAACCACCATACTCTTCAATGATAGGATGGAGTTCTGAGAAAATGGTTTCTGACTTGCTATTACTTAAATGACAATCTTTAACAAAAGAAACCTTTTGGATTGCCATTTTTCAAATATTGTATAGCGACGGCCATGTGTTTTCGGTTAGTAACATTAGAAGTTTCATCAGTTAAAACTGAAAAACAAGGACTATTGTTGATGTCTAGAATCTCATCCTCTTTTGTTTTTGCCATCACTTCCAAAAACTCATCAACTATTCTATGACTTGTATAGTTGCAGTTTTTGCCTTTTTTAAGTGGTAAAAGCACAGGACTCTTCAGTTCATCTATACAAAAATTAAGGGTTCAAACAATGAGTGATGTGGCAAATTATGCTGAATTAAGAATTTCTTACATTTTATGCCACTTTCAATAGTTGAAATAAGCTCTGAATTTGCTTCAAGGTGTTTTTCTAAGCATTCAGAGAACATGTTATTGTTTTCTTCCAAACTAATTGCCTTCTTATGCATGACTGTTCTTGGATGTTCTTTTATTTTATCTAACCTTAGAGTCAAATACCCATTCTTTATTCATGGAGAATTGTTGAAAATAGAAGAATCCTTGTGCCATTTTGTGCAAAAGGTACAAAATAAAACTTCCTTTTCGTTTGTTTTTGCTACCTTAACCCAAGGAAAATCATCTCTCCAAGCTTCATTAAAGCCTATTTTGTGCTTATCTTTTGATTTAAAAGCAGACGTGCACTCTTCAATTTTTTCAGAATTGATGCCATTGTTACTTGACACACTTGGAACTTCAATTGAATTCATTTGCATGTCAGAATCGGTGTTCTATAATCCAATTGGCATTTCATCTAAATTATCAGAATTTGTGTTTTCTAATTCATTCATTTTTGGAACTTCAACTAATTTATTTAGTTTATCAGCATTTATGTTCTCTAACCAAGTTGACGCTTCTTATTTATCAATGTCCATAGCATGATTAGCAGACATCTGGTCATCTTCTTCAAAAACAGCTTTATTTGATTCCTCCTTTTTTTCTGTATTTTTAGAAGTACTGGCCACAGGCTGTCAAATAAAAATAGAGTCTTAATGTTATTTTCAAACTTTTAGCAACATAAAAATTGTTAGTAATTTAATTTTAACAAAAACTACTACAGCAGACTGACTAAAAATGTTTATTAGTATTATATTATCTAATTCCTTTTTTTTCAATTTTTAAATTGTTTTTACAGAAAAATAAATTAAAATAAATTATTTTTGTATATTAAATAACATCAATGCTTATGCATATTGATATTAAGTATAACTATGACCCAGTAAAAATTCTTGAATTATACACTGTTAAGAGACTACTTTACTCAGGTAAAATCACCTGCTCGCTAATGTTAATCCTATGGGGGAATAATTTACGATATCTCGTTCACATTTCAATATTTTTAAGTGATTTTTTTTTTTGCATCGGATAGCTGAGATCAATCTCTATGCACGCTCCTTTGTATTTTTTCGATTTTATCTTCAATAAAAAAAACTGCAAGAAAAATCGAAAAACTACAAAGAAGCGTGCATAGAGATTGACCTCAACTATCCAATGCAAAAAAAAAAAAAATCATTTGAAAACATTGAAATGCGAACGAGATGTCGTAAAATATTTCTCCCATAGGATTAACATTCACCAGCATAGTGTTTTCGCTTGAGTGAAGTAGCCTCTTAAAAATGAAACTTTGTAGCAGCTATCATACTTTTGTCAACTTTTAAAAAAATGAGTAACTTGTTTGAAAAAACATGCAATTAGATATGCCCAAACCAAACCAACTTTCCATAGAATTTCATATATTAAAAGTTTTTAACTAAATGCCGCGAAAAACATAATGGTTAATTCTCATATAAATTTTAGTAACAATATTTGTTTATAATTCACCAAGTCCTGATACAATAAACACCATGGTTCTCAAATATATATTTGCTATACTTAGGGCCTGATAAATTATGGGGTAATTTTATCACTAATATTTAATAGAAATATTATCTAATTTAATGACAGAAATTTTGCAATTGAATAAGAAAATAATTAACTGTTAAATGTAAAATTGCCAGGGAATTCTAAAAATTTTAGTATGACAGTTATTTTATTTATTGAATTTCACTATATCACTTCACATTTCACTATATTAAACTATTATAAAATATTTTTAAAAATCGTTATGCTGAAGAATAAAATTAAAAATGTCCAATCAAAATCTACCAATCTGCCGGGCGGCCCTTACTAATAATCTTTTTGATGCGCCCTTTTGGTTACTTCCCTTGAGCAAAACGTCAATCAGGCGTAGGAAAATAATCGTGAAATTATCGTCACCTGCAAGAAAAAAGTGCAACATTCGTCGAAAAAAAAAATCGTGAATCTTATGAATCTGTCGCAAGATGGAACCACAAAATTAGCTAATTGGTAAAAAAAAAAAAAAATAATAATGTGAAATATAATAACTGGTCATGGGGGAAAAATACCGCAAAATTTGTCAGTCAATTGTTGGGGTTGGGAGGAGTGGGAAGAGTTGTAAATTTAGTCATTCGGCAAAATTTATCGATCCTTTGCGGGAAAATATCGTCACACTGCCACAGTTCCATTGAGTGAGCTTAATACCCATGAAAGGTTAAAGGAGGAAATTGAAGAAATATGGAACGAAGGAAGAATGAACAGAGTGTAAAACCAAAGCAGGAAGGAAAAGACAAGCAACATAAAAGCATACCCCCCCCCACTCCCCCCCGAAGGAGGGGGAGGGGAGACACATTCCTTTTGCCATGCTAAGCGATGGAAGACGTGAAACCGAGCTTCGCCTCACGAAGAGTAGGACCGTCTGGAATCCGAGACCCGGGTAAAGAAGTGTCCATAAGTGGATTGGTTAACAATTCCCTTGGGTGATCTAGCCATTTTAAATTTTTTGTAATTGTTTTCAATTTTTTAATAATTTGTTAAATTTTTTGTATTGACATAAGTGGTGTCCAGGGTGAAGATGAGTCTTTTGCTCTTTTTATCAGAGAGTGAGGGCTAAGGAGGGAGATCAGCAGAGGTCAGCCTTTCTTTCATGGCGTCGGTGACCGCCGAAGTAACCACATTTAACTTGTTTTGTCAACAATGTTTGAGAGTCCAAGACCTGTTGGAAGAATCCTACAATAGTCTCGGTGAAGCACTGGAGTGAGTCCTCTAAATCAGTTTTGGTAACATAGTCTGTGGGCGAAGGGTCCAGGCAGATGTAGAAGTCACAGCTACAGCATAGGAGCCTGCTTTGGAAACTGAACAGCCTCCGAATTGCTGCCGGGCCTCGCTGAAGGTTAGGTGATTTTCAGCTTTAAAATTAGCAATTTAGCTTCATGTATGCATTGTGGGCAGGACTTGTCAGAAGACACGTGATTACCTTTGCAATTAGCACAAATAGGGAAGTCAGTAGAGCAGGTACCTTCATGAGCTTGGGCTCACTGGCCGCATACACGTGTACTTTTATAGGCACGAATATTATGAGTAAATTTTAAGAAGTTGGCGCATTGAGTGTCAACGAAAAGTGATATACGATGGACCTGATAACATAGTTTGATATCAGAGGGCAGAGAGTGGCTATGTTTAGTAACTAGGATGGAAGAAGTTGGAACAGAGCCCTGCTTAAGAAATATTCTAACCTCAAGCACTTTGATCCCGACATAGGCAAGTTCTTCAGCAATTTCCGTACAGTCCCCAAGAGGGTCAATATTATTAAGCAGGAAGGACATTGAAATGCATTCGGTCTGGAAAGATGCAGTTACTGGAATGTTGAAGAGCATTTTGAGAATTTAAATAGCCATTTCGGCAACTAGGGTATGAACAAGCAGTTTACCTTGACTAGTTACCTTCATAAATTCAATGTTATTATGAGAGGGGACTTGCGAAGCGATGGCATCCTTAAGTGTTCTGGGGTGAGTCGCAGGTATGGAGTCATTGTTAGCAGAAAGAGCGACGGAAACTGCTCCAATGCCGAGCTTACTAGCCTCAACAAGAATTTCGTCAGGAGAACTATCTAATTTATATAGGAAAGGATTAGAAGTAGCATTGTAACTGATATCCATAGTCTCTGTGTGAGACAAATTATTTAAATCATCATCTGTGACTGTCACGTGCTGTGAGCCAGCCACTTTGACAAGACTAAATGATTCAAATAACAAAGATAGGAAAATAAACAAAAAGCCACAAACTTACCACACCCAGGTGCTCTTAAGGCAAAAAAAAATTCTGTAAGCACACTTACAAATGAAGTGGTTCCTGATATGTTTTTAACATATATGAAATCATATTTTTTTTAAAGTGTTCTGCAGTAAACATCATATGTGATCAAAAAGGCAGCACACTCCTTCACAAATCTACCATAATTAGCAAAAATTATACCGTTTATGATGTCATTCTCAACATTGGCAAAGTGCAGGGGTACACCAATCCACATTCCTTTGAAAAAAAAAAAAAAAAACTGGATGAACATTTATGCAAAATGAATACCTATTTATATGTACTTTACTATTCTTGTCAACTAGCATTTTCTTTAAAGTACAGGGCTGGGGAAATACATGCTTTTACACGCCATTGGCATATGGATTTTTTATCAAGGTGAGTAAACTTAAAAAATATTATAGGCTATAGGAAATAAGCCAAAAACTTTTTTTTTACCTATTAGCTTTATTTTGCATCTCTCCAAATTACTGCAATCTGTCACATACTAAACTTTCCTATGTTATATAATTCTTATTTTTATAGGAAAGTTATTGCAAAAATGTAATACAGTAATAGTAATGAGCTATTTTTGCAGTTAAATACATTTTTCATAATATTTTTTTAACTGCACAGTCCACTTGCTGGCTGGTATAATTTTTGGAAAATTCTCTACCCCTGGTAAAGTATTAAATCTCTAAATACTTCATGCACTTTAAATTTATTTCTTATTTTAAATTGCAAATACTAATTCAAATATCTTGATATTAACTTAATATAGAAAATGTTAATATAGATTTTTTTTTCTTTCTCCCAAGAGCCGGGAATTGGAAAATTTTTATCATCCGAACCAACTGTGTGAGAAGTTTGAATAATCAAAATACCCCTCAAGTTGATTTTTTGAGGATTGTAAAACGTTTTTAGCCAAACTGCATTTCCAGTTCCTTAAAAAGGATATGACAAGTTTTATTTATTTACTAGCTAACCCGCCCGGCGTTGCCCGGGCCCGAGATAATTACAATCTTAGAGAAAGGCGTTAACCCTCTCCCTCCCCATACCCGCAAATATAATAAATAATTTGTTCAAGAGAACCACCGTCACGTACATTAACGTGATCATTAGAAAAAGAATTACATTTTTCTGATAATTAGAACATAACGAAGATGCTACGCTAAAATAGCCGGCAGATGACACCCCTTCCCGACCCCAATTTCAAATCTATATCTTAATTAGTTACCTAAATATTTGTTCATTAGTAAAATTTGGCAATTATTTCCTTTCATTTTCGCAAACTAAATGAGAGGGATCGGCCAGAGAAACAGATCTCTTTGTAGTTCAGTTTTTAATGAAAGCCGATCCCTGTCTGAAAATTTCTCCGATAGTTTTCACTGGTGCCGGCAGATTTTTGGAAGTTTTTTGCGTAAATTAAAAAAAATTACCAACCGAATTTTTCAAAAATATCATAGTCAGATACAGAATATTTTTTTTCATATGCTCAGAAATTTTCAATTTGATATCTCAATTAGTTTTCTGAAAATTCGCTAATTAGTTAAATAATTTCGAATTCGTTCATTTCCGGTTGCGCCTGTCCGTTTCTTTCGCCAGTTTGATTTAAAAGATGATATTTTAGAAGCGATGGTTAATGAGAACCTAATTATCTAGGCTAATTATCAAAATATTAAAATTCTGAGGCTCAGGTGCACATGGCCAGACCTTGGACTATCCACACCTAAATTTCCAGACTTCTAGGTGGCTAGATTTTCCTAGCCATCGCCAACAGACACACACACACACACACAGAGCCAAACTTTCTTTTATTAGTATAGATTTATTTTTTTCAATTTGTGAATAGATAAAAAATTTTCTTTCAGCACAAACCAGTCTCATCTCTATTGATTGACCTGGATTTTCAGGACACCTTCATTCATATTGATGTGAATGACAAAATAATAATAAATTACGAAATACCATCTACATATGACCTAACATATGGGAAAGAGGGACCTGGAGATTTGAATTTATTGGGTCCCCAAAAAGGCTTAATCTGATACAGATTATAAATAACAGAAAATAGAACTGATGTAAAATAGAGGAGATACCAGAATTCAAGAAAAAAAAGTACTTACTTTAACTTTCTTTCTACTTTTTATAAACCTTGGACTTTTAGATTGGACTTGTATTTTTGACAAAATGTTTAAATAATCTGTCAATTCATCTGAATTTTGGGGTGAAATGTTGAATAAATAGACTGTAGTAAAGATATTTCAGATTAATCCAAATAAACTGTCAATACTGGTATGTACAGCTCTATGACTGTCTCATCGATATATCTTCACAGTCCGTTAATTCTATGTCACATTTAAATGTGTCGTCACACCTTCGAAATAAGAGACGATCGTACGACACAATAGCTTTCAAGTCATCCGTTTTTTCACAGATTTTGAAAGCTTCTAAATCAGACTGATTTTCTTTAGTTAAGAAACTGACCTTAAAATTCCAGTCAACTGGTGCCTTTAATAATACTGTTTTAGATGTCATACCAGAAATATATATAAAAATTTAAAATTAAAAAAATCTAATGATAAAAAAGGGATTAAAAAAGACGAATACTTAAGTTAAGCGAGTGTCGTGTGGCATACCAGTTATCAAAATTTTCTGTTCTTATTCACAACACACACAAATACTGTGCGAACTGAAATACGAGACTAGTGTAATGAAAAAAAAAAAAAAAACTCAAGTGTGTTGAAAATTCCTATTAAATAATTCTTAAAACCTTTTTGTATAGTATCAAATGTCTTGTTAGGATAATCTTATCTACTTGATAAAAATAAAAGTATAAATATTGACGTCATGTCTGTGACCATAATAACAAAATAAAGCTGTTTGCGTTTTCGTTTATGCTGTTAATTGAAGAATACGAGTGATAATTTTATATTATTTGTGTGTACAAGTTGCATATGTTAATGAATAAATGAAATGAATATGTATTAAATTAAATAATGAATAAATGAATAAGTATTAAAATGAATTTTGCTACTTGTACCGTAATATATATATTTGTATTATTGTACTATGACCAAAACGAATTTTTGTGTTTTTTAGAGTTTGGTCGAAAACGAAACTACCTTAAATGAAAATTTAAAAATATTAATGTATTTCTGCATACAAAAATTACTAATAATTAAGCATTCTTAAACAGGCATACTTGGAAAAAAAAAAAGCAAAAGCACCATGTCAGGAGTTATTATTATTAATTACATAAAGCCTTTTCAATGGTAAAAACCCACCTACATCCGAGAGGTTCTTTATTGGGTGGTAGGTTAGTTAGAACCCATACCTTTCTATTGTTAATTACTGCTAATTCCTCCCCCATTGCTTGTTTCTACAGCTTCCATTGAAGTGATTTTAAAATCTGTTTATACGTATTGGGTACAATCTGGTCTAGTCATGTATCAGTGCTATTTGATTCTAAAAATAAAAAATGTGGTGGTGTACTGCTTGGACTAGAACTAGCACTTGAGCATCGGGAATGTCCATATACAATACCTTCATATTTATCTGCCCCTCTAAAACAAAAGATAGTTTGATTAAATTTAATGCCGAGTTTTAGACAGTAATCATGGACCTTTCTAATTGACCTTAATCTCTGTGTTTCTCCCAATTCATAATAATAAATGTCTGTATGCCTTCCATCAGGCCTTGTTACATGTTTTCTGAACCAAGTACCTTCCGTCAAAGTTCTTGAAAGCTCCTTGCCCTCCACCTCACTCTCATCCGTAGATGGGTGTCCAGCGGCATGTTCTGAAAAACTTGAGGTGCTTGGTTCTGTAGTTGGAATTACAGACGTATGTAACTTTTCAGGTTGAATTTCAGTTAGTAGGTCAATATCAAGAAGTTCAGATGATAGTGTGTAAGTGGGTCCCAGATCGTTTCCGTTGTGCTGCTCTAAACTAGCAAAAGGGTCTGTGCCTAGAGAATAAATAGGGCCTTGTTCATTTCCAACGTAGATGTCTTTGTGTATTGGTTGCGTTTTCACTGAATTCTACGTTAATTGTTTCTATGATCTTATTTGTGTCTGGCAGCCAAATTCTATAGCCTTTTGTAGACATTGCATACCCTACTAAAATACCCTTTCTAGCTTTTGGCTCAAATTTGGTGCTTTGGAGTTGTTTGGGTACCCCCACATATGCTACTGTGCCAAAAGTACTTAAGTGTCTTATAGATGGTTTGTTTCCACAATAATACTCAAATGGAGTTTTCTTGTGTGATTTGTGGCAAACACGGTTCAGAGTATAAGTAAAATACAAAATGGCTTCTGGCCAAACCTTCAGACCTAGTTTACTTTCATTCAATATTGAACGTGCTCCGTCTACAATTGCTTGATTGAGACGCCATTTTGTTCTGGAGTATATGTGTTCGTGAATGTGTGTTTTATTCCATTTTCCTCAAAATAACTTTTAAAAGCTTAAGTTGAAAACTCCCGTCCGTTGTCACTAGGTACGTGTTTAATTTTTGTGTTTAGGAAACGTTCGGCTCTTTTGACATGGTTTGTGAAAATTTTGAAGACGTGATTTGCTACATAACAGGTAAACTGATGCTTTACGTGAAAAATCATCTGTTATTGTTAAAAAGTATTTTTCACCACCTCTCCCAGTTACTGTTAGGTCCCCATAAATCTGTATGTAAAAGTTCAAGTGGCTTTTTAGACCAGATTTGATTTAATTGTTTAAAAGATGTGCGTTTATGTTTATTCAGATTGAAAGTTGCGCACTGAAAATCCCAGATTTTAATGTTTGGTAAGCCTCTGATACCATTACATCTCTGTGTGTGTTCTATTAGTGTGGGACTGAGGTGACCTAGCCTACAATGTCATAATTTGAGATCATCTTTTTGTATTGTCGAGGCCTCAAAACGGACCTGTTTAAATTTTATGTTGCTGCTAGGTTTAGTTTTTCTTTCAGTTTTAGAACTGGCATCAGGGTGGATGTAATAAATCCCATTTTTAAGTGTAGCCCTAAATAATGTCTTATCATTTGTGTAAACCTTAACGCTCCCTTTCCCTCCTTTGAATGTTGCACCTCTACTATTGAGGCGAGAGCCATAAATGAGATTACGTCTTAAATTTGGACAATACATTGATCTATTCACACTTGTCTGCTAACACTTGCCGAAGGTTACGGCCCTTAAAGGGTTAATATGGCTGAAAAGAGCCTGTGCCCATAACAGTGTTCGACCCTTATACAGGGACTGGTCTAAAACAGAATTAAATTAAGCAGAGTATGTGGAAGCCCAATAGCTGATATTGGCAAGGTAGTGACATAAGTGTTTGATGTAGATTAAACACATGGATAAAACAGTTTTAAGTTTTGAAAATACTAATGTTTATTACACATATTTCAAAATAAAGATGAATAAATATAACAATGAAGCACTTAATAAAATATAGTGACAGTTGACGTGGCAACAAAAACAAGGTGCCAAAAATATATGAACATGCATTACTTAAACTTCTAAATAAAACAGTAAAGTTCTGTATAGTAAAAAAAAAACAGTAAAGTTCTGTATAGTAAAAAAAAAACAATAAAGTTCTGTATAGTAAAATCTCACTTCAAAGTACTCTTAACTTAAACATTTGTAGTGTACATCAGTTTCATATTAATGAAGTATAACGGTATCTGGGGATCGTGATGAATATAAAAGGAAAACTTAATAAAAAGAGTGAATCACCAGCGACTGGCACCAGAGTGATTCCAAAAACCTAAAAATTTAGACTAAACATATATTCAACACTTTCCCCAAACACCATTATAGGCATGATCGTAAGTAGCAGCACACGTTGCGAAGCCATGAGAAGTAATAAAAATATTAAGTTAAAATTCATAGTATTACGTTGAATCTTAAGTTATAATACCTGATATTATTTAGCAAAATTAAATAAGTGAAGTTAAATTAGTATCATCACTTGAACTTGGTCAAATGAAAGAGAAAAAGGAAAGAGAAAAACTCACCAGATCAGAAGAAACACAGATTTTATTATAATCACATCAATGCACAGATCAAATTATAATAACTGGAGAATGATGACACTTTATCACTATCATATACCAAATATATTTTTATAATCAATTTAATAATATATATCCAATTCTTATTATATCAATAACTATGTAAGAGTTCAGTTCATTTTCATTATTAATTTTAATTTCGGTATGATTTATATTATAATCAATTATGGTTTTCAATACGATCATTTTCGCTGCAGATCAGTTCTGATGAGATATATGTACGTAGTTATTAAGGTGACGTCTAGAGAATGAAAGTTTTTCCATCGTTAGGTTCATTTGTAGAGAGTGAAAGTTTTTTTTTGAAGATAAATTCATTAGTATAGTGATTTAGATGTTAATGATGGAGGATACAGCATATGATGGGACTTTACTTGCAGGACATTAATTGAAATGTCTCTAGGTCGATTCAAACGTAATCATATTATACGGATGACTGGATTAGATGTTGCTCGCCAAGATCGATGTCAACCCGGAATTCCACTTCTGGATCTGTCCGGCGTGATGATGATGATACTGATAGAGAATCCTCTAGTTGCAAACATCCTTTCATCTAGAGTAAGCTGTTACTATGAGACCATAAAATTGTAGTTGAAATTATAAGAATCAAGATATGATATATCTAGTCTCAGTCCAATCTCCATATTGACCGAATATTTCGAAGACGTTGATGCTCAAAGGAATGCCTTCACTGTCTACCGCTACCCGCTACCGGACCAGAGGTCCAGCAGCCT
The DNA here is from genome assembly GCA_963931845.1 of Maratus michaelseni. Classification (NCBI taxonomy): domain Eukaryota; kingdom Metazoa; phylum Arthropoda; class Arachnida; order Araneae; family Salticidae; genus Maratus; species Maratus michaelseni. The sequence continues at coordinate 28,724,254 of OZ007597.1, read as the reverse complement.
CAGAAAAAAGGGTACTTTACATGCTCGTGTTTTGTGGAGAAGTCATTTCACACGGCGCTTCCGATAATACTGGAAAACTTACTATTTCAAATCATCCTCCAATCAGACAGCAGCATTTTCCAACGGTTGCAAATTTAACTATCGCGCTCGTGACACCACCTGATGGATTTTTTTAAGAAGCTCACCCACGCGGTCAAAGTCAAATATTAACTGTTGACGACACGTCATTGCGAATGTTCTATGAGCTTCTATCTGTCACCTTGAATCGGACTGACAATGACCTTGCCTCTCGTGAGTCACTGACCCAGATACAAATGCGCGGGAACTAGGAAATAATGCCTGCTTGTTTACCCGAAACATCTAAAAGCTTGTCAATGGCGTCTCATCGCAAATCTCGACGATGTTCAAAACAGAAAAAACGAAAGTAATTAAAAATCTATAACTGCCAAACTAATGGATGAAAACAAATGAAATTTTAGCAATCTAAATAAAATTAAAATTTCTTTCCACCAGATATGTTTTTGAAAGTAAAATATTTAAATTAAGAAATTTTGAAAAATGATTATTGGACTTAGAAATTTTGAAATGATATATGGAAAAGTTCGTTATTCTGAAAGAATTTTCCTGAATTAAAATAAATGAATTTGAACTTTCTGAAAAGAATAAAATTAACAATTAACCAATTTTTTAATCAATATTATTAAAAAGGAAATACACTATATTTTAGAATAATTTATTAAATTTAGACTGTGTGTTATTTAAGAAAAATGGACATTATTTAAAAGTTAGAAAAAGTAAGTCAGAAATATTTTTATTTTAGATAATTTTAAATGAAGTTTAATTAATATTGCAAAGTGAATAAAATGTAAATTAAATTGAATGAATAAATATCCTAAAACATATGTAATGGAAAGATTCTGAAATTAATTTATATTCACCAAAAGTAAACAATTTAAAAAGAATGTTTGATTTAAAATGCAAAAAATGAAATTTTAGCTTAATTAATTTAAATGAATTTAATGAGTTTAATTAAATTGATGAATAAATTAAAGTTAAATGTAAAAATACTGAATAAATTAAGAGTCAAATTTTTAAATCATAACATGAAGTATGGACGATTGCAGAAGAAAAACTTTGATGTTGTAGTTGACAGTGAAGAGTAGTGAAAACTCAGTTTTTGAAGCGAAATAGAATAAGTTCGAAACATAACGTCTTTAAAGAACGAACCAAAAAAAAACTTTCAATTAAAACAAGCTTAAAACGTTCAATTCCATCATGACAATTCAACAGCAGATAGCATCGTTTTTCAACAGCTATAGGTATCAATAAATATTATATTAGATTATTGAGAATTGTTATATTAGAATCGATGCTGGATATAATTATGGAATGCAGTTTACTGAAAAGGAGATACAAGTACGAGTGTTTAATACTAGATAGAGAAGTCGTGAATTTGAGATTCTTACAACTGTGCAAGTATAATGGAGTTATTCTGAAATTCTTAAAATGTCATAATCAACTTGTCAACCAGCAACTACCAACGGTTAAATGGATTTTGAGAAGAAATGCTTAAAGGCATACATTAGAAATAAATTTAAATTGGTGAATCATATATCAATAAAATGTTTAAATTTGTATTTCAAGTTGATGGAGATACTGCATATTGATGACTTTGACAAGTTTCAGCGCATTTTGGAGCTATTTAGGAACTTTAAACAACAAACAAAGGAGAGTATTATTTATAGGAAAATAAACAGATTGATAGTATCAACACCTATCAAACCAATTAAGAAGGCAGTTCCGTATATTAATTTATCGGATAAAGTCATAAATGAAGATGAGCATAATCTTTTGGGATTAGGCCCTAAACATATGTTTAGGAGCCAGGTTAATCTGAAGTCTATCGTTGTAAACTGTGAAAGAATTTCACAATTTGTCCCACCAGAAAAGAAAAGAAGGAGGAGGTTAGAAGCATCTTTCATAATAATGTCCAGGCTTTGATTTTGTTAAAAAAGTTAATGAAATTGACATGAATATTAAGTTCACGTTGGAGTTGGAGAAGGACAAGATTTTGCCTTTTCTAGATATTGAACTAATAAGAAACATAAACAAAAGAACGATAGAAAGAAAAGTATACAGAAAACAATGCAGGTCAAATAATACCATCGCTTATGACAGCAATTCTCCGTTTAAATATAAAATTGCAGCTTACAGATTCTATATAAAGCATGCTTTTGACATTTGTACAGAACAGTAATTGTATAACGAAACAGTAATTATATAACGAGTTAAATAAAATTAGATATATCGCAGCAGAAAATGGTTTTCTCCTTATTGCATAAATAAGTTAATTTATGAAGCAGAGAAGAAAATCCCTAAGGATATGATACACAAGAGGACTCTTAAAGTATGCAAATTCGATTATATACCACAATTATATGAAATATAAAGATATACAGTGAGCAAAAAAAGTATTTGCACACCAGGTAAATTTGTTGTAGCATATGTATAAATAAATAAAAAGCAACTAAGAATTAAAAATACCAACACTTTTACAAAACAAATAAACATATTTAATACCTGACTTAATAATTATATTTAAAATATGAAAACATAAAAAAGTAACATTTGTACTGCCAAAAAAATATTTGCACACTAGCAATAAAAATAGAACTAGAGGAATTATTTGCAAGTTAAAACCAGTGCTAATATTTAGTATGCATGCCCTTTGCTTCAATTACAGCTTGTAATCGTCTGGGCATTGATTCCTACTGCTTGGTGCAGAGCTATAATTATACCTTTTCCCAAACCAGGAAAAGATGCTACCAATCCCAATAATTACAGGCCGATTGCACTCTCTAGCTGCCTTTGCAAACTTCTTGAAAAAATGGTAAATTGCCGCCTCGTGCATATTTTAGAAACTAACAATTGCCTTGCTCATTTCAAAGCGGATTTCGACGTGGTAGGTCTACTATCGATAATTTAATCCGTTTGGAACATCACATACGGACAGCCTTTCTAAAACGCAGCCATTTGGTCTCAGTATTTTTTGACATGGCGAAAGGTTATGACAGAACATGGTGTTATGGGATTCTTCGCGATCTTTTTAACCTAGACTTTCGTGGGAACCTTCCAATTTTCCAGAATAATCAAGGGGGGGGGGGTTACACGGGATTAATAGAATAGTTAGTAATATGTATGGGGGGGGATGCTAATTGCCGGTCATCGCAAAGTATGTATTTTTGTATAAATTCAGGAAAGAAAAAAGATTATGCATTACAATGAAAATACAAAATAGAAAAACAGCAGAACTTTGCAATTAACGACAATTTCAGATTATAGAAAATTCTGAATTTCAAAATTTTTGAAACTAGAAGGCATTTACATAACAAAAATAATATGCAATTAATATAGTAATAGAAAAATTAAAGAAACTTGCTAAAAAAAAAATAAATAAAAGAATACCGAGAAATTGCAATTGAAAATGTCCTAAAATATTTTCTAAAAATAATATTTTACGTAGTGTCGCCATCTGTTGTAAATTAGGTAAGTTAATAACCGCATATATTTTTGAAATCACGATTTCTGATCTATAAATATTAAATAAGTAATACAAATCACAAAAATAAATGTTATAACAAGAAAAATATTGCAAATGAAACCATTATTATCCAAAATAGAAGAATATGCTAATAATGAGAAGCTTGAATAAAACTTACAATTAATTAAAAAAAACTATCTTTGTAATTGCATTAACACATTTAAAATAGTGAAATATAAAGCAAATGCTATATACCACCTTCAAATAACGAATTAATTCACCAATTAAAATCATAATAAAATCAAATGTCACTTTTTTTTGGGGGGGGGGGGGGGGGGATTCATCATAATGTTAAAGAGATTTAAAAAAAAAAAAAACATGATATAAAATTTCGAAACTATAATACTTAAAAAAAAAAAAATCACTAAATATGTAAATATTTATTATTACTCTTACCTTAATATATTTAAAGGAGGTGCCAGTTGGCTTTGTGCTATGCCATCCAGAGTGCAGGATGTGGACCTCCCTCCTTATGGCACTCCATGTTTTTAGAGTGGTTTCTATCCACTTTGGCACGCTTTTTATAAGTGGGTCACATCCACTACAACATAATATACAAATTAGACTACTCAATCGTTATCGGTGGAAAATCCATCAAAAGGCTCCTGATCATCATTATCATCAAAGATGATATCTAGTAGCTCATCATTTAAGTCATCAGATGATGGTCCAACAGCTTTTTCATTAAATTCTCCATACCATTCAAGGCAATTAATATGCTGCAGCGCTTAAAAGATTTTATTATAATTTCCTCAGAAACATTGTCTTAAGTAAAGGATATCCAATTTAAGACATCTTGTCTAGATGGCTTTTTGAAATTCCCCTTTGGAGTCTTCGACCCAACTGCATGTATTCCATCCATTTTTCTGTCAAATACCTTTTAAATGGCTTATTCCAGGATACGTCGGCAGGTTGTACAATGGATGTCAATCCACCCGGAATAATAATTAGTTGAGTATTTACGTCGGTGAGTGCTGTGCGGACCTCCGGTTTCCCTTGAATTGGTGCTTTATCTAAGATAAGCAGGCAGGAAACATCATCCTCATCTGGCCCCCAAACTCTGCTTATCCAGGAATTCAATTTTTCCGAATTCATCCACCCGTTCGTAGCCGTCACTTTCACATTCTCTGGAATTTTCAAGGTATCATACACTTTAGCGGGGATTTTTCCACTTGGCTCCTTGAAATTGATGAAAGCTGACATTTTATGACCAGAAGCACGTGCACATAAAGCGACAGTAAATTCACGCTTTGTACATCCCGTATTCACGATTCTTCTGGAGGATTCACCTTTAACGTTGTTTGTCCTTGAAGGAGGGCAGTCAAAGCGAACCATCGTCTGATCCATATTGCTGATATTATAGAGTTAGATCATTTTTAACTCTGCATATTTTCACTGAACAGAGAAATGATGAAATCTTTTCTTTCAGTTCTTCGGGAGTTTTCTGACTTTTGTTAGTAGCTACTCTGGTGGTAACGTTCATCCTTGTTTTCCATTTAGAAATGAACATGTCGATTGCTTTAAACTTGCGTAGCCCAATTTCTTCGGCTTTGAGAAGTACCTCTTTTTGTAACATCTTATTGCTCAAGGCGTGACCAGCTGCTCGCTCATTTTCCAAAAATTCGAACAAGTAATTGGCCAGTTCTTCAGAAAGAGATGGCCGGCCTAATCCAAGCTTTCTCTTTTTTGATGCTTGTCCATAATTATTCTGCAATAGTACATTTTCTTTCGAGAGCCAATCTCTTAATTCTTTTTCCATCAATGCTAAAATGCCTTGATGTTGCATGCAAATTAGTACTGTTTCCTTTGTGCCAAGGTAATACAGCTAATTTTTTTTCTACTGTGTAACTACTGTGTCCCTTTCACATGGGAATGCCAATATAGAGCAAGGGTTTTCTGTTTTAGGAAACATTTTTACTGAAGAACGTTGTAAAATGTCAAGACATACTCCGAATGCTTACATGACAGTTAAAGATGCACTGATGTTATATCATAAGTCTGAATTTGTACCAATAAGAAGAAATCTAATAACTCTTGCTCAGAATGCCATAAAAACTATGTAACATTTTTAGAGGAAAGAAAAAGACAGGAAGCTGACAAAAAAAAAAGAGAAGAACAAGCAAATGAAGAAAAAAAAAAAGGAAGTGAAGTATTAAAAGAAATTGAGGATGGAACGAAATCAATTAGAAAAAAAAAAAGAACTGAAAGAAAAGATGAAATAGGAAAAAAAAAAGCAAAATATTTAATAAGCTAATAAAGTATTTCAAGAAGCCAGCAGTAGATTACAGAATGCTTTAGATAAAAAAAAACTTTGATGAAATAAATACAGTTAATAATGTTAGTGGGATACTCAAAAATGCAAAAAGAAGAGTTTATTAAAAAAAGTTATAAAAGATTTGTATGGAGACATTGAGAAATGCAAATCTAAAGTAGATAAAAGGAAGTCTTCAGTCATATCTTCCTATTGTTATAAGAAACAGAAAATGTAATTTTAAATTTGATATTGTAAAGTTGAAATGAAATTTTGTAAAGCCATACCCCATCCAGGAGCAAACTTCAGTGCTTGTAAAAAAAACTATCAACTTCATTCTGCTGTGTTGCTGTGATTTTAAATCACTGTTATCTGCAGTTCAGGGTTCTCGCTCGACGATTGCTACTCTGATTCGTCGATGTTTGAAGTCATAACCCGTGAAGCAAGTGGCGTTTCGTGTACTTTTTTTTTCTTTACAGAGTGGCAACAATTTTATGTTAATTTGCAAAACAGATTGGTATATGCATGAACATAGAACTAAAGAGATGAATTAGCTGATACTGCCTCTTTAATTCTAACAGAGAGAGCCCAAAGTTTCATCCATTCTACTTCCGTGAGCGATGGTAGGTTGTTCAATTGAGAGGATACTATTACATTTGTATCAACTACGTCTGTCTCTGTGCTTTTAGAATCGTCCTTTTCTGGTAGTTTTTAAAATGAATCTGGGGCTCAGTCAAATAAATGAAGATTTTGTTTGAAACCAATCAGCATTGGGTCTTGTACCTTTTGAAACAAATAACATTAAAGCTTTCGTTTCTATTAGCAGTATTAAAAGAGGTACTTGAGTGTTCGAGGCTCAGAAAAACAGCAGATGCATGTTTGCATAATTTTTCACAACCTCCAAAACTGCAAGTACATATACCTCTTACCATATCAACTGTATATGTTTTCCCCAAATGTGCAACTTTGAAACTATCTTCTTTCTCATTATATTCAATGGAAAAAGTAGATTAGTCACACTTTCTGGGCAACATTTTAAGTAAAAAGGAATTAGAGTAGCGGCCATTTGAAAAAGTAACCACTCTTTGCCGCATATATATTTCATAACAGGTAGTTATAAAATCTATTAATTGTGTTATATGCCAACACTCTGTCTAATATATCTTTCAGAATTCTAAAGACTACCTCAAAATAGTTAGTTGTGTTGTATCCTCTTGTTTGTAAATATTTTATTAAAAAACCTGCCCAGTTTTTTCTATATTCCCACAAGTGGATGAAGTGATTTTTCAAGCTTTGATAGTTAATTTTTCCACTTCATTTAAAAATGTTAATGCCGCTTCATTTGCTGATTTCTCATCACATACATATACTATATTTTTAAATAAAAAATATAAATGCTGCCTATGACTGCTGTCAATGTTGTGTTTTTTGTTACATAGCCATGGCATTAAACATGTGGAACTGACATAATAATAGTGTCGAGCGTGGGAATTTTTTTTCAATGCATTGCGTTCTTTCATGTTATTGTCTGTCAAAAATACCTCGGGAAAGCCTCTGAAAAAAATGCATCTTTAGAGAGCATTTCTCTATAGCATGACAATGCTTCTGTGAAAACACCTTCTTTATCACTATCTGTAACAATTATGCCTAGAGGCTGCCAGCTGCTGTTGGTGCAATAAAGGCATAAAGTCTATGGCGCTGTTTGTCCATGGCACCTGAGGCGTCTAGCACGACTAGATCACCTGTTTGACTAATTGTTGTCTGTGTACAGAGCATAATAGGTATGCATATAACAACAAAATAGTGGTTTTCAAGTGTTTCTTTTAATTTGGCTTTGCCTCCTGATTTTGTGTATTCGGCTAAGAAAGCTTCTAAATTTTGAAACGTGTCATCACCACTGAAGCTTCCATATTCACTTTCAAATTCTTTTTGAAATAATTTTGTGACTGTGGATACGGTAGGGAGGTTACCATCTTCAGCAAATTTATAATAATTCTCTGCAGAATTCATCATTAAATCGATGTTTAAGAAATAGTGACCAGAAGAAGGATTGCAACCATGACGAAAGAGTGCTGCTAGTTTCTCTTTTGTTGCAGGAGACATATCAATACAAAATAATAGTTTTTAAGTGTTTTTTTAAATTTGGCTTTGCTTCCTGATTTTGTATATTCAGCTAAGATAGTTTCTAAATTAGATGTAGATGCCATTTTGAATGCCATTAGAAGTAGATGCCATTTTGAAAATTTACCTGGATGGCTTGTCATCTTAGAAAATGGATATTCATTTAATAATAAAGATGAAATGACAACAATAAGAGGAGCGTTATTAGCTTTTCCCAGAGATACCCTAGCAAACAACTACTTTGGAGGCTTTAAAGAAAGCCCTTCATTCTCATTTTCTCGTTGTCGCTTATGCACAATCATAAAATCAATAATGAAATCTGTATGCTCTGAAAATCAAGTAACACTACTAGGTTTAACGACTCGCAAAAAACAGGTAAAGGTAATTTTGAACAGAAATTTAAGTTTGCCTGTCATACATACTGGTCCAAAATGCTTTTTTCTTGATATAATGCATGTGTTATATTTGAAGGTGTAGTGTTACAAGAAATAAAACTTTTGCTACAATATTGCTTGGAGAAAAAATACATTTCTTCACTTAATGTGATTAACAACTGCCTAAAAACATTTAATCTAATTGGTGCTTCTAATACAGATTGCCCAACAAAATTAGATATTTCAGTAATTAAAGACCCAAAAAAGAAAATTGAACAGCCTGCTGCTCAGTTATGGCAGCTTTCTGTAATACTGCTCTTTTTAATTGGAGCGTATGTGTCATAGCTTTGTTGAAATTAATAACCATTAGTACATCTTTCCAGATTAATCGTGAAGACATAGTTGTGTTGCAGCAGCTGGTATGGGTGTACATATCAATTTTTGCCAATCTCTACAGCCAAAATTTTGTGACACCAAAAATGCACTACTTAAACATTTATCTAGACAGACAGATATTTATGTTTGGGCCTCTGAGATATTTGTGGTGTTTCCGCTTGGAAGCAAAACTTCAGAGACTAAAACAAAGCATTTTGGCATCTCAAAATTCAGGCATGAAAGAGTTCCGCCTTTTTGAGGACGATTTTGGCCATTTTCTGGATCGATGCAAAAATGCAAAGAAATTTTTTTTTTTTGGAGGGGGGGGTCATGAAGTTTTGTCGGACTTTTCGCTAGCTCAAATCGGAAATTGGATACTCCCTAGATCGAAAGTAATCGTGTGTGGAGCGGCGTATTTCGTGGGGTGAAAATCTATTTTTAGACTTTAAGATCGGAAGCAGTTTTGCGAATGATTTCGGAGGAGTAGAGGAATGGTGTGCGTTTGCTAATGAGTTGTTGGGTCAAAGGTCATCTTTATGCGGAAGTAAATAGCAGTGGAAAAAATCTGCAGATAAAGATGATTCATTCTGGACTGAGGTGTTTTAAAGCGGTAGTAAATAAGCGCTTTGCTACTGATCTTTCAGATTTTTTTTTCTTTCTTTCTTTCAGAGCTATATCATTTTCATGCTAAAAGTTTTTAATTTTTTCCAACGAAAAATCACCGTTTTAGAATAACTTGCTAAATATGTTAGAAATTTTATTTCAGGAATTTTTTCTAAATAATACATATGAATGAATACATATGTATTCATTCATATATTTGGACATAGAAAAATAAAGATTAATGCATTTATTACAAATTTGATTGCCATTTGTTTCATAAAGACTGGTACTACGAATTAAGAGGCATTGGGTTCGGTAACCCCAGGGTTTAATTTCTAAGAAAAAAAAAAGTACCGGAGCCCTAATATTCCTGCAGTACTAACATCCTTAGCGTACCCCCCCCCCCCCCCCCCCCTTACCTCCTCCGTTACTCGAATCTGCCTTTTAATATTTCATACATTATTTTCAAAATTTAAAGCATTGTTTTTTTATTTAGCAAAATAAAAATTTTAAATACATTTATCTGCGTACACTTAGCTATCAACTATTCCACTTTTTTAGTTATTACTACTTCCAAATAGAAACCTTTGCCCAATCTTAATGTTAATTAATTGCAGAATTCTGCGATTAAATAAGCTCAGGATTATGATTCGGAAAGAGTGTTAACACAAAAAATTAATAGTTCGCAACTGTGCAGAATAGAAAAAGACCATTTCTGTTTACTCTTTATTCTGATCAAAATAGCATTAAAATGATTTGAAATGGAAATAAATAAAATTTTGAATTTAAGACAGATTGAGATCGAGCCTGTCCAAACCCGGAGACTGATATAAAAATCGAGCCCGTTTCATCTCCATCTCTTACGTGAGCGACACATTACGTCAGTTATAATTGTTTTGAAACAAAAGAAGGCAAAAAATTGGAGATGGGAGGGAAAGGAAAGTGTTATTTAGGATTCGTTTTTCGGAAGCGTTATTGCACTGGGCTCCGGAACAAACTGTTTATGAACTCCGGTGAATCCTGGGCAATATTTAAATTTTTACTTAAAATAGAGAAGTACCGGCGCAAATTAAGCCCTGGGTAACCCGATTGTACTGGAACCTGGTCTGACCCGTGGTCCAGATTCGTTTGGCAGTAATTTGTTTTGTTGTGGGTCGCATTCGATTCGGATCAGTTTGACTTTTGTTTACATTTTGCGGGTCAGATTCGATTCGGGTACCGTTGACTTTAATTTGTTTCGTGTTCGGACCACGTTAGGTTTCACTTTTACGGGTCCGGGTGAGGTAAATGAGGAATATTCTTACATTTGGTGTTCGGGTTAAAGTTTGTCAAATTTCGGGTCAATGTTTTAGTTTGGGTTGACTACAAATAAAATTTTCCGATATAACCCAAAACCCGGAACTATAACCTTACTAACTATGAATTATCAGGGACCGATTGACAAATGCGCTCTGGGCACACAGATGCTTGCACGTCCCCTTGCACGTATGTTTACAGCAGCCTTGAGTTTAAAAATATATTATTGAAAGTGGTACTTATTAAGATAACCACTACTGACTTTAACAATTTTGTGATATTTAATGTTTTCATAAATTTTCTTCTCAATTTTTTAGCATTAAAAGTTTTTATAACATCCTCATAATCTTAAGTGTTCTATCTCGCTGACACGATTTTTCGAAATCGCTTCCGAAAGTGAAAGTATCCTAATAAAAAAAAAAAAAAAAACCTGTAAACAAAATCGACAAAGTAAAAAACGGCCTTTCAACCTCAACTATCCAATGAAAAAAAAATATTGAAATGCAAACGAGATATTTAAAAAAATTTCTTCCATAGGATTAACATTAGCGAACAGGTGTTTTCACGTGAGTAATGTAGCCCTTCAAAAGTTATTTTCAAATGGAAATAATAATAAACAGATTTTTCTCATATTAATTTTGTTTCTTTATAGTTAAAACTTCATCAGATTTTGGCCAATAATTGAAAATACTTGCCAAGTCTCCTGTTTTTCAATAGAGACACCTTTATTTTGAGATTTACAAAATTTAACACGCATCCATTTAAAAAAAATCTGTTTTATTTATCTATTTTTCTCCTTGTAATTTTCCTGTTTATGTAAAATTTAAAACTGCACTCTACTCTAGAAAATGCCCATAGTAGAATCTCCCTATTTTTTTCTCAAAATTTGGCGTATGAAGTCGAAAAAGTTCAGCCTTTTTTTCTTTTCCTCACTTTCATGCCTGAAAATTTTAAAAGCGTGAGCTTGACAGTTGCAAAGCGACTTCAAGCATTTTTGTGTGTAGAAAATTTTAATTGCATTCCAATAGAAGAGCAGTCCCTTACTTCATATGCAGGGGTGGAAAATCGAAAATCCATTTTTGTAGCAGGTTTGAAGCAGGTCAAATTGCAGTTTTGGAGCAGTAAATGCCAGGATTTGGAGCAGGTCAGTTATAGATTTGGAGTTGGTTAACTACATTTCGTAGCAGCTCCATATTAAAAGCAAATGTGCTTTGTTAATGAACTTTTCTTTAACATAGTGCATATATACAATTTCAACAGTATAAAATGTAATAAATGTTAAAACAAGAAAATAAATTACACACTTAGAGAGTTTCAAAATTTGTAGTAATATGACTACAACAGACGAATTAACTTTCCACATTCCAATAATACATAATAAATATACCATATTCTGATAAATGTTTTACACCCTTTTAGAAATTAAAAAATAATTCGACATATCTAACACTTAAGGAAAAGGCTGCATGGATAATAACCCAAGTGATACTTGTAACTGTGAGTAATCACTAGACTGCACAATGGTTTTCTTTTAAAAAAGTAATATAAGTCAATAAGACACATTTTTAAAATCGTGGCCAAATGCTTTGTGTACTTTGTGAAGAGTGCATGCTTCTATATCAACAGTATTATTGTTGATTTTATGCAATTTGTTTTTTACAATCTTCGTGACGTTCAGTCCACTGCTAAAGAACAACAGCAATCAATCTTTTGGTTAATTGGCTGAAGCACACTTTATAATAATAACAAATCTTCTGATTTGGAGTCTCATAATACAGGAATAGAAAATAAAAAATTTGTTTTGTATCAGGATAAATTGCAGTTCCGTATCAGAATTTAATGGTTTTGTAGTGGAACAAACTTAAGTTTTAGCATTGAAATCAAATAGCATTTTCTATTTTTCCCTAAAAACAAAGATTATATTTTATAATGTTATGAAAGTGGGCATTTTTAGCTTAATTTTAGGACGCTACAGTTCTGTAAAGGTCTTTATGCCTCAAAAATCACTTAAAACATAAGAAGTCACATTTATCGAAAAATACTATTCAATTCCTAATTATTCAGGTTTACCAATTTCATGTTTTTACGTCTAAAAATAGTTTATGAATGTGTCAGAAATTTCTGCATTGTTGAGGGGATAAAAATATTTCGTTTGAGAACAGTCTTAATGCTGAGTATCTTTTCAATAATGCTTATTTTTAATAGATGGTACATAGGCTGTGTTTTGGAGTAATTATCCTCTTTGGATTAAGATATGTTATATTATGAAAACTGAAATGTAAGACAATGATTATGTAGTATAATCCATTATTCAGTTACAGATAATATTTAAACTTAAATGATGCTGCATATTTTAGCTACATGCATCATAGCAGCCAAGCCTACACAAAGTTTATAATGATATTCGGGGATTGCGAAGAATATAAAGGAGATATTAATGAAGGGTGAGTCGTCAGTGACCTGCACCGGAACGATTCCGAGTACCTAAAACAATTTTTGACAAAATTATATTCAACACTCTCCCTAAACATCATTATAGGTATGAAAGTAAGTGGTAGTTTCCAAAGCGAAGTGATAAGAATTTATACGTTAAATGTTAAGTTAAAATTTCAATATTAAGTTTATCTGCTTATTAAGCAAAGTTAAAATTAAATATTTAGTATATAAAATCAAAGACTAGGGTTTACAATATATGCACACCATAAAGATTATTCTGAAGTTCATCTGCATAACAACTTGATCTTGGTGTAAAAGGAGAACAGAAAAACAAAAAGAACTCACCAGATAGAAGAAACACTGACGCTTATTGACATCTTCAATGCATTTAAATATTAATATATCATTTGAACAAAATCACAAGTTTCACCATAGAGTTAGATATTATGCAATACTTCTCAAATCAATCATTTAAAATACTTGTTACCATATTAAAAATTTGGGTGTTTTCAGTTTACACAAGTAAGTTGACATTTCGTTATATTGATTTTCTAGTTAATTTTAATAATAATTTGATTTCTGCAAAGTTTAAATTGTTCAATTTACAGTGGAGGTTATATATATAGTTTCTAAAAATTGTAGCTGCATCATTAGAAGTATTACGAATGTTCATTTGAAGAAAATTAAGTTTATAAGAAGAGAAAGTTATTATAAAAGTTGAATGGACTATATTGAATGACGTTTCTACTGATGGATGATTATTGTAGATTAAGCACAGTAGAATCAACCATAACGTTGTTATTAGGAACTTCTAAGCAGAGTATCAAGACAGCCACTGGAAAGTGAATATCGGCGTTGATCAGGCACTCAGAAAAGTATCCAGAAAAAACCAATTCCTAATCATCTGGGGGCTATAAGTTGTCGACCCATCATCATCATCGAAAGCAATGCTAAATGACTCTGAAAACGAATCCTGGTAGGATGATTGATGTAGAATCTTTCATCTAGAATAATAAAGTTGAAACAGGCATCTTCTTAGATGTTGAGAATCTTAAAAGTAATTGTTAAACTAACGCTCGCTGAATTGGCATTCTACGGCACGCTGCCAGACCAGAGGCCTTGCAGCCTAAAAAAAAAAATGGTACTTCACATGCTGGTGTTTCGTTGAGAAGTGATTTTTCCCGGCGCTCCAAAGATACTGGAAAACCTACCGAATTGAATCTCCCTCCAATCAGATAACAGCTTTTCCCAACGGCTCCAAACTTTTCTGACGCGCGCGTGACACCACCTGATGGAATTTTAGCCGAAGTTCACCCACGCGGTCAAAAATAGATATAAACTGTATCGCACCCCCTTGACGACACGTCACCAAGAATGTTCCATGTGCTTTGAAAATAACCTTGAATGGGCTTAAGAATGACCTTGTACTCCGCGAGTCATTGATACAGACAAAATGCGCGGGAAAGGGTGCAAATAGTTGTTTGTCAACACGAAAACATCTGAAATTCTCTCAATGACCGCTACTAGCAAATATTTACCAACTACAAAATAAACTTTGAGAATGTGATTAAAAATCCATAACTCAGAAACTTATGGATGAAAATAAATGAAATTTTAGCAATCATAATAGAATAAAAAGTTTTTTCCACCAGATATGTTTTGAAAGTAAAATATTTAATTTAAAGAATTTTGAAAAAGTAATTATTGGACTTAGAAATCTGAAACGATATATGAAAGGTTCGTGATTCTGAAAGAGAAATTTTGCATGAAACAAAATTAGTGAATATGAACTTTCCGAAAAGAATAAAATTAGCAATTACCATTTTTAATAATTATTATTGAAAAGGAAATACGCTATATTTTAGAATAATTATTTATTTTAGACTGTATGTTATTAAAATGGATATTATTTAAAAGTTAGAAAAAGTAAGTTAGAAATATTTTTCTTTTAGATAATTTGAAGTGAATTTTATTTAAAAGGAAATAATTAAAATAAATATTGTACAGTGAATAAATTGTAAATGAAATTTGAAATGAATATCCTAAAACATATGTAATGGATAGATTCTAAATTTAAATTATACTCTCACCAAAAGTAAACAAATTTAAAAAGAATGTTTGATTTAAAATGAAATAATGAAATTTAGCTTAATAAAATTAAATGAATTTAATGAGTTTATTAAATGGATGAATAAATTAAAGTTAAATGTTAAAATACTGAATAAATTAAGAATGAAATTTTAAATCATAACAAACTTAATGAAGTTTATTTTATTTATTTTTTTTAAATTCTAATTTTTTAGATTAAGAAATTTTCAGTTTTGGAGCAGATTGGAGCAGAATTTAAAAAAAATTGCCATTTTTGGAGCACATTTTCCATCCCTGTCATCTGTCAAAAAAAAAAAAATAATAATAATAATTTTCAATTAAAAAAAAAAAAAACTAAGTATAAAACACAGAAGAAATTAGTAAAACAAAACTTACTTTGAGTTGAAACTATTTTTTATATTGAACACGATGAAAAATTTTCGCTTTTGCAAAAAATGTATAAAAATTTGTATTATTTTGCTGTATTCAGCAAAACACTATATTATGATATCTTTTATTTTAAAAAGCACCAGCACAATAAGATGGACCTTTCCTTTTTTTTCTACAGCAATTTTTTTTTTGTAAATGAGCCTTTTTCAAACTTTGGCGCATACGTTGAGATTTAGGATTGTTTCTTTTTTTAATCCCACTTATTCGTTTCTGATGCATATGTGATGTGTGTTGTCTCCTACAGTATTTAAAGTTAAAGCTGCCATCTTTGTATTCCCAATAATATAATGACAAACAGAATTCATCACTGGGAGTTGAATGCTAAGCTTCGATACAAGCACAAATTTTGGACATCTCATCCAAAACAAATTATGAAGACTCATTTGCATTTTGAGTGAGACAGCTCACACGACGTTTTAAAAGAGTGTCATCAGCAAGGCGTTGGTAAACAGGAAGCAATTTTTGTAGAAATTTCTCTTTTAATGGTGTCCCCACTTGTTTCAAATGCGAACCAGGTTTTTGCTTCTTAGCTTTTGCAGCCTAATAAAAATGCCACGAATTTCTACCTTCGGGACACTTAAAATTTTTTGGACTATTATCAGTTGATATGCTGTGATATAATGTTTCATATATAGCTGTTTTCATGGCTGATATGTCTCCCTTGTTGCTTAAAATAGCTTTTTGATAATAATTTGTCAAGTTTTGGATGGTAGATTCTTTTACACTTCCGTGACTACGCCTACCTAATGTTATGCCCTGTGCTATGACTTTGCACAACATTTCGAAGAGCTGTGCCTAACCTCTTAGACACATGGTCGACACACTCTTCCTTTTCAATTTTTATCTCCAAGCCATACACTTTTTAATCCAAAAGATATGTGTATGTTTTTGCATCACCATCGGATAAAACTGTTGTGTATCAGAATCCTTTATCTTCAGATCGTTTCCAAAGCTCAGCACTGCTCCCATAGAATTAAAAGACCCACAATGATTTTTAAAACACTGATTTTTATGACCTTCAATAAATATTTGAAACTTCGGCGAAGTTTCACCTAAATCGCGTTTGGCATTATCACAAGCATAACAGAATTTTGACATGACTTCAAAGTTGATGACATACCAGTAAGTACATCAATAGCACACCCAACTGCATAACTAGAATTATGGCCACATGTATGCCAAGTAACCATCAAAACTTACAGCAATATTCATAATAGGACGTTTGACAGTAATAGGTGTATCAGAACATTTTATGTCATCATATGCTTTTCTAACATTTGAATGGACTATTTCGAACATTTTGTTTGTAGATTTTTTGCCATCCTGATATACTTTTTTTATATATATATATCAAATGTTTTATCATACGTTATAGACATATTCATCACAAAACCAAATTGATCAACTGCTGAATGACCTCGTCCAATTTCTGTAAAAGCTTTTGTTGCTATAATTCACGTCATATCCCTCACCATCATTTGTTGGAAATGATGTAAATTTCGAACCTTTTATTTCATGACATACTTCACAAATCTTTTCTAATTTATGGGCAAATCCATTTCTACTTTTCATAAGAATTTTCATTAGTGTTGAAAAACAATCTAGGCATGGAGTAAAAAGCTCACAAATTGAATTAATATCAACAATAATACTTGAGGAGCATGATTAAGTTGAAAGAATATAAGTTCGGTTACTGCTATATAATGTAACTACGCATGCAATTGTAATACTTATTATAGGACAGTATTTAATGTTTATTCAGTTTTTTATTGACACCTTGAAATAATCCATACAGATTGATTTTAATAAATCAAGCTTTTTTAATTATTAAATTTGGTTAAATGTGAACCAAAACTTTATAATTCTGATGTAAATCATTAGTTATTTCCAATACAGTAAAACCCCGATAATTCGGATTAAATGGGACCAGACTCAATCCGGATTTTCAAAAATCCGGATTATTCGGAGAATGAGAAAAAAATGAAGGCTTTCTGTCGGAGTTTTCTTTAAGGCTTTCTGTCGGATTATTGGATGTGATATAGGTAAACCATGATCTCTTTCTGTGCAAAACCAAACGAATAACACTTCATCCAGTGTTTCAAGTTGAGCTTTTTTAACATTCTTCCGATTTTCTAAACCGTCGTTAGAAATTGATTTCGAGCAAAAATCCTCGATTGTTTTTCGATTTTTCTTTCAATCGGATACTGTCGAGGTCCCTACTCCTAATTCACAAGCAATCTTTTTTAAGGGTTCACCTTTATCAATTCTACTCAATGCTTCCAATTTCTTTTGTATAGTCACAAAATTATGTTTTAGTTTCATCGCCATAGCTAGAAATGTACGCTAAAAAACACTGCACGGCAAAGGAAAATATCTGGTAGGATTTGGGTTGATACATTCTCTATGAACGGGAGGTCGGATTCTAGGAAACACAGCAGACAAAGAAACAGTCCCGAGAGACCTATGGGCTGGGTGACAAAGATCGGAAAGCGATACTCATCAGTCAGTGGGTCTATAGGGATTATTTTACCTTGCTTTCTTGCAATGCTAAGTAAAACTTTATTGTGCGGTGAGCTTTTGAAGACATTTCTAAATGGATTAAATAGAAAACTGTGAAAATTGGAATTGCCAAACTTAAAGTGATACATTGTTGTTTCTTTGAAAGATAACATCAAAGAGTTTAAATAAGAAAGCTTAAGGTATTCTTCCAAAAATATTTCAGAAAAGACTTTATTCAGAATACGAGCATGAAATAAATTAATGTTATGGAAATTTGCCAATCACTTCTCCAAAAAAAAAAAAAAAAAAAATTGACCAGATCGATCCGGATTGTCCGGAGATCCGGAATAACGGGGTCCGAATTAGCGGGGTTCCACTGTATTTCAAAGACTTACAAATTTGTTGGCGTTTTTGTTATCCAAAAGCTGCTGCTCAAGTTCCATCAGATGATCAGAGGATGAAATTGGAAAGTTAAAATCAGCAGCCTCATGTTGGAATACAATGAGATTGGGGCTGGGAATACTCCTTGTAAACTGTCTATTTTTTCTTCTATTCTATCAATTTTCTTTGTATTTTCCCTCACCTCAGTTTTCAGCTGCTTTAAGCGACCTTGTACATCCAGTAAGAGGCGAAAAACCTTTTTAGCAACTAATATATATATATATATATATATATATATATACACACACATACATACATACATAGATTAAATGAGTATATGATATTCATAGAAGCCAACACTGTAAAGACTACAAACTACAGTATAGAACCATTTATTGAGAATAGTCAGAGACAGGTGTATTTCAGAAAATTAGTTGAGCATTAAGCAACATCTGTTTGATTACCTTTATAGAATATATTTATCTGTGACATTGTTTTTTACTTCAAATTAATTATTAGATTAACCAGATTAAGAATCCGATCCAATAAAGATAAAAAAATTAATCATAATTTGAAAGAAGACAGTATATAGGAATCTCTTCGAAACAACTATTCTGCATAAAAAAAAAACAAAAAAACACCCAATATCTAGCTAAATATGCTTATATTTCAAATCCTAGATGTTGACATCATGTTATATCATGTAAGTGGTAATGTGTTAAGCAATACACATTACAAATAATTGTTAATAACATTTTAAAATTGTTTTGCGATTATTGTACTCATTTAAAAATCCATTTTTACAAAGGAATAAGAATTTATCTTAAAATACTCGACCTCGTAACAATGTTTTAAGATTTTCATGTCCATGAAAATATGTTAAAAATAGCAAATTTATTATTTATGCCCAACCATTGGCAGATATCTGCAGAAGTCACAAGTTTGGTTTTCCCATAATTCTGGAAAAGGACTTCAAACAAAAAGCAAGGATAGACAAAGCTTTATGTTACTAACACTGACTGTGCAGAGGCTTCAGAATCAGATAGACTATTTCTCTTTATATCCCAGCAATAACAGTTCAATTAACTCTTTAAGAAACTTGGACTACATTCTCATTTCTAAAATAACAAGTTTTTTTCCTATTTTAATTTGTAAATAAATAAAATTTTCACTTTGGATCCGAAGACTATAAAAATTGAGCCTAAGCCTGTTTCAGGCCCGAGCTGAGCAAGTTCAATCTCTATTGCATACTTAATAGAAACTATTTTTATCAAAGCTAAATGTGATATAAAAGTACTCTCACCTGTTTCACATGAATTTATGGATGAAGACTGGGACTGAGATTTATGTTGAGGTGCTCTGCAACCAGACCTTTTTTTTAGAACGAACTCTTGATTCCCATGCATGTTCGAATGAGGATTGGAGTAGTGTTTTTGGATGTTTGTTAAGTGGGTCATCAACAACATTATCAGAATCATATGCTCTTTTTGAGGAACTTTTTTTTGTGTGTCTATATCACTTGATGATGAATCACCATCATTTGAAGTGTCTAAGTGTCTGTCAAGTTTTTTTTCTTCTGATTAATTAATAACCGGATACGAAAACTTTTCTTCAAAAGTTCAAAAATATAGACTTTCATCCACTGGTCCTTTAAAAACACCATGTTGCATATAAACAAAAATTTCAGATGCCAGAGGAAAATTTATACTTTCAAAAATATTGTAAAAAAATAATTTCTCTATGCCGACAATTTTTTTCTTCACCAAACAAACTCGTATAAAAAATGTGCGAACAGCCTCTGAAATAGTAAACATGATTTGTCAATATTAGAATAGCAGTGTAATGGCGAAGCCATTATCTTTTTCTTCACAAATACATTTATTTTTTACGCTTTGAAATTTCGTGCTAAAATAGGTTTTTCAGCAGAATGAATTTTTAGAATTCCTAAGTTTCTAGATGAACAAGGGTATGAATATACATCACCTGTAATTGGAATATTCCGGCAAATCAAATAAATTTCTCCATCCGCTGAAGCTTTTACAATATTTAATAATTTGTAAGATATACATATTTATTTTTAGAAGATTTAACATTGATTATATTGTTTTCACAATTTAAAATACTGTATTGTAAACCAGCAATTTTTTTAGTCAGATCTCTTGCATGCTCCTGTTTTAGATTTAAACGTTCAGAATTTGAGAAGCAGGAACAGACAGATGTTTAACTAACTGAACCAAAGGTTTGTCAGGGCTTCTAATTAATGATTTGAGGAAACCTAAATAGTTTTCAAAAGGAAAGCACGGCACAGAGTCCAGATTCCCAAAAACTTTCACATCTGCTAGATGAATTAAGCTGTGAATGTTATATGTCAAAGTTTCTACTCCATCTATTACTTTCATTTCTTGAACAAAGAATGCTAGTATATCTTCAGCATATTTTACATGATTCTCCTGTTTGGAGACCTCTTGACTTGCAAGAATCGATATTGCTACATGCAAGTTTAAAAAGTGATTATATTGTTTTTCAGGAAGGATTTTGAACAAAACAATAAGGCCAAAATATAAAAGAAATTGCAGAGATTCTGTGGCTTTCTATCAGTCTATGTGATGTAAACTTCTGAGCTTTCTGTTAAATTCTGAGGGTGAAACACTACGGCGCAGTTTTAAATTTTCTGAAATAAGTAGAATTTGTTGCTGACTAATTCAAACACAAGGCACTTATCAACTCGAATAATTTGTAGCAATAATTTTCTTGTAATGCCTAAATACACCAGATGCATTGAGTCTATAGGAAACTAGGAAATTAATTTTACATTCAGCGATAATAATGGTGATTCATATTTATGATGTTTTTCATCTAACATATGAGCCACACTGGAATCTGTGTGTACTTCAGAATTAGTTTTCGGTAAAACTACCTTCCCAGAAATGTATTGACCTTTCTGTGTGCACTGCTCACAGCAATAATAGTCACTGTGAGTTTTTGTACCTTTTATGTATACTCTTGCTAGAGTATCACACACAAAAGACTTGATTTTTACCAAAAAATTGTTGTTGTTTTGGTTAAATCAGTCTTTTAAAATGGCAGTCATTTCGGTCATAAATTTATAAACACATTTTGGTTTGCTTCTTCCGCAACAGCATGCAATTGTTACAGGAGGAACACTAATGTTTGTGTCAATTTGGCACACAATAGGCCAAAACTGCAAATTGCTGCTTTTAAAAATAGGCAGGCCATCAATATTTATTATCAAGTTAAGTATTTTATTAGGGCATAATTTCAACAAGTCAAATTTCTTGAAAGCATTTGTGAAATCAAAATATTTCATGTGCTCTTCTTCATCTCTGCCGATGAAACAGTGTCAATTTCTGTCTTCCTACATGTTTTCAATAATGTTCGCCCATCCTTAGGTAGTTCTTACTATACTTACCCAGCAGCATAAGTAATGCAGATAATGCAAAGCCCAATTTTTTAATTTTGTCGCTAAAGAACTATCCGATTCTTGTTCATTCGCAAATTTATTTTCTTCATTATCAGTGGATAGAAAATCAGACAAATATTCTGCATCTATGTCACCTAAACTACTTATTTCAGATTCTGCTTCACTCTCTGAGTCATTTTCTAAACTATCCGGAGACAGAAAATCATCCTCTAAACCTTCGTTACTTGAAGATTTTGCATTACTTGATTCTTTAGGCATATAAGATTTTTGTGTGGTGCTAAATCTGCTACATAAGAATTCGACATCTCTGAATCTACTTGAGGTGCATTATTTATTTTCTGTAAGGAAGACACTTCTTCTGAATTATACGATATTATCTGATGAATTCTTTCATCTACTTTAAGCCCTTCCAAAAATTTTTGAGCTTTTCGCTTGAAATAATTGGATTTTGCATTGCCACTCATTCACATTATCTGCAGCCAAAACAAAAAGTTAATAGAAGTATTGCAAAATTAGTTAGTTAGAAATAATTTTATACCATATAAATAGATTCAAAATGTAATAACTGAACAAAGAGCTTGTTACCTTATCTTATTTAATAATTGAGGTGATGCAGTGATATTGTTATAGAAAATGAACAGCGCTTTGTAAAATGACATGTCTCAAAAGTTTTGATAAACATCACATTTTTATAATATTCCCTTATGTTTGCAACAGTGTCATGCTGCAATGTACTAGTTATGGAAATCCTAGCAAATCTGTCGGGTTTAAATCGTATTATAAAATAATCATCAAGCATGAAAGTTTAAGCTCATTGAAAAAGCTGAATTGCACACATAATACACAGTTATTCCATTACAAATGCATATGCAGAAATATTATTAAGAGAAATTAGAAAAAGTTACTGATTTGGATGTATAGCATGTAAAGTATCAATTATAATGAGCTTAAATCAACATTTTTTTTTTTTTTTAAATGATTAAAATAATAAATTTTCTAAATGTTTCAAATTACATGAGATATAAAAATGTAAAATTAACATAATTTGGAAAGTTGCTATAGTATTTTGCCTTGAATAAACAAAAAAAATCTTTAAATAATTGTTTCTAAATTTAATTCCTTAGACTAGTAAAAAATTATTTAAGTTATTAAAGTTTGTAAAAAGAAAGTTTTTATCTGGCATAAAAAGCATTAAGTTTAAAAATGATATATAAATCTAATATAATTTGCAATGTATTATTTTCCTTTAAGTAATCAAATTACTTATTTTATATAAAATAAGCATAGCAAGTATATTAAATTACTGCAAGTAAAAGAATAAGTAGCTGGATTTTCTCATTTTACTTTTACAATAATAAATTTTTAGCAAATTGGAGCTAAGGAGAATGAAAGAATGACATCTGCTTTAAAAGAAAAAAACTAATTGGTATAAAAATGTTAAGCACAGCAAGAGCTTCTTCTGTAGAATTAGTTTCCTTTACTTTTGAACTCTTATACATTAAATAGAGAAATTAGTTAAGGATTGAAAAGGCAACAAAACTTTCTTTTTCTTTAAATTTGAAACATTGAATACTAATAACCATACTGAGTGGTAATATTTTGATGATTTCAGATATAAACAATTCAATAATAAATGTAGTTAATTTTATTAAATGTAAATATTAATATAGCATTTAATTAGTTTTACATAATTATTACAAAATATTGCATGCTACAAACTAATGAAATTGAATGCAGTTTTAAAATATCTATAATTTTATTAATTAAAGCATAAAAACATACATTATGTTAGCAAATACAGGTTCAACTGCATTGGAAACCTAAAATTCTTCATAGCTTTTTAACAGTTGGGTATTTTAATACAGGGAGGGGGGGGGGGGGGGATAAAAAATCACCCTAATAGCATGTCTATGCAAGTAACGTTAAGATATATTAAAAGCATTGTTATTTTTATTCACAACTATTTTTCTTTATTTATACTACATTAATTAGGAGTTCAAACACATCATTATGTTAAAATTTCTGCCTGGGTTTGTTGGGTTTGTATACCCCGTGATGCGGCAAATAATATGCAAAATTAAGGTTATTTTCTATTGAGATTTCTTCTGAGTCTCCCAGATAATTATATCTATACTAATATTATAAAGGAGTAAAGATTGTTTTTTGTTTGTTTCTTTGTTTGTAGGGGGTAATCTCTGGAACTACCGAACCGATTTCAAAAGTGATGGTGGCAAATTGATGGTGAGAACCCCTGCTCCAGTATAGGCTATATTTTATGTCGATGCCACTACCCCAGGGGGGTGCAGGAGCGAAAAACGTTCTAAAATTGCGATATTTTCTATACTGAAGCAGCTAGAAATTTGAAATTTGGCGTTGTAGTTACTTATAATATGTAAATGCTCTCTAAGAACAAAATAAAAAAAAATTCGAAATTTAAAAGGGTGAAATGAGCGAAAAGCGTTCTAAAAACATTCTAAATTAAAATTCCTATGGAATCTCTAGAACTACCGAACCGATTTGAACTTTGGCGTTGTAGTTACTTATAAGATGTAAATGCTCTCTAAGAACAAAATAAAAAAAAATTCGAAATTTAAAAGGGTGAAATGAGCGAAAAGCGGTCTAAAAATGTTCTAAATTACAATTTCTATGGAATCTCTAGAACTACCGAACCAATTTGAAATTTGGCGTTGTAGTTACTTATAAGATGTAAATGCTCTCTAAGAACAAAATAAAAAAAAATCGAAGTTTAAAAGGGTGAAATGAGCGAAAAGCGTTCTAATAACATTCTAAATTACAATTTCTATGGAATCTCTAGATCTAGAACTACCGAACCGATTTGAAATTTGTCGTTGTAGTTACTTATAAGATGTAAATGCTCTCTAAGAACAAAATAAAAAAAAAATCTAAATTTAAAAGGATGAAATGAGCGAAAAACATTCTAAATTACAATTTCTATGGAATCTCTGGAACTACCGAACCGATTTGAAATTTGGCGTTGTAGTTACTTATGTAAATGCTCTCTAAGAACAAAATAAAAAAAAATTTGAAGTTTAAAAAGGTGAAATCAGCGAAAAGCGTTCTAATAACATTCTAAATTACAATTTCTATGGAATCTCTAGAACTACCGAACCGATTTGAAATCTCTCTAAGAACAAAATAAAAAAAAAAATCGAAATTTAAAAGGGTGAAATGAGCGAAAAGCGTTCTAAAAACATTCTAAATTACAATTTCTATGGAATCTCTAGAACTACAGAACCAATTTCAAAAGTGATGGTGGCAAATTGATGGTGACAACCCCTGCTCCAACATAGGATATATTTTATGTCGGTGTCACTAACCCCAGGGGGGTGCAGGAGCGAAAAATGTTCTAAAATTGAGATCTTTTTTATACTGAAAGAGCTAGAAATTTGAAATTTGGCGTTGTAGTTACTTATAAGATGTAAATGCTCTCTAAAAACAAAATTTAAAAAAAAATCGAAATTTAAAAGGGTGAAATGAGCGAAAAGCGTTCTAAAAACATTCTAAATTACAATTTCTATAGAATCTCTAGAACTACTGAACAGATTTCAAAACTGATGGTGGCAAATTGGTGGTGACAATCCCTGCTCCAACAGCCTCTTTAATAAAAAAACTATGCGTTTATGACGACTGGGTATTTCACTAATTGTTGCCACAGATTAATCTCGGAAAATGAAACATTTGAAGTTACTGAAAAAAAATAGTAGCTCGAACAGTATTTGTCTGAAAATTGTTAGGCAAACTGCGTTTGAAAGGTAAAAAATTGTATTTTTCTTGATACAAATTTCAAATCTAATGATTATGCCATTTTTCAAATATTGAATTTGAAAAATTACCAAATTTCACAATGGAGTACCATAGCGAAACCTTCATGCGTAAAAAGATAATGATAAGGGCGACGTGTCCTGGCATGTATATTAGCTATAGCACGAGTCACTAATTATAGTAGCCTTATTATTCTGTTAAAATATAAAAGTGAATTATGGAAAAAAAAAAAAAAAGAGAATTATGAAATGTCAATATTTTGTTGGATTAAAAGTTCGTTATAAGAAATTGACCAGCGTAGCGGGCGTAGCTTGCTAGTTCATTAATAAAATCTTCATATTAGATTTTCATGGTTGGATTATGCATAAATCACTTAAGTAAATGATTTAATCTTATATTTGCATTTTCCTTTGATTCCCCTAAACATGCAAGCCCATAAGGTTTAATTGGCATTTGTACAATATATCTGCCATCATTTCTTCTAGTGGAGTGCGCATGAAATGATCCTCACAATACTGTTCTTCCTTATTTTTTATTTTTGTTTCATGAACTGCTTCAACTTCCCAAAATTTCTTCATAATATTTGATAAATCATTCACAGATTGCACAAGCCCACAATAATTACTAAAATTGCCTTCTTGTGGCATAGACTTAGAACCACTGCACGGTGGGAGATTTGCCGATTCCAGCTGGCCAAAATTATTTTTCAACTTCTATTTGATGAAATCTATTTTTCGTTTATATAAACGATATATTAGGCTGATTTAAAGAAAATATATGAAATTTTAAACGGTAGTTTAATAAGAAATCGTTATATGTAATTAAAAATTATTAATGTAGTACATTAGATGTGCAGGGTGGCTAGTGGTCAGTGAAAAATACGGTCAAAAAAAGTTATAAACACCAATATATTTTTATAGAAAAATTCATGTTATTTATTTGATCGAATAATCAACATGAATTTTTCTATGAGAATATACTGGTATTTATCACTTTTTTTGACTGTATTTTACCCTGACCACTAGCCACCCTGATGTGAATTTTTTTATTATATTACTATGATGTACCATTCAGTTAAATATTTAAATTATTTAAAGCTTTAAAACATGTATGAATGAGTTAATCTTTTACTTGATAACTAAAAAGGACAATATTTATGAACTTTTATAATATTATTAAGATTTAAGCGATAGAATTATATTTATTATATGATACCAAATTATAAAAGTAATTTTTTATAATAATCTACTAGAAATTGGGATACAAAATAAATATTAAAGGAGTAATACATATTATTATATATACAAAGGAATAAGAAAATTGCGTAGAAATTTTCTGACAATTCGCCATCTAATAGTTCTTCATTCTGGCTTTCCTCAGTAAGTTACGAGTACTGATTGAACAAGGTATTTCAAAACTGCTTTGCAGCCAAGTTTCATATTTTTTCATAAATTTCTCATGTGCTCTATGTACAGCAGTCCACTTTTGTCTAAACTGGGCCTTCTGTATAATCATTTCCTGCTTGAAAACTTTCATTTGTACTTCGTTATAATTTTCATTTGTCAACAAAACATATTAAGCCAATTCGATTTTTTCGTTAAATGTGGAAGCTTGTTGCTGCTGTATAATATTATAAAAGCTTATTCATGTGATTGGTTTACATTTACGACCCTGGTAAAAAGAAAAGTGTTCTTAGAATAAAAAATATAATAATAACTTTAGACTTCGTATGATAAAAACAACTTTAAAATCTACGGAAGCAGATAGAAGCAGACAAGTAAACGTTTTTCCAATATCTAAGACTCTAAACTATTTACTAAAATAAAAAATTGAGATTTATCTAGCTTTATCATATAACTTTTTGAATTTTCTAAATGAAATTTATAAAAAATACATAAAGTCATTAAAAACATTAAATGTGAAATAACTATTGACAAAAGAAAAAATTATGCTTATAAATTAAAAAAAATAAAGTACATGCCTTGTTCTAAAGCACTCATAATGTACAATTTCTTTCAATTTCTTCAACATTCACATATTAAAACAATATACTAGAAATTATCGATTTATTCTCCTCTAATAAACGCCAATTTCATACTCACCTACTGGCAGTACGGTTGCATTTATATCAAAAACATCTGCAGTGCCCACCACCTGCACATATAAGGTACATGTGGTAAAAAAAAAATTCCAGTTGGATAAACTTTGAAAAATCGACTTTTGGCCAGCTAGAATCAGCAAATCGTCCACCGTGCACTGGTGACATAGCCAAATACAGTTTCTTGAAAAATCAAATTTTGTATATTTATTTTATTTGTTCCCAATAATGTAAAAAATACTTCATTAGATAATAAAACATGTATTGGACCTGGTTTATCAAAGTGTGGATCTGCTAACTGGAATGGTTGCATTTGATGAAGAGGCATATTATTTAAGAGTCATTGCACGAGCCAATCAGGCAAAAAAAGAAAAAAGTTTCCATCAC
Organism: Maratus michaelseni; assembly: GCA_963931845.1. Lineage (NCBI taxonomy): Eukaryota > Metazoa > Arthropoda > Arachnida > Araneae > Salticidae > Maratus > Maratus michaelseni. The sequence continues at coordinate 28,696,069 of OZ007597.1, read as the reverse complement.
CATCTCAGAATTTCTTTTTTTTTTTTCTCGTGTTGCCGTGCCCAAGGAAAGAACAAATCTCAAACATTTTTGTTATATCTCTTTTAGTTTTGGAGTTAGGGGAGGTCAAAGTTCCCTAGAACAAGGCGTAGAAATAATTTTGTGTCATTTTTGCCACTTTATTCTCTCAACTGTAACTGGCTCTGATGTGCTTCAGAGAATTTTTGTTCTCTAACTGATACTATACCTTGAACATTAACAACTCAAATTGAAAATTCATTTGAAGATGGTCAGAGCCCCCATACATGGCCCCCTCAAATACCCCTAATTTCGTAAAAAATCGGTTTTTAAGAATGCTTTAAATCTTGGCTCTGATATGATACAGAGAAATTTTTTGCACAATGTACTTAGACATTTCCATATAAAATGAATTTAAGCTTAATATTTTTTGAAGGTCCCTGGAGCCATTCGGTATGGGGGCCCAAACACGGACCTGAGCGCTAATTTATGTAACTTCAAAGCAATTGGTGTAGCAGGCTCTGACCTCCTACATGAAAACTTTTTGCATGGAGTTGTAGCATTAACATAGTAGTTTCATATTATGAAAAAATATATTTTGAAGTTACCACCATTTTCAAGGAAATCCAATGAAGCATACAGGTTTTGGTGGGGTAATTATGTCTTTGAATTTCCTTTTTTTAAATGTAACTATCAAATATTTAGTTAATTAATAAGAATAAAACTATATATTTTGTAAATGTAGAAAAATATAAATGGCAACACGCCAATTTCAGCTCCAGAATAGTTTCTGGCGACTGATCACGTGATGCCAAGCGTCTACCGAGAAAGTCCCACACGTGTTCTATGGGATTAAGGTCCGGTGACTTTGCAGACCAATTCATGCGTTGAATATCTTCACTCTCCTGGAGCTCTTCGACAGCCGGTGTACGATGAGGGGGGAGCGTTGTCGTGCATGAAGAGGAAGTCCGGACCCACAGCACCTCTAAAAAGATGCACGTAGTAGTTCATATTATGAAAAAATATATTTTGAAGGTACCACCATTTTCAAGAAAAATCCAATAAAGTACCTACCTACTTGGGATATTCCCCTGACATCCCTGGGACATTTTGTACAATGTAATACACATAAATAGGTTGAGTCAGGTGGAGAAAAATTGTTACAATGTATACACATATTCCATTGACAACTAATTTTGTGAAAATTTTAATGCTTTTCAGAAAAGAAATTTCAAAGGATTAGTAATTTTTTCTTATAACATTTCAACTACAATTTCAGTGAAAAAATATAAAGGTACTTTTCGGTTAGCTGGGCGCCAGTGATATATATATATATATATATATATATATATATATATATATATATATATATGTGTTGGCTCATGAAAGTAGGTATGATCTCCATTATTTTGATAAATTTTTCTATTATATCACCACGTTGATTAGAGTCACGGTTGCCCCACATTTGACTGTGTGCATTAAAATCTCCAACAATGATATAGGGAGTAGGGAGTTGGAGAAGGAGTTTATCAAGATGTGCTGACTGAATAGTTTGGTTTGGAGGTAGATAAATGGTACATATTGTTATGAGTCTTTTTATAAATACCCGGATTGCAACAGTTTGTAGATTTGTGTTTAAAGCGATATGTGTGTGTGGTAAACTGCGAGAAATGAAAAGAGCCACACCACCAGTGGCCCTATCATTCCCTGTAAAATCTTTTCTATAGGTCTCATAGCAGCGTAATTTGGCTTTGTCACTGGGTTTTAAATGTGTTTCCTGTAAGGCTAAACATAGAGGTTGGTGGTCATGGAGAAAACCACGGATTTCATCATATTTGTTACGATAGCCATGGCAGTTCCAAGAAATTATATTAGTCTTTTTTTTTTTTTTATTATTATTAATTAGATGGAAACATCAACACCATTTTCATCTGTTTCAGATGACGTGGACATTCCTTCCTCATCAGAAGGAGTTGGGTGAAGATCAATTTCGAGATCTTCATATATTAATTTTCCTGTTTTAGTTTGTGTGGGATTTGTTGGTGTTTTATCATTAGACAGTCTTTTATCTGGTGGAGTGATTTTTGCTAAGCTTTTTCTCCTTTTTTTTAAGCTGTTGGGAGTTGACTTTACAGATAATTTATTAATTTCATCTTCTGAATGGTGAATATTTGCAGATTGTGAGTTTTTGTTGCAAGAGATGTAGGAGTTACTTTTCTGAGAATTGTCATTTTGTTTAGTTTTTGATGCATCTTTTTCTCCTTTATTTTTACTATTATTTATTGCTAGAGATATAGACTGAGAGTTATTATTAACCAGCAAGGATTTCGTTGTAGAAGTATATTTTTTATTTACAATGTTTTCCTGAACAGTTGTTTCGGTTTGAGTGGCAATTGATTGATATTTTTTATTACCAGTTAATGCAGCAGAGTAAGTTATACCTGTGTTTGGTGTGCGAGACTTAACTAATTTCCTTGCTTCTGGATATGAAATGTTCTGTTTTGTGCATACTGTTTGGATTTCTTTCTCAACTTTCCAGATTTCACATGATTTATAGTATGATGGATGATCTTTTTCGCAGTTCACACAATGAGCAGAAGCTGTGCAGCTTTCACTTTCATGTCCTTTTACTCCACATCGAGCACATGTTAGGGTTCCACGGCAGTTATTTTTGGAGTGACCAAATTTCTGGCATTTGAAACAGCGTAATGGGTTTGGTATGTATGGTCGAATTGGGCAGCTTAAGTATCCGGCTTTTATGTTGGTAGGTAAGTTAGGTATATCAAATGTAAGTATTAAATGTTTTGTTGGGATGATTTTACTATCTCTTTTAATTGTTATTCTTCGAACTTCTGTAACATGCTGTTCTTTAAGATTTTCAAGTATTTCTGAATCTGAGACAAATGTGAGGTCTTGTTCTGAGATAACACCACGTGAGCTATTTAAGTAATTATGAACAGATACAGTAACTGGTATATTTCCAAAGAATTTACATTTCATTATATTTTCAGCTTGAGTTGAATTTTTAACTTCAATAAGCAAGTCACCAGATCTTAGTTTTTTAATAGTCTTTGGTTCACCAACTAGTCCTTGTATAGCTTTTTGTATTAGGAAAGGTGATTTGAGGGCAAAGTTGCCTTCAACACATTTTACGATAAAGAAACGTGCATTTCTATACGACAAATCTAAGTGGCTACAAGCTTTGGTTGCATCAGAGGATGCACCTTTATTTTCTAAATAGGAAGAAATATTTTCCTCGACTATATTAGCCCAGGATGTATTTGGTTGTGGGGCCTCCACATCGCATATCTTATTTCCTTTAGTTGTATCCATAGTTTAGATTTTTTTTTTTGAACGCCAGGCGTCGGGCCTGGTCACCGACCCTTCTTCTTAACCTTACTTCTGGGCGCAGGTCTCAAAAGGGCGAAAACTATTATCAACAAACCTCCACGTTTTTCGAACGTTGGATTAAACTCGATAGCATTTCCTAATATCTAGTTCTATCACATTGGAATCAGGTAGTCAGTAGGTAAGCCTTTACAGCTCTGTCCAACCTACAACCCTTTTCACCGAAAGGCACCAGTCTCCCGGTGTTGGTCCTAACAGCCACCATACAATGTATGGCGTCCTCCGATCACGGAACCGGAATTCGGAAAATGCCCTGCACTCTGGGACTCAAGATCAGCCTAAAAAGGTAGAACCGAGTCGAAGAGATTAAAAAACCTCAGCACCCAGAGTGTCTCATGTGAAAATAAAAAAATCCACTATTGTATAAAAAAGGAAGCAATGTGAGAGAAAACTTAGAAACATGGTGTATTTTTTGTCTTTTTCAATCTTTTTAATTTTTTTTTCTTTTTTTTTTTTTACAAAAGAACGAAAACAACGTTAGCAGAACAAAGAACAATATGAACAAAAGAGTTAGTAAAACAATCAAACATGAACAAGAACAAAGAGGTAAAAGAGAAGATTAAACAGTGTGAAACAAAGAAAAAAGGATAGACAACTAAAAAGAGAAGAAGGCATGAAAGGAGAAAGATCGCTCAGGAATCCGGGGTCGCGAAACCCGTAAATACCTAAAGAAGGTATTCCCCTGGGGGAGCCGCAGAGATTGGATGGTCAGGTGGCTTTGGTACCAACTTTATGCTGGAACTGTTTGGTGGCAAATGAGAGGCAGAATGAGGCATTGCCGGGGGTACCATTACTCCTTCCCCTCCCCCCTTTCCCTGGGACATTGAAATGTCCCCTTTGGAATATTAGAGATGTTATGCTTTTTAAAGGATAAAAGTGCAATTTCCCCCTCCCGGAGAAAAATGTCTGCATTCAACCACGGCCAACTTCCATTAGAGACCCAAAAGGCTCTTGGTTGACTCCTCCCCCTTAAGACGTTGACTCCTCCCCTATTTTTTCTTTTCTCCCAAAGCCTTTGTTATTGAAAAAACAAAGTTTTGGTTTGTTTTAATATGCAGATGGCTCCTTAAGCAAATTTTATATACATCATTTAAAAGTAGACTTTATTCCCAATCCTTCGGTATCAGTAACTTTCATCTACGACAATTTGTTCCGGAGTTAGTAGGGGGTGTTTACTTTTTTTTCCAAGACCGTACACACATACATACAGAACCGGCGGCAGGCAAATTAACTGTCATTAAATCACTCATTCCACTGTCAATAATTTTCAGGTAACTGTAAATCATAAAGAGAAAAATGAATAAATTGCTTTTGACACATCAAATGCAAAGTTATAAGCAGAATGAAAAACCAAACATTAAGAAGATTAAGTGTTATAGTTAACAGCTAATTCTACTCATGAAGATTTATTTCATTAGAAAAATCAAAATATGCAGATATAAAGGGCAAAACTGAGAAAATTAATTAGTAGCTAGTGGCCATCAGCAGCAATTTTATGGATAATCATTTAAAAACTAAAATAAATATGCTAAAAAAGACTTTTTTTAATTTTCTGTCAACCTAGCAAATACAGAACTGTCAGAAATGTCAATTTTCTGAAAACGTTAAATGCATTTTCTGAAAATCAACATATCTGACCTGCGGTAAATTTCAGTACACCCAAACTTTTATAGAACAGGGCTTGGAAAATGTGGTCGCCACTGGCGACCAAGATTTTGGCAACAAAGTTATGATACTTTTCGGTTAGCCGGGTTCCAGTGATATATATACATGTATCATACAGTGATATATATACATGTATGTGTGTACACACACACACATATATTTATATATGTACATACTGTAAAATCCCGTTAATCCGCCCTTCCCGATAAAGCGCCCCCTCCCACTTTGTAAACAGATTGGAAATTCAAAAAATCCCGAGAAAGCGCACTCCGCCAAAAGAAATTTCGCCGCGCTCATCAAGATCAAAACCAAAAATTTTATCCCACAAGTGTTTTTTTTTTTTTTTTTTTTTTTTTACCCTGACTGATCAGAAAGGAGTGACAGTTCTTTGATATATCGCAAACGTGTACAAACGCAAAAGTAACGTACACAACTTCAACTAAAGTAAATCTGGAAAAGCAATATAACCAAACATTAGTTTTGCTGTAAATTTATCTCCATGGTGATGTGGAGGTAATAAAAATATCGATAGTGAAAATTTCTCATGAAATAAGTTTAAAAATGTGTATTTGATGCTGTGTGTGAAATATTTTCATTAAAAAAGAATCTATTTATTTTATTTTATCAAAGAATTTATAGTTGTATCTAATGTTATTATGAAAACCAATCACAAAAAGTTTACCGATTGATTGATCAGTACATGGCGCTACAGTCGAATTTGTAGCGTATTTTGTGCTATCTTTGTGGTAGCAATGTTTTTTGTTTTAAAAATCTGGCAACACAACCAATTCGTTCTGTGTTTTCACAATTTTTGTGATTTATATTATTTATTTAGCATTTATAGATACGAAATCATGATTAAAAATAAAACGGTTATTTAATCTGCCTAATTTACAACAGATAAATTATTAAGTTCCTTTTATTTTTGTTACTATATTAATGACATATTAGTGATATTATTTATCTAAATGGATTCCAGTTTCAAAGCTTCTTTGTATATAATTTTTTTTCAAAATATTTTTCTTTTGTCACTTCATTAAAATAATGCATACTTTGCAACAATCAGCCATTAGCATCTCCCCCCCCCAAACACCACCACCCATAAATATCATATACTACAATTTTTATACTGTGTAAGCGCCCCCTTTTGATTATTTTCCGTCGCGTTTAGGCGGGCAGATTAATGAAATTTTACGGTATATCACTGGTGCCCGGCTAACCGCAAAGTACCCAAGTTATTTAATCTGGCATTTTTTTCCTTTTATAAAAATTGACATAATAAACGAGAACGAACGACATTTTTCACCACTCTACCCTACACCTACTGGGATGCAGCAAGCAGTGATCTTCCTCTTATCCCATACTTTTAATGGACGAAAAAAGTTTAAAAGTTTTTTCCGTTCTAGCCAGCTAGCACGTCAAATGATTAGAATGTATATTTTATTTATCATTTACATAAAAAAATTTGCACTAAATTAGACTAAATATATTTCAATTTCTTTTGAATGTCATTTTGTTCTGACTCTTATCTTTAGCGATGGAAATAAGATTTGAAGAATCTGAGTGAAATTTGCAAATTTTTGTCTCAAAAGGCACAACTTAAAGAAAAAAAAAAAAAAAAAAAAAAATCGGTATTTTGCCGTTATTCGGACACAGTTGGCACCAAGCATACATTTATATACATACATTTGCATACGTACATACATTTTGGCACAGTGTCCGTATAACGGAAAAGTACCAAAAATTCTACATAAATGTCTGAAAATTAAAAATTTTAGATTATAAACCTTACTTTTTTCATTCATAGCATAGCTAAAGATATGTCCATCATTGTAAAAAAAATATTCATAAGAATATCTATAAAAGTTTAGAAGTACTGAAATTTACCACAGATAAAATTTACAGTTTTTCACAAAACACATGTAACGTTTTTAGTCTTTGAAAAGAAAAAGAATTGTGATTCACTCCAGGTACAAAATATGATACATTGATGTAACTTCCATCCTTTTACCGTTAGCCAGTCAGCATTTCTTGTTACATTTCCAAGCCATTTTATTACCAAAAATAAAAATTTTTTGGTACTTCTGCATTAAACTGTTGACAACTTTTCTTAAAATAAAACTATCGCCAAACTATAACGCCCAATAAGCAAGTGGAAGAATGTTGCCACTCTAAAATTTTAACTAGTGACAAATAGCAAAATTAATGAATTTAGATATAAAAACCTCACTGTATAATAAGGTGCTTTTATATAAAAATAGCAACATAACGAATATAATATTTGATTCTTTCAGACAATTTATGACAAAAAGAATACATCGCTTTTAATAATTATAAGAAATAATTTAAATTCAGAATTATTAAATTGAACCATAAACAAACAGATGATTTTTTTTTAGATATTGCATTTATAAATAAAGTATATAAACATTTTGTTTCACAAATTTAATAAGATAATGTAAAAAGTTAATATGAGCAGTAAGAAACAATGTTTTATTGCAGATTTCGTCAGTATTATGAAAAATAATAATGATCATAGCAAAGTTGAAAAACGAAACTACACAAACTTCATTAATGTCACTTACATCACATGTATGAGCGATTCATGCGCATGAAAGAAAACTAACAAACATCACTGGATGCAGCAATCTCAGTGTATTGGAATCCCTAAAAATATATGTAATTTGTTAATGCCTGAATCACTATAACATAATGTATGCACATTTAGAGCACAAGAAAACCGAAAGAAACATTGCTGGGTGCAGCAACCTTGTTGTATTGGAATTAAAAAAAATACAAGAAATTCAGAAAAGTCCCGATTGGTAAGCGGCAACTATCAGTAACTTTCAACATTAAAATTTACAATATATTAATTAAAAAAGAAAAAATATATTTAATATTTATTTATTTACATTATTTTTATAAATAATTCCTGTTGGCTGGTGAATAAATGTTTCTGACATGAATTGAAATTGATCAATATGGATCAATATGGATAGTTATGATTGATGAATTGATCAATCATAACTATCCATAGCAACATTTTTTCAATGAATTTTCTGTTTAATATCACTTGATGACATAACAAACAAGTACTGAATCTGACATCAGGGCTGTAGCTAGAAGTAAACAATAGGGGGTGCTCAAGAAAATGTAGGGGTGGGGGGGTCTCATACTATTTCTCTCTTTCTGACACATGTACACACAAACACAGATATATATGATCAAAGTATTATAAAGGAAGGTAAATTAGTGCATATTCATATTGAAGGAACTATGTTTCTTATTAAACTGTTTATAATAACTTTATTTGATGCTAAGAAAAGTAAAGGCTGCGGACAAGAATGTAATGGAGAATATACGTTGGATACGCCGTATACCTTCAGGATTATTTTAAGGAATACAGTATACACTCTTCTCAGAAACATGATAGCATATACTCTTTAGAGTATACCCTCTGCCTACAGCGTATGCCCTCTGGTTTATTTTAGGACTACATCACTGGCTGCAGAATGATAATTTTTCAGTGTATAATTATACTAGCGAAATAATAAGTGATGATGTCAATAAATAAATAAAAATATGACAATTCACCTGTTTCAAAAGAGTTGCAACCTTTAATTTTTTTCCTGAATATTCCCTGCTCTTAAGGATTCTAAAGTTGTATTTTTATATGATAAAAAAACATTAGAAAATCACAGATGTATTTTGCATTTTTTACACAGATGTATTTTGTATTTTGCATTTTTGTGTCTATTCAAATGCTAAAACCACTTGTATTTAAACTGGATATTAGATTTTTCATTAGTATCATTTATAAATAAATAAATATATATATATACAATTTAGTATTTATGCAAAACTGTAAAAAGCCCCCAAAATTAAATTAAATTTTTGAACAGAGTTTCATTTGGATTTTTGAAACAATTTTATTTGGTGTCCTTGGCAACTTTCCCAGGGGGGCTCAAATTTTCAGGGGGTGCTGAGCCCCCCCTGGCACCCCCCTAGCTACGGCCCTGTCTGACATCCAGTTAATGTGATGTCACAATCATGCATTTTTGCCACTAAATCCTACAGTTTGGCCAATTTTTTTTAATGGCACTTTTGACATTTATGTGGAAAAAAAATAAATAATAATAATAATGATGAAAATTGTGCCTTTTAGACAAAATTGGCAAATTTCACTCAGATTCTTCAAAACTTATAAGTTCATTGTAGAAGATAAAAGTCAGAACAACATGACATTCAAAATAAATTGAAATATATTTAGTATAATTTAGTACAAAGTTTTTAATATAAATGGAAACGATAAAATTTTGAATGGTTATTTTTAAAATTTCATATTTTTGTAAATAATAAAATATTGTTCATATTAACTGCATTATTAAATTTGGCAACTAAAAATTATGTTTAATAAGGCAATATTAATGTTTATTTAAAAAATATATATGTTTTTACTGTGACTGCATCTATGACAACAAGTGAAAAACATAGAGTATTCACAGCTAAAAAAAATTTATTTTTAGTAATAAAATGGCTTGGAAATTAATATATGTATATATATATATATATATATATATATATACAGGGTGATTATAAAAAAACTATCCCGATATATGAGCCCCTAACTGTCATACCGTTCACAGAAACTGAATGAAATTCTGGCCTAAAGTATTTTGAGGTATGCACTCAAGAATCATATGAAAGACAACAGTTAAATTCTAACAGTTTCAGTTACAAAATTTCAAATTTTCAATTCACCTACTTTTTTATTGGAATGTGATCTTCATAGTGAAAAACCATAAAAAGCGTTGGAACGGTACCTGTAGCACGAAAATCGCCGGCACTAGGCAGACTAAGAAGAATAGTGAAAACAACCAATAAGGACAGAGAAGCAATAGAAAACATTTTATTGTGTTTCATACATTTTCCATTTCACACATTACGACACTTTACATGCGGCAGATGGTGGTTGGTTGGTTGATTGGGGTTTTATGGCACAAAGTCCCTTTAGGGACATGCTGCGCCAAAAAAAGATTAAATTACGTACGTCAAATTGAAATATAAAAACTAAAAAAGAAACAAAGCTTAATGAGATAATTATCTGGATGGGGTTACCCATCTAGATATAGTCACACAGTGTATAAAACAAATAGCGCGAAAAAAACATTTGAATAAGAACGCCAAATTAAAATTTAAAAATGAATTAAAACTTTATCATAAAACAAAATGAATGAAAATAACACATTTAAATGAAGAGTGATATGATGATAAATGTATGCTTAAAATCCTTCAATGAAAATTTAACACAATGTCTAAAAGATATAAACACAAGCTTTCACAATTAAAATAGAAAATCTTTAAAAAATTGGTAAAATGTTCGAAGTTTCAAGCAGAAATATATTTAAAACTAGCTGTTACCCGTGACTTCGTTCACGTAACATTAAAAAAAGAATAAATGCATTAATTTAGCAAACCATTTCACTTGATAATTAACAACATATGTAATTAACCAAAGCTTTATCACATTTTATAGGAGACCATACGGTATTTCTTTGCTGTAGGGGCCTTGACATAACCCAGTCTTAAAAAAGTGAAATTTCGTGCCAAATAATATATACAATCGCGAAAATGAAACTGCAACTAATGAAAAAAGGAGGACCCAGTAAAATCGTGAAAATCGAGGAATTCCTTTTCGTAAAACGAAAAACAACACTGGCAGAATTCTTCTATACAACAGTGCATTTTAGGTGGTATTTGGTGTACAATTTGTATATGTGTGCATTGCTAAATGGGCATTATTATATTTGTTGTAATTGTGAGTTCATTTCCTGTTGCATCATCCAAAACCCCCTTTTTCTTCTCAAAGTTTTGAAACATAAAAAGCACCTACGCAGTGTAGAGGTAGGGATGTACTTCGATTTGCAGAAAAGAGACAGTGAGACTTTGACGCATGCGCACAACATTGTTTATTACGTAACTTTTTCAGAACATTTTTTATTAGAACTTTCGTTTTTGAACTCTAACGTTTTAGTTTAGTATTGTTTGTGATTATGATTTTTGAGAGCGTGTCGCTTGTCTGAAAAGCTGTATATAATAATTTGTTCGTCGTCTTATTTGTGTTCGTGATGTGATTTATCAATTAAATCGTGATGTCTTCTAATATCTTGAATTTATTTGAGTCAATAGTGTATTCATGCTGAAAAAGGATTTAGTTTTTTGAAATATAAGGAATTATGAAGACCGCGGAGCACCGATGTCCCTTTTGGAACTTAGAGGTAAGAAAAGTTGTTCCTTACTAAATTTATTAGAAATCAATTACATTGAAATTGATTATTTACATGTTGCAACTCTCAATTGAATTAGTAATATAGGCAGTTGGAGTTGCCACAATATTGTTTATTTGCATAGACATATGTTATATATTTCTTACTACATTATCTTGTGTATGTATATATTAAATTAAGTGTTTCACGCTAAGTGGTGTAAATAGTGAACAAACTGCTTGTGGATTTTATACATTGATAGATATTTCACAACGATATAACAATCTGATGCGATTCTAAAATGTAAATAAAGGTAATAGAAAGTACTTTAAATTCTACCCAATTTAACCTCGATATTTTCTCTATCGCGTCAAGAACACTATTAGCAAATAAATACCGACGACACAAATCTGATTATCTAAATTTACATATTTTTGTGAGTATATATAGGATTATTTTAATTTATTTCATGCGCTTGAAATTTTTTACGCTTTCTCTAGGGTTAGGTGTCGAATAAATGTACTTTCTTGTTATTTTATTTTGCCATTTCTATTTATTCTATTTTCCATTCATTCCATTTATGGATATTGATTTAATTTACATATTCATGTCAAAGAATATTCTTTAAAGTTATTATCAGGATTAGGGTTAAGATTAGGAATAAAAATTGAACGACAATGGCATGACCGATTCAGGTTTAAAGTATGAATCCTCATGATAAGCAATAAGAAAATTAGAAAATTGTCGGCTAATAGTTTTTAATATGTTTTACAGTCATAGTTGGCATCAAAGTTGAGCAGGGAAATGATCATCTAAAATACCATTAAGTGTTTACCACGCAAAAAACAAATCTGGTTACAACAATGTATTTAATTTTGCGCCAAATTTCACTTGATAAAAAAAAAAAAAAAAAAGCAAATTGACTATGTACTTAATTACAGACCCCTAACCTTGTTATTCTCGGAAATTTTTTACCTATATGTAAAAAAAATTCTACTATATAGAACGCGCTTTCACGTTTATAATGTTATGAATTGGCACGATTGGCTTGTTCAAGTTTACACAATTCGGCTGGAAGAAAAGATTCATTACTTTTTGATTTCTTCTTTGCTTTTGCATTACGCGAATTTGTTGGTAAAATCGATTTTCTTTTCGATAACATTGTTGTTTTTTAAGTTTAAAAAATATTGTAATTTTACTTAAACATTGCTTTAAAATCTATGCAATTTTTCTTATCCTACAAGACTTTACAAAAATCTATTATGAAACAACTTTAAAAAAAGAAATATTTAAAAACGACAACAAAGTTTTTCCTATTTTAAAACTAAAAGAAATGTAAAATTAAATTCCGGTTCGAAACAACAATTTACAAATGTGTTTCGATTGTGGGAAAATGATAGAGGAAAAATGCTGTTACTTCGACACAATCATATTAAATATTTAGCTTTTATGAGAAAAGCAACTTTCTTTTAAAAAATATAGTTATTTTTATTAAGATTTTCTGATTTTTGATACGGATAATTTTGCGATGCATATCATTGACATTTTCCATCCAATATTTTTATTTATTTATTTATTTTATTTTATTTTTACTTTTTAAAATTTAAATTAAAAATATGGTATCTTTATGTTAGCCGTGTGCAGACGATAAATCGCCAACCTATCCCATCATTCGTATTGAATTCATTAAAAATATAAATCTAACTCATTTCATTTAAAACACATACATTTAAAGTACATATATTACGTGCATTTAAAATAATTCCTTTCATGTCAAAAAGAAAAAAAAAAAGAGAAATTAATCACAAAAAATTTGATAACCCAAGATCATTTTATTTCAACATCAAAACAAATCTGTTTTATTTTTCTATATATGACATCACATTCGCTTGCTTTCCATATGTTGTGTCTTATCACAACTAAAGAAAGTATTAACAAGATTAAAAATTAATTAAATTATTCATTAACACCACTGAAGAAAAGTTAAGACTGAAAATCCAAGTTACCCCAAATTGGAATAATAACGAATTAAAATATTAAAAGGTCTTCCTACATAAGAAAATATTACATTTAAGAATATAATAAGAGAAATTTACAACCAGACTAAATTTTTAGAATAGATAATTAAAAAGATTTTACTGGAAGAAGAAGGAGCTACGTTGTGAAAAACTCCTGAATTTAGAATAAGGAAGTCAATTAATTAAGAAGAAAATCCCAGATACAATAACCCAAGCCATGGTCAATGAATTTTACCCTTGCTAACTCAACATCATCTTCATGTTGGCCTAAATTAATAAAACTTGCTTAAAATTTAATTAAAGATTAATTTACTAATCATAATGTAACAATTGAATTTTGAATAAGAGATGAAAATGGCAGGCCCTCATGAAGATGATCTTAAATCCCTAATGGAAGAAATAATAAAAAAGAATAATAACTGAGAGATAGGCACTGCAGGAAAGACTAAAAAAAAATACATAATTAAATGGGATTTATTCAGTTAATGTCATGATCTTTACATGCTGTTACTTAAAAAATTAATAAACATTCGTTTTTTGGGTAGATTAACATTAGAAATGTATTATATTAAATATTAACTGTAAACATTATAAAATTTTACTCATGATTACAATTTCTCATGCAAGAAGATGAATATTCTCCTTATATAATTTGACAAGACATTTGTAAATGATATTCATTTTTTTTTTCTTATTTAATTTTAACAAAATAGAACTTTACTTTTACTCATTATAAAAAAACACCCTTTAATTACAAAAATATTGAGATATGAGCTACGGAGCACTTTTAAATTTGCAACACATTGTGTTACATAAAAAAAAAAATTGGCCAATAAAAATAAAATAAAAAGAGTAAGATTAATTAAAAATAAAGAAAGATTGAATTAGCTGTATCATGCTGAACAGCTAATATAAAAAAAAAAGGAAAAAGAAAAAAAAAACTTAGCGATTTGAAGTCGATGGGCCCATCAATTTGCTTTCTTCATCATCTCAACCACCTTCCTTGTCGCTGGCTCCTAAGAGAATGCTTATTCCAAGCTCCCGCGGAATCTGCCGGCACCTCTTTGACAATCGTATACTGCCGCACTAAAAATATAGTGCAGAACCAAAACGATATGATAAAATTAAATACTCTTTTTAAAAGGTTGTAATGTGCATAAATTTGCACATCAAGAAGTTTACTGTTTCTTTATAACGATGATTGATGACGATTTTAGTTGACTTTTAATTTTTTTTTTCTTTTTTTTCCTTTTTAAATCTATCCGTTGAAAACCCGTAACCCTCCGCGGAGCATGACGTCAGGCATCTTCTCTAAGCAGCGTCACCACGTGACCTTCCAATCATTTTGGCGGGAAATGCTGTCTCGTTGTCACGATCGTTGCCACAATAACTTAATAGTGTAAAATTGAAGAAAAGAGAAATGTCAGGATAGAAAAGCAAAATTATAAAAAGGAATTTTAATGTTAATTAAGGTTAAATAATTTAATAAAAATACCTAAAATAAAATAATAACTCCTGTAGCTCAAATTCAAAACAAAACACTCCAGTAGCTCAAAATTAACTTCTATATAATTACACTAGTATGCATATCTATCTTTTGTAAAAATAACTATATAAACAACATTAAAATCACAATTAGTTAATATTAAGTGAAACATTTGATAATCCACAGAATGAAAGCGCGCTATTTCAACCTGCGCAGCACCAAATACCCAACCTCCAACCAATTACAACATCGCGTACACAGAAATTTTATTTTGAATTAAACCTGATGGATAGTGTGAAAAACCATTAAAAATTTTGTGCCAAAGATTAAATAAAACAATTTAAAAGCATAATGAATTTAAATTTTACTGCAAAATAAACTGTGACCGCTAACTCTAACCGCCGCGAAAATGTAAACAAACCGGACCGAAGTCGCGATTTGTAAACAAACGAGATCGAAAAGCGATCTTGAATAAAAACAAAACCCCAATTTAAGAGTTAGCAAAAATATGATTTTAAAATTAAAATTAAAGAATAAAAATGTGTTGTTTGCGACACAACACAATACCCCCTTTTTCGCCTAAAAAAATTTTTGGCACAAAAATTTTTTTATACAGAAAGAAATACATAATATAAGGGCTCAATAAAAATAAAAACATAATTGACAAAAGACCTCACTAACGAATACAAAAGTTGTCCTTAACAAAGCCCAGGACCGGCTGAAAATCCAAAAAGGAACAAAATGTTCCAAAACACAATAGTAGAGCGCCATTACTTAGCATGCATGAATGACACTCCATTATTGTAAAAAAATCCCTTCCCCAAAAATTATACAGAAAATAACCCATACATTGAAAAGATAAAACACAAAGAACATAAAACTATTAAAAATTCTCGCATATTATTACATGAGAATATGCAGAGTACCAAAATGAAATGTCCAGCGGTACTATAGCATAAGTCGATAATCTTGAATTAAGCCTTGAAGCGACCATGAGCTGCCTTAGTCGTCTTCAATTATTTACAACATAGAAAAATAGCATTTAGAGTACTGTGTTTATGACACAAATATCTAACCATTATTCGCAATATAATGAACATACCAAAAATTCTTAAATTAGTTAACAAAAATAATTCTTAAAATTAAACTTTGCCTTGACTCATTAAAAACATTTCACCATACTATCTATGGTATTACAATAACACCTTTCTCACAATAATTAAAATTCTTGGCCAAATAGCAACAATACGACACATGAAATTTGTCTGACCATTTCATGAAACTTGCATAAATAAATGCTAAAGATTTACAACAATAGTTTCATGAGAATCACAAGTTAGGCAAAAGTAAAAAAAAAATAATAAACATTTAACATTAAACACAAATATTTACAATAATTACATAAGTTTTAACATTTATAGGAACGATTCGGTAATTCCCTGAGGTTGTACCCATGTTTCTGCATACTAGCTCCTTGCTTAGTAGGAACCGTATTAAAATTGGTCGAAGACCCAAAAACATTAGTATTTTGCTCACTATCATTATGTGTCCTTAATTCGCTGTCATGTGGTTGAGTATTTCTCTGAACCTGTGAAGTAGTATGTGAATTATCAAGATTAAGGTTGCAAGAAGTGTTAGGAGGATTATTTGTTTTAAAAAGAATCTTTAAGGTATGTGATTTAGGTACAGGTAGGTTATTAGAGTACAAGTTATTGTTATCACCAGAAGACTGCTGGCAAGAATCATGTGTGTCATTTATAATATCATTAGTGTCTGTATTGCCATTAATTTCATTTTCATACAAAGCTGGGTAAGTAATTCTTTCTTCGATACGTGTTAATCTGTCAACATGAACTGTTTGTACATCTTTAGGATTGTTTATATGTGTAATTTGAAAATTTACTGGGCTAGTTTTAAGTTTGACTCTGTAAGGACCTTTATTAATTTCTTGAAATTTCCTGGCCTCACCCTGCTTGAAAACTGGGGTATATAAAAGTACTAAATCTCCTACCATAATCTTTTTATCTTTAGCTGTCCTGTTTCTATAATTTTCCTGTTTTTCAGCTGCCTTTTCTAAATTTTCTCTAATGATTTTGAATGATTGCAGGGCTCCCAAATGGTCCCCTTTTTCCCCATAAAGTCCCCTTTTTAGAAAAAGGTCCCCTTTAGTCCCCTTTTGTGCATTTTGGTCCCCTTAGTCCCCTTTTATGACTGGAAATAAAAGAAAAATTGCCGCAAAATGCAAAAAACTTTAAAAATTGCTAAAAGTTAAAAAATTGTAGAGGACAAAATTTATTATAATGCGCTAAAACATTATAACCAGAATTCTTTCACGAATGTAAAAAAAAAATGCTGTGGAATGTGGAAAAACATTAAAAAACGGATTGGAAATCTCATGAAAAATCACTAAATTTCAAAAATTTACTGTCATAAAATCGTCGCAAAATACCCACACACACACACACACAAAAAAAAAAGCATAAAAAATTAGCCAAAAGTCAAAAATTTCTGCACGATTCCGAATAAATTTTATTGAAAGGAAGACAAAATTTATTAAACTGGGCAATTGAAACCGGATTCTTTTTCATAATGTCAAAAAATCATCCCAAAACGTGAAAAAAAATCTAAAACTCATATAAACTGTGCAAAATTAAAAAATTGCTGCACGAATTCTGAACAATTTTTTTATTAAAAAGAGGCAACATTTACTGTATTCGAATAAAAAAAATTGAAACCAGATTCCTTTTACTACTTTGCAAAAAATCCCTACAAAATGTATAAAAATTGCAGAAAAAAAAATGTTAACGATGTAAACAAAATTCTTTCACAAATGTCAAAAAACACCGCAGAATGTGGAGAAAAAAAAAGAAAAAAGCTAAAAATTGCAATCAAAAAACATAATTGCAGAAGAACAAAAATATAAAAGTTTGCAAGTGAATTCTTTTTACGAATGTCAAAAAATTAGCACAAATCAAAAAAAAAAAAAAAAAAACCTGTAATTTTCATAAAAAATTCATGAAAAATTTAAAAATCACTATACAAATTTTGAATAAACTATTAAAAAAAGGAAAAAAATTACTACTGGGCTAAAACTTCTTAAACTGAATTCCTTTTATTAATGTGAAAAAAATCACCATGAAACATGGGGGAAAAAAAGGGTAAAAATTGCCTGAAAAATTAAATAAAAAAAAAAAATCTTAAATTTAAAAACTAACTTTAGACATGCAGGTACTTTCCTGCCCACACAGATAAACTTCTATATTATAGATATAGTTTTGTTTTCAGTTTTGATGGAGAACAGGTGGCACTGTTATGCTGCATTTTTAGATAGATTTTGTTAGAAATACTACCTATTACATTCTCCTTTGAGTTGGAATTTCTGAAATTTTTTTGCAGATATACACTGTTATCTATCTATCTATATCACTTTTTTATGGACACGATAGCTTCAATAAATCTGCACAAATCTTTTCCAAACTGATACATAAAATCTCGGTCAAGTTCGTTAATGGGCAAAATCGAACCAGGGGGAATGGAAAGGGGGCGGGGGGCTTTTGTGAAAACAGAAAAAAACATAACTTTTTAATTATGATACATATCAAATCCGTTTAAAGTTATTATTACTTCTAGGAAAAGGGCCAAAAATTTATTTATGACAAATTTTTGATTTCATTAAAAATGCCTTCAAGGGGGTGGGGGGGGGGGGATAGGGGCTTAATAAGAAAAAAATTCCTAACTTCATCAGTTCACAAGATATCAAATCCGCTTAAATTTATTATAAATCTCTTTAATATTATGTACAACTTTTATACTGACAAGTTTTTTATAAGACCAACTCTTATAGCAAAAAATAAATAAATAAAAAACAAAAATCCCTGTTGGCTCCGCATACAGGCACAGGTATGTTTCGAAGTGGGCGGTCCCAACTGCTGCATCATGGCGAAAAGGTCTTTCTTCTGCAATTCCCAAGAAACAGGCACCCCAGGGTCTGCGTCTTCGAAATCTACGTGTGCCTGTAGGCCAAGCCATCAGGGATTTTTTTACATGAGGTATTTTAATAAGACAATCTGGGTAAAATTTCATCAAACTTCACATTAAGTTAACTCTTAACATAAATCGATGCTGATTAGATTTTGGTGTATTTCACCCAACAGGTGGCGCTACTGGGTTGCATTTTTAACTATTTCCATGATAGCCAGATCTCGGCATGTTTGGGATAGAATTTCACCAAATTTAATATGTACGATGATTACGAATATTGGTTTTGACCACTACCAAGCCTTAACCTAGGAGGAGTTGCCATAGTATGCTTTTTCGAATGAACATTATAGCATCCCAGTTTCTATTGTATAGAAAGGAAATGAATTTTATGTTTGAGTTAATAATTAACAATATATATTTATGTTAATCTAATTTTAAAATTTATTAGTTAACAGAAAGCGCTGTTATGCTGTGCTTTTTATATTCACTGATTACTGTTACTACAAGTTAAATTCCAAGAAAAGCACTGTTCTTTTGTAATTGTTAATGTATAATACTGCTAACAATTGATTCATTTAATATTTTCTTAGATCCATTAATTTTTACTATTTATATTTTATTCCAAATCATTTTCTGCTGTTCTAAATATAACCCATCTTGGCGTAGGATATTTGAGTGTGTTAAATAAAGCTGTGTATATTGTTTAGTGACAAGATAATCAATTGTTTAATGATATCGTTCCTTTGTAAAGATAATCAATCAACATATTTTCTGAAGAAAATTAAAAAAATTTGCATATTTAGGGAAACTTGGTGCTGTATTTTTAGACATGTGGTCCCTTTTCAGTCGCCTTTTTAAATATAACTGGTCCCCCAAAATTCCCTTTTTTAGTATAAATGGTCCCCCAAAGTCCCCTTTTTTAGTATAAATGGTCCCCCAAAGTCCCCTTTTTAAATAAAAATGGTCCCCTTTCCCCCTTTTTGAGGACTAAAATGTGTTGGGATCCCTCTGATTGTTGCAACCTAATCTCTATATCCTCACAATACTCCCTAGTGTCAGCATAAGAGAATTTACTTTCTTTAACTAATAAATCTACTGGCACAACTAAATCCCTTCCATAAACAACATGAGCAGGAGTATCTTTAATTGTAGAATGATATGATGTTCTATAAGCTAAAAGAGCTGAACTAAGATACAAGTCCCACTGATAGTCAGTCGCAGTAGCTAGATGCTTAAGGGCATTAAGTATAGTAGCATTAGCACGTTCAACAACGCCATCTGAACTAGGATAGTAACTCGTGGTCGTGTGCTTCTTAATGTGGTACTTCTTATATACTTTCTGTATAGCATCTGAAACAAAAGGTTTTCCCTTATCTGACACCAGATGTTCGAGCACTCCAGGAGTGGAAATAAACTTCTCTACCGTTCCTGCAATTGAATCGATTAATAGATTTTTTACTGGATAAGTTTCCACCCATCTACTAAAATAATCGCTCATCACCAAGATGTGTCTATTTCCCTCTGAAGTCACTGTTAAAGGTCCTACCGCATCTATTGCTACCATCTCAAAAGGACAAGTAGGAATCGGCATTCTCTGCAATGGTGCTTTATGACCCTTTTTATAACCTCTCCTCTGAACACATGAAATGCAAGATTTTATGTGATTTAAAATGTGACTTCTCATGTTATGCCAGAAATACCTCTTGCGAATTTTGTTTGTGGTTTTCATGAATCCTGGATGTGCAGACGCTGGCGAATCATGTGCTAAGTTTAAGATTTCTGGAACTAAAGATTTATGCACTACCAATTTATCTTGTATATTAAACCTAGACTTAAAGTTTTGGTGGCAAAAAAGAACTTTATTTTTTAAAAAATATGTGTTTTTTCCAATTGTGATATTGTCTTGGGAACCTAATAAATCTAATATCTCTTTACACTTAGCATCCTATTGTTGTAATTCAATTAATGTGTCATCTGTAATGTTATTTAAGGAAATTACATTTTCTACTTTAGCAACATTAATCGCCCGTGATAGCACATCTGCTGGGATGTTGTCCTTGCCGGGAGTATGTTTAATCTCATAATCGAAGTTTTTTAATGCCAACGCCCACCTTGTAACTCTACCACAATCCTTTAGCTCCAGTGCGCGGGACAGACTCTGTTGATCACAATATAAAATAAATTTTCTCCCATATAAGTACTGTCTAAAATGTCCCACGCCCCATACAATAGCTAAAAATTCCTTCTCAAAAACTGAATACCTAGTTTCAGCATCCTTCAAGTTTTTACTTGCAAACCCCACTGGATGTAAATCCCCTTTATAATCATACTGACTCAAAACTGCACCAAGAGCAAATCCTGACGCATCGGTATGTAACACAAAATCTTTATTTACATTAGGTATAGTTAAACAAGGTGATTTAAGCAGACCCGCCTTCAAAGTTTCGAATGCATTATTACAGTCATCATCCCACACAAAAATATTTTTATCTTTAGTTAGTCTTGTTAAGGGAAGAGCAGTCTCAGCAAATTTGTCTAAAAATTTACGGTAATAATTGTACAGCCCAAGAAACTGCCGCACATTTTTCTTATTTTTAGGAATGGGAAATTGTTTAATAGCCTTTAGATTTTTATCTTCAGGGACAATTTTACCATCTTTAATATGAAAACCTAGATAATTAATTTGTTGTTGTGCTAACTGACATTTAGAAGGATTAATTTTTAAATTATGTTGATTAAGTCTATGGAATACTAAATCTAATTTACACAAATGATCGTCAAAAGTTTTGGAAGCTATAATTAAATCGTCAATGTATGTATTTATGTTAAATTGTTTTAAACCTGCCAATATAATTTCTAAAAGCCTTTGAAATGATGATGCTGCATTGCGAAGTCCCTGTGGTAGTCTGTTCCATTGAAAGTGACCAAAATCAGTACAAAAAGCTGTCTTGTGTCTGTCATTGGGGTCTAAGTGCATTTGCCAATACCCCGAGCAAAGGTCAAGACATGAATAAAAATTTGCCCCTTCCAGCGAATCAATTAAATCAGCAATTAAAGGTAATGGATAAGGTAATGGCTGTGTTTTAATATTTAATTTACGGTAATCGCACACCAGTCTGTAGGTATTATTTTGCTTCTTAACTAAGAGAACTGGAGAAGCATAGGGAGAATTACTCATTGATATAATTCCTGCATCCAAAAGATCATCAACCTGCTTCTTCAATTCTTCTTTGAGTGCATAAGGAGTTCGATATGGTCTACTGCGAATTGGGATTTCATCAGAAAGGTAAACTCTATGTTTTATAGTACTACATCCTGTCAGATCTTTAACTTCATTTGCAAAAATATTTTTATGTTTGTTAATTAACTTTAGCATCTCTTCTTGTTGTTGTTCATTAAATGTGTTAAATTAAACTGACCCCCCACTAAATCAAAATCTTTATCTATCTCAGTAACTTCAACAGAATTAATTTGTTCATTTTGTAAAGTTATCCCTTCTACTTCTTCTACATTTGCTAATTTAGTACCTTTATTAATATAAACTACATCATCAGAAAAGTTAGCCAATTTAATCCAATAGATACCTTTCTCATTAAAATCATGTATTGAGCTACTAACTGCCCATTTACTGTCCAGTGAATGTTTAGTAGAAGTTATCAAGACCATATTGGACTGCTTTTGTTTATTTTTTACTTGAACTTCAACAATTAATTCAGATTTGGAGGGTAATTTATGCTTACGTTTACTTTTCCCAACATTTACATAATCTATCTCAACTAAATTACAATAATTGTCACTCACATAGTTAGAAAATTTAACACTAATTTCATTAATTTCAATTGCATTATTTTCAAAATTAATTTTAACTTTATTTTCTGCAAGAAAGTTGTTCCCAAAAATTACATTATAGTTTGTAGAATCTAATTTATCTATTACATAAAATTGAGTTTTTAACATTTTACCTCCCATATTTAGTTTAATATTAACAAAATTAGTAATTATGGCATCATCCCCTGTAACACCAGTGATTTTTAAAAAGCAATCTTCTATGTCCTCAACTAAACTATCCTCTAACAAACCCTTTAAAGCTTGAAACGAAATTAAATTTACAGATGCCCCAGAATCGATTAATCCCCTAAAATCCTTCTCACCCACTTTGAAATCAACTAAAGGTAATGAAAGTCCTGTGCCAAAAGCAGAGTCTGATCTCACGCACTTGGGGTCATTAGTCAAATTGGATTGTGCCATTTCCATTTGCCCCTCTACCCGTTTAAATTCGCATTTTGTGATCCCGATCCTTTATTCCTGCACATCCTACTAATGTGCCCCACTTTCCCACAAGCAAAACAAATAATAGGATTTCTTGGTCTAGTGAAATTTTGCATGTGTTGTTGTGGAAAGTATTGTTGTGGAAATTGATTTTGATGGAATGAAGGTGGCTGCTGTCTTGGAATTTGAAACTGTGAGAAAGGGGGTGGTTGCTGAAATACAGTCAGCTGTGTAGGAGGTGGTGGTTGTTGGTTATTAATCATTAGTGTTCAGTTGTTTAACTTGTTGTTCTAAATCTGTTATCTTTTTGTCAGACTGTATCATGTTGGCATGTAATAATTGTTTTATCTCCGCCAAGTCTACACTTGCCCCACTCTTAATTTCTGACAACCCTGTGGCTACATTTATTTCTGCATTATGCCTGTCAAAAGATAAACATTGCTCTTCTTGCAGAGCAGCTTGCCAAATATCATTAAAGGTCTTAGGTGCCAAACTCATAATAAATCTACGTGAGGATGCATGAAGACCCTTTAATGCCTGATTGAAAAGCAGGTTTTCCCTAATCTGTGCATTCTCTGGAAAAACACTATATGCCAACCCGTTCAATCGTGATAAAAATCCCCTAGTTGACTCTGAATGTTTCTGTGAGGCCTGGGTAAAATTTAAGATGTTGTTCTGGCTATCCCCACTTTTTCCAAATCTCTTAATTAACTCAGATTTGACCTCTGTCCATAATTTTGCCTTTTTTATAATAGGGTGTGTCTTGGCAAATGACGCAGCTTCTCCTAGGAGTTTCATCTTTGCTGCTATTATGAGCTGGGTATCCACCCAAAATGCCAGCTTGCCAATCTCCTCAATATTAGAAATAAAATCCTCAACCGAGCCATCTTCTTCTCTACCTGAATATGTGTGTAACATGGCAAGGTATTCAGGAAATGCATCAAGTCTGCATTCAAGGATTTGTGATGCGATTGTGTGCACATATTGAGGTGTGTTATTAACACCTGCTGCCTCCAAATTTTCTCTCTGTTCATTTGTGACAGGCTCATTAGCTAAAATCCCAGGTGGCACATTGTTTTCAGGTACCGGAATTTCAGGTGTAACTACCAGAGGTGGAAGACCACTAGTATCCCCTTCCAAATGACACTGTAATTGAGACCCATTATTTAATGTTTCATCCTGACTGTTTTCCGTTATCTTTACTTCTGTACTACTCATCTTTATAGAATTATAATAAATAAATAACAATTGATTTCACACTATCCTCAGTTTACAAGATATACATATAAATTCATAAAGAAAATTTCCTGCAGTGCAAAAAAAAAATTATTCATAAGTCATATTGAGAAATTCACTTGACCAGCACGGCACCAAAAATTATATGTTGTGTCTCATCACAACTAAAGAAAGTATTAACAAGATTAAAAATTAATTAAATTATTCATTAACACCACTGAAGAAAAGTTAAGACTGAAAATCCAAGTTACCCCAAATTGGAATAATAACGAATTAAAATATTAAAAGGTCTTCCTACATAAGAAAATATTACATTTAAGAATATAATAAGAGAAATTTACAACCAGACTAAATTTTTAGAATAGATAATTAAAAAGATTTTACTGGAAGAAGAAGGAGCTACGTTGTTTAAAACTCCTGAATTTAGAATAAGGAAGTCAATTAATTAAGAAGAAAATCCCAGATACAATAACCCAAGCCATGGTCAATGAATTTTACCCTTGCTAACTCAACATCATCTTCATGTTGGCCTAAATTAATAAAATTTGCTTAAAATTTAATTAAAGATTAATTTACTAATCATAATGTAACAATTGAATTTTGAATAAGAGATGAAAATGGCAGGCCCTCATGAAGATGATCTTAAATCCCTAATGGAAGAAATAATAAAAAAGAATAATAACTGAGAGATAGGCACTGCAGGAAAGGCTAAAAAAAAATACATAATTAAATGGGATTTATTCAGTTAATGTCATGATCTTTACATGCTGTTACTTAAAAAATTAATAAACATTCGTTTTTTGGGTAGATTAACATTAGAAATGTATTATATTAAATATTAACTGTAAACATTATAAAATTTTACTCATGATTACAATTTCTCATGCAAGAAGATGAATATTCTCCTTATATAATTTGACAAGACATTTGTAAATGATATTCATTTTTTTTTCTTATTTAATTTTAACAAAATAGAACTTTACTTTTACTCATAAAAACACCCTTTAATTACAAAAATATTGAGATATGAGCTACGGAGCACTTTTAAATTTGCAACACATTGTGTTACATAAAAAAAAAATTGGGCAATAAAAATAAAATAAAAGGAGTAAGATTAATTAAAAATAAAGAAAGATTGAATTAGCTGTATCATGCTGAACAGCTAATATCAAAAAAAAAAAAAGGAAAAAGAAAAAAAAACTTAGTGATTTGAAGTCGATGGTCCCATCAATTTGCTTTCTTCATCATCTCAACCACCTTCCTTGTCGCTGGCTCCTGAGAGAATGCTTATTCCAAGCTCCCACGGAATCTGCCTGCACCTCTTTGACAATCGTATACTGCCGCACTAAAAATATAGTGCGGAACCAAAACGATATGATAAAATTAAATACTCTTTTTAAAAGGTTATAATGTGCATAAATTTGCACATCAAGAAGTTTACTGTTTCTTTATAACGATGATTGATGACGATTTTAGTTGATTTTAATTTTTTTTTTCTTTTTTTTCCTTTTTAAATCTATCTATTGAAAACCCGTAACCCTCCGCGTAGCATGACGTCAGACATCTTCTCTAAGCAGCGTCACCACGTGACCTTCCAATCATTTTGGCGGGAAATGCTGTCTCGTTGTCACGATCGTTGCCACAATAACTTAATAGTGTAAAATTGAAGAAAAGGGAAATGTCAGGATAGAAAAGCAAAATTGTAAAAAGGAATTTTAATGTTAATTAAGGTTAAATAATTTAATAAAAATACCTAAAATAAAATAATAACTCCTGAATAATTCACTCCTCAAATTCAAAACAAAACACTCCAGTAGCTCAAAATTAACTTCTATATAATTACACTAGTATGCATATCTATCTTTTGTAAAAATAACTATATAAACAACATTAAAATCACAATTAGTTAATATTAAGTGAAACATTTGATAATCCACAGAATGAAAGTGTGCTATTTCAACCTGCGCAGCACCAAATACCCAACCTCCAACCGATTACAACATCGCATGCACAGAAATTTTATTTTGAATTAAACCTGATGGATAGTGTGAAAAACCATTAAAAATTTTGTGCCAAAGATTAAATAAAACAATTTAAAAGCATAATGAATTTAAGTTTTACTGCAAAATAAACTGTGACCGCTAACCCTAACCGCCGCGAAAATGTAAACAAACCGGACCGAAGTCGCGATTTGTAAACAAACGAGATCGAAAAGCGATCTTGAATAAAAACAAAACCCCAATTTAAGAGTTAGCAAAAATATGATTTTAAAATTAAAATTAAAGAATAAAAATGTATTGTTTGCGACACAACACATACTTACTCGTGTTTATGCACTTTGTATTATTATCAAATATTTGAAAACGCACGTTTTGTTTCTAATATGACATCATTTCATATTCTGTTTAATTCTTAAATAATTCATTTCCTTTTCATTTTTCACTTGAAAATAAATTGTTGATTAAAAATTATTACTCAGGGGTTTTATTTTATATTGGTAACGATAAAGTATTAGCAACGGTAAAATAAATTTAACCATTTTAAAAAAAAGCTGCAAAACCGGGCCCTTTGGGCCAAACCAACTAACCATTTTAAAATATACGAAAAAATGTCCATTTATTCTCTATGAAAATAATGAAATTTTGAATTATTAAGAAAAATAATGAAATAAAATAAACTAAAACCATTCTATTTTCATTTGAGGGTTATAATCAACTTATATGCAAAGATACAGGATAATTAAATGCTTCATTTTGACGCTGGCTTCAGCCTAACATTTGCACACAATCAGATTTATAATATTATTAGGATAACAAATACTCCATATTTTTGTTTCAAATATCACAAAAATTCCTCTTCTTTAGAATTCTTTTGAATTTTCATTTTTCACGTGAAAATCTTTCAATTGAAAATTAATTGTTGAGTAAAAAATATTATTTCGGGCTTTGATTTAGTTTTGGCAACGATAAAGTATTAGCAACGGTAAAGTAAATTTAACCATTTTAAAATATTATACGAAAAAATGTCCATTTATTCTCTATGAAAATAACGAAATTTTGAATTATTAAGAAAAATATTTGAATAAAATAAACGAAAACCAGCCTATGTTCAAATGAGGATTATAATCAATCTATGTGCAAAGGTACAGGATCATTAAATGCTTCATTTTGACGCTGGCTTCAGCCTAACATTTGCACACAATCAGATTTATAATATTATTAGGATAACGTAGGTTCGAATACCTCAAAAACAGTATTATCATCATTATCATCATTTGAGTCTGAACTGTAGGACTCCGATTCCATAGCTTCCTCTGCATAGTGCAGCAGCTGTTTTGAATCTTTTGTAGCTAGGACTGATGTAACAAGACAAGGTTTGTTTTTTCTTCCCTTCACAGTTTTCCATTGTGAAGAGGCTTGGATTGAAGTTTTCCTTCTCTCTTTCAATGCACATGGTTTTGATTTTTGTGTTAGAGAAACAGGTTTTTCTAATTTTTTTGGAGATGAAACAGATTTTTGACATGACTCATGTTCGGTTGACTATTTAGATGGATACGGAGAATATTCTATTTTCACAGGTTCTGAGGATGGTGGCAAAAGTTGCAGTGCAGGCAGGGGTCTTATTCTAGCTGTACAATACATACCACAGGTTTTTTTTTTCCATAGTGCTGGTTAGTGTAACAGATGAATCATTTGCTGGCAAAGAGAATTCCGTTTGGGTGCTTATATGTCTTAAGGATTTTATTTGTTGCTTGAGTAAACTAGAATAAGAAACACCCACAGATGGTGTTCTAGATTCAACTATTTTTCGAGCTTCAGGATAAGAAAGTTTGAGTAATTTTAACAGCAAGAATTTCTTTTTCACAGATCCAGTTTGGGCAGGAAGGAGAATATGCTGCATGGTCACCCTTGCAGTTTATACAGCGTTCAGATTTTTCACATGAGTTACTCTCATGACTGGTTTCGGAACATCTTGCACATGCAACAGATCCACGACAGGTAGTTTTACTGTGGCCATAACGCTGGCATTTAAAGCAACAAAGAGGGTTAGGGATATAAGGCCGTACAGGGCAGCTCAGATATGCAGCTTTAATTCTAGTTGGTAGAGTAGGGCTATTAAAGTCAGGATAATGTGTTTTGTAGGAAGCATTTGCTTATTCTGACAGATAGTGATACGGCATACGTCTATAACATTTTGATCTTTTAAATTATGCAAGTGTTCATCTTTTGTAGAGAGTAAAAGTTCTGGTTCTGATATTACACCACGACTTGTGTTTAGAGTTTGATGGGCCTGAACAGATATAGAAAAAGATCCTATTTCTTTGCAATTTGAGAGAAATCTTGAGGGTTTGCCTGAAGAGATCTCAACAAGTAAATCCCCAGACTGTAGCTTTTTAAGTGAATAACTGTCTCCGAAACAGATTGAAATGTTTTTGCAATACGAAAAGGTGAAGTTTTCTTCAGAGACTATCAGTGCGATGAACTACAAAAAAACGTGTGAAGGAATTATTCTGTACAGATTGTTGCTCTCCATGGGAGAGAAATAGAAGGAAGTGAATTTTTTCCATCCATAATAAAGAGAAATGAAATTCAGACCCGGGCCGCACCACCCACTACCGAGCCCAACAAGGGGATGCACATTCATGCACCAGTGCTAACCAGGGCCTATACGTTCACAAGACACACCTATTTTAGTTTCCACCCTTAACGAAATGATTAGTATGTGCCTGCTCACTTGATCTCCAGCCAGTGACAAGTCAGCTGACCAGCCGATTGATGCATACGGGACCAATATGCACCTCCCGTCTACCTGAAGCAGAGGCCAAAGCAGTGTGTTGGTTTCCCTCAACTGCCAGGATCACCCTTTACAGGGACACGGGTCGCCACGCACGGCAAACGCGTGGGTGGTTTACAATTCTCCATAAGTCGATATAAACAGGATGATATCGGCTTATGCAGAATCGCCCTCACCTCAGAAGAGGAATCCACAATCAGAGTGAAACAAAGAAGAAAGATTAGACAAGAGAAGGGAGAGGAAAAAAGAAAAGAGAAAGATCGCTCAGGTGCCCAGGGTTGCAAAGCCCGTGAATACCTAAAGAAGGTATCCCCCTGGGGGGCGGCAGATGGTGGATAGCACAATAAAAATGTTTTACTTTCTGTTGCTTCTCTGTCCTTTATTGGTTGTTTTCACATTTTTGCTTTCTTCTTAGGGATAGTTTTTTTATAATTACCCTGTATATTGATTGGAAAGTGGCAAGGTAAAAGGGTTGAAATTATATCAATGCACATAATTTTTTTGTACCCAGAGTGAACACAATTCGGAAAAGATGGGTTTCACTCACACAGCAATGTTTGGCGACTTTTTGATTGGTGTGCTTTCCAAGTCTGCACCAAACTACTATTTTCCAATAAGCCAATAACTTAATACAAGCATAACAGCCAAGTTACTATTAAAGGAAAAATTCCCCAATGTTTTGAGACTTTTTACCTTTTTTTAACTGATAAAAAAAGAAAAAAAAAAGGTGTGTATGTGAAAAGTATCGTAGCCCCAATTTTTTTTTTTTTTAAGACAGAAAATGTTAAATCTAATTGTACAGCTGAAACATTAATAGATCTAGGTGCTGAAAATATTTAAGAGTCATTGACATAAATGTGCATCTTGGAATTCAAGAATAAATCATAAGTATGCAAACATTTATTTTTATGATTTAAATATAAAATTAGACTTCCAAAGAGATCATATTTATGGAATTAAAAAACAAAAATATGAAGTCAGACAGAAGTGGTAAGCTTCAACTTTTACGGTACACTGTAACATGAACATATGTGAAAAAGTAAAATCCATTACTATTTATAACTACTAACAACTGTATTAGAAAATTGTATTCAAACTGTAAATAACTGAAAAATATTCCTTTAAATCAGAGAAGGCCCATCAGGTGAATTAGGCAAAAATGCACTCAAAAGAGTGTTATACTAGATAAAATTAGGAAGATTTATTACCAATTTCTTACTAATATCAATCTGTCAATTTTTGCAGTTTAAATATATTTAATTTTAACAAATTCATAATTTTCATAACACACTCACACACACAAAAAAAATATTTAGGAAGTCGTCTTAGCAAAATTAAATAAAAATTTTGTTTAGGCATTTTCTTACAAAATACTGAATTAAGTGGACTTTTTCATATTTTGATTAATTATGAAAAAGCCATAGTTATGATAAAATTAAAAATTATAATTACACTCCCACATACTAAAACTAACTATGCATTTTTTCATTTAACTTGGTTAAAAGCCTAAGTAAGTAAACAAATAACCCTCTCCCCTTACCAAAATCAGTTTATATATATATACACATAATCATGGACATAATATTCTTACCATTTTCATAGAAAAATGTAAGTTTAAAACAACTTCTGAAATATAATCTTGGCTACAATGCCTGAATATAATCTATATTCTGAATTATAATCTTGGCTACAACTCATCGAAATAAATATTCATTTCTTTCGAATTGCAATGTTTTAAACACTAACATTACAGGTATTTGACATTCAACTATGAAATTACCACGATAGGTAACAATATTTTGGGTTACTTTCTAAAAAAACTTTGATTGAAATTACCTTTAACATTTTATAAATCTTATATCACCATTTTACAGATTATTTACATTTGATTCGTTTGCTAATTTACAGCAAATGTAAAGGTTATTATTTTATTTCACTAACCAGTTTATATTTCACTATCATGGTGCCATCTTTTAAAATATTACTAGTACGTGTTATTTGTCATGATTTCTGGATTTAAAAACAAAATAAAGATTAAAAATATATTTACTTACCGAAAAATGATTTTCACAGCACCAAAGTGTAGATTTCGAAGAAAATTTGTTATTCATTTTTTTCATCTTGTTTCATGGCATTTGTCCAAGTTCGCCTTTTGACTGGATCTTTAGGTAGGTGAAAAAACAATTTTTCACTAGTATTTGCCGTTGTATTAGTACAACAAGGAACAATACAATACTTGTATATTGATTTCCTACTCATGTTTAAATAAAAATGAACGTATTTGTAAGCAAAACGAGGAATTAAAATCAAGCAGTCGACAAACACTAGTTTAAAGCGGCAGCGAGAAGTTGTTAACATGTGCAGTGACATGACTAGCGCTTTCATCATGTGATGCGCCGTTTTCCCGCTAAAATGAAAACTGTGATTTTAAAGTTAATTTAATAAATTATAAGGTTTCATTTATATGTAAAAATGGTATCAAAATGCTTGTTTTTTTACGCTCTATCAAATACAAGTGAAACTGAAAAATGTGCAATTTCCTCATTGAATTGAAGTACTGTAAAAATTTTTGTCTAACTTCTTTTGCTATTTCTGAGGAATTGGTTACATTATTTCTTGGCAAATCTGTTAAATTTCTACTATCCACATTCCTCCAGTCACCTTGACGAATGGCCTGGTTGACAAGATCTTCTTTGTCTAGGCTTCCTGGAGAAATATATCCTCTATTTGCTCTTAAAAAATTATGTAGCACACATGTGGCTAATACAATTTTTTAAAAATATTTGTCGCTGTTGTTGTTATTGGTGATCTGAAAATTGGAAATCTTGCCACGAGTATTCTAAAAGCATTTTCAAGTACTCTTCTTGCTCTGGACAAACGGCAATTGAAAACCCGTTGATTTTTTTGTAGGCTTCTTCCTGCAAAATGTTTCATGATGTATGTCACCGAGAGGGAATGCATCATCTGCCAGTACAACATATGGCACTAAAATATTTGTGCCAGGAAAATTATCTGGATTGGGAATGCTTAAATATTCCTGTCCATCACTCTTTTTAGTTCTGATTTGACCCAAACACCACAATCCATAATTCAGCCATTCGTTCCAACATCGACATAACAGAATTTCAACTGTGTATCTACAAGTGTGAGTAAAAACCACACTGAAATCCTGTTTGTAATTGCAGAGTTGCCAAGTCTCCGGCTTTTTGGACACCAGTATTTTAGTACAGAAAATGTTGTTTTATGTAATCGGAACATTCGTCGATTTAAAAGAACAACATTTTCTCAAAAATAATACTGGTGTTCAAAAAGCCGGAGACTTGGCAAGTTTGTAATTGTAATACATAGAGCCAGAGCCAGGAGGTGGGACAATTTCTATGTGTTTTCCATCCATTGCTCCTAAACACATAGGAAAATTCCACTTCTCATGGGAAGTTTTGGCAATTTTCTTCCATTCAGTATCCAAGTGAAGAATATTGAGGTACTCTGCTCTTAAGCAATTGTAAATAGCATCACAAACGTCAGGTATAATAGATGATATTGTGTTTTGTGCTACTCTAAATTGAAAAAACAAAGAGGATTGTGTTTCACCTACAAAAAATAAAATAGAATAGAAATTTCAGCTTATTAAGACAGCTACATTATTCAGTTTTCTATTGAAATGTTTAAACTGCATGCCAGTCTGAAAATGATACCTAAAAACAATTTTATTATAAAAACTTAATAAAGGTTTCGCTTGTTTTATCCAATTTTAATTAAGGCAGTGAAATTTACATTTTGGTTAGTGGATAGGATAAATGTTTTCTTTTCCTTGGATAAACAGTGCCAAATTGGTCTGTAAATAACTTGAGTCAATCCTGCGTTAAATAAACGATTAACATTTAGTCAAATAAATGTACATAAAATTAGGGTTTAAAGAAAAAGGGGGAGGGTTTACAATCACTTTTATTTTTTCCCATGCATTATAATAATACAGAATAGCTACCAAGAATTTTAGTTTTCAGATACAAATCTCTGATTGCTAATATATTCTACATTTTAAAGCTTTAATAAATAAAATTATAATTACGAGCTAGTAATTAAGAGAATTATAAAAACTGCATTCACTTTCATCAACTAAGCACATAATGTTATGTACAGTAATATTTTGTAATAATTATATAAAGACATAAGTATTACCAATATTTACATTTATTAAAAATGTTTATTTTTTAACACTGTTTAAAATTACAGCAGTACTGGTTTTTCCTCCAACTTTATCAACGACAATTGCAACCCTTTTTCAACTTGGTATGCGGAAAAGTTGGAGAAAAGTGACGGCTGAAAAGTTTGTCGCTCGAAAAATTGGTGAATCTGATTGCAGCTTATAGGAACTGTTACGGCTTCCCTTGACCTTGGCTGTCGCGTGCCTTCACTGCGCATTCTGTGAAATTTGTGTTTTTACAGTTTGTGTGTACAGTTTGGCAACATCTTTAATGTGCCATTAGTTATGTTTATGTTGTTCTATCAAATGGGTACGCTACGCGTTGTTTCATATAGTGAAATAAATTCATTAAAGTGTATACAGTCCACTACTTTGATTATTTATATAAGTTATAAATACGCACGTAACAAAATCACCCATTTTATGGTCACGTCGAAAGCCACAGAGAAAAAGTAAAATATTTTTAATTGTATTTCTTCGCAAATGTTCAAACTAGAATCGAATGTTCGAATAAAAAACTTGTGTATTGAGTTCTACAAATATAAACTGCTGACTATCTTTCCCTATTTTTCTTCGCAAACATTTTTTATCAAATTATGATTTTGTTCTGTTCCTTGCAACTAATTTAATGTTTGTTCGAAATGACGATTATGCAATAATGGAAAAAGTACGCAAGTGATTAAAAAGCGAAAGTTGAAGACAGACGATATTTTTACTCTTGTGGAATAACTGAAGTTCGGTGAGTAAAAAAAAACTTTTTATTTTGAGTGCATCATTTTTTTGTCAATATGTCTGATATTAGATCAGCAAAAACTAATAAAAAAAGCTTAAAGTCAAATGTTACAAAATTTAAGGACAAGGTTAATTCGACTTTAGAAAACGCAGATATAGTCCTTTTAGAGCTTTATAATGCAAAAATACTGTCCTTCGAAAAGGAATTTAATTCAGTATTCGATGCAATATTTGCGCATTGCGATGACAGTGATATAGATTTATTTATTAATGAAAAGGAAGGCATTATTGAAACCGTAGACATTAATTTAGCGATAAAACAAAAATTATTGGATGTAAATTCTGCAAAAAATAATAGCAATTCAAAGAGCAATGAAGCCTTTTCTAAAAATAACTCTTTTTCTGAAATAAGCTCCCAAAAATTACACTTCCCACATTTTTTGGTAAAATGGATTGAGTTTAAAGATCTATTTTCTGCAGCTGTACACAATAATACAAATCTTACAAGTGCACATAAGCTACAGTATTTGAAAAGTTCATGCAAGGGCGATGCACTTAACATTATTCAATCCATTCCCATTTCTGATCAAAATTATGACATTGCATGGAATTTATTAGTTAAGTGCTATTCAAATAAGAGAGATTTAATTAATGCAGTAATTAAAAAGTTACTTTCCTTACAGCAGACACACGATACAGCTCAATCGATTTAAAAATTTGTTGACATCATAAATGAATGTATAGTATTCTTAAAGTTATTAGAACAAGATGTAAATAACTTTGGTGAAACATTAACTGTGTATTTATTAGTGGAGAAGTTGGATAGAAATACACGCTGTTGGTGGGAAAGGTCCCTTAAAAAAGATGAATTGGGCACTGTTGAGCAGTTAACTTCTCATCCGCATCCCAGGGGCCCCCAAAATCTTGTTTTGAGTTTAAAACGAAAGTGTAACATTTTGATAAAAATACTTTCTTAGCGTTCTTTTTTTAATTTTTCAATCAGTATATCAACATTTCATGTAATAAATAGGATATTTTTTCTGCCCATCCACTGCCCAATTTAGATTCTCTAAGGCCCGAGGCAAGCATTTTTCTGGGGCCCCCTTTCTATATGAAAATGTGACATTTGATAAAAGGGTTTTCTTAGCATTCTTTTTAAAAACTTTTCATTTAGTATCTACAACAACATTTTTATGCAATAAATAGAATATTTTTTTTTGTCCATCGAAGACCCAACTTAGACTCTCAAAGGCCCCAAGCAAGCATTAGTCTGGGGCCCCCTATCTATCTGAAAATGTGACATTTTGATAAAAGGACTTTCTTAGCATTCCTTTTTTTTAATTTTACAATTAGTATCACAACATCATTTTTACATCATACATTTACATTACAACATAAATAATTTCGATACTTTTTCTCCGCAAGTTAATAAAGAAATTCAAGATCTTTTGCTGCAAGTGATTGACAAAATTTGGGAATTTTTCTTTTTTTTCAATGATTAATTGGCAAAATACGTGCTTATTTTTCATCAACCGATTGGCGTTCTTTTGAGATACATTAACGAAATACGTGACGCTATTGCATTTTCTGCAACAAAAATGAAGCAATCAATTGGTGTAGCTCTCAGTGTCAATTTTTTTTTTCCTGCTACTATTTGAGGATATTTGTGAATTTTTTCTACGATTCCTGAAAATTGAGATTTTTATCATTGACCGATCGACAAATTTATCTATACTCTTCAGCAACCGGTTCACGAAATCAGCGATTTTTGGCTGCGACTGATTGAAGAAATTTGCATATGATTGACAATCTTTTTGATTTTTTTAAAAATAAATAAATGATTCTCTGCATTTGGCAAAATATAAAAAATATACTTATAGAAAAAACACTTCCAGACTGAGGAACCTCGCGGCAAACTGAAATAGGTATTGGATAGTTATTATTTATTTATTTTGACGAAATTTTTCTATTTTCTACTTTCTTATCGTACTGCCGTATTTTATCCTACATTTTCAGACTCGGGAATTTCTGGTGGTGTTGGCATCTATGAAAGCACCTGCTAATTTGATATGATTATAAACAAACATGAATTTTAAAAACATGTCAAAAAGTGGCCCGTTTGGAATAGCTTTCTGGGAAATGAGACTTGTGAAACATACGCTAAAATACGAAAGTTCATATTGTTAAGGGAAACAAAGTATTGCATTGATTTGCTCATGACAGACATAATAAAACTGATTATCACGTTGTGTATAAATATTTGCTTCTCTGGGGGGAACTTAATTAGGAGGGGAAAAGTGTGAACATTTATGATGCAAAAATAAAAATTCTTATGTAAAATAATCATTGTCTAAAATTTTTAAAAAATTATTATTTTTTTTTTATTATCCTGCCTTTTCAGGGCAATCAGAGGTAGAAGTGATAGGGGTAACAGGGAAATTTTTTGAGTGTGAAGTTTTACTGGGAGAAAAAAGAAATGCTTTATTTCTTCCCATGAGGAAGAAGAACTTCTAGCAGAGGAACAAGGGCTGTTTAAAAGGGTGCCAATTTTCCATCAACAAGACCAAATTCAGTCTTTTGAAAAAAAAACAGAGGATAGAAAAAAAAAGTCATTGATGTGAGCCGCGAAATAATCCAGACTTTCGTCTAATGTTCCATGAATAAAAGCAAAAATTACGATGAATTACTTCACCATATAATGGCGACTTTCGTCAAACGGTCACAGAAAACTCATGAATTTCGACAAAAAGTCACGTAAAAAGAAAATCCCTGAATTTCATGAATCGGTTGCGTAAAAAAATCACTAATGTCATGGAACAATCATGGAATAAAATCGTTAATTTCATCAATCTCTTGAGAAAAAAATTACCATTTCCATCAGTCGGTCTTGAAAATATTCGTAAATTTCGTTAACGGTCACGGAAAATAAATTGCGTATTTCGTCAAACGATCGTGGAATAAAATAGCGAATGAATTCAGTCAAGAGGTCCATAATATTTACTAGATGGAACCCGTCAAAATTTGACGGCAAACAACTTGATAGTACCATAAAAATAAAATTTATAGTTGCTTTAACTTTACAAATTTCATAGTGGGGAGCATAATATGATTAAGCGGTCACTGACCTTTCCATTGATATATAACATGAGGGTTGTGTGCAAAATTTAGAAAGTAACCTTTAGGGGGGAGGGGGGCAAAGTGGGGAGATTGACATCGGAGATGCATAATATGATTAAGCAGTCACAGACCTTTCCAACAATATATGACATGAGGGTTGTCAACAAAATTTAGAAAAGTATCACTTGGGGGGTTGGGGGGGGGCAAAGTGGGGAGATGGACATTGGAGATGCATAATATGATTAAGTGGTCACAGACCTTCCCAATGATATATAACATGAGGGTTGTGTGCAAAATTTAGAAAGTACCCCTTGGGGGGGGGCAAAGTGGGGAGATGTAAAATATGATTAAACGGTCACAGACCTTTCCAACAATATATGACATGAGGGGTGTCAACAAAATTTAGAAAAGTATTCCTTAGGGGGTGGACAAAGTGGGGAGATGGACATTGGAGATGCATAATATGATTAAGTGGTCACAGACCTTTCCAATGATATATAACATGCGGGTTGTGTGCAAAATTTAGAAAGTACCCTTTGGGGGGGAGGGGAGCAAAGTCGGGAGATGGACATCGGAGATGCATAATATGATTAAGCAGTCACAGACCTTTCCAACAATATATGACATGAGGGGTGTCAACAAAATTTAGAAAAGTATCCCTTGGGGGGGGGGTGGGGGGGCAAAGTGGGGAGATGGACATTGGAGATGCATAATATGATTAAGTGGTCACAGACCTTTCCAATGATACATAACATGAGGGTTGTGTGCAAAATTTAGAAAGTACCCTTTAGGGGGGAGGGGGGCAAAGTGGGGAGATGGACATCGGAGATGCATAATATGATTAAGCAGTCACAGACCTTTCCAACAATATATGACATGAGGGGTGTCAACAAAATTTAGAAAAGTATCACTTGGGGGGTTGGGGGGGCAAAGTGGGGAAATGGACATCGGAGATGCATAATATGATTAAGTGGTCACAGACCTTTCCAATGATATATAACATGAGGGTTGTGTGCAAAATTTAGAAAGTACCCTTTGGGGGGGGAGGGGGGCAAAGTGGGGAGATGGACATCGGAGGTGCATAATATGATTAAGTGGTCACAGACCTTTCCAATGATATATAACATGAGGGTTGTGTGCAAAATTTAGAAAGTACCCTTTGGGGGGGGAGGGGGCAAAGTGGGGAGATGGACATCGGAGGTGCATAATATGATTAAGTGGTCACAGACCTTTCCAATGATATATAACATGAGGGTTGTTTGCAAAATTTAGAAAGTACCCTTTGGGGGGAGGGGGGGCAAAGTGGGGAGATGGACATTGGAGATGCATAATATGACTAAGTGGTCACAGACCTTTCCAATGATATATAACATGAGGGTTGTGTGCAAAATTTAGAAAGTACCCTTTAGGGGGGAGGGGGGCAAAGTGGGGAGATGGACATCGGAGATGCATAATATGATTAAGCAGTCACAGACCTTTCCAACAATATATGACATGAGGGGTGTCAACAAAATTTAGAAAAGTATCACTTGGGGGGTTGGGGGGCAAAGTGGGGAGATGGACATCGGAGGTGCATAATATGATTAAGTGGTCACAGACCTTTCCAATGATATATAACATGAGGGTTGTGTGCAAAATTTAGAAAGTACCCTTTGGGGGGGGGAGGGGGGCAAAGTGGGGAGATGGACATCGGAGGTGCATAATATGATTAAGTGGTCACAGACCTTTCCAATGATATATAACATGAGGGTTGTGTGCAAAATTTAGAAAGTATCCTTTGCGGGGGAGGGGGGCAAAGTGGGGAGATGGACGTCGGAGATGCATAATATGATTAAGCAGTTACAGACCTTTCCAACAATATATGACATGAGGGGTGTCAACAAAATTTAGAAAAGAGCCCCCTTTAGGGGGGGGGAGTGGCGGGATGGATCCCGCAGATGCATAACATGAATAAGTGGTCAAAGACTTTTCCAGCGATATATCACATGAGGGGTGTGTGCAAAATTTTGAAAAGTGTCCCACTTGGGGGGGGGGAGTGAGGGGATGGACCCCAGAGATGCATAACATGAAAAAGAGGTCACAGGCATTTCAACTTGCAACTATTTTCTCGAAGGCATTTGACAATAATTTTTTTTTTACTCAAGACAATTTAACGATATTCTTATATTTTATTGCGTAATTTGTCAAACGTTCATGGAAAAAATCATGAAATTCGCTAATCAATAGTTGATAAATTATAAAATTCAACAATTGATAGTAGTAAAATTGGTCAATCGATAACGGAAAAATCACGAAATTCATCAAATGGTCTCCTGTAAAAAAATTGTCCTGCACACTGATGTGATGATTAAAAGGGTTTTGAAGTATAGGACAAAATTAGCACTTGCCAAACAGCGAGTAATACTGAAAATTTGGCAATGGACTTTATTGCCACCACTGGTCAAACATAATAGTTACACTCACCAATTGCGATGACTGAATGGAAAAAGATTTTTTTCTCTGCTGTCGCTCGACAAATTTCGAAACCATTTGGCGAATTTCACGATTTTTTCCCCGAAATTGACGGAATTGTGATTTTTTTTCTCGAAGTCATTCGAAAACTTTTTCCTCCGAAACCAGTTGATGAACTTTGCGATTTTTCCACTGTCGATTAATGAATTTTGTTATTTTTCCGCTATCGATTGACAAATTTCGCATTTTATCGACTATCAATTAATGAATTTCACGATTTTTTCCATGAACGAACGAATTGTGCACTTTCTTTCTGCTAATGTTTGACACATTTCGCCCTTTACAATTCAGCCAATGAGTTGAACGTTGTTTCTTTCCAGAAATGTCAGGAATGAAACAATGCCCCATGGACGAATGTGTGCGATGCAGCAACGGGCGTCACAGACTTTTTAGGGCACCTGCCGACTAAAAACATCTAACCAATCTTCGTGGGGGGAAACAATCACAGATTTCGTCAAATGATTGAGGAAAAAACACTAATTTCATCAAAGGATCATGGGAAAACATGACTTTCGTTAAAAGACCACAGAAAAAACGTGAATCATGCAAAAGGATCGTGAAAGATAAGCAAATTTTGTCAAAGAATCGCAAAAAAGGAAATTTCACCAAAAAATCACGCTTTTTTACTAAATTTCGTATAAAAATTGCGGAATAAAATGTATTTTATCAATGAATCGCTGGAAAATGTGAACTTCATTAAGGATCGCGAGAAAAATGCGAAATTCTTCAAAGGATCTCTGAAAAAACACGAATTTCGTCAAAGAATTGCTGAAAAAACATGAATCTCGCCCAATAACAGAAAAATCATGATTCATAATCATTATATCTAGTAGTATATGTAAATACAGTTTGTGATATAAGACAAAATTAACACTCACCAATCGGCAAGTAATACTGAAAATTGGTGATTGATGTTATTGCCAGTACTGGCTAAACTTAATAGTCACACTCGCCAATTGCGATGATTGAATGTAAGATGAAATTTTTTTTCCCGCTGTCACTCAAAGAAATTTGAAACCATTTGGTGAAGTTTTTCCCAAAACCATTTTGTGAATTTCCCGATTTTTTCTTCAAAATCATTTTTCAACAACATTCGACACAGTACGCATGCGTCAAAAAAATCTTCCGGTAGGACTGGCCAATGAGGTGAGGGTCTATTACTGTCTCTAGAAACGTGTTTGGATCATCTCCTGTTGTTTTTTTCTTGCATGTTGCGTTAAACCTAGGAAGGTATTTATATAGAACTCACTGTGGAGTGTTTAGAAGGCATTTATTTTATTTATTATAATTTGTATGAATACTTAGGTGTCCATTTCGGATTTACTGTTTAAAATTGAATTTACGCTCATTTAACATTCGCGAAATCAATCCCGATGGAAATTGTCTTTTTAGATCTCTATCATTTTGTTTATATAGTACAGAAAATAATTATTGAAACGTACGTAAAAATATCGTAGAACACGTAATACAAAATTAGACCACTTATAGTCCGTTTATTATCGGGGATGAATCTTATGGTGTTTCGATTGCTAATGAAAATGATTATGTAAATATATGGTTCTTCATATAAGTATGTGCTTCTTCACACTTCAATAAAAGCATTGTTTAAATTAATATAATTCTACAAATATGATGCAGTTTTAAAATATCGAGTAATAATTAATACTGTCAAGGAATCTACTCATATATGTAAGTTTTGGTACTTCTCTATTATCTCATCGACCACTTTTCATAACAAAAAACGGTACTTTTCGGTTAGCCGGGCGCCAGTGAAATGTATATATCTATATATACATATATATGTATACATACACACATATATGTATGTGTATATATATATACATGCATATATAAATGTGTGTATATATATATATATGTATATATATGTATACATAGATACATAAATTTCAATGGCGCCCGGCTAACCGAAAAGTACCCAAAAAACTATCGCCAAACTGTAACGCCAAATAAACGGGAGAACTTTGTCATTAATA
The DNA here is from genome assembly GCA_963931845.1 of Maratus michaelseni. Lineage (NCBI taxonomy): Eukaryota > Metazoa > Arthropoda > Arachnida > Araneae > Salticidae > Maratus > Maratus michaelseni. Next base: position 28,654,391 of record OZ007597.1, on the reverse strand, counting down.
CACGCAAATGTTGAATTAAAAACCACTTGATGACATAACAAACATGTATAATACTTCCGACATCAAGTAAATGGGACTGCATTTTTGGCATTTAATCATACAGTTTGGCAATAGTATTTTGTTATGAAAAGTGGACGATGGGATAATAGAGAAGTACCTAAGTTTTTTATACCAAGTTTGAAAATTTATCTTTTGTTTTGTCGCATTCTTGGGTAAAGATGTATATTATCAAGATACCATTTTGATTTGTAAGCACAAAGTCAATAAAATCACCATTTTGTGACAAATTATGAGTTTAATAAGTATCGCCCAGAACAGAGATGCAATCTGGTATAAAATGAAATCGTTATCGCCCAATAATGAAAGCAATAATAAATCAAAAGATTCAAGAATTGCTTATGAAGCAAAATTAATTCAATAACAAATCTTAATGAAAATATACATTTTACACTCTACTATAACTTTAAACTGAGTTTGATGTTTCAATTAAGAAATGAAAACATTCAATAAAGTGTAAAATATATGTTTTCATAGAGATTTCTTATGAAGCTGATAGTATATGGGAAAGTGGCAAAAAAAAATTAACCGAACAACAACAACAAAAAAAAAACTAAATAACCTCTTTAAGTTTTCCTAAAATCAAAAATAGTTTGTTTTTTTTGTCGCATTCTTGGGCAAAGATGTATATTATCAAGATACCATTTTGATTTGTAAGCACAAAGTCAATAAAATCACCATTTAGTGACAAATTATGAGTTTAATAAGTATCGCCCAGAACAGAGATGCAATCTAGTATAAAATGAAATCGTTATCGCCCAATAATGA